>CP092866.1:47975780-48154391 GCA_030710605.1 Cordylochernes scorpioides
AAGTCCTCCTCTGCGTGGCGAGCGGGAGAAGCAACACAAGTAAGTAAGGGACTGCCCTGTAATACGGTGTCGTGAGCCCCCAGCCGCTACGGTAACCGTGAATGGCACCTGCGAAACGGCAATGGCACCTACCCCCTCCCCCCATTCTATGGAGTGGACAAGACATCACCACCACCACATTCTAGTAAAAAGTTTCACTAGTGGTGACAAAGAATGTGCCACGATGTATTGACATGTTTAGGCCAAAGAATAAACTTTATGTACAATAAGGAATTCATTAAAATACATTAAGGAATTTGTGAAGCTTGTTTACTCTTTATGCACATGCTATTTTTAAAATAAGGATCCAATTATAATGTTCAAAAAGAGTGAAATATTTTAAAATTAGAATTCCAAACATATTTTTATCGATACATAATACTTGGAAATAATTATTGTAAAGAGAAATTGATATTTTGTGAAAATTGGAAGAATCGAAGGACTCTTCTCTGAAATATATCAGAAATGACTTCCTTAATTAGAAAGAATTCAGTTTTAAACAACGTCATTGTTATTTATAGAACCTATTTATCATAGTTAAATGTCCTAAAATGTTCAAATTAGTGTCTATAATCAGCTATTCCTATATAAGAATAATTATTATTATTTCTTTTTATGTTGAAATAGAGTTTTGAGATTTCTGAGTGTAATATTTGAAACACACTGTCTATTTAATTAGGATAGAGTATAGAATAGATAAAATGATTAATAAAAGGAGAATGGGATAGAATGGATAATTCTAGATTATCGCGGTACCCCCCGAGGCATCCATCTAAAGAGCTGGTTTCTCGCGGTACCCGAGGTATCCATCTAGAGAGCTGGATTCTCGCGGGAACCGAGAAATCCATCTACAGAGCTGGATTCTCGCGGTAACCGAGGCATACATCTACAGAGCTAGATTCTCGCGGCAACCGAGTCCTCCATCTACAGAGTTGTATTCTCGCGGTATCCAAGACATACATCTACAGAGCTGGATTCTCGCGGTAGCCGAATCATCCATCTACAGAGCTAGATTGTCGCGGCAACCGAGGCCTCCATCTACAGAGCTGGATTATCGCGGTAACCGAGGCATCCATCTACAGAGTTGGATTCTCGCGGTAACCGAGGCATCCATCTACAGAGTTGGATTATCGCGGTAACCGAGGCATCCATCTACAGAGTTGGATTATCGCGGTAGCCGAGGCATACATCTACAGAGTTGGATTATCGCGGTAACCGAGGCCTCCATCTACAGAGTTGGATTATCGCGGTAGCCGAGGCATACATCTACAGAGTTGGATTATCGCGGCAACCGAGGCCTCCATCTACAGAGTTGGATTATCGCGGTAACCGAGGCCTCCATCTACAGAGCTGGATTATCGCGGTAACCGAGGCCTCCATATACAGAGTTGGATTATCGCGGTAACCGAGGCCTCCATCTACAGAGTTGGATTATCGCGGTAACCGAGGCCTCCATCTACAGAGCTAGATTCTCGCGGCAACCGAGGCCCCCATCTACAGAGTTGGATTATCGCGGTAACCGAGGCCTCCAAATACAGAGCTGGATTCTCGCGGTCCTGAGGCATCCATCTACAGAGTTGGATTATCGCGGTACCCGAGGCATACATCTACAGAGTTGGATTCTCCCGGCAACCGAGGCCTCCATCTACAGAGTTGGATTCTCGCGGTAACCGAGGCATACATCTACAGAGTTGGATTCTCGCGGCAACCGAGGCCTCCATCTACAGAGTTGGATTCTCACGGTAACAGAGGCATACATCTACAGAGTTGGATTCTCGCGGTACCCGAGGCATCCATCTACAGAGTTGGATTATCGCGGCAACCGAGGCCTCCATCTACAGAGCTGGATTCTCGCGGTAGCCGAATCATCCATCCACAGAGCTGGATTATCGCGGTAACCGAGGTATCAATCTACAGAGTTGGATTCTCGCGGTAGCCGAGGCATACATCTACAGAGTTGGATTATCGCGGTAGCCGAGGCATACATCTACAGAGCTCGATTCTCGCGGTAGCCGAGGCATACATCTACAAAGCTGGATTCTCGCGGTAGCCGAAGCATCCATCTACAGAGCTGGATTCTCGCGGTAGCCGAGGCATCCATCTACAGAGTTTGATTATCGCGGTAGCCGAGGCATCCATCTACAGTTGGATTATCGCGGTACCTGAGGCATCCATCTACAGAGCTGGATTCTCGCGGTAGCCGAGGCATCCATCTACAGAGTTGGATTATCGCGGTAGCCGAGGCATACATCTAAAGAGCTGGATTCTCGCGGTAGCCGAGGCATACATCTACAGAGTTATATTATCGCGGTACCCGAGGTATACAACTACAGAGCTGGATTCTCGCGGGTAGCCGAGACTTACATCTAGAGAGCTGGATTCTCGCGGTCCTGAGGCATCCATCTACAGAGCTGGATTCTCGCGGCAACCGAGGCATACATCTACAGAGTTGGATTCTCGCGGTACCCGAGGCATACATCTACAGAGTTGGATTCTCGCGGTACCCGAGGCATACATCTACAGAGTTGGATTCTCGCGGCAACCGAGGCCTCCATCTACAGAGTTGGATTCTCGCGGGTAGCCGAGACTTACATCTAGAGAGCTGGATTCTCGCGGTCCTGAGGCATCCATCTACAGAGCTGGATTCTCGCGGCAACCGAGGCATACATCTACAGAGTTGGATTCTCGCGGTACCCGAGGCATACATCTACAGAGTTGGATTCTCGCGGTACCCGAGGCATCCATCTACAGAGTTGGAATATCGCGGCAACCGAGGCCTCCATCTACAGAGCTGGTTTCTCGCGGTAGCCGAATCATCCATCTACAGAGCTGGATTATCGCGGTAACCGAGGTATCAATCTACAGAGTTGGATTCTCGCGGTAGCCGAGGCATACATCTACAGAGTTGGATTATCGCGGTAGCCGAGGCATACATCTACAAAGCTGGATTCTCGAGGTAGCCGAGGCATACATCTACAGAGTTGGATTCTCGCGGCAACCGAGGCCTCCATCTACAGAGTTGGATTCTCGCGGTAACCGAGGCATACATCTACAGAGTTAGATTTTCGCGGTGTCGAGGCATCCATCTACAGAGTTGGATTATCGCGGCAACCGAGGCCTCCATCTACAGAGCTGGTTTCTCGCGGTAGCCGAATCATCCATCTACAGAGCTGCATTATCGCGGTAACCGAGGTATCAATCTACAGAGTTGGATTCTCGCGGTAGCCGAGGCATAAATCTACAGAGCTGGATTCTCGCGGTAGCCGAGGCATCCATCTACAGCGTGGATTATCGCGGTAGCCGAGGCATCCATCTACAGTTGGATTATCGCGGTACCTGAGGCATCCATCTACAGAGCTGGATTATCGCGGTAGCCAAGGCATCCATCTACAGAGTTGGATTATCGCGGTACCTGAGGCATCCGTCTACAGAGCTGGATTCTCGCGGTAACCGGGGCATACATCTACAGAGCTGGATTCTCGCGGTAACCGAGGCATACATCTACAGAGTTGGATTATCGCGGTAACCGAGGCATCCATCTACAGAATTGGATTCTTGCGGTACCCGAGGCATCCATCTACAGAGTTTGGATTATCGCGGTAACCGAGGCATACATCTACAGAGTTGGATTATCGCGGTAACCGAGGCATACATCTACAGAGCTGG
Organism: Cordylochernes scorpioides; assembly: GCA_030710605.1. Lineage (NCBI taxonomy): Eukaryota > Metazoa > Arthropoda > Arachnida > Pseudoscorpiones > Chernetidae > Cordylochernes > Cordylochernes scorpioides. The sequence continues at coordinate 47,979,486 of CP092866.1, forward strand.
ATTCTCGCGGTAGCCGAGGCATACATCTACAGAGCTGGATTCTCGCGGTCTTGAAAAATCCATCTACAGAGTTGGATTATCGCGGTATCCGAGGCATACATCTACAGAGCTGGATTCTCGCGGTAGCCGAGGCATCCATCTACAGAGTTGGATTATCGTGGTAACCGAGGCATCCATCTACAGAATTGGATTCTTGCGGTACCCGAGGCATCCATCTACAGAGTTTGGATTATCGCGGTAACCGAGGCATACATCTACAGAGTTGGATTATCGCGGTAACCGAGGCATACATCTACAGAGCTGGATTCTCGCGGTAGCCGAGGCATACATCTACAGAGCTGTATTCTCGCGGTCTTAAAAAATCCATCTACAGAGTTGGATTATCGCGGTATCCGAGGCATACATCTACAGAGCTGGATTCTCGCGGTCCTGAGGCATCCATCTACAGAGCTGGATTCTCGCGGTAACCGAGGCATACATCTACAGAGCTGGATTCTCGCGGTAGCCGAGGCATCCATCTACAGAGTTGGATTATCGCGGTAACCGAGGCATCCATCTACAGAATTGGATTCTTGCGGTACCCGAGGCATCCATCTACAGAGTTTGGATTATCGCGGTAACCGAGGCATACATCTACAGAGTTGGATTATCGCGGTAACCGAGGCATACATCTACAGAGCTGGATTCTCGCGGTAGCCGAGGCATACATCTACAGAGCTGGATTCTCGCGGTCTTGAAAAATCCATCTACAGAGTTGGATTATCGCGGTATCCGAGGCATACATCTACAGAGCTGGATTCTCGCGGTAGCCGAGGCATACATCTACAGAGCTGGATTCTCGCGGTCCTGAGGCATCCATCTACAGAGCTGGATTTTCGCGGTAACCGAGGCATATATCTACAGAGCTGGATTCTCTCGGTAGCCGAGGCATCCATCTACAGAGTTGGATTATCGCGGTAACCGAGGCATACCTATACAGAATTGGATTCTCGCGTTAACCGAGGCCCCCATCTACAGAGCTGAATTCTCGCGGTACCCGAGGCATTCATCTACAGAGCTGGATTCTTGCGGTACCCGATGTAAACATCGACAGCCCTTTTACTCTTTTATTTTTCTCTTTTGTAAAATTTGATTGAAAGAATCAATAAAATTGTGTAAATTGTCAATTGTCAACAGAGCTGGATTCTCTCGGTAACCGAATCATGCATCTACAGAGCTGGATTCTCGCGGTAACCGAAAAATCCATCTACAGGTTTGTCCTGAGCCTTCAGGTGAGGTACTTAGCGAAGATCCTTAAATGTCTGGAGGAGGACTCTTCTCGTCGCGGGATAGCTTCGTTGACTGTATATATTTGTTCATAGTCTTTATATTTATAGCTTTCTTTTTACTGTATCTTCTAGATTAACGTTATGATTAGTATTGAAGGATGTTAGTATACAATTATTAAGGATATAATCTAAGCAAGTATAATCTAAAAGCTTTTTCTGTTCTTTTCACGGAGATCGACCAAGGCCGTTTCTTAATAAATCAAGAATAGCTAAACATATGTGTTTAACGCTGTTCCTTGTATGGTGCAGGTTCAACGATCCACGAAGATGGTGGGCATACTTAATAAATCAGTGAAAGTTTTGGGGACAATATGAGATACTACACTTTCACATATGAAAAAGATCTAGACTAAAAAAAAGAGAAAAAAATATTATTTAATAATGATCCATCAAATAATTGTCTCAAGGTAACGTTATAAAATAAATATTTGCAGTATTTAGTTTATATATTTCTTCGGATTGTTAACTAAAGTCATTGTAACTTTCATTTTTAATGATCTCTGTCTCTCTTAGTAGCTTTTTTCCCATAATGCTAATAACTATTCATTTTTCTTTATTCTCCACATTTTAATAGGTTTACAGTAATTATTAAGAGGTTAACAAAAACCTTTGAAAAGTGTTTGTAGATTCTACAAGGCCTCGACCATTGTCAATATCAGAGAATGTCTGGTAGTAAGACAGGAGATGAAGTTCGAGCTAAAATCAGAGCCTTCTAATCAACTGATTCCGCATTCCAGCGATAAACCCTAGTACTTCGAACTCAAGAACACAATACCTACCTATCATACCGCTGAGTAGGTAGCGCTGATAAGATTGCTAAAATCACTACTGTATGAGGACACCGATTCTCAAGTGTTTTGACTGGGATTGTACCACTGCCTTTCTTTCTAACTACAGTTAGACCTACATATGGTTACACCAGGTTGCTAATTCGTCAATATTTATTATTTTCTTCATTGTTATTGAATAACCTTTTAGCAATTTATTGAATGCAATATGAATTAAGAAAATAATTAAACACAATTACCTTTTAAGATAGTTAATCCACTAATTTTTCTCGATTCCTGCCAAAATGCGGTCCTTCCACGAGCCAACGTTAAAATAATGTGAAAGTGGTGTCTAATATATAAATAGACAATTTAAAAATTACAAAAGTATTCTCTCACAATTAGTTCATTTTTATTTTATAATGCTACCTTTCAAGCGATAATCGCTCTTCAACGGGCTTAATTAAAACATCAAGTATATCTTACAATAAATGTTTCTTCAATAATATATTTTGAGCGATGATTATCGCTTGAGAGCCTGAATTTTAAAATAAAAAAAACTCATTGTGAGAAAATATTTTTGCAGTTTTTAAACGTTTTTCACAATTTTATCTTGTATATTGACAATTGTTGTTGTTGTTGTTGCTTATTCCTCAAGTCGTTTAAACGATCTCCATTAGATTCCATTGTCTCAGCTTTTCTATTATAGTCCTGAGGTTTTCCCAGAGGTCTTTATTGGAGGATTTGTATATAGACAATTTGTTGTTGTTGCTTATTCCTCAAGTCGTTTAAACGATCTCCATTAGATTCCATCTATTCCATCAGCTTTTCTATTATAGTCCTGAGGTTTTCCCAGAGGTCTTTATTGGAGGATTTGTATATAGACAATTTGTTGTTGTTGCTTATTCCTCAAGTCGTTTAAACGATCTCCATTAGATTCCATCTATTCCATCAGCTTTTCTATTATAGTCCTGAGGTTTTTCCAGAGGTCTTTATTGGAGTATTTGTATATAGACAATTTGATGTTGTTGCTTATTCCTCAAGTCGTTTAAACGATCTCCATTAGATTCCATCTATTCCATCAGCTTTTCTATTATAGTCCTGAGGTTTTCCCAGAGGTCTTTATTGGAGGATTTGTATATAGATAATTTAAATATATTCTGTGTGAAAATATATCAGTAATATACAAATGCTCCTTAATTCCACTCATGGACAAAACTTAAGGAATGGAAAGCCTTTGATGTAGCCGTTTATTTTAAGGAGACAGAAGCAATTTTGTTCATATTTGGTTATCGTGTTTGTCTCCAATAAAGGTTACTGTGTATAAAATATCTTTCAGAGTTATTGTATGAATTCCTATATACATGCTATATGGTACAACTTCCTCAAGTTTTGTCCATGAGTGTATATAACGACGCCCCTTTAACGACCAAAGCTATGATTAGTCGCTGGAGCGGTCTTTAATCAGGCGTTTTACTGAAAAACACATGTGGAGAATTGACATGGCATATATTTTAGTTTGGAAAAAGTATATTCAACACTGATTTTTATTTATATGTATAGCTTTGTATAATACAATTAATAAATCGCTATTTTTGATATTTTTTTACGATTTCTAGCAATCCAATAAATAATTTACAACCTTTTTTCCCAATATTTATGGAATTATAGAAATTAATTCAGAAAATAAATATCAATACTTTGCATTTTTAATGATTTGTTAGATTGAGAGTTCATCAAGCATTTAAGACAAAATTTGCTAAAATAGACATATTTTAGATTCAAAACAAATATTCAATTCAGGAAATTTGGTCTTAAATGTCTGATTAATAGCTTGTAACTTGAAAACTAACTAATTGTGAATAAAAAAGTATCGTACTATAGTTTTTTTCTAATTTACTTTGATTTTGCCAAAAGACCAAAAGAAACTATTTCCTTAATGGGCAGAGAAGTAACCAACAGTCAAACGATGAAGAAACAAGTTATTCCAAACGTATTTAAAAACGGGGAAATTGAGAAAGATTTAATGATTACCATAATTATTGGAAAGAACAATTAGTATGATGAGGTCATCAGGAAATTAGGATTTCGACACAGGTGCATCAATTTCACGCACCGAGGTTGGGTGCATAATTAAGACATCAGGAAAGCAAGGAATCTCTAATTGTTTTTTACCAGCCAGGTATGAAGTAAGAAGTTTGGATTGAAGGCCAGATCGTCAGCGCTTCCTCCCAAAGTACTACAGCCATCAGAACTCTATGGATGAAAGTTTAAATTCTGTTAGACAAACGAGAATATGGAAGGACACTAGATTGGAAGTAAACACTATATATATATGGAATAATGGAATGAGTCCGACCTGGAATGAAGAGGACCATTAGTCCGAAACCATGGTCTCCAAGTTGACGCTTCTCACTTTGCCAAAGCTGGTGTTATGGCTTTGTCATCGACCCGAGGCCGCTAGTTTGCGGTCGACGTTCAATAGATGGCGTCTAGCTTTGACGTTTATTTTGATGGAAGAGGGGACCTTTACGTTTATATCTCTCCCATCCAAATAAACGCCAAAACTAGAAGCCATCTATTGACCGTCGCCGCAAACTAGATTCACAAAGGATTCAATTGAATCTTCCCAACCTGCCAAAGAGGTGTTTAGCTGGCAGAGTGGCTAGACCAAATCTATGGCCAAAATATAGATGTAATTTTTTATAAGCATAAAATATCAAGAAGCCGCAGAGAGCAAGACCTGCTCAAGAGTCAAGACACTGGAGAATTACAATAAGTGATTATAGAATAACCATCATTCATAATCTATTAAATGTTATTAAATCTAACTATGAGGTAAATAGAAGATTCACCTTTTATACTTTCGTATAGTATCTCCTTTTCCATTTTTAATTTTACAATATAAAAATAATTATCATAATATAATTCGAAAATATTTATTTTAAATGAATAAGAAAACATATATACAATTCTAGAGATTTCCGGGAACATGGTTGGCATTAATGATGTCACATGAGAGTAAAGGGAAGAGTTTCTTGCAAAAAATAAATTTAATTGACTCGAGATTTCGGGCCTTGGATCCCTTTTACAGGAGTGAGGTTAAGTAATACACCGCCTTTATAAATCGATAAAATAATCTCTTGAAGCACAATATTAAAATAAAAACATTAAGCCTCCAGGGAATATTTTCTTTTTTAAAACGGTTTTTATTTACCAATCTCTCTAGATTTCGGGTAAGAAAGCCTTTCTACAGGAAAATGTAGAATATTTTCTCCTGTAGAAATGCCTTCTTGCCCGAAATCTAGAGAGATTTTTAATTTAAAAGGCATATATTAGATCAAAATATAATTTAGTTTACCAATATTTCAGTTGGCTGAACGCCAACCTTTAACAAGGTGTTATAACATTTTAAAGTGTGTCAACAACAAACTCAGCATATTTTGATCCAATATATACCTTTTTAATTAAAGATTTATTTATGGATTGCTCTATTTTCGAAACTAGACAGATTTGTAAATTTTTTTAAAAGAAATTTTCCCTGGAGGCTTAATATTTTTATGTTAATACCGCTTTTATAATTAATTTTACTCTTGAGGAAAGATTCCAAGGTTCGAAATTTCGAGTCAATTAAATTGTATTATTTTGCAAGAAACTTTTCCCTTGATGGAATTTTTCTCTCAAGTGGTATTAGGCAAGGGGATATTATTTAATGATGTTACTCCATCTTCTGTGCAATCTTGTAGATAACTGTGTGTGTTTGGATGAAAGATCTGGCTGACATCAGGGTTGAATTGTTGATCTTTCTCTTTTCCTTATACCATTGGTGAGGTTGTAGATGGCAAAAGACTTGAAGTCAGGTGTAGAAGGATGTCTCAGGAGGTGTTCTGTAGTGTTGTAGACATCGTCTATTAGTTGATTATCAATGCTCTCAACTAGAATAGTTTCGTTTGTTAAAACCTTTTTGTTGAAATGGTCAAACTTTTTACTAGATGTGTGTAGACATGTGAAGCACTTACAACAAAGACAGTCGCTAAATGCCCACTATGTTGTTGATGGCCTGTACTACGTGGGATTGAGATAAGTAAAAAAATAACAATGGAAAATATTCTAGTTGAAAATGTTTTTACTTATCTTAAGCCCACTTAAGACATGCCGTATTCAACATGGTGGGTATTTAGCGACTGTCTTTGTTGTAATTGCATCACATGTCTACACACATTCAGAAAAAAGCTCGACCTTCGAACTTACAAGATTCCAGAATCCAGCTTGGTTATCTGTACTTTATGGTGGGCTGGGACTTGAACAAGAATTCAAGGGGTCGTTAAAGCAGAAAAAAAGGTTCAAAACCGGTTTCGATCCCAGAACATGATTATCGAAAGTCGATGGCGTGCGCAATTTCTCCAATAACTTCCTTTTCTTATTACACGATACTGCCAAGTATAACCAATTACTGTATAAAATTGACCAGTAGAATGATGTAATTCTCAAACAAAAGATAAAATAAAATTGAACAATACAAATGAAAATATCTAAATATGTAGCTAAAAATATATATATTATTCTTCAAGCTTGTCGTTTTCATACTCAATCAGCAGTTATATCTGAATTATTAGAACCCTGTGACACCTATTTTGTCCAATTTACTCCCGAGTTCCTACTTATACAACATCATATCTGTCAGTCCATAGGATTGATCAGAACTTATGGATACAGGTGATGAGATTAGGTACAGAAAGCTGGGCCTGAGGAAACCTATGTGCCATCACTTCCAATTTGGGAGGCAATTTATAGCCTGCAGCGAGTATTCCGATAGATATGTTCTTATTCTCGTAAATTCTCTGGACATTTTAAAAGATCTTAATGACCAAATTGCATCTTTTACATATAAATAGCATTCTCCAACAAAATTTATTTTTGTGGACAAATCTTTTGATACTGCTTAGCAATATCACAAACATATTTTTAATAGAGTCACTAAATATTAAATTTACACAGGCATGTAACTGAATATGTATAAATATATAATTAGATATTTAAAACTTTTTAAAATATATTGTGGAAATTTCAAAAATGTAAAAATTAATTGTTGTATTGCAACCTTTTTTTTTTTTTTGTACAAAGAGCAATATTATCTCTGTTGGAGCTTGGATCCTAACAATGTTAGCTCGGACTTCCGTCTAACTCCTTAGCCTTTTGTCTGGTCTTAGATTTTGACGATATCTGGCAGAGCTTGATGTTGACTGTACTTTATCTCCAGACCTGCGGATTGACTACTGAGAATCTGTCCTTCTCTAGGTGCGATGTAGCAGCAAGCTGTTTGAATAAAGAAAGGACCAAACAGCCTCACTGGTTTTAGCTGACTGACTGACATAACTTTATTATATCTTTCACTCTTTTTATATACACATATATATTTACATAAATTAAAAGAAAAAATAAAAATTTACATAATTATAGAACAATGCAACTTGGCAAGTTATTTACATAGCTAGGCGCGAACAATCTCAAAAGAGAAAGAAATATATTTCAGCCAATCAGTCAAACAATGCATGTTTCTTATATTCTGATGAATCTTGGGTTTGAATCCTCCCCAGAATTTTTTATCACATTGTGTACACAATTTATATGACTTCGAATCAAATACTTTAATCTTCACATAACTTGAAGTTTATTTTCTTTAAATCAAAAAAGATCAAATATTATTCCAAAGAAAGAAGTTTAAAATTCAGCGTATTTTTCCATAGCTAGATAAAATAACTTCAACATTTGTAAATAATTTAGAAAGTGGAAAGTTCTGATTTAAAAAAGGAGAAAAATTTGAGAATATATAAAAATTTCAAAATATTCAATATGTTTTGAGAATAATTTGTCCTATATAATGAGACGTTACAAAAAAAAAACAATTTTCAGTTGTACATAAATTCCTTTAAGGTGTTACTTTGATTTTTCATATGTTTATTTTCAATTTCTTTTTCTCATTCATTAAAAGTCAATGATGTACATGCAAAATTAGTAAAAACTCAATAAAAACGATATGTAAAAATAGATATAAACAAATGGCTTGAAAACAAAAGCGGAATAAAATGAGTTGAGGTAAAATGTCTATTCCATTAACAAACATTTCACTTTTAAAATAATGAACTTTAAAATTAAAGTTTTACAAAACAGGAAATTAGCGTTTTAAAATAAAAACGTGGCAATATATATACAAACAAAAACCATAAGGTTTTCAAAAGTGTTTATATTGCAAAACTATATTTATAGAAAAGAATATTTTTAAAATGTCTTATATACCTTATGAAATTGTAAGCAATTTAGTTTGAAATTAATACAAAGCAATAACGCGCTATCTATATATAACAAATGAAGACATTAAGTCGAGAATGTTTCTTTTCACAATTAAATCAAACTTCTACTGTCCTTACAGTAAACAGTAGAAGTTTGATTTATTTGGGATAAAAATTAATTCGCGTCTTAATGTTTTCATTTGTTAGTTTGAAATTGTCTATAAAAAGTGCATTTTCAGCTTTCATAATCCATGTTTCATGAATCCATAATCCATGTACAATTTGATCTTAGACAAAAGGCCGAGAAGCGATAATCATCATAATCTATGTTCAGTATGTAGGTTGAAGTATCTATCACATACCATGGATCATCAGTCGCTATCTTAATGTTTTCTTCACCATATCTAGGATTGGTTTCTTGAGAAAGAAATAGAGTGAGTATTACTTTCATCAAATTATCAAAGCCACGCAGGTATTGCTGATCATTTTAAAGCAATTACTTTTATACAAAGATCAGAAGGCTTATCATAAAATCTCTTCAGCGTGATTTGTAAAGAATATTCGGGATGTTATTTTGGTATTATTCCGCTCTATGCAAATATATTTGTTGAATTAATAATGCCATATGTACATATATAACGAGAACGATATGGAAAATTGATCATAGAGTTCAAATAAATACCTGTTATGTATGAAAAAGTATTCAACGAGCATCAAATGAAAATTTGATCATAGAGTTCAAATAAATACCTGTTATCTATGAAAAAGCTTATCTTGATGATCATTCATATTCGCTTTCTTGATTTTCTTTATCATCTTGTGATTCAGATCTTAAGTTGGAATTATTTTGTTAGTGATAGGACAGTTTCATCTCATTGGTTGCATGAACATTGTTTTCGGAAACTTCAAGAAGATTCACCAAAAGAGAAATGTTAGAATTTCAGATAATACAAAGATATAATTATATTAACTTCTAAATTCTCAAAATTATTTTAGATTAAAAATGTAAAAATATCTTAAATTACTTTTATATACGCTATATTGAAGAAAACATTCAATGAATATGAAATAAATGGTTGGAATATCATTTGAACTCCATTGTTGAAAATTTTGTTTCTAACAAAAAAGAGTGTTTGAAAAAACTATGGACAGATGCTTCTTGGGCTGTAGACATTCCATAACATATTCTCCAAATACAATAGACTTATTCTAGAATCTTCAATCTCCAAAGACAATAACAACATAAACAGAAGATCTACCCCAACAGTTCCAGCATATTTAACACAGATAATCCCACCCCCATTGAAACTGTCCCCCTAACACTCTACAACTGGAAACTATTTTTATATTTGATTTTTGAAAATATATTTCTGTGAATCTCTATTGTATGTGTGTTGCACGCCTTTGCGGAGCCAGTGGCCTGATGAAGCACGACCGCACGAAAGCTTGCCTTCCAATATCCGAATAAAGAAACTCTGCAAATAATTTTAAATTTATTCAATTCAATTATGGCCATAGTATGTTGAAAACACCAATTTACTGTATCAATAGCAAGTATAAGGTATATACGAAACTCGGTCCAATACAATACCACTGGCAGGGTTCACCACTGGTGAGTCATGCCTTCCCTCTTTCAATTTTTATTCATTGCAAGATAAGGGTTGTATTAATAAATTTCGTAATCTTAAATATTTTAAGAAAAGTAGCGACAAAAATATTCTTATAATTTTCAATTATAATAATAATTTTATATATATATTTTTTAATTATATAAACATTATATACCTAATTTTAATTATAAACATTATATACACAGTTTTAATTATAAACATTATATACACAATTTTAATTATAAACATTATATACACAGTTTTAATTATAAACATTATATACACAATTTTAATTATAAACATTATATACACAGTTTTAATTATAAACATTATATACACAATTTTAATTATAAGCATTATATACACAATTTTAATTATAAACAATATAAACATTAATTATAATATCGTTTTATATATTATTTTGATATAAAATAATTATATTTATTACATGTTTATATTACCTATTATTTTTCAATATAATATGTATTATGTTGTTATCATTTATATATGCAATACACAAAACACTAAAATCCAGAAGAGAGGACATCCATATTGATAAGACACCTCAGTTGGCCGGTATTGTGATCAGGGTGCATGGACCGATCTGATCTGCTCCATAGACAAGACACCACCACCACTTCAGTTGGCCGGTATTCTGATCAGGGTGCACGGACCGATCTGATCTGCTCCATAGACAAGACATCACCATCACCTCAGTTGGCCGGTATTGAGATCAGGGTGCACGGACCGATCTGATCTGCTCCATAGACAAGACACCACCACCTCAGTCGGCCGGTATTGTGATCAGGGTGCACGGACCGATCTGATCTGCTCCATAGACAAGACACCACCACATAACACTATGACTGCACACCACTTTGACGGTTGGCGCGAAGAGAAATCAATTTTGGCATCATCCACGGACGTGAAGACTTGGGATCATTCTTTTCGTAACATATTTAAAAGGTAATTTATTTTATTTGTTTTTATTATATAAACTCGCTCGGGAAACGTGTACAACATAAGGATGGAGGAAATTATAGATGAAGAAACCCTTCCCTACTTATACAGGTGAAACAATATTCAAATTTCATCATAGAGTTCACACTCTATGTATTAACACCATAAAAATAAAGCCTCACTTCCAACTTAAAACTTTTGATAACGACAGCCGAAATTTCCCCGGAACGTTGTGAAAGTGAAGAAATTATTGGGGTGATGTGAAAAATATATATTTCACATATATTCTGCCACCAGTAAAATTGATTTACTCAATAGAGTTCTAGAATGGTTATGAATGCGATATTTCTTATTTACAATACTTTTATTACTATGATTGCATTCAGGATTAAAGATCTTGAGTATATTTTAGTCTCTCTCTCAAATCCATTAAGGATTAAATGTGAAGCGAGTGCTAAATCAATGTTTACATTGAGAATCTCGGCCAGGTGTGCCGAGGAAGATTTCTAGGGCAAGGAACGGTTCTCTTGTGCGTTCCACTGACTGACTGTGCATAATGGTGCAAGTGATGCGTTCAGCTTCATTCTGTACATTGTTCCCTCAACAGGAAGATCATCTATCTGCCAGAGTTCTGATCCAAGTAACTTCGTGAATCTTCCATCGCACATAGCACCTGCTTAAGGTTTATATGTTAATTTTGTAATTATTCTTATTTTTTAATTCATAGAATTCTGGATCATCATTTTTTCTTAGTTAGTTATTAAATCATTTGCAATTGTAGTGTCCCTTTTTAAGCAATAAAATATATAGAATTAAGGTGTAATATTCAATTCAAGCATATGGAACCAACATCGATTCATTTTTAAAACAAAGCAAAATCATAAGCTTATACAACTTTCACTTTTTCATACAACACCTTTAGTGTCAATAAATTAAATTCCTACGTGGACAGTTGATTTCATTTGAACTCTTACCGTATTTCCCTATTATATATTTAAGTACTTTTCCTTTCCAAATTTTTTTTTCTTGAAGATCATCTATCTACCAGAGTTCTGACCCAAGTAACTTCGTGAAGATTCCATCGCACACAGCGCCTTTAGTGTCAGTAAATAGAATTCCAACGTCGACAGTTCATTTCATTTGAACTTTTAACGTACCTTACTATTATCGATTTAAGTTATTTTTCCTTTCCAAATTTGGTTTTCTTGGAGATCATCTATCTACCAGAGTTCTGACCCAAGTAACTTCGTGAATCTTTCATCGCACACAGCACATTTAGTGTCAGTAAATTGAATTCCTACAATAGACAGTTCATTTCATTTGAACTCCTATCGTATCTCTCTATTGCCGCAATTATCGATTTAAATAATTTTTCCTTTCCAAATTTGTTTTTCTTGCGATGCTGCGAGAGAGCGAGGCATGGGATTAGGGCGAGGATTAACGGAAGGAAAATAATTGGGAAAACTTTGAGTTAAGCGAATTAGAAAAAAACAGGAGTTCAAAGTAGTTGGAAAAAAAGCCAAAACACCTTCCAAGGCTAACCTAAGGGGAAAGGCCAAGGAAAGAAGACAACTTTAAGTGAATTTTACTGAAGGATTATTTCTCTTAAGATTATTTCTTCAATTCAAATTCCCAAAAAAATATGTATATATATTTTCTAACGGTATGTTAAACTTTTACCATTTTTCCAATCTAATTCTCGCTAACCCCTTATAATTATAAATCTTGAACTAATTACATCATATAGGCCTAAGATGCGTTCAATTTACTCCATACCAATGACAGGTTAACGTTTGTAGCTTTCATTTATTATGTAAATCAATGTGTATCTTTGGTAAAAAGACTGTTTGAAATATTGGTAGATAAATTATTTGTTTTATCCAATATACAATTATTTATATATGTATTTTTGAAAAAAACGTATATTTATATATAGGTTTTATTTTTTTAAAAGATACGTTATAAAAATATAAACGTTTTATTTTTAAAAAGACATATATATATATAATTTGAAAAAATAGTACAAATGTAATATTGTACTGGGATAAGGTGCATAAATTAAGAAAAAGGCATCTCCTTATCGTGCAAGCCATTAGCATCTTTCAGTTGCACGATAAGGAGATGCCTTTTTCTTAATATATATAATTGTATATTGGATAAAACAAATACTTTATATACCAATATTCCAAGCAGCCTTTTTTTTAAATCCAATATATGCCTTTTTAATTAAAGATATATGTATGGATTGTTCTATTTTTAATATAATATATATATATATGAGTGTGTGTACCAAGATTGGCGCAACTCTATGTTGTATCTAGGTGTTGTCTAATTACTTAGATTCAACAGTATGTGACGCTAAAAAAAAATATGTGGAAAATATCATCTTTTATTGATGCCTAATTTTCATCAGCTTTCAGACTTTTTGTGCCACTATAGGTACAGAGAATAAAGTTATAACAGAACACGTCTTCAGGACAATAGAGGTTTCCTGGCCAGCGGCATTCATAGTTCTGGAAATAACACATTTCTGTCAGAAGAGTTTTATTTTTGCAATGTTTAGAGAGACAAAAATAGTTTGTACTTTTCAGGAAAAAATAAAACATTATCTATATAGGCAATAAAATTTTAATGTTCTATTTTTAGTTCTTTCCTGATGATTACAAAATAATTTTGTCGAAATGTAAAAAAAAAACCTCTTCTAGCCAAAGTGTCTTATTTCAAGAACAGGTGATGTAAAAATAATTGCTATATATTTACATAAATCTAATTTTAGAAGATAAAATATAAATAAATTATATATTGAGAAATAATATATATACATGTCATAATATATGCTCTTCCAGGAATAATAAAGCAAACCTACAGTCAACCCAGAGAGAGAAGGCGGGTAAGGATCGGTCACTTGAGACAGCAGCGACATTCCAAGGGGCGACAACTGGGGCCCCGTTTCTTGGAACCTCAGGACTAATTAAGACAGTTGGGGAATATATATTGTGTGTTCGACACAAACGGCCGCCCGGCTGTGGCCGGTCGCGGGCCTCTACCGGCTCTCCCCATCTCTCTCTGGTTGTCTAGGATTCCTCTACCAAACTTGGGTGTGTCCTTATTTCTCTTTCCCCACCTTATTATATTATTATATTGCTACATTGAAAGTCGACAGGATAAGACCTGGCCGGGAAACAAATTCCCATATCACTAGAATATGGAGTAAAAAGAAGCAAAGCCATGGTGATCGGACAAACCCACAGCCAAGTTCCACAACCAACTCAACTGTAGCCACTTCTCTTCGAACTCTCACCCTCTGCCTCGGCCAACCCTTGAACCGTGCTCCGGAAGAAGTGATCACCTACGACGGAGATGAACCTGCCACACACTTCTCCCAGCACTAGATCTGCCCAGCATCGATCACCGCGCCTGAGCATGACACCTTCCACCATCATGGACAAGACTCCGCCATACCTCTGCCACTACAGTAGCGGACAACACTGGCACGTACAGTGCCTCCCTCAATGAACTCAATGAATCACTTTCTCTCTAAACCAAGAACCTGTAAGTGCAATTGTTTTACCCCTACCATTCCTTCTTCATAGAAGTCAGTCCTTGTAAACTCTGGTTCCAATATTTACTATAATTAGTTTAGTTCCATTTATTCTCCCCACCTCTATTAACAGTGCTCCAGTACCTGAACATTTTTATTACTCTGTATGTGACCTCAACCTACTTGTAATTGCTGGCTCTAATCGACTATTGCTTACAACCAACCTTTAGCGACCTTTATTAATATCCCCCTGAATGTCCCATTCATCCTTGCAACTTGTCAACCTTCTACCAGCTTATGCCCTTCATTTATGATAATATATTCCGTAGTTCCTCTCTAGCATATCCACCGACCCACACCATCTAGCCACTGGTGTGTTCGTCACAGGATGCAGATTGACTAACTGCTAGATGTTTATCAGCTCCTTTTTGTTCGCACTTGAACAATCTGCATCGAGCGGCACAGCTTCGCTCCTCCTTCTCGCGCCACACGGACCCTGTCTTCAAATTTATGTTTGTCCCTTGTCCATTCCAGCACGATATAACCTACCTCCGATATTTCCCACGGAGGTACGTTAAACATCGTCGCTGATTCTGTCCGGTCCGTCATCATTTCGAGCAGACATAGGTTTTACGTTCAACCCGTCGCGAAATCATCTCCTTGCACAAGCTCCCTCGACGGGTCAAACACCTCGTGTACGAGACGCTTGTTAATTGTAAAGGACAACGCCGTCCTCGTCCCAATTTTTGGCACTGTGCGCGCATACTTTCCTCCAATTAGTCAAAACTACTAGAGTCTCTTAGTATCGAAATAATTAAGGTGAAAAGGCCCAAAGCAAGTTTCCCCTCGCTCTGTTCGCCTATATTCTACCTTTGTATCTCGAACTATTTTAGATTCTCAAATTAACTATAAGTCCATGCGACTTCCTCACCTACACACGGGACTTCCCCCTTGGACTCGCTACACGAGTAACTGCATAGATAAGGTAGAAAGACCCAAAGCAAGTTTCCCCTCGCTCTGTTCGCCAAAATTCTAACATTGTATGTAGTCCTATGTTTACCTCAGTTCTGAACTCACGCAATTTCCACCCTCAACCTCATTTCTCGTACACTACACCTATAGCATAGAAAGCCCATGCCAAGTGTCCCCTTTCCATGTCCGCCTGAAAAATATCTTGAAGTGTAGAGTTCCCCAGTCTTAATGACCTTCATAATTTCATCATGTGTTTGTGACTCCCCTTCTCGTTGTTCACACCTCTCAATAGCATTTACCTTATAATACATTAGATGTTATTGTATATAGCCTTTTATAACTTTGATATTATCAAAAATTCCCTTAAATAACAAACTCTCCTGTGTTGTAAAACTGCTTGTAAATAATATTTACTTGTGTACTATACAATATTTTATTTACATAAAACTATGTCACCATAACCTTAATTAATTTCAACTGTAAAATTATTTTCTTTATTTCTGGCTTCTCCAGCTTTAAGTATACTCAAACCATGTTCAGCCTTCTTCAACGGGGGTCATATGTCATAATATTTACTCTTCCTGGAATAATAAAGCAAACCTACAGTCAACCCAGAGAGAGATGGGCAGCTAAAGTACGGTCATTTGAGACACCAGCGACATTCCAAGGGGCGACCAGAGGGGCCCGGAGTTCTCGGGACTATTAAGACAGGATGTAAGGTTCGGTCACTTGAGATATCAGCGACATTCCAAGGGGCCCGTTACTTGGAACCTCAGGACTATTAGGGCAGTTGGGGAATTGTGTTCGACACGAACGGTCCGGCTGTTGCCGGGCCCGGCGCTCTCCCCTTCTCTCTCTGGTTGTCTGGGTTCATCTTCCAACTTGTGGTGTGATTATTTCTCTTTCCCCACCTTATTATTATATTGCCATATATATATATATGTTTTATTAAAATAAAAGCATATATTGGGTCAATATAATTTATTAAATATTTCCGATATTTCGATGAGGCTGTTCGCCTATCTTCCTCTAGGAATTCAAACTCCTTCTAAGCCCATCATCCGCGTGATGGACTTAGAAGGAGTTTGAATTCCTAGAGGAAGATAGGCGAACAGCCTCATCGAAATATCAGAAATATTTAATAAATTATATTGACCCAATATATGCTTTTATTTTAATGTTATTAAAATGGATTGCTCAATTTTCAACAAGATATATATATATTAAAAAAGAAGGATTAAATTTCGCTAGAATGATATCACAAACAAAATGTTAACCCGGTGAAATAGTTGGGAAAAATCTATTGAACACATCCGGCAGTTGTAACTTAATATTGATACTATTGTCTTGATACAAGTGCCTTAACTCGCTTGTTATGTTCGTAGCATCGATAAAATAAAGGGTTGGATCCTTAAGGTGAAAAATGTGTTCTGTGCTGCTGAATTAAGAATATTTCCGGGAGGAATTTGATATAAAAAGAATAGTGCTCCTCTCCCGTCAAAACGTCAAAGATAGACGCCATCTATTGACCGTCGCTACAAACTAGCGACCTCGGGTCGGTGACAAAGCTACAACACCAGTTTGGGCAAACTGAGAAACGTCAGCCTAGAGACCATGGTTTCGGGCTAATGGCCCTTGTCAGTCTAGGGCGGAATTTATTCCATTAGATCCACACGGGATCCAATGGAATCCTCATAATCTTCCAAAGAGTTGTTTAGCAGTCAAAGTGGCTGGGCCAAATATATTGCCAAAATATAGAGGGAAATTTTGCCGAGCGTCTAGTTTTGACGTTTAATTTGATGGGTGAAGATCCCTATGTTTTTTAGGAATCTTCAATCATTGTTTTAGTATCCCGTGCATTTTCCCAAAATACGTGTTCACTATTAAGAGCCTTTAATATAAACTTGCACAATAAGTATCTTCTAATTTACATTTAAAAGATTGATTTTTCGGGATAAATTCTCTTCCACGGGCCAATTTCTTTATAGTAAGACCAAAATTCTTGGTAAAAATATACATTGTAATTCTATTTTAAAGACTCTTAATAGAGATTTGTCTTGAATGTATAATCCTATATTACGTACATCCGCAGTTCTGCCCCACGTGTAGATTGACACTCGTTGCGAGGCACTGGGTGAACTGCATTGGTTTTCTTCATGTTAGTATCTATGGAAGAACTAATTTTGGTGACATGTCACGCAATGAGACTGAGTACGCGGGAAGGCGGTATCATCAATAAAATTAGGAGTTAGAAATACTGAGGTTTCGGGAATTGAATTAGTTGACGTTCATTCTTTATTTGTCTCAGAATAAATGATGTCTGTTGTTCTCAATTTGCTGTTTTTTCTTCTATTTATGTAATGGTTTATTTGTTTTTCCTTTATTGGAACTTTAAGATCTCGTCAGGTGCTCTTAGAATTGGTCTTTCATCCTTCTTCACCCGCAGTTGTCATTCAACTTGACCGGTGTAGTAATCTGACGGATATTCTGATGCCAACGGATTTCACTCTGTCGTTTTCGTTTACTTTGAACCTTCGCTAGAACAGATCTCCAGCTATTGCTATCAAATCCTTAACCAGTGCCCCGTTGCCAGTCGGCCATTTTCAGGGTTCTCTGTAGGACTTCAAGATCATCGTAGCGGCCTGGGACTTATGGTCCCCACTATCCTACCGTAAAATGAAGGAGAAGCTATCCGAGAGTCCAAGATTCCAGAGTAAAGTGGAAAGATGGGTGGACTCCAGCTGCAGAGGATGGCCCATGTGTTAGGAGAATAGGTACCAAGAACGGTATTCCAGTGTGAGGGAGGACAGACAGTCTGGTCACATCTGTGGCGTGTGGAAGACTCGGAAAATTACCTCCGGGTGTGTGGATGATCCTGCAAGACGGTGCCAGGAGAACTCACATCGGAGAACCTACAAGGCGTTGTAGTCAAGGCTGGACATGTACAGTGTGGAGCGTGACCTTTCACAAGAGTGATATACACAGCGCCTATCATCTTTCTGACGGTGAAGTTGAATAAGTTCCACTTATTGTACTCCCTCTGTTTAATTCGACGTGTAATGAATCACTAAATTTTGCTGCATCCTTTACGGACTCATGTGTGATATCCTTGTGCCATCCTGATCAGACAAAGAACACAAACAGAGTCTGGGTTTGACGTAACACTTCAGAGCAATCTCTCCCCCTGAAATATCTCCTTCTATATCAGTCTCAATCCTCTTCCAATCAAATGGGTTAAGGTCTCCAAGATATGTTTACTCCATTCCTTTCTTCTTCTGAGTTGGGTTAGTTGTCTTGAGGATGAAATATAGTATTATTTATATATTTGTGGTAATTTACTTGATTCTGTGCGGTCATTCACTTTAACTGCTGTCCAATCAGGAATAAGACGCAAATTAAAGAAGTCAAGATTCGTCCAAATTCTACATTTCTCTCTCCATATGACATCTCTCTAACATTATGTACATTATTGTACTTGGCCCAACTGGCATATTCACATTAGAATAGGCAAGGAATTCATTTTAATAAGTAATCTTGTGTGTACTGTATCTGTATTGCACAGCATCTTTACAGGCAAAAGGTTTTAGACTTCGAAATTGCAAAGTTCACAAGGTTCATTTTGATTATAATGATTATAAATTATAAAATAATTATCAGAAGCGATTATTAAACTCACCTTGACATTGGCACTAATTTGTCTATACATCAATATTGTACGCCGAACTTTATGAACGATCGCTTAGAACACACGACCAGCTGTATAAAATGGCAATATACAACCTCCAATAGAAGACTACCTCCAGGAGATTTTAGAAGCATATATGCCTTTATATGCAGTCTTTCATAAGAGAGAAGCGCTTTACAACTTTTATAAACTAAAATTCTAAACTTTTAGCGTTTAAATTAACCCTTTTCTATTGCACCCTGCTATTTTGAAACGTTTATTACAATACGGTACACAGATTGATATAAAAAAGAAAAGACCTAATCAAATGTTAAAATCGTTAAAAAGAGTCCATGCCGTGTTCATGGTATAAAGTATCCAAGGAAGAGGTCAATCACACACGTCTACCTGGTCATGTTTAGAATAAGAATGTGCCGCGTCATCCTATACGTGTGGAAGGCCAAGCTGCAGCAAGGTCTACTTTATGGCTACTTCAATAACGTTTATTTTTAAACGATGGTTCTGATGTTTTTATTGCTTCGTGTGTCCTTCACTTCAAGTAGCGTTTATTCTATAAGTACTCTCTACTTGCTATAGACGAGAGATTAGTCGGAGAAAAATCCATTATAGCCAATCATATCCTAGCATCCCAAATTTTCCTGTTTTTTACAAACAAACTTTTGCTTTAAAATATCTCTCCAATTTTTCCATAAATTTATACAGTAGAACTTCCATGAGAGGACACTCGCGCTAGAAGACACCTCTCTACAAAGGACAGTTTTTATTTGCAAAATTACCATTTTTACTATTTAGAACCGTAAGAGGACACTTCTCCCTAAAGGACACTTTGGCTCTGCAATTAGGTGTCCTTTACAGGGAGGTTCTAATGTATTTATCTTTGGAAAAATAAATTATTATTTAAGGTGAATCAGTTTTAAGAATGCATCTTTAATCAGGTTCCTCGAGATGATCAATCCATAGCTGTAGTTTTCAAATAGTGGTCAAAACTTGCCTTTTATAAATTCCAGTTATTTTACAAATGTAGTAGATAGTCTTGATCTAATGTCTTCAATGCGATTCCCAATCAATATTGCCACGTGGAAAATTAGGGAAGACAAAAACTTCAGGAGGAGACAATTTATTTCAGGGAAGGACAAACTATCACTTGTAAACAAAAGATAAGCCACGAGGGAAATTTACAGAGTCGCAAGATATAAACATAAAAATGACCACTCTGTTAATAAAAAATAATAAAATTAATGAATACTATGTTACATAAATGAAATTAATAAATACTATGTTACAATATTTTAGTAGGCTATCATGTTTTAGTATAAATATAAATATAAAATAAAATGATTTAAGGATTTGTGTTAATGTTTTAGTATATACAACAACAACGACAACAAAATTCTTTATTGAGACCTTTTGATCTTTCTGAGCAGAAATGTAGAGTACGTTTAGTAATACCAGTAATAGTATTATAATTACAATGTTATTTACAGTGTATCAAATAAAGGGTAAATGAATGTTTTAGTACATAAACTATTCTATTTATTGTTTGATTTCTCGATATTTTACTGAGGCATCTGTTCACTCCCGCTAATTCAAACACTTTATAATTTACAAAACTTATCTTGGTAAATTTCAAACATTATATATGAAATATTTCAATACTTTGCAACAAAGTTTCTTTGTTAGAATATATATACTAAGGTGGAAAGTGTTTTCAAGTATTGAAAACTCTTCTACGGGTCTTGTAATTCGTAAAAGGGCCAGCAATATTTTAAACAAGCGTTTCCAGCACTACATGATCACCAGAGAATATATATATATTTTTTTGGCTTATCCCTAGTACATGTGGTACAGACCATGATAATCATAGTGGGTAGAAAAAAAGGCGACTCCTATTACTGTAAGTGCATCACATATCTACACATGTGAAAAGCTGTTCGACTTTACACTTACAAATATGCCAGAGCCCCGTTCAGTTACTTGCACTCGCTGGTGGTGTTGGGCGTTTGCAAGAATCGGGGGCCATTGGAGAATTTTTTTTTTTTAAATAAGAAAAAAAAGTCCAATTCGGGAATCAAACATGGGTCGTAGCGGTCTAAAACCAACGGTTTAGGCCATCCTTCCACCGACTCCCAGAAAATATAGGTTAAAACGGGATAGAGTGGCATCAAAAACAACAACCACAACAAAATAATTTTATTAAGACATTTCTCCTAACATAGACTCGTGTTATAATTCGAGAAAGAAAGAGAGAAAAAGAGTATCAACAAAAAATTGTCATTGGCTATATTTCGTCCTTGTCAGGAAAAAATAAATTTCAAAGCATTTAGCAAGACGTTTTAAATATATACATAGATACATTTATAACGCCTTGCTAAATATGTCAATTATTATTTTTTCCTGACGTGATAAGGAAGAGAGATAGAATTAAAGATTTTTGTCGAAACGTCGAAAAATTAAAAATCTTTACTAGCGAAGTGTCTTTCAATTCTAAGAACTATGAATGCCAGCCAGGCAACAACCTCTATCTTCAAGATAGACAGTCTTGGTAAAGAGAGACATAACAAATTTGCGTTTCTTTTAGTTTTATCCTCTTTTTACATTCTCTAACGATATTCTCAGTATATCTGTCAAACTGTATAACAGGTAGTATAAGTAGAAAATCTCTCATCGTTCAACTACTCGAAGAGAAGTTTGTAAATTGTTTACTTGTTTCGAGGATAACCATGTGAAGCTGCTAAATTTTGTCTTTTCCTCTGAAAACGAGACAATGAGGAAATAATGGAGTACCCTATCTTGTATTTCATCACTGCATAACTCACATGGTTTAGTGCAGGGGTCGGCAATCTTTTGAGTCGGAAAAGAGTCAAAAATTACAATTTACAAACTTTCAAAATTTTTAAAGAGCCACAAAAGGTTTTTATTGCCAACAATGAATAGTATGAGAAAATGGGACATTTCCTGATCGTGCAACTAAAAGTTGCTGATGGCTTGCGCCATCTATCGGAATAAATATCAAATAATCGTTGATTTTTAATTATTCCACAATTGGCTAAATACCGTTTCTCTTGATTAATCAAGAAAAGCTAACCACGTACGCGTTTCGGGCTGTTGGCCCTCGTCAGCGTGGTACAAGCTGTACCTCAACGACCAAAAAAAAAAAGTTGGTCTTTGGAGCATCTTGAAAAACCATGAAACAAGTATTTTGGCCGGAAGGGCGTGTGAACGTGTTCATAATAAATAGTATATTCTCGCATGAATAATATTTACGTATGGAACTATAAAGAGCCACAGCTTCACATCCAAAGAGCCGCATGTGGCATCGAGGCGCAGTTTGCCGACCCCTGGTCTAGTGTGATGTTGAACTGCTTCCACATGTGTGGACACGTGGAGTCTAATAAATTCCCGCCCCTAGATCAAATGTAAACAGCAATAAACCCAACTAAGTTGTTGTCTATTCCACTTTGTGTGTTGTGGACAACCTTGAGGTATGGAATATTGTTTGAGACTTTCTAATTATAATCGCTTTGATACGTACGATTATTTTTTAAATGAAACAATTTTATACTTCCCTTACAGAATTTATAAATTAATGGAAGGGCCTGAATCATCAGTTGTGAACCCTCACAGTGGTTTCGCCAGTTTAATCTATCATACCGCTGTAATATTGCATTGGGCTATTTTGATTTTATACATTTATACATGTTCACATTGATTTTTCTATATATATATTTTTTGCTTATCCCTAGTACACGTGGTACAGTTCATGATAATCATGGTGGGTAGAGGTAGGCGACTGCTTTTACTGTAAGTGCACCATATGTCTACACATGTGAAAAGCAGTTTAACTTTGCACTTACAAATGTGCCAGAGCCCCGTTTGGTTACTTGCACTCGCTGGTGGGGTTGGAATTTTGCAAGAATCGGGGCCATTGGAGCATTTTTTTAAATCAGAAAAAAGTGTCCAATGCGGAAATCGAACCCGGGTCGTAGCGGTCTTAAACCAACGGTTTAGGCCATACTTCCACTGACCCCCGATTTTTTTTATAAGTGTGAGCATGACTAAGAAAGTTTAGCAAGATATGTTTTCCAGTCTAATTACAAACAGAACATACTTAAGTACTAAGAACAATTTATAAGTCTTAAAGTCAAATGGAAGTAATGCCATACTTAAGGTAAGAACTTAATTATAGGCTTAATAGGTCTGGTAACTGACGACATAGAGAGTGTCAACATGGCTGGCTGGACGAAGTTACGTTACGTCAGAGTGTGTCACCAATATATCATTCTTTGTCGTTCTTCAATCACAAACAAACTCATTCTTCTCTTCCATTCCCAGCTTCTCTCCTTTCCTAAATGCAATTTTTACAAACTTACATTGGGACAATCAAAAATGTTCATACCTAAAATATATTTTTCCAAATGTAATAATAATCGGTATAAACACTCTCCTATTTGTGCTAAATGATATCAATAATATTAGTGGGGATCGGTGGAAAGATGGTCTAAACCGTTGGTTTTCGACCGCTACGACCCGGGTTCGATTCCCTCATTTTGGGCACTTTTTTTCTGATTTAAAGAAAAATGCTTCAATGGCCCCCGATTCTTTCAAATTCCAACTCTACCAGCGAGTGCAAGTAACCAAACGGGGCTCTGGCACATTTGTAAGTGCAAAGTCAAACTGCTTTTTACATGTGTAGACATGTGGTGCACTTACAGTAAAAGCAGTCGTTTAATTCTACCCACCATGACTAGGGATAAGCAAAAAATATATATATATATCAGCTAAAAGGATTGATATCAATTTTTATATGATGATATAGAAATGAAGCTATTTAACACGAATTTACCCTTTTAAAATTAAAAAATAAAACTTTCTATTGATCTTATTGCGATAAAAAATATATTGGGAAGAGCATGGCTCGGAGGTTAACCCTCCCAGCGGTTTTGCCGATTTAATTCACCAGGTCGCTTTTTAGAGCTCCAATTCGTTCTTAATAGCTTTATATATCAAATAAAGATGGCGGGTTATTGCCTTATAAATGATAATAAAAACACAAAGAAGGTAATATATATATTTTTTTCCCTTTCAATATCATTAATATTTAAAATATGTAATTAATAATTTGTATATAAAAATAATATTTATCATCAATTTATTATCGTGATACTCCTGTTGAAGGACTGACAAGTCCGAAAGCTTGAAAATAAAAATTTTAACAAGAAACTTAACCCTGGAAGCTTTACTTACTTTATAATAAAAACTTTACCTTATTTGTATGATATCTATTTATCAAAACGGAATAAATTTTAGCAGTTACGTTATGTAATTTCTTTTTAAATTTGATACTTATCACTGATATATTCAAGGTTTTTTTTTTTGTATATTTTAGGGTACATACGTTTTTTAATGTGATTGTTAGTCTATTTCAGAGATAATCTCAAGTTGCTTTTTTTTTTCAGTACATCTTACTTATGAATTGTAGGTTTATTGTGAGTGTATTTATGGGGTATGTATTTTCTCTTATTGCCTCTTTCTTAGGTATGAGGGCTTATAATTGTCTGTGTTTGTGGGTAAGGCAAACCTTTTGATTGTTAGGGTATTTATAGAGTATAGAGGTTTTTTTTCAGTGTATTTGAAATTGAGTCTTCAGGCTAACGTGTGTGACATTGGTAGTTTAGATGCTCTTTGATCTGTACGACGGGTTAATGCATGCGCCGCGCGCGAGTTTATAGTTCTTTGCAGCAAACTCCTCAATAAAAACCCTATCTATGGATACTAAAACTAGCGGGCTTTAATGTGACATCTAATAAATATGTAATTATATTACGGTGGAATCATCAGGCTTCTAGGAACATTTTTTTAAAAGAATTTAATTCAGATCTCTAACTTTCGGGAGTGAAAGCCATTCTACAGGAGAATTACAATGCAATAAATCGTCGATTGGATACAAGTTATAACGAGTCATATTATAACTCGTGTACTATTGACCATTCATTGTGTCGTGTATTCTCCTGAAGAAGTGCTTTCACACCCAAAAGCTAGAGATATGAAATGCAATAGTGCAGAAGCTTCTCCGGAGCATATCTTGTCATGCTCAGAACTGACAATAGAGGACCATTTTCCAGGCCTATAACTACCATGGCAAAATTGGAGAGGAGTGGGGAATTGGTTTAACCATGGACCACCACCACCACAGTGTATAAATGCTCTATAAGTATGTGCGAACTGATATTCACCAAGTTTACACATCTTTTTACCATTTCTTTGAGGTGAAATGTTGAATAAAATCCAAATTTAAAATGAATACGACTCATTTCATGGCACCATGTCCTTGTTATAATGATATCAGATACCCATATGTCCAATTAGATTGGGTAAAGTTTTCAACTAGCAATAATCGCGCCTCGGAAGTTCCTCGCTGGCTACGATATCGCCTCTGTCCAATTAGAGAGGGGAAAAGGTTAGCAATTAAGATTTTATTTGAGGAAAGCTCTATTTCATATAAGAAATTTTATAGAAGGAAGAATTTCACATGTCGAAATCCTTATTTATAATTAGGTACGGAATTAAAAACGAGAAATTAAACATGAAGCGCCCAATTTTTAGAAAAGTTGAGTTATGGAGAATTTGATTTTTTAAGCTCGTTAATATTAATTAATTTATTAATATATTGGTAATGTATGTATATTTTTTATATTATGTTACCTTATAGCATATCTACACTATATATAAACATATGTAACGTATTAATATGAAGCAATAACGAGCCATCTATAGACTGAAAATGGAAACATTAAGACGCGAATGTTTCTTTTACACCTTCGAATATCTTTCTCATTCCCCACTTATATTTTCTGTATCTTTCAGAAGAATCTGTTTATAAGATTAAAGAAATTTTAATAAGAAAGTATTGATTGATGGCCTTATAGCAACAGCCATTTGGATAATTAGAGACAAAAGCCAATCTGTATGCCATAGTTTATGGCCTTACAAAATGGAAAGACGAGATTGTTTATTTTCACAAATAAATCAAACTTCTACTGTCCTTACTGCGATGAAAAAATATTAGGAGAGCTTGACTTATCAGTGGTGAACCTTCCCAGCGGTTTCGCCAATTTAATCCACCAGACCGCTTCTATAGAGCTCTAACACTGTATTTAATCATTCTGTTATATATGCTACACTGAAAGTGGAATCTCAGAAATGGTATTTAAGCAAACTATGGACATAAGCTATCCATTTTCAGTATGTAACGTAAATATAAGAATGCAAAACATGAAAATATTAAAATGACAAAGGTTATCTTCGGCTCTCTAACGCTGTTAAACTTCAAAAAGATTACTACACAGGTGAGCAAAAAGTTAAGGAATAAAAACACTAAATAATGAATTATTTGAAAATTACAAAAAATATGGCAAAAATATTCTTTTCAATGGTTTCTTTCTATTTTTTTTTTTTTTGCATATCTCTCTCTCATCAAATATTATATATACTAAAAAACAGGAAGAAACACATTAGCAAAAAAATAACTATTAAAATTTAATAGATAGATGATAATTAAAATTTTAAATATACAAAAATATTATTAGAATAAATTTCCATATACACTCATGGACAAAACTAAGGGAAGTTATACCTTTTAGCATGTATATCAGGATTCAGACAATAGCTTTAAAATATTTTTAATACACAGTGACCTTTATTGAAGACACACGAGATGACCAAGTGTGAACAAAATTGCCTTAATTCGATGATCATTGTGAGTCGATCATGTTTAAACTATCATATAAAAATAAAACCACGTTCAAATCGCTAATACGAAGATATATTAACACAAAGCATTATTTGAATGTAATTCTACTGTCCTAAAAGCTTATGTCCATAGTTTTCTTTAAAAACATTTCTGAGATTCTACCCTTCAGTGCTGCGTATATAAGCAGAATTGTATAACGAATCTAAAGTTTTACGAAGGAGCCTCTTTTATTATACCTATGCAAGCTTTCGAACCTTTCGGTTCTTCCACAGGCGTGGCTAGTATGACTATACTAACAGGGTATAAGCGCTTATACCCTGTTAGTATAGTCATACTAGCCACGCCTGTGGAAGAACCGAAAGGTTCGAAAGCTTGCATAGGTATAATAAAAGAGGCTCCTTCGTAAAACTTTAGATTCGTTATACAATTATACTTATTATGCAAGGAATTCATGACTGTTCAAAAATTTGCAATTGTTATAACTGTCTAAAACATCCTAAATTTAGAAACTCGCCGAATCATAGAGCTAATTCCTCGGACTGTCCTCTATACAAAATACAGATAGACAGAATTATCCAACGAACGAGATATGATCCAACCGACAATTAGGCAAATTTCGCAGCTAAGATTTTTGTTTATTTAGTTTGAATATCATGCAGGGAAAAGGAATTAAATGTTTACAACAAAATGTAAGAAAAAGTATCTTGGCACTGAATGAGCTTCAAGCTTCTATAAAAGACAACCCACCAGATATCATCCTAATACAGGAACCTTATCTGATTGATAGAGATGTAATTTTCGATTTGGAATCTCAAATAGTGCATTCAACGACAGATGAACAAATTTATACTGCAACGATCTTTATGAATAAGAGTTTAAAATTTAATAAAATCAATAAATTCACAAACTCCTTTTGTACAACCACTTCTTTAAATTCAGCAAAATCAAATACTATTATCGCAAACTTTTATATACATCCACATAGATTTAATGATACTCATAGAAAATTTATCCAAGAGCTTCTGGAGACCTACAATCAACAACCTATTATACTATGTGGTGACTTTAATTCTAGACACCCAGTCTGGTTTGATCCGACAACAAACTCCAATGGTTTCAAATTCCACTCCATCATAGATGAACATAACCTATTTATTCATAATCTTAAGATACCCACCTGCCGAAATTCTAGCTTTATAGATCTTACGATTTCAAACAAAAAATCAATAGGTTTGGTACAAAACTGGAAGACGACTATATTGACGCACATTTCAGATCACGTAGCAATAACCTTTGACATTTATCACAATTTTAACAGGCAAAGGACAGTTCAAAACTCAACATGGAAATTTATAGAAAAAGATGCTGATTGGAAAACATTTACCGAAAAAATAGCAATACAAGACGTAGATAATATTATCACCATGATAAACCACGCGTCAAACATCAAAGATATTGACAACATTGTAAAGACTCTCACACAAATAATTAAAGAGGCAGCTTATCTGTCACTAAATGTCAAGACAAGAAGCGGAAATCATAAAACAAATACATACTGGTGGGATGGGAAGCTGGAGAAAATGAAAAACGATTTCCACTATATTAGAAATTTGTATTACCGACATGGAAAGGTCCTTGAAAAGACCTATAAATCAATGAGAAATAAATATTTAAATAAAAGTAAAAAGGCAAAAAGAGCGAGTTGGAGAATTTTTATAGAAGAAAGTCATTCAAATAACTCATTTGGTAATGCTTATAGGATATTCAAGTCATTGAGATCGAAAAATAGAAATTTAGGATTACCACTAATAGATAATTTACCAGATCATTTAAAGACCGACAAAATAAAAAGTTTAATGAACGATCTATTTCAGGATGATATTGGAGGTTTGGATAAAGATGATCATATTTTGATTAGAAATTATACGCCTAAATATAAAAATAAAAGTAGTGTTTATATCGAATCTAAGGAAATAGAGGAAACAATTTTAAAAACAAATATTAAAAAAGCACCGGGCCCTGATTACATTAGTAACAATATGATTAGACAGGCTAAAATAAAAATAATCCCAATTCTGCATAAATTATTCAATAAATGTATAGAAATGGGATATTATCCGGATGAATGGAAAAAATCATTCTTAAAAATAATTCCAAAACCAGGCAAAACGAATTATGAAATAAATAAAAGTTATAGACCTATATCATTGACATCTAATATATCTAAAACATTTGAGAATATAATAAAAAATAAATTAAGTAACTATTATTTAGAGAATAATTTAATGAGCTCAAGGCAGCATGGTTTTATGAAATCTAGATCAACAATTACTGGAATGGATAAAATTATAGAAACTATATTGAAACATAAACAAAAAGAATTGACTTCCTTGATAGCTATAGATATTGCGGGTGCATTCGACAATGCATGGTGGCCTGCTATTATAAAAAGAATGGATAATGATGATGTTCCTTCAGATTTAATACGGATCATAAAATCTTATTTGAATAATGAAAGGGAGGTGAAATTTACATACGAATCAGAAACTTTTTATAAGAAACTAACTAAAGGATGTCCACAGGGTGGACCTTTATCTCCACTTCTATGGAATATTTTGCTAAATGATTTGTTGATAAATTTTGATTCAATGAATGCAGATATTATATGTTATGCAGACGACGTTACAATAATTTGCTGGAATAAGACTATTGAAGGACTAAAAACCGCAAGTGAATACACCTTAAATTATGTGATCCAATGGTGTAATAGAAATAAATTAACGATCAGTACAGAGAAGACTAATATGCTATACCTACATAACAGATAAAAAATACCTATTAAGGTTAATAACAATATAATAATGCCGGTCAAGCAAGTAAAAATTCTGGGAATGAAATTTTCTAATCACAAATGGAAAAACAAAGTTAACTTTACACCGCATGTTAATGATATTCTGTGTAAGGCAGGACGTATGAAAAATTTATTATGTTCACTAAGTGGCAATATGTGGGGTTTAGACACTGAAAAGAGGTTAACTTTATTCAAAACAATCATTAGGCCTGTACTTACATACGGTTCTGAAATTTGGTTCAAATATTTAAACAATCGTTGTAAACAAAAACTGAACTCCATGCAGTACCAGATCATTTTATGGGCAGTTAGAGCATACAAAACCACTTCATCAAACTGTGTGCATAGCTTGGCAAAAATTCCACTCCTAACAGATTATATAGAATCCAGAATAATCAAATTTGATCTAGCTCAAATGTCCATTGAAGATCTAACTACTTACGAACCCCATGCTCCAAGTATAGTCAAATCATTCTTACACGCAAAAATGAATGAAATTTTTGAGAACACTAATGAAATTTTCAGAAGCTTTTTCGTATTAGGAATTCCAAGATTTTTCCGTCCAAATTTTTATAATATCCAATTCATTACAGATCATGGCAATTTTGGGAAATTTTTGGCAACTATCGGCGCCGTGAAGGAACCAGGATGCTTCTGCGGAGATGAAATTCAAGACGCGAGACATCTACTTCTAGAGTGCCCAATTTTCCGGGATTTTAGGGAAAATAGATGTGGTCGTATTGGACAGCTTGATGAATTTGTAGACAAAAAAGAAAAGTATAAAAATTTTGATCAATTTTGTAAATACATATACAACTTTCTCTTGAATTGGAAAAAAGAGAAGGAATCTTAGAAAAAAAAAAAAAAGAACTGCGATGCTTGCTCTGTGTGTTTTGCTTTGTTGTTTGTTTTTCTCTTTGGACAATTTTCTTTAGTTAATTTATGTAAAATAATGAATTGAACAGGATTGTATATAGCCGAATTGCTGTAATGCAGTGAAATGTATTGGCGCAAATATCCCTGAGTTTGGGATATCGCGTTTCATGATGTTAATAAAGTTAATTAATACGGAGTTTACCTGTAGAAAATATAAGCAGAATTATCCAATACAGTATTAGAGCTCTGAGAAGCGGTCTGGTGGATTAAATTGGCGAAACCGCTGGGAGGGTTCTCCACTGATGAGCCAAGCCCTCCCAATATATTTTTTCATCCCAGTAGGGACAGTAGAAGTTTGTATTATGTATAAAAGAAACATTGGTGCTTTTAAATCCTTTCATTTTATACGAAGATATATATGTGAACAAATTTTATCTATATTTTTTATTAAAACAGAATCATTTTGTGTTTTGTAACCTTTCACATCAGTATATTACCATCAATCAGCATTAATACTGTCTAAGTGTTGGTTTTTCAATTGAAAAGTGAAAATTGGACCGAAGCTTTCCTCAATATACGTATTAAAGAAATATCAATCATGATTACGTTCCAGCTAGATGTTGGCCTCTAATCTTGAGGTGTTGCACTGCCCAACACGTTCCATTTCTTGGTAGATCACTGAAAGTTTATTTTCAGGCCAAGTTCTCGAAATTTTTATTTATATACCTCCTTTTTATAGCAGGTATATTCAGATAATGACTCTGAAAGATACTAATATGATTACGTTAGCTACTTTATATTATAAAAAAGCAATTCATACAAATACATCCTATACGATATATGGAATCAACTAAAATTGATTATCTTTATAATATTTGTAGTTCACAATTGACATACACTCATAGACAAACCTTAAGGAAATTTTACCTTTAAATATGTATATCGGGATTTTTCGACAATAACTCTGAAAGATATTTGATACACATTGCCTGTCTTTGAAAAAAAAAGGTGACCAAAGACTTTCCACTCCCTAAGTTTTGTCCATTAATGTATAATGAAGAGGAAATGCACGCCCCGCCGTGCGCACGTCAATATTCTTTAGTAAACCATTATGTTCCCCTCTTTACACAGGGTCGTCGAGGTAAATTCGGAATTTGTTTATTAACTGCCCTCTAGCGGTTGTTGAGTGCATAATTTCGAATATAGCTTATCTAACGTGAAGTTAATACCATCACGAGGCGGGGTCATATAGACACGTTCAAACAAGCAAGAACATGAGCCGGGAACAAGACAGAAGGGAGTGATCCTTGAGTCTCTTCGCGCCCGAAAATCACCCAAGTAGATAATTGAGTGGTTTGGCTACAAAAAAAATCAAGTTTACAAAATTTCGAAAAGGTTTCGAGAAGAAAACGAACCATATGAAGTTATCTTTAAACCGAAGAGCCACAGCAAACGATCGGATATGAAAAGAAGGTTCGATTTTCCAAATTTCCAGCAGCGGTCCTTGGGGTTATCAGCAGCGAAGAGGATGTTATGCCACCTCATTTATTTGAAGAAGGCCTCAGTATCAAGGCCGATGCATACATTCATGTCTTGGAGATGGTAGTCAAGCCCTGGATGGACATGGTGGCCGTAGGAAGAGATCACGTCTTCCAGCAGGACTCAGCACCACCAGCCCACAAGTCAAGAAAAACCCTAGCGTGGCTTCACGGTAATGTGTTCTACCACTGGACACCCGACTTGTGGCCACCCTCCAGTCCAGACTGCAATCCTCTCCATTACAACTTTTGGGACGTAGTTGAGGAAAAGGTTAAGGCAACCTCTCACAGTACCAAGGACGCGCTGAGAGCCACCATTACTGAGGTGGTGGCCAATGTGGACAGGAAGGAAATGAAACATGCATGCTATCGGTTCTGATCAGGGCTTGAGCAAGTGGTGGCAGCTAACAGCGGCCATATAGAATTTTTTTTATAACATATTGTCTATAATAGTGCAAAGTTGGGTACAAAATAAATCATTTTGGTTTGAGTCATAAGAGTTTTAATATTTGTGTCCAATTTTCCGGATTTACCTCGACGGTTCTGTATTCATGGTGAGCCGGTCGAAGAGCAAAAATTGCTTATTAGCTCTAATATAAATAATATTGGTAAATTTCTTTTATGTTATATATTTAACAAAAAAAGTTAATTTTAATTGAAAAGACACCACGAGGAGATGATCTTTATTTTTTACGACATTTCGGTAAATAGAATTCATTCTCGTCAGATGTGTAACAAATCAAACATGTAAAAGTCAGAAATCGTTAAAAGTAAAACCGCGTTTTAACAGGAGTTTAAATGCAGTTTTAAATGATCATGCTGAATAGAAGGTTGTGTCTTCTGTGTATACCGCATCTCAACACACGTGGTACCAGGCTATGATAAGTATGGTAGGTAAACAGTGAAACTACTTGTACTGTAAGTACAACATGTCTACACATGTAATATCAGGCAAAGATAACCACAGCGGATCTTAGGGAGAGTTTCCTCGCGGATACCTTACCTAAACACAAGATTATTCTTGTCAAGTTCCTCAACAGTCATCGCTGGGGACACGGATTCCATAACTCGCAAGTCTGAACTCAAGACGATTCTAAGCTCCTGATAGGATCCAGACGTACCTTCGGAGAAGGCCTTGTCTGGTGTATATATTTTCTCTACTATTTTAAACTCTGTTAACTCTCTCTGGACCATTGACTAGATGCCAATAAACCATTTTTAATTATCAATTGTCACAGCGGATAGAGTGTCACGACATCTTGTATTCTGAAAGTAAACCACAAATCTACAGATGTAGTACGAGGCAAGGATGGCCATATTTTGAATGTTTTGTGCCATTTATATATGTTTTATTTGTTCTACTCCTGACGAAGATGAATGTTAATTACCGAAAATAGGTGTGGCCGAGATGTCTCTTCAAATATAAATATGGACAGAAATATTTTATTCAAAATAACAGAAAATATTCTGAAAGGATGAATATTCTATAATAATATACGGTTAGTGAAAGGTTTTAAGTCTCTCCCGTTTGTAAAATCTCCCTAAACATTTGGTTCAATTTAGAAGAAATTTTTCATTTTGAACTTGTGGCAAATGGTTAGGTTCATCAATGCACAACTTTATGTTAAGTTGCTAAAATTTATGAAAAAAGGCATCTCCTTATCGTGCAACTGAAATTTGCTGATGGCTTGCGCCATCTATCGGAATGAATATCAACTATTCTCGTTGATTTTTAATTATTCCAGAATTGGCCAAATACCCATTCTTGATTAATCAAGAAAAGCTAACCAACCACTTACGCGTTTAGGGCTGTTGGCCCTCATCAGCTTGGTGCAAGCTGTACCTCAACCCTTTTACTAAAATTTATTGTTTTTAGTTCAAAAATATATACTTTTTAAAGGTGACTCTCAACATTTTTCTCCAACCAGGTATAACTCTTCCTGCTTTCTACCTATGTGTAGATATAGGGTTTACTTACAGTATTGGTAGTCACAACCCTCTACCCACAATAATCATCCTTGCCTGGTTTTATATATGTAGATTTGTGGTTTACTTCCAGTATACTAGAATTCGCCACTTTCTATCCGCTGTGGTTATCGTTGCGACATGTGTAGACCTATTTTGTACTTACAGTATACTATAAGTAGTTGCAGTGTTTACCTACCATACTTATCATAGCCTGGTACCACGTGTGTTTGAGATGCGGTATACACATTGCAAGAAGACCCAACCTTCTATTCAGCATGATCATTAATGAGCTTTTTGATAAGAGTTTCACATATTTACAAAATTTTAACGAAACACACGCGTGTAAGTTAGAAAAGGAGAAAAAAAAACTCCATAAAAAATTAGAAGGATTAGTTTAAAGTAAAACTAGTAAATTTCTATTAGCTATCTTCAGAAAAAAATTGCTTTCTGATCTGTTTTTGTACAAAATTCACATTTCAATCGAAAACGAACATCCTTCGATCAATTTCAACCATGAACTTTAACATAGTCAACCATATGACTCACAGTGGCCTACCTACTGACATTTTGCCAACCATGGGCCACACATTGGGCCACCATAGTTAACTATATGACCTACCTAATGTGTCCATCTATATGGCTCACCATGGTAACCGGGACTTAGAACAGTCATGTTATAACATGACTGTTATAACAACATAAGGTAAATATTCACTAAATGTAATTGTAAAGGGAGAAAGTCATTATTTAGCCTTATTTCACTAACTCTTAAATCGACATCGTTTTATATTCTTTTCGTGTAAATAACTAACATGGACACTTCTTTCTCTTCTTTTTCTCTTCCCTTCTTCTTCTATTCTTCTTCTTTTTTCTTCTTTTCCCTCTTCTTCTTCTTTTCTTCTCGTTTTCTCTCTTCTATTTTTTCTTCTTTTCTCTCTTCTTCTTCTTTTCATCTCGTTTTCTCTCTTCTTCTTCTTTTCTTCTCGTTTTCTCTCTTCTTCTTCTTTTCTTCTCGTTTTCTCTCTTCTTCTTCTTTTCTTCTCGTTTTCTCTCTTCTTCTTTTTTCTTCTCGTTTTCTCTCTTCTTCTTTTTTTCTTCTCGTTTTCTCTTTTCTTCTTCTTTTCTTCTCGTTTTCTCTTTTCTTCTTCTTTTCTTCTCGTTTTCTCTCTTCTTCTTCTTTTCTTCTCGTTTTCTCTCTTCTTTTTTCTTCTCGTTTTCTCTTTTCTTCTTCTTTTCTTCTCGTTTTCTCTTTTCTTCTTCTTTTCTTCTCGTTTTCTCTCTTCTTCTTCTTTTCTTCTCGTTTTCTCTCTTCTTCTTTTCTTCTCGTTTTCTCTCTTCTTCTTTTTTCTTCTCGTTTTCTCTCTTCTTCTTCTTTTCTTCTCGTTTTCTCTTCTTCTTCTTTTCTTCTTCTTCTTTTCGCTCTTCTTCTTTTTTATTTTATTAATGAAACACCCACGAGAAAGGAAATGCTATTTTTTGACCATGTAAATGAGATTTTGATATTTTACAGCCAAAACTCCTCACCCTTTTCTAGATATTATTTCAAATTAAAGTTTAGTATTGATACCAAAAAATACTGTAATTAAACATATTTTCATATTATATATTTCATCTAAATAATTATGATTATAATAGCATCGACTTTATGGTTTTTAACTTTACTAAAAAAGAGCCAGTCATTCATAAGACTCCGGGGATTGTGACATTCCGGACCTGAAATCTTCCATTCCGCAAACAGAGACTTCTTGGAAAGAGCAAGAAATCGTTAATTGCACAGTTAGAAGGGTGGGGCAGGATTCTTTCGTACCGAGCGGAAATGTTTTTTGCTTATCCCTAGTACACGTGGTACAGGCCATGATAATCATGGTGAGTAGAGGTAGGCGACTGCTTTTACTGTAAGTGCACCACATGTCTACACCTTTGAAAAGCAGTTCGACTTTGTACTTACAAATATATCAGAGCCCCGTTTTGTTACTTGCAATCGCTGATGGGGTTGGAATTTTGCAAGAATTGGGAGCCATTAGAGCATTTTTTTTTTAAATCCGTAAAAAGTGCCCAATGCGGGAATCTAACCTGGGTCGTAGCGGTCGAAAACCAACGGTTTAGACCATCCTTCCACCGACTCCCGGAAATGCGGAAATGATTCCATGATAATAAAGCCAGTATCTAAGTTTTTGATCCATTTACTCATGTAAAAATTAATATCTGAGTTTATATATTTCTTGTAAAATGTTCGGATAAGTAATATTAAGTGATAAGTGTGTAGGTTTGGTTTTCAATAAATTATTTATAAAATATAGAAAAAGCTATTTAAATATTGAAATAACTTTTTAACATGAACTTTTGCAATATAGGCTCAAAAGTGGCTTCAGTATGTAACAGTATGTAAATAACTTTTGATATGTAAATGGTGGTAACATATAAATTATATATAATTTGTCAATATGAAAATGAGGTTTATAGTATAAAACACCAGCTCCTGAAACATTTTAAAACATTTGAATATGTGAGTAACTACCATAATGTGTAAAATTAGATACTAAAACTATGGGTCCCCTCTCGGCCATCTCTGGCGACAAAGCTACAACACAATTCTATATCAATATATTTTAAATATAAATAACTTCAATGTTATAATAAAATGTATGTGTAAAAAGCGGGTAATATTATAAAAACCTTTGTAAAGTATAAATACTATGTATGTAAAAAAAAATATTTGTGAAAGGTAAATAAAATTGTAATAATGTGAATTACTCCTCTTAATGTGAATAAATAGGAATGTGACTACAAATAATATTTGCCAGTCTTTTCTAGATATAAAACTTAAATTTTATATAACGCACAATTGAATTGGTTTCAAAATTCACTTTTTATATGTAGGACTTTAGCATGTCCAACTACATCAGTGAGTGAAGCTAAATACTAAGGAAGGCTTTGGTATGCTGTAAGGTTTTCTCTGTTGTTGTTTTCGCGTACAATGAAGAGCCTCAGATGTCTCCATGCATCTCTATCACAGCATTCGTAATGTCCTCTATCTTGAGTGTGTAAAGCTGCTGCTCTGGGTCCATGTCAATTTTCTGTTGTTGTTTTCATTTCCAATGAAGAGCCTCAGATGTCTTCATGCATCACTATCACAGCAGTCGCAATGTCCACTTTCTCTGGTGTGTAAAGCTGTTGCTCTGAGTCCATGTCAATTTTCTGAAAAGATGCGGCCATTGCTGGGCATGAGAATATGTGGGTAGGTGTTAGTTCCAGGACAGTTGTTGCATGTCCCGTAGGTTCTTGTGTCATCTAGATGTATTTTCATTCTTTTATAGTGTTTATTTTAGAGGGGGAGAGAAGTCCGACCACACATCCCTGCAGTTCCGCCTGGACCCTGGGAATATTCGACCATATTCTGGTCCAAGTGAGTAGCCTGGCAACGGTACCCATTTTCCAATGAAGAGCAAAACCGATATATCCAAGTTTTTCCCTCTTGAAGGAGAAATACTATGTTCTATAAATATATTTCAGTATTAACATTGCATTAAAACAGCGATAATCTCCCTATACGCTATAAACACAGGTTGGGGAGAATAATAAAGAAGCTCTTCTCCCCAACCTGTGTTTGTTCTTCTTTTTACATTGCATGATTATCATCTCATATACACTGAGTGGCTTTGAAAAGTGTCTTTAAAATATAAAATATATGTAGAATCTATATAAAAGTCAAGAATAGGTATATGAACATGTATGTATGTCTATGAATATGTGGACTCACTAGAGATAAAGGAGAAAAACCAGGTAAATAGTTCAGGAATTTTGAACACATTCATCCTTTTATCTTGAACTATATTGACATTGCTTTTACACCTTCCTCTACACAACCATTTACCTCTTTTGGATGGCCAGTCTTTTGCTTATATACAAGGTATGTCCCATAAGTTCCCGGACTGGGTCCATAAAAAAAAAAGGTAAGATTTTTTTTTTAATTTTTTTATTAAAACTTTTCAAAGTAATCCCCCCTTGCTTCAACGCACCAGCGCCATCGTTTCTCCCAATTGTCGAAACAGTTTTTATAAGCCTCTTTTGGAATGCTCTTCAATGCTAACGGCGATTTTTCTATTATGTCATCCCTGGTGTCAAAATGTCTTCCTTTTAGAACTGCTTTAAGTTTGGGGAACAGGAAAAAGTCATTTGGTGCGATGTCTGGGAAATAGGGTGGTTGAGGTAGGATTTCTGTCCCGTTTTTCGCCAAAAAGCTAGTCATCAGGTGCGCTGTGTGAGGGCGAGCATTGTCATGGTGTAGGATCCAGCCACCATTAGTCCATTTTTCTGGCCTTTTTTTTTTCGAATCGCTTCCCTTAGACGGCGAAGAATGCCCAAATACATTTCCTTAATAACTGTTTGGCCTGCAGGAAGATACTCGTGATGAAC
The DNA here is from genome assembly GCA_030710605.1 of Cordylochernes scorpioides. Classification (NCBI taxonomy): domain Eukaryota; kingdom Metazoa; phylum Arthropoda; class Arachnida; order Pseudoscorpiones; family Chernetidae; genus Cordylochernes; species Cordylochernes scorpioides. The sequence continues at coordinate 48,018,038 of CP092866.1, forward strand.
AATGCCCTTGTTATCCGAAAAAGCGACCAGCAACACCTTGTTTCTGGATTTTTTGGGTCTAGGCTCACCCTAACCTCTCCACTCGGCAGATTGAGGTTTGGTTTCAGGGTCATAGCCATAGACCCATGTCTCGTCGCCTGTGATTATCTTGTCTTTCCATTCTGGAACCGTTCTTGTCATTTCCATCATGTCCTCACAGGTTGCAAGCCGACACAGTTTTTGCTCATTGGTGAGGAATCTTGGGATGAATTTTGCAGGAGTCTTTTTGAGCTTCAAATCTTCGGTTACAATCCTTCCAATCGTTGTTTTAGAGATGCCTGTGTCTTGCTCTAGCTCCAGCAAAGTGGTTCGAGGATTTTCTTTTATCAAATCGGTGATTTTTTGCACATTTTCATCAGTCCTTTGAAATTTTGGGCGTCCTTGACGAGGATCATCTTCAATGGAAATTCTGCCAGCTTTAAATCTAGAATGCCATTCAAAAACAGTTGTTCTCTTTGGGGCGTCATTGGGGAATGCTTTATTAAGCATTTCAAAAGTTTCTGTTGCTGATATTTGAAGTTTCACACAATATTCTATGCAAATTCTCTGCTTCAATTTTTGTTCCATCGTAAAATCGCCGCGGCGCTAGGTGTGACCTTTAAATAAATTAGAATAACCTTGGCGCGCGCGCAAGTACCGCCTCGATATTGGTACCACCGTGTAGCCAGATATTTTTTCTATAATAAACAGTCAAATTCATTTACATTTTTCATTTATTTATTTTTTATGGACCCAGTCCGGGAACTTATGGGACATACCTTGTATAAAGAGATTTTTTGAATTCAGATAGGAGTCCATGAGCGCGTACTTCTCTATATATGATCAGTATTTCAACGTGTAGATCACTTTATAACTCTTCTTATATTTCCTGATTGATACTATTTTACATGATCCTGTCGCATTCCTTGAAATTATTATTCAGACATTGGTCTACTATTCCCGCTGAGATTGTTTGAATTTAGATAGGAGCTGGTCTAGAGAGGGCCAAGAACTCTCGGAAGACGTCGAGTGTAGATATATATTGGTCTACCATTGCCGCTGAGATTGTTTGAATTTAGATAGGAGCTGGTCTAGAGAGGGCCAAGAACTCTCGGGAGACGTCGAGTGTAGATTGGTCTACCCTTGCCGCTTAGATTGTTTGAATTTAGATAGGAGCTGGTCTAGAGAGGGCCAAGAACTCTCGGGAGACGTCGAGTGTAGATATACATTGGTCTACCCTTGCCGCTTAGATTGTTTGAATTTAGATAGGAGCTGGTCTAGAGAGGGCCAAGAACTCTCGGGGGACGTCGAGTGTAGATTGGTCTACCATTGCAGCTGAGATTGTTTGAATTTAGATAGGAGCTGGTCTAGAGAGGGCCAAGAACTCTCGGGGGACGTCGAGTGTAGATTGGTCTACCATTGCAGCTGAGATTGTTTGAATTTAGATAGGAGCTGGTCTAGAGAGGGCCAAGAACTCTCGGGGGACGTCGAGTGTAGATTGGTCTACCATTGCAGCTGAGATTGTTTGAATTTAGATAGGAGCTGGTCTAGAGAGGGCCAAGAACTCTCGGGAGACGTCGAGTGTAGATATACATTGGTCTACCATTGCCGCTGAGATTGTTTGTATTTTGATAGAAGCTGGTCTAGAGAGACGTCGAGTGTACTGGGTTATGAAAGAGTGAAGATAAGTCGTTATCTCGCGATAAGAAGATAGAAATGTTAAATCGGGTAACCTGTATGATATCTTATGATAACGTAACGCTTTTCTAGAAACCTGAAGTTAGATTATCTGGCTGAGGTATGGAGATAACTTGATTGAAAGAGGAAGCGATGATGACACAGAGGGTAGTTTTCCATTATCACCCCACGTCTGGAACAAGGCCAGATAATTCTAGAAACGGCCCCTTCTTCCTAACTTCAGGATCTTCGCTCTTGAATTCAGCGCATCATGAAAATTATTGTTAGAATTGCCATATTTCACAAATATTTCAGACCCTATTTTTGAAAAAAAACTATTTTCTCTTTAATGTGCGTATTATGACAATTGCCTAAAAATAAAATATTGAAATTTCCCTTTATTGTTTTTGAAATCTTTTTATAACTTGAGCCTTCAATTTTACAGGAGGAAATTTTCTCTCTATGTGTCAATTGAATAAATTTCAATTTTTAGTGTAATTTTTTAGAAATTCTGTTTATATATAGGTATTTTCTAAAAAGAAAATATGAATTAATTTCACCTTCTTTCCTTTTTCTCAATTAAATGTTAGAAGGAAGAATCCATTATGGAATAGTCTCTATGGGACTTTCAAGAGAATGTCTGCTATCCGTACTTATTCTATGAACGAGATATAACTCGGATATAGGTAAATATTGTTACCTTACTTTAGCCCGATGACACTGTCTTTTTTCCATCCATTATGGCGGCGTACCATGTGTCTCTATGCGTGCGAACGCCTGAAAAGATGCTATTATTTTAAATAAATAAATAATATTTTCGTAATATACAGGGTGATCCAAAAGTCTTGTACAACTTTAAAAATTAATAACTCCGCGAATATTTTCGCTAGAGCAATACGGTAAACACCATTATTTTCAGGATGCAATGGGACTTTTAGGGCAAATAATGAAAAATTCTAAATTGATTTTAGTTACAATTTTTTTCGCTAGATGGCGCTCTACCAGAATCAGATTTTCAGCGACCAAATTGTTTGATAAATTGAAAAATATAACTGATCGACACGTATTTTTCCTTTTTGAATACCAGAAGAGAATCCTAATAATATCAAATGATAAATTAATAAAACACCATTTCGAACAAAGTAGTAGAATTGGATGACGGTTTTTAAAAGCAATCCGAGATATGTCCGATACACTGTTGTTTTTGGAATACCCAAGGTCTCTTCTATCTGACGAACTGTCATTCTTCTGTCCAACATAACCAAATCATGTATCTTGTCGATGTTTTCTTGAGTAACTGACTCAACAGGTCTTCCTGGTCGATGTTCGTCTTCGGTGATGATCCTCCCTAATTTAAACGCAGCTTCCCATTTTTTTACTGTGTTATAAGAAGGAGCATCTTCCCTTAATGTATCCACCATATCCTCATAGATTTCCTTCGGCGACATTCCTTTTTTACAAAGATATTTTATTACAGCACGAATCTCGTTTGTCTCAATTTTAGATGATTCCTGTTTCTTGTCCTCTTTCAGAACCTATAACAAAAAACGGTTAGTTGTAGAAACTTAAAAATTTACATATCTTTATACAAGGCTTTAAGGTATATATGGTAAAATTTATTAGTTTCTAATATTTCGTTCTCATGGTCGGGCCACGGACTTATGGGACACCCTCTACAGTAATACTTATTTAATATTGTTACGTGTAAGGCCTCCAAATGTTTATAAGATCCACGTTTCCTCCAAGATACAGTATCAGCCGGCGCGAGCCGCACGCAGTTCCGAGGTGTTCCGAAGAGAGAAAACAAGCCTCAACGCCGGGTTGAAGTCTGGCCGAACATCCTGCCGAACGTCTTTGGGTGGCCTGCGGGGAAAAGCTGCAGGGAAGAGCAACGGGAGCCTAAGTGGGTGAACCACGAAGGGTAGAAGCGCATCGTCGCAAAGAACCGGTAGGGTAAACACGCGACAATATATAGATGGAAATTTTTACTTGGGGTAATTTATCTATAAAAATAAATAACGCCTCTCCCGTCAAAATAGACGCTAAAACAAACCTCATCTATTGACCGTCTACCTAAATTAGCAGAGTCAGTTCGGTGACAAAGCTACGACGCTTTGGTAAACTGCGAAGCGTCCAAATGGAGACCATGGTTTCAGGCTAATGGTCCTCGTCGGTATAGGACAGACTTTATTCCATGAGATCCACAAGGGATCAAATAAAATCTTCACAATCTGACAAAGAGGTGTTTAGCTGGCAAAGTGGCTGGTTCAAATCTATGGTTAATATATAGATGGACAGTTTCCGGGAGGAAATTGATCTATAAAAATGAAGTTGCCTCCTCCGTCAATATAAACGCTAACTATGGAGGACGATTCTCAGTTTGCCAAACCTGGTGTCGTGGCTTTGTCTTCTCCAAAGTCAGCTATTTTGCGGAGACGGTCAATAGATGGCTACTAGTTTTAGCGTCTATTTTGACGGGAGAGAAGCGATCTTTTTTTTATAGACTTATTTGATAAGCCTCTCGATAATGTGATTTTTTCAATAATTCGGGTTTTTTTTTTTTTTTTTTTTGTCTGTGGTCCGACCCCATAGGATCTAAACTAATGTAAAAAAGAATTCCAAATAATTCAGATCATCCCCCCTCCTATTTTGTCGTTAAAATACAGAGAGTTTAGATTTTAATTTATTAAAAGTTAATTTAAAAAAATCGAATTTGAATAAATAAAAAGGGATATTTTCAAAAAAATTAGCAATACTTCATGTGTGAGTTATTTTTTTATTATCCTTTGAATTAAAATTGAAAATATATTTATTTTATATTATATATTTTTAATTTAAATATGCAAAGTAGTTTTTTTAAACTGTTAATTAAGTTTTTAAAATCTTTTTTTTTTAAATACGGATATACATAAATGTGTAAATTGTAACGGTCCCTTCAAATGATTATTCCTTTCACTCAATCAGAATTTATTTCAAAAGTTAAAATAATCATTTTTATTGTGAATATAGAGTGAGGTTTTTCAATACCAAGAATATATTCTACAGTTCCGTCTTCTCATATTGAAGAAGGAACGTTCCCCTAGTGACTTCATCTTTCTCCAAATCCAGAATTTCCCCTTACAGTGCAATACTGTGGTGTTTATCCTCTTTTGACACTCCATTCGGTGTTTGTCGAATGTTTTCCTTATGTTTCCTCTTCAATATTTTAACACCGGTAAACTTAGGCAAGTTTACAAGTAGATATGTAAATATAAATGTGAAGAAATCATTTTGAACGTGCTTGAGGGAGTTATAAATATATATATTTTTTTGTATAGACGAACTCGTATAATCACTCCAAAATTCTCCAAAAGGTGGCATGATTGTAGCCAACCAATAGGGGGCGCCATTCCAAAAAAAAAAAGCAAACCGTGACAGAGATGAGGAATAACGCTCGTAACTGTATATAGAATATTTTGATTGTAACAGTTTTTATGGGAGAATTCTCTTTAAACTTCAAACATAACTTTCTATGTTAATTTTGGAATTATTGCTTCATTAAAATTTAATAAATTTGGATAGATTATTTGTACTCATGTGTACAAACACATATTTATAAAATATCAGGCAAAATAACGGATATCGCTCGAGGATTGGCAACGTAAAGTTTTTGTCCAAGCTACACTCATGGGCAAAACTAAAGGAAGTTTCATATTTTGATGTCGCCGGTCGTCTATTTTTTTTTTTTTTTAAGAAGAAGAATACAGAATCAATTTTGTTCACACTTGGTTATCTCGTGTATCTTCAATAAAGGTCACTGGATATCAAATATCTTTCGGAGTAGTTGTCTGAATCCCGATATACATGCTAAAAGGAACACTTTCCTTAAATGTTGTCTATGAGTGCATATCTTGTTTTTTACCCAATTATTTTAATGATCATTAACGAAGAGAGAGAGAGAGAATCATTTTTTCGCATAATAATAAAATAGATTATGTTCATCTCTTTATGCAAATACGATTTGCATTTCAATACAAGAGCTCAAAGATAGAATGATTATATCCGCTATGTTGATAATCTAGGATCAAATTTCTGCAATTACCAAGTTAACGATGCCTTATCCATTTGTGGAACTTTCCCTACGATTTCGCCAGTTCAATCTACTAGATTTTTAACTATTGTACTGTTCAATTTAATTGTGAGTTAAATATTTATTTTTGACTCGTGCTTTAGATGTTGTACAAAAAATGTAAATATCGCGTGAGAACGCCCTTGGAACTTTAGAAAGATTTTTAATGCCTTGCTAAATGTTTAATTTTTGTTTGCTCCTGACGAGGACAAAATATTTTTGTCGAAACGTTGAGGTAATAAAAAGATATGCTGTCCAAAGTATCTTTAATTTTAAGAACTATGAATACCGGCCAGGCAGCCTCTGTCTTTACGATGTTCAATTTAAGACAATTAATAACTCCGCCTTTGCAAGTCCCAAGCCCGGATGAAAAAGGAGGAGGGGGAGCAGTAACAAGCTCACTAAAAAACCTGGGTTCAGCTGGCCTGGCTGATAGTACCCTGTAAGGGCTCCTAATCCAGGGATACAGGATGAGCAGCGTTTGTACTCCATGTTAGGAGCGGCTGCACATGGCGTCTGTTTCTCATGTCAGAGGCGGCCATTTCTTTTGGAGATAAGTCGACCTGCTACTGAGTAGTGCTCCCAGTCTTAATGACAAAGGCAGACACATTCTACTTCACCAAGTGTGGAGATAAGAAAGAATAAGAAGAAGATAATTAATTCATCTCTCGAAATTATCGGGAAAAAAATCTTCAATAAGATACCCATACAACAGTTAAGTTTGAAAGTTGCCACTGAAGTCTCCTATATATTATAGAAAGACCCTCTGTCGATATGTTTTATCTACTTATCTCTCACGGCCTCTTGGCTGAGATCAAAGTGCCACCATGGCGAAACAGCCACTCTGGAGGAAATGCCGGCCTGAAGAAAGAAGAGGGGGCTCTTTCTGTTACAATACACATCTCCTGGATCCTGATGACCTGAAGAACTTGTATATATTCCATTTCACCCATTTTAAAATTAAATGTATGTAGTAATGTAGTTATGTTGTTATCCTGTCGGATGACTGTAGTGTGGCATGTTGGTTGTCACCACATGTATATATTTTCTTTCTACCTTCTTTAAAATAAAATCTGATTTATTGAACCTTTGTGTGTATAACGAATCAAAAGTTTTGACGAAGGAGTATCTTTTATTATATTTGTGCAAGCTTTCGAACTTTGCAGTTCTTCCACAGGCCTGGATAGTACAAAAATACTACCAAATTTTCAAAATATTTTGAGCCATTATATATACAAGAATATTTACATAAATTAGATATAATTTTAGTTTAATATATAAGCAAAATTAAGATATTCACTGTATGCAAATAGTATGATATTTTAAAATTTTAAATTTTATTTTAAATTTGTAAAGTTAAAACTAGTATACGATAAAACATTTCAACATAGAAAAGCCAAGCGGGGGTCCCTCCAACCCGACCACCTACCCGGGCATGTGTATTTGTGTATTTTATTAATCATTTAATATAAAATCGTTTTAAATCTTTCTCTTATTGATCGTACTTATTGTGTATTATCGTAAAGATAGAGGCTGCCTGGCCGGCATTCATATTTATATGAAAAATAGACACTTCGGCCAGTTGGAGTTTTTTATTTTCTCAACGTTTCGACAAAAATCTTTTGTCTTCGTCAGGAGAAGTAAATAAAATAAAACATTTGGCAAGGCGTTAAAAATAGAACAATTTTTAACGCCTTGCCAAATGTTTTATTTTTATTTACTTCTCCTGACGAAGACAAAATATTTTTGTCGAAACGTTGAGAAAATAAAAAACTCCAACTGGCCGAAGTGTATCTATTTTTCATATAAATAATTATTGTGTATTGTTCTTTTTTTATTATAGATTCTGTATTTAATGGATTATTCTTAGTGATTTGTTTTTTCAATTAGAGTTTAAGATATGATTTTTTTCTGTAATTTTAGGAATCTTGTAGGATTAAAGGTCGCCTCTTCTGTTAAAATAGACGCTGAAACTCAGCTCCATCTATTGACTGTCTCCGAAAACTATCGGATTCAGGTCGGTGACAAAGCAACGACACCAAATGTAGGAATTTTCTATAAGAAGTTATGATGGAACCCTTAGCTGGTACAGTCGATTTTCAATAATTTTAAACTCGTTAATTTGAATCTCTCGATAATTTGAAATTTTTTCCTGGTCCCTTGAAAAATACTCGATAAGTTGAATAAAATCAATATTAATTGGTCCCCTCGGTAATTTGAAGTTGAAGGATTGGTATCTTGCCACAAATGAATATTTGTGAATAACTATACAAATATTTATAATAATAAATCAGGAATTTTGAGATCAAACTCTTGTTTACTTGATTTTTCCCTCCCTCTTGGTTGTTTAAACTCTTGTTATTTTGAACCCTTTATTTAACATATCGGACGCGATATCCCAGCTTGGGATACTTGCGCCTAAATACATATCAGCAACTCTTGATAAATTGAAAATGTTCTCTGATCCCTTGAGTTTCAAATTATCGAGAGTCGACTGTAGTTGACATCCGACATCTTGGTATTGCGTCATAGGATGACAGTATGACTTGTTTGTCAATATCACGGTATCCGGGTAACCTTTGTCACAGTGTCGTCAACATTTAGCTCCGGACAGACCACGTGCACTTCCTCTTCAGGACGTTACCTTCTACACACATGTGCGGCCGGGAAATATTGAAGAATAAATTAACAGAAATGTACTAAACTTGCTTGATATACTTATTTAACTTTTATCAAATAATATACAACAACAACAAAAAGCTTTATTAAGACAATTTAGTCTTATACGGATTCTCCAAGCACAGAATTGTAGGGTACATACAAGAATAACAGTAGTAACAACAACAAAAGTCCCTGTTGTGACCTTTTGGTCTTATACAACTTCTCCACGTAGAACAGGGTATATACAGGAATAACAGCAATAGTTACAATAATTAGCAATGCTATTTTATCAAATAATATACATATTCTAATGAAATATAAAGATAAAGGTCATGTCTCCCTCCACACAAAATAGACGTCAAAGCTAGACGCCATCATTTGACTGTCCCCGCAAACTAGCGGCCTCGTGTTGGTGACAAAGTCACAACACCAGCTTATTCAGTTGATGTCTTAAGAAAAAGATTGAATTTGTATAGTTTCTGAAAACAAAATCGCATCTATGCTATATAAAATCTAAAATATTAAGCACGAATGCTACTTTTACAACTAAAATAAACTTTCTACTGCCCTTACTCTTCTGCGATGAAAAATAGAGAGAGGACTTGACTGATCAGTGGTGAACCCTCCCAGCGGTATTGCCAATTTAATTCCCCAGGCGGGTTAATAGAGCTCTAATACTGTATTGAACCATTCTATTTTATATGTGAAAAGGAAGCATGAAATCAATTTTTTTTTCTCCCCATTGAATATGGGCAAAAAATATTCTTCTAAACTTAATTCTATTGACGTTATGTGGCGTTGAGTTTGTTGTTGACACACACACACACATTAAAATGTTATATTACCTTGAAAAAGATTGGCGTTCAACCAACTGAAATATTGGTAAAATAAATTATATTTTGATCCAATATATGACTTTTTAATTTAAAGATCTTTATATTTAATATTTTTTCTAACTGATATTACGTTTTCATTATTCTAATAACACAGCTCTACAAAAAAAACTTTTTTGCCGGAGAAAACCTGATGTTGATTCTAATGTAGCTTATCATGATGAATTCAAAAATGAAATCAGAAGTTTTCCATCACCCATAGTTCTTGCAGGATGACCATTTTTTCCCTATTAATTGGTATATATAGTGATAATGCAGAAAATTATACGTAAGCATTTTTTAAGTAAACAGTTTAGGTTATTTAATGTGTGTTGAAGGTATGTAATCCTCTAATATTCCGATTGTGTGTGTGAGGGGGGATTTGGTGTACATAGCAATCGCCCCTCGCCCCGTTTTTTATATAAAAAAAAAGCCTTCACGCTGGGGTACAGTTACAAAAGGTCGCTGAGAGTATATGTATAGTTTATTCAAAGTTAGATAAAACAACTTTTCAACCATATATAACAAAGGCACCTTATGTAAAATTCAATAATTTTTGGAAATTCATTTTTGTGTATTCATTCTTTTCTTTTGAGAAAACTAACCTTTCAGTTTTAATTTTGTTTTTAGTCCTCTTATTGAATTGTATATAAAATCAATTATATATAAGTTGGTAAAATGTATTTAGGTGCAAGTATCCCAAAGCAGGGATTTCGAGTACGATAGGTCAAATAAAAAAACATGTCAAAAAGGGAAAGGTTTAATGAAATTTTCAAAAGGTATCAATCAAATTCAAACAATTCTTATGAATACAAGAAGAAAACTATTGGAAATATCTGTCTATATTTGCTATTTATTTATAGTATATATTTTTTCTAAAGTGGAAAACATTACGATACAATTTACATAATAAAAACAAGTTGCATATGCCAAGAAATAAATGGGATTTTACCTCATAAACATGCTGACGTCATTTCTCAGCAAACGAAAAAAAAATATTCCCGTCTGCCAATTTTTATATTAACAGGATTTACGTCAAAGGGTGAAATCCTTTTGCGTGGAGAATGACCTTCTTGGTCAAATTCCAAGATTTTTTCTTTCTATACATTGATAAATCATTCTATATATAGGGAACGTTGTTCGTAAATAGTATAAAGTATTTTTACAAAATTATTTAAATAACCAGAATGTGGAGTGCCACAAGGATCTTAGAACAAGACATCACCACAAAATTCTTGAAAAGGTTAACTTAGCAAAGAAATTTCAAGAATACCCTATTATTTGATGGAATAATCCCTTTAATTAATATTAAAATAAGAACATTAAGCATCCAGGGAAAAGTTTATTTTTAAAATATTTTTAAATAAAATATATTTTAAAAAGAAACTTTTCCCTGGATGCTTAATTTTCTTATTTTAATACCTTATTCTGACATACATGTGTGATTATCCGAGGGTTCTTGGCCCTCTCTGAACCCCGTGGCAGTAATTGAACAATGAGTAAACATTAAACTGACCATTCTGTACAGGTAAAAGATAAGGGAAATGAAAGATGGGTTAAAGTAAATCTAAGATACTGAGAAAGGTGAAAGAATTTGCAGTATAATTCATAAAAGTAAAAAGAGAATGTGAATAATAATTTATATGAAAATTGTAAATGTATAAAGATTTTTAAAATGAGATTTTGTGAAAAGTAATATATTATGATTATTAAAAAAAGTAGTAATAATAATCATTGTTCTTCAAATTAAAGATACTTCGACAGTAAAAATATTTACTGGTCTAAATATCTTTAATATGAGACAATAAATCAATCATTATTATTAAATAGGAAGAGAAAGAGATTTCAAGGAAATATTGTACAGGTTCCTATAGTGAGGAATAATTGGGTTTGAAGAAGATACACGTTTTTGGGATAAGTAAAAAAGAAGATAAGAATTTATAAAAATATTTTGACCAAAATGATTAATTTTTATCCCCTAAGATCTCTCACTTTACATAGAAAAAAAAGTATCCAAAGTTTTAAATAAATTACTAAACATTTATCGCCAAAATGTGTGTTCGAGAAATCGGTGGACAGGTGGTTAAAATTATCGAAATTCCCGACAGCCATGAAACCGGTTCGAATCCCGCATTGGACACTTTGTTTCCATATGTGAAAAACCTTCACACATATTATTCATTGAAAATAAAAAAGGCATATCCTGACCAGGAGCACATGTGTTTTTTAGATGACAGAGCGCCATCTAGTGTAACAGAAATCAACTAAACATTGCTATAACCTCTAACCTGATTACTTATTATTCATTGTTATAAATATCATAAGTCAGGTTGCTCTTTTTTGAGCGGCACCTAATAAAGTTAATTTGGAACTACGAAAACTGTGTTCCTAACATGTAGACACCTAACATTTCTTTCGCTGAAAAAAAACCGAAAGAAAGAATAATCTGGTGATATGAAAGAATGCAGAAGACTTTTAATTCCCAATGTAATTGCACTAGAGTCAAATGCAAAAAATATTTCCAGGCATTACTCAGCAGTCTTGAAGAAGTTAGGAAAGACGCCAATATCGGGTCAGTTAGTTTCAAAGCAGAACTATCCCAAGTTCTGACCCGAACTATCAGCTATCTTATCCAGACCTTAGCCAAGACAGTTTCTGGGTTGGTTTTTGTGACCTGAAAACTTTGCTATCGGCATGTTTATTTGGTGAAACATATTCTATTTGGTTATGCAATATATAGGTCATGTCAATCTACTATATTCACATATAGGCTATTCATTAGCTTTAAACAAACTAATTTCTTTATATTGAACTGCTAAAACGATTAAATATATAAGGATCATATATTCATATTTTCCTTATAATTATAATTGTTACTTAATTCTATATGTTTTATCTTCTTTTTAGTTCAAAGTTTTTACCATCCTTTGAACCTCCCAAAAATGCTTTATTCGGCTCTGGAGCAAACACTTTTAAATTTATTTTTTATAAGAGATATGTGCGCATTATAAAATATATCATCTTTTCTGGACCGTCCTGTAAATATATATTATCTTATAAACAATATTCATGATCTATATATATTTTTAAATAATTATATGATACTCTGTGTGTACTTGAATTTTAAAAGATAAGTGATAAATCATACACATCCTTTAAATCAAGAAATAAATCGTTATATAGGGGGTCGTTTTAATGTATTTCAGTCGGGAAACTAATTGATATTATCGTTGAATCGAATTAGCCGTTTAATATTCAAATCAAAATCATTCAATCTGCCTGTTTTAAAATTTGAAACTTTTCTTAAAAGAGAAAATATACGAGGAATAAATGAATATTCACTATTATATGTAAGTACTAAAGAGCAAAAAGCTCCAGAACATATTAACAATTTTATTATTATTATTTTATTTCAATTTAAATCGCTATGTCCCCCTAGGGACACTTACGCTGTCATACATGTATGCCTTTACATTTGTCTATACATATATATACAATAATTTTAGGCCGTGAATAGAATAGTCATATGATATAAACAATGAGAAAGAGAGAGAAAAAAAAAACGAGAAAAAAGAACTGTGTACAAAAGAAAGAAGTGTCTGGCAATATGTACAATAAGCATAATATAAATTATCAGTTTCTTAAAAGATGAACAAAAATAGTTATTCTCTCAAGAATTGTTCTGGTATCTGATGCTGATATAAGAGATTGAAAAAGAGAGTAATGCTGGTAACATCACGGTGATGCGAGCAGGAGCGATGTTACATAAGGAGCTATCAGGGGAAAGTTAGGGTAGGAGAAAGTTACCCTATCAACCTTGACCCAATTTTCCCCCTTCCCTTTGTCTGGTGAGGGTAGACCCTGACCTCCTGTAAGACATTTCCTTCCCCCTACCTGGCCCGGGGGGATGGCGGAACTTGGCATTCCACCCTGGGGCGCTGAATACTTCAATGTTTACACTCAAACATGGGAAGTAATTTGTAAACTATCTCTTTTAGGTTTTCTTTAAGTCTTCTTTAAAAGTTATCAATAAAGTGTCTATGTTGGATTGACACTCAATCATATTAAGGTATCTAGCTTGTAGAGTTTGAGACTTTTGATAGTGTCTGCTGAGGATGAGTAGAGCTCATCAATGGATGATTCAATACAATCAATAATTTATTTTGGGGTTGCAGGTTGAGAATTACACTTAGTACACAGAGAGAAAACCTTGCAACCATTCTGGAAAGTCATTTTCCATAGATGACCAGACTTAGATCTGAAATCAAAGACTGTTGTTCTCTTGGGAGGACAGAACCAGTGCTTGTCTCTCCTGCTCTGTACCAGTCATGTGCAGCATTAGATTTCCATTCCTGCAGGCATTGGGTTTTGATGGTATGGAGAAGGTCTCTTTCGTCTAGTTGGGTGGTAGATTTCCTGGCTTCAGGGAGGCCAAGAGCTCCAGACTTTGCCAGAGAGTCTGCTAGCTCATTTCCAGATATTCCAATTCGCGTCATTTTTATATATTCTGGGAATTCCGCATCAATTACACTTCCCGACCTTTTCTTTGAATATTTTGATTTTGAGGGAAAAATATTTCTAGGCTGATCTTTTTTAGGTGAATAGTAGAAGCTAATATTTCTCTTGTTTTATATGATTATTGTATATTCACACCCCAAACATGCTGAGTAATTTGTTAGCTTTCTTTTGTGGGTTTTCTTATTATATTTTAAAACATTATTATATAAAGGTTCAAGACAACTATCTATTAGGTCTCTTTAAAATAAACTTGCAATAAATATATTTTAGTTTACATTTAAAAGGGGCTACCTTTAGAGATAAATTCTCTGATACGGCTTATTTCTCTGTAATGAGACCAACAAATCTCTTTCTCTCTAGTGAGACCAAAAAGCCTTTTTCTGTAGTGAAACCAAAAAAACTATTTCTGTTGTGAAACCAACAAATCTTTTTCTGTAGTGAAACCATAAAAACCTTTTTATGTAGTGAGACCCACAAGCTTTACTGTAGTTATGACAGCAAGATTTTCTACAATTTGCATGTAGTGTTTGTAGTATTTTTATATAGTAATATCTGTATGTAATGAGACAATACTTGATCATATACGTAGGGTTGATTATTCTATAGAAATCTCCACTCTTCATCTTGACTTGTTGATGGAAACGTTGGTGAATTAGAGCATTACAGGTTTTTGTCTATAGACTTTAGACATTCTATCTTTTACAAGCAATCAACGTTACGTAATGCAGTTTGTGATGGGTCGAGATATCTTTGTTTTGAGTTTATATTTTGCTCATAAGATATGGAGGGAATATATTTAGCCTTGCTTATCTTTCAGAGATTATCTATCGATAATTAATGTGATATTGAAATGGAAAGATGATTCCACACTAAATTTTAAGATTTGATTTTTGCATATTCCAAAATCCCGTGATATATATGACATCATAACTATTATATATAGTATATTATAAATAAAGAAGGCATTTCCTGACCACGAGCACATGTGCTTTTTAGATGGCAGAGCGCCATCTAGTGGAGCAAAAATAAACTAAACATTTATTTAGCTTGCTCCGTGATATTTAGCCAACCCAATTTCTTGATAAATCAAGAAAGGCCATCCACGATGTGTTGGCCAAATATCACGGAACAAGTTAAATAAACGTTTAGTTTATGCTTGCTCCACTAGATGGTGCTCTGCCATCTAAAAAGCACATGTGCTCGTGATCAGGAAATGCCTTCTTTATTTTTAATATCAACACCTGATCCACTTATCTTTTATTTTTTTCTATTGTTTTTCATAGTATATTATATATATATTTAATCTGTATAAGACCGGTGGTCTTAATTAATCTTTGTGTGTGTATTATATATATACGTTTTTAAAATTGATTCTATCGTAAAAAGTAGTTTGTGGTTCTTGACTTAAGAAGATGTTAGGTTTTGGTTACTTTCATTAAACAAATTTAGTTGGGCTTGTATTAGAGAATTAGAGGTCGTTGATGCAATTTTTTTATTAGTAAAAAAGTACTCATTGAGCAGGATTTAATCCCTGGTCCCCCCACTCAAACACACACACATACAGAAAATACTAATAAAGTACATAGAAATCTTTTACGTGTAAGTAAAATGGTCGTTTTTTCATGTTATTCCTCATATCAATCAATCCTAGAAAGACCCATTACACCATCTTATAGATTCTCGTTTATTCCATCCCTCTAGCCCTTAATGTTCTACTAAGATTAAACAGCCCATGTACAACAGTCTCTACATTCCGTTCAGCTATTGGTCAGTTGAGATTTATTTGGCAATATGGCCCCTCACGTCGTTGAAGAAACCCAATGCTGAATCAATCGTTTATGCGTATCCATGACCATGCCATTCTAATCATCTTCTAAATATATTATATAGATGATCAAAACAGTATTAATAGGAAAAAATAGAAATACCGCAATCATACCTACAGTTAAAACAAAACTAGTTCAATATAATAGATATAACATTTTATTTCTGATTATATAATTTATTCATTCAAAATGGTTAGGGCACTCCAACTTATATAAACAATACTTCTCGTGCATCATGTGGATGATGGGCTTAGAAGGAGTTTGAATTCCTAGAGGAAGATAGACGAACAGCCTCATCGAAATTACGGAAATATTTTAATAAATTATATTGATACAAGATATGCCTTTATTTTAATATATATGTATAAATTAACTCTCCATTGATATACCATGGTATTTTGGTAGTCATACGTTTTTCTGTAGTTAAGGCAGTTTTACACAACTAATTCTCCATTTAGATCTATTCCCTAAACTCTTTACAGATGGAATAATAATACTTCTTTATCTTCTAATTCAAATATAGAGATATATATGTAATATGTAATATATTGTGTCATCTGTAAAGAGTTTAGAAGATTGATCGAAATGGAGAATTTATCTGCAATGTTTTTCCTACATGAACATGGACAACCTCAACAGTGAATGGAACAAACCAAAACATGGCTACCGTATCTTATAATTCAAATATAAAGCCATGTTTTGTGGTTTGTTCCATTCACATTTTTGGTTGGCTATGTAAATGTAGGAAAAGCATTGAAGAGAAATTTTGGATTTTAAAAAAATTAAAAATGGGTCCAAGAAACACTCGATCCCAGTTCCTAGTTGTCGGCAGTACATGCTACCGTCCTCTATTCACATCTAAGATATGGAATCAAGTATCTTTATACGTTGTATATATAGATGATAGAATATAAAATTATAATATTCCATAGACTACATAGCAGGATATGTAGCCCACATTTTATTGAGGCTTATATTGTGAAAGGATCAAATTTCTAACTCAATAGCCACTGGACCAAATTATCCAGATCGTTCTAATGAAGAACTTTTCTAATTAAATTTTTGATGGGATTCTGTCAGGTAATTAGTGTGATTTGTGCGGAATTGATGTGTGGAGAGAATTATGTCAGGAAGTTGGACAATTCCACATTGTGTGTCGTTGACCCGCTTCCCCGTGTCCTGCTAGCTGGACATCTTCCCTGGACACGTCCTAGTCACACTGAATGTCATCTGGACACTGGACACGTTCTCAGACTGTCTGTGCAGTTAGTACAAAGCTTTGTAAGAACTTATACAGGGTGAGGCAAAAGATGATACCTTTTAAATGCGCCTAATTCTCTTATGATTAATAATTATCAAATTTATTTGATTCAGAAAAGAAAAAAAAAGCAATTTCTGGAGATTGAAGATATTAAAACTTATAAATAAATAAAAGACACACACACACATATATTGTATCTAAATTTATTATTCAACCAATAATTTCTAAGGGCAAAACGCCTCTCTTTATCAAGGCTTTTCTTTGATATATATGCGTTTTATTTATTTATAGATATTATTATGGATTGCTCAATCGTTAAAATAAATTTAAAACTTATATACAAGCAGAATAAGATAAAATTATAGAAATTAATCTTAAAAATTAATTCGACCATCGTACTGATATAGAGAAAATATATTCATTATTTACATATTTAGATTGTGAAGTAATTGCAAAGGACCTAAAACGATATATCAATCGAAATAATTGTGCAAAAATTTTCTTTATTCAATAAAAATGGGAAGCTTTCAAGTGTTAGCTCATCATCAGACCAATTGTTTCGCAAATTCCTCAATATATATAGAGGTGTAGGAGATATTTTTACATATTTACAGAGAAAGTATATCAGACATTAGAGAAACGTACCATTAAGATTGATAGTACTTGGTGAGGATATTTAAAAGACAAGGCCTATACTGACAATCCATTCCACAGCTTAAGAACAGCAATATTCGTACAATAAGTTCAAATTGACAAAGCTATGACAAATATTCCTCATTGATCTCCTTTATTCTCTTGAAATGAGTATTATTCACATAATATTATATTTCATGTATAAACCATTTTATTTTCATATTTAAAAATAAAAAAGTCATATCCTGACCAGGAGCACATGTGCTTTTTAGATGGTAGAGCGCCATCTGGTGGAACAGAAATAATCTAAACATTGATTTAACCTGTTCCCTGATATTTGGCCAACCCAATTTCTTGATAAATCAAGAAAAGCCATCCACGAACGTGTTTCGCGCTGTTGGCGCTGGTCAGCGTCATATTTATGTATTTCAAAATGTTCATACACTCATGGTCAAAACTTAAGGAGACAGAGAGAGGCAATTTTGTTCAAACTTAGTTATCTCGTGTCTTCAATAAAGGTCGTTGTGTATCAAATATCTTTCAGAGTTATTCGTCTGAATACCGAATATTAATACATGTTATAAGGTAAACTTCCTTAAGTGTTTTGTCTATGAATGTATATAAACGTTGTCATTAGTTTTATTGATAAAGAAAATATTCACAGTTTACAAGGTATCATATGTACAAAAGAGGATATTTGAATACAACAGATTGTACGCAATAAACAAGAAGGTGTATTTGCAAAGAGTCTCTTATTGTCGTGTGGAGACGTTTAAAGTGTTCTCTGCGTGCTTTATCCGTGTCTGGCTATCTCCTCGCATACCTGTGTAACCCCGGTCCGATCCATACCAACGCAACAATAAAGATAAGTAGTGTTTTTTAAATTTTATTTAACAAATTGTGAGTTATTATTTACCTTTTTTTTTTTTTTGGGTGGTACTCATGAGTGTACGATTTTTGTGTGTTTATTTACTATTACTCTAGGCCCTAGTAATTTGCAACTTTGTGTGTGTTATCCCGTAAATAGTAACATTTGTCATTATAATAAACACTTTGAAAAGTCTTCCTCTCGTTCATTACATATATATTAATGCAATAGTTCCATTCATTTTTAATCTTCCAAATTATCACTATTAACAGTTCTACTACTACAGTACTACCTGTTTATTCTACATTTATTCTGTATAATTGCTTTTTTTTATTTTGCATAATATGGATAAAAGATACTCAAATTCTATTTTTAATATAGTCGTTTAGAAAAATATATAGGAAATTCATGTTCGAGATGACATAAAGTAATTTAGTTTGATCACAAATATTCACTTCTTATTTACCTATATGGACAGAGAGGCACAACGATGCAACTATATTCTTGGTAAGAAAATGTAAAAATTCATTAGCTGTGGAAAAAATAATTAATTCTGTTTTATAGAGCTCTCTCCCTATGAGGACTGTGACTTAGAGTTTGCAAATGATGTTAATTTTGGCGTATTTCTTTTGAGGAATAACTCGGCGTCTTGAAATTAGTGCTTACTAGCTTTAGGTCTTTTTTTTTTTTCGCCATAGAGGTTTTTAATACAAAGCGATGACGCGATCTCTATATATAACAAATGAAAACATTAAGACCCGAGTGTTTATTTCACAAATAAATCAAACTTTTACTGTCCTTACTGCGATGGAAAAATATTGGGAGGGCTTGGCTCATCAGTGATGAACTCTCCCAGCGGTTTCGCCAATTTAACCTACCAGACCGCTTCTTTGGAGCTCTAATACTGTATTGGATCATTCTTCTTTTATATGCTACACTGAGGTGTGGATTCTTATAAATGTTATTTTAGCAAACTATGGGCATAAGGTTTTTCATCGTAGTGTCACAAAGAGCTGCGTCTTCTTGGAGGAAAGTCCTTGGCATGGGCACGGCTGATGAATTCTGAAGTTTTTTTAGGCAAAAAAGAGTCTACGGCACACATGGCCCCAAGGTGAGCTCAACCAATTCGGTTTGTCTTCCTCTTCTATATCCCCACACAGCATTTTTCCTAAAATGACACTTAGAAAACATATGGGAAGATAAACTTTATATATATAGGATGACACGGAAACTTATTTTGGATCAAAAGAATTCGACCATATTTGCATAAACAAACAGAGAGGCAACGTTAGAAACATGCTAACCAACAACATATTAAAATAAATAAACTGCTAAAAAATCTAAAATTCATATCCTATATAGTTTTTCTACCTATTGACTACTACAAAGTTTAGCCATCGAAAATATTTTTCAAGTGTAGCGGTCGGTTACACTAATTCATCGATGTAGAATTTCGCATGTGTAATAGGTAGACGAACTTTTTTTTATCAAGTTTTGCTAATATTATTATTTCATTGTTAAATTAATCTGGGTTGTGAATCTTTGGTTCCAGTAGATATATATATAGTGATCCAAAGAAATTTCCATCCATTAAAGCTGACAAAACAAACTTGCTGAAATTATAAAAAGGAATCTTCAAAGAATAGGACTATTAGTTTTGTTTGTAATTTCTTCATTGTGTTCTGAGGCTATTTCCAATGATTATCTATATCTTGATTCTTCTCTCTCAAAAAGAAATGGCTATCTACAGATCTG
The DNA here is from genome assembly GCA_030710605.1 of Cordylochernes scorpioides. NCBI lineage: Eukaryota > Metazoa > Arthropoda > Arachnida > Pseudoscorpiones > Chernetidae > Cordylochernes > Cordylochernes scorpioides. The sequence goes on from CP092866.1 coordinate 48,038,235, forward strand.
ACCTCCTTTTTTAAAAACAATGCACTGATGTGGTGACACAACAACAGAATTGGTCAGTGGTCAAAATAAATTATATAGATTATTTTGTGAATTTCTATCATTGATTTTCTCTTTATCAGTGACTCTCCCTAGGATGTAGATGACCCGACATATTGGCGCCAGTACCTACTGTTTATCTCTTGACTCTGCTAACAGCTGAGTACTGTTGACTCAATGTCCCATTTCTGTTATGTACATTGGGGAAATTCCCCAATGTCTCTGATAGTCCAATTTCCTATTTACATACGGAAGTCAAATGTTTAATTGAACTTGTGATTACTGATACACCGCCATTGGATAGTGGGCTACCTAGACCGAAGTCTGTACGCCGGAGGACCACTGGTACAATGGAGTGGACCCAGGAAAAGCTCTAAATCTCAGAAATAGACAGCATCAAGCAACACTAACAAGATTTAGAACAGGCCATCTAAAGCCATTCAAGATAGAAAATAACAACAAAATTTACTCCACTTGCCCAAAATATAGCTTGGCACCTGCAGCTCCAGAACACATTTTGGCTTGTATTAGATGCACTAAACAGGACCTTTGGGAGAGGCCGCTGCTTATAAATTAAACAGCTCGAGAAGCATGGACTCATGGAATTCGTGTAATAATTGCACAGGCGGATAAGAAACAACAACATCTTGGGATTCGCTTTGTTTTTTCAGGTAGGAGAAAATTGCTTAGTATTTTTCCATGACTAGATTCACCTATCCCAAAGTTAATTGATAGTTAGAAATGACATTAATCACTTAGATAAAATTTGCATTAGCACAAATTTGCATAGTGTTTTTAAAAGAGGGTTTTCGTAAACCTTATACCAGAACAAAACATTTACTGATCGTATAACTGAACTTCGACTATTGATACTCATCTCGTATTCCTTTCTGTTTTGTCATAGTAAAGGCTGTAGAAGGACGTCCGAAAGCTTGCGAATAAAGTTCGTATAAGACACTCATCTTCAATCCTCGTTATATTTTGATATAACTGAACTTTTCTGATAGTTGGTGCCATAAATCACAATAAATATTGTGGTGTTGAATTTGCGCATGCTGTAAACTGGATGTTACGCTTGTATATTGCTTTAAAAAGTTATAATTTTACTTTGAATACAAAATGAATAAAAGGTAAGATGGTGTCTTTATTGCATATATATTATTGATGAATATTTCCTCTAGAAGGAAGTCTTCTAAAAAAAAGAAAGATCACCTGTCCCATCAAAATAGATTCAAAAACTATACGCCACCGTCTCAGGAACTAGCAGACTCGGGTCGATGATAAAACTACAACACCAGATTTGGAAAAAACAGAAGGTCTTCCAGGTAGACATTCTAAATTTCCCAATGCTGGTGTTGTGGCTTTGTCACCAACCCAAATCTGTCCTTACTGCGATGCAAAAATATTAATTTATGCCTAACTGGTCATGTCCTTATTGTTTGCGGAAGAGCATTGCTTGATGCAAATATTTAAATATAATTTTACTGTACTAAAAACTTATGTCCATAGTTTGCTTGAATACCATTTCTAGGATTACATCCTTCAGTGAAGCATATAAAAGCAGAATGATCCAATACAGTATTGGAGCTCTAAAGAAGCGGTCTGGTAGATTAAATTGGCAAAACCGCTGGGAGGGTTTACCACTGATGAGCCAAGCCTTCCCAATATTTTTAATCGCAGTAAGGACAGTAGAATTTTGATTTATTTGTGAAAAGAAACATTCGCGTCTTTCCATTTTGTAAGGCCATAAATTATGGCATACAGATTGGCTTTTGTCTCTAATTACACAGGTCTACAAAAAAAACTTTTTTTTTGCACAAGAGAACCTGATGGTGTTTCTAGTGTAACTTTTCATGCTGAACTCAAAAATCTACTCAGAAATTTTCCATCACCCATGGTTTTTGCCTGATGGTCTTTTTTTAGTATCTGGATAAATACAGTAATAAATGCAACCAATGTTACGTAAGCATTTTTAAGTTACATCATTAACTAAGCTAGCGCTTTATTTTTGACAAGAAGAGTTGGTATGTGGAGCCAAAAGCTTTATTTTATTTGTTATTAATTAAATGTTGCTCTTTAAGAATCATAAATATTAATTTAAATAACAAATTATTGAAATTTTAATTGAATATATATAATTTATTATTATATAATATTATAATCTGTTTTGCTTTCAACTCAAAAATAACGACAAGCTCTGTAATGCTATTTGCTCATTAACAGTTTTAATATATATATTTAAATTGAACCTAACGATTTGTTTAATAGATTTGCAGCAGAAGTGACAGGTAAATTTGAAGTGATTAGTTTATTCTTCTCTATCGATTTGCTTTTATAAATCGTGTGCACTAGACTGTGTCAATATGCCGAGGCGTTGCATCAATATTCCTGATATTTTCTGTTATATTTGTGGGGAATTAACTTTCAAAGTTCAAAAGCGAAACTTTACACCGCTCATCAAAAAGTGCTATGAACTTTATTTTGGCTTTAAAGTCGGTGACCAAGATAAGACTTGGGCTCCTCACCATTGTTGTGTAATTTGTGTTCGACATCTTACAGGGTGGATTAAAGATGAACGTCATATGCCTTTTGCGGTTCCAATGATATGGAGGGAACCTAAAGACCATTCTTCATACTGTTATTTTTGTTTGACAAAGACTACAGGTATTACATCCAAATCACGACATACAGTTGAATATCCAGATTTGCCTTCTGCTATGAGACCGGTTCCTCATAGTGATATTTTACCTGTTCCACAGCCTCCTGAAAATGTAATATTTAGTGCCGATGATTCAGATAGACGAGAGCAACAGTGGGATGACACAAATTTTGAAGCAGGTGCTTTATCTGAACCTCATTTATTAACCCAAGGAGATTTGAACGACCTCGTACGTGATTTAGATTTATCCAAAAAAACAGAGTGAACTTTTAGGCTCTAGGTTAAAAGGTTGGAATCTGCTGCATAAAGGCACAAAAGTATGCTTTTTTCGCAAGCGTCAAGATGAATTTCAAGACTTCTTTTCACAAGAGAATGATTTAGTATATTGCAATGATGTTGTTAGTCTAATGGAAGCGCTTGGTGATGACCATGATACAGAAGAGTGGCGTTTATTCATTGATTCTTCAAAAATTAGTACGAAAGCTGTTCTCCTTCACAATGGAAATAATTTCCCATCAGTGCCAATAGCACATGCATCCAACATGAAAGAGACTTACGAAAACATGAAACTGCTTTTGAAAAAGATAGAATATGAAAGACACGGTTGGAAAATATGCAGCGATTTGAAAGTCGTTGCTCTCTTGCGTGGATAACAGCTTTATATACAAAATGTTGTTGTTTTCTGTGTGAGTGTGATAGCAGAGATAGGGAAAGGCATTACATTAAAAAAATCTGGCCAAACCGTAAAATCTTTACTCCAGGATATAAAAATATTGCAAATCTACCCCTGATCGATTCAGAAAATATTTACTTACCACCATTACATATTAAACTGGGATTAATGAAGAACTTTGTCAAGGCAATGGATCGAAATACCAGTGGATTTGCCTACCTAAAACAAAAATTTTCTAGTATAAGTGAAGCGAAGATAAAAGAAGGCATTTTCGTTGGACCTCAGATTAGAGAATTGCAGCAGGATGGAAATTTTCAAAATAGTTTGAATGAAGTTGAAGCAGCAGCATGGAATTCCTTTAGAAACGTTTGCAAAAACTTCTTAGGAAGTGTCAAGGTTGAAAATTACCGAGACATAGTTAATGATCTGTTGCTTTCCTACAAGGCACTGGGATGTAGCATGTCCCTCAAGATCCATTTCCTGCATTCACATCTAGATTTCTTTCCATGCAATCTTGGCGCAGTTAGCGATGAGCATGGTTAGAGGTTTCATCAAGATATATCAAGCATGGAGAAGCGGTACCAAGGTAAATGGAGTCCCGCTATGCTTGCCGACTACTGCTGGACACTCAAGAGGGATCTACCACAAGCAAAGTATAGAATAAAATCCACTGTCACTGCTTTTCAATAAATAAATATGTTTAGTTCATATATGCCTATATATTAACAATATTTCCAAATTTCAAGTAGGTGTATCTCAGAAATATTGCGTAATAGAAAAAAACTAATGGTATATTTGGATTCAGGACATGTAGATAATATGCTATTTCTTTGTGGACAAAGAAAAATATTTTTTGATAAACCAGTGTAAAGTAATAAGGGTTAAGCAAAACTGCTTACATAACATTGTTTGCATTTTTTACTGTATTTATCCCAATACTAAAAAAAGACCGTCACGCAAAAACCATAGGTGATGGGAAATTTCTGATTAAATTTTTGAGTTCAGCATGAAAAGTTACACTAGAAACATAATCAGGTTCTCTTGTGCAAAAATCTTGTTGACCAGTGTTATCCAAATGGCTGTTGCCATATAGCCACCAATCAATACTTTTATTAAAACCTTTAGTCTTTCTGAAATATACAGAAAAAATAAGTGGTGAATGAGAAAGATATTCTAATTTACAAAGTTATAAAAACTGAATTATACTGAATCGAATCCCCAGGACGCAAACATTTAATTGCAGAATCATCTCTACCAGCTGCTCTGCGCAGTGAGTATTGAGAAAATGCCCCATTTTTATCCTTTTTAAAAGGAGAGGTACCCATTATCGCATATTAATGCCACCCTACAGTTTTTTTTTTTGCCTATCCCTAGTACACGTGATACAGGCCATGATAATCATGGTGGGTAGAAGTAGGCGACTGACTTTACTGTAAGTTCACCTAATATTTACACATGTGAAAAGCAGTTCGACTTTGCATTTACAAATGTGTCAGAGCTCCGTTTGGGTACTTCGACTCGCTGGTGGGGTTGGACTTTTGTAAGAATCAGGGGCCATTGGAGCACTTTTTTTTTTCAGTAAAAAAGTGCCCAATGCGGGAATCGAACCCGGGTCGTAGCGGTCGAAAACCAACGGTTTAGAACACCCTTTTACCGACCACCCTACCGTAAAATTAATATCTATAATTATATGAAAGAGAGTAAAAGTATGAGAATATCAGTAAAAAAAGATGAAAAACATACCTGATCAATGAAATAACATGTATTGTGTAATAAATGAATCAAAGAGATATCTAGGGGAAACCACCAACTGCAACCAGCCGTGTTAGGAAACAACGAGGAAAAAATGCGTCCAAGGTTATTCGTTATTTTACGGGAATTGGCTTGAAATTTCTTGGATGCTTTTCATCACTTCCCCTATATAAATACAGTAAATTATCATATGAGAGATCATAGATAAAAATACATGGATACTCATGGTCTCTCTTGAAGGTGGTCGCTCATTGGAGGTTGTATTAGTTCAGGATTGGTCTTTTTTTATTTTGCAAACCTTCTACTTCGTCAGATGATTCTATAAATAAAAAACATATACTCTCTCGAGCGCGACACCCTTTTCTTTGTTGTTGTTGTCGTGTCCAATGAAGAACCTCAGATGTCTCCATGTATCTCTATCACAGCAGCAGCAATGTCATTATCTTGGGTGTGTAAAGCTGCTGCTTTGGGTCTATGTCAATTTTCTGCAAGGCTACGGCCATTGCTGGGCATGATAATATGTGGGTAGGTGTTAGTTCCACACCAAGACAGTTGTTGCATGTCCTATAGGTTATTGTGCCATCTGGATGTATTGTCATTACTTTGTAGTATTTTGTTCTGAGTCTTGTTATTGTTTTTGTAATTATTCTCTAAGAGTTTATTTCGTGTGGTTGTTATGTGGTCGCCAACCACATTAGTCCCCACTGGACCCTTGGAATATTTGACCATATTCTGGTCCAAGGTGACTAACGTGGCAACGGCACCCATTTTCCAATTAGGAGCACAAACCCTTTTGGTTTATATAAATAAAGACTTTCTCCCTTTTTGCGTCAAAGTATTTTATTGCGACATAAACGGAATGTTTCCTTGATCTCCATCTATAATGGTCTGTGAGGCAAGATACTCGAGGTAGAATAATTTGATGTAAATGGGAAGAAATCTATATGACATTTTATATAGAAAACATAGCAGTTATCATTTTGGGTTTATAATTGAGACATAAATTAGTTAACGATAAGGAGGTGCTTTTTTTTCTTAATTTATGCCCTTTATCCCAGTATCACATATATCACACATGTGTACTTTTTTTTCACATTGTGTCGCGTTCTCACGCAATTCTGGCCTTAACTACCCGTTTCATGATTTTTTCAGGATGCTTGAATGACCAGTTTTTTGGTCGTTGAGGTACAGCTTTCATAACGCTGATGAGGGCCAACAGCCCGAAAAGCTTACGTGGTTAGCTTTTTTATTATTAAACAAGAATGGGTATTTGGCTAATTCTGGAATAATTTTAAAAAATCAACGAATAGTTGATATTTATACCTGTAGATGGCGCAAGCCATCAGCAACTTTTAGTTACACGATAAGATGTCTTTTTTTATTTTATAAATTAGTTACTTCATGTTTTTTCTCTTTCCTTTTGATATTTTAGTGACTCGGTGTTGCTCTTTTCAAGGAAAATAATTTGTATAATTCTTTTTTTTTTACATATATCTTTAATTAGTTAATTCTACTAGTATCACACACGACATATATTTTATTACCATTTTTAAATAACTCACTTTGATTCACTTCATCCTGATACTTTCCTGTGGTGGCGATTTTTTTGCCATATAAGTGTCAACGTTGATAATTGTTTCATAGCTCAAACTGTATCTGGTTTCAATGACTTTTCAAACTCGATATTCTTTCAAGCCGATATAGTGGGTCATTGACCAAGTTTTAGTGTAGATGCTCCCAAGTACATTCCTATCATAATAATCATTGTATAGATATAACTGTGATTCCTGTATGATAAGTGAATAGTAAACCTATTTAGGTGTCTATTGCTTTAATGGCCTCCGATTCTTGCAAAGGTCTAACCCCACCATTGAATAAAGTAGCCAAAAAGGGGGTTTTGAAATACTTGCAAGGGCAAAAGTCAAACTGTTTTCTACATGTGGTGCACTTACAATAAAATTAATCATCTACACTCATGAACAAAACTTTAAAAAGTTGCATATTTTGATGTCGTCCGTCGTCTATTTTTTGAAGGTCTCCTTTTGCAGGCAATTTTGTTAACACTTGGTTATCTCGTGTGCCTTCAATAAAGGCTACTGTGTATCAAATATACAGAGTTATTGTTAGAATCCTGATATACATGCTGATGGAACAACTTCCTCAAGTTTTGTCTATGAGTGTAACTACTACACCCACCACGAATATCATTGTTTGTACTACGTGTACTTGAGATTAAAAGAAAATTACTGTAATGCATGAAATCTGATATCATTCTGAATATTTTCACTAGCAATTATAGACGCCTGGTACGAATTAAGTATAATATTTATTTTTATATAAAAATGTAGTTTTTTCCTTTGATTCTTCAAAAATAGGTCTTCGAGTCAATATTCTGAAATAAAAACAAATCCAAGGTAATCATCATATAGTGGCACTGAGGTTAGTTACGTTTAAGATCATTTGGTCATGCCGTTCGGGTCATGCCGTTCGACTGTTTCTCTGTAAAAAGAAAGGTCTCTTCATCCTTTTTATGGATCAATATCCTTCCGAAAAAATTTCCATCAATGTTTCTTTGAAATTATTGGGTTTTTTTTTTTAAGCACAGACACATCAGTCTTTGTTATAAGATATTCTGTCTCCTGGTCCCTTTGTAGAACAGGCAATTATTTGATAATTATCAATATATTATTATAATTATAAATAATGTATATTCAATATATTTACATATGTATATTATATAATCTAAAATGTAATTATTTTATTTTTAAAAAACATATATTTTATTTTCATTCATTGGCTGTTCTACATTTTTTGACCATAGATTTAGAACATACCACTTTGAATATTTGTTGTAAAAAACATGTATAGTTAACCTACCTATTTTTTAAAATCACGAATATAGAATTAATAAAATGAATTCTATATTACTGTGATAAATAATTTCATGTGTAATTTTCTTCAAGTAACTGAAAATAAAAACCACTAGAAAGGTAAATAACTATATTTTTTCACGACTGCATTTCAATTCTCCATCTTTTTCAACAACAAAACAAAATAATTCATAACATGTATATGTTATCATTGCAGTGAACGCAGTAGAAATTTGTTTTATTTTAAAATAACCATACGCATCTCTGAAATAGTTTGAATTTCTTATATGTACATACATATGTAAAGTTTGTTAGGAAGCAACATTCCGCAGCATGATTCTTTTGAGCTAAGGGAACATGGGAGTAGTAGGTATAGCTAGTTTAAAAAGGGACCTGGATACGGTATTTGCATACCTACAAAGCTAGAGTAGAACAAGTAAAGATAGGCTGTTCTCATTGTTGTCGTGTGTCCGGAAGATAGGCTGTGAAAGGAGGAATAGAAAAAGGATACTTTTTTTAAAAAATTGTAATTTTCTCTTCATTGTTGAAAGCATTTTCCATGAGACAAATGTCATTTGTAAACATTTTATTGGTTTATTTACTAAATTGAGAAATAGGAATCAATATCTCGAAATATTTTCTTTTTTTTTTGTCTTTTTTATCGTATAGACCCAGGTACGCTTTCTTAACTGCTTCACACACACATTTTTCCTTAGTTACTTCACTGTAAAAAAAAAAAAAAAGAACAAATTTAGTGGTTTTGTAGAACAAGTTTTGTAATAAGTACGATTTTTCAACCACGTTTATAATATCTATCCTCGTAACAATACATTTTCTAAATTTTAGAATGAGTTAAGTTAGTATATAGTGAATACAGGTCAGGAAGAGCTTCTTTTTTATAAGATAACAATCGTATAAGTTTCCAGGCAAGACTACGCCCTTCTACGGGCACAGAATGACACGAGTGACAATGGTTTATATATAAACTTTCATGGCAATTTTTTTTACAAAAATCATTTTTTTTCTATGCTATATTCCCAAACCTAGTATTCAATATATTTGTACTAAATATTTTTGTTAATCTTTTCACACTTTGTATAATGGGTTCAGCAATATAGATTAGAAAGAAGTTGTTTGTACTAATCCCGGCCACCTATATGAATTTGTCTCTTGTACACTTGTTTCCTTCCTTCCATAGTATATGATTGGATTTGCATATATTCATATATTTGTACTACATATTTTTTTCAATCTTAGTTTGTATAATGGGTTCAGCAATATAGATTAGAAAGAAGTTGTTTGTACTAATCCCGGCCACCTATATGAATTTGTCTCTTGTACACTTGTTTCCTTCCTTCCATAGTATATGATTGGATTTGCATATATTCAATATATTTGTACTACATTTTTTTTCAATCTTAGTTTGTATAATGGGTTCAGCAATATAGATTAGAAAGAAGTTGTTTGTACTAATCCCGGCCACCTATTTGACTTTGCCTCTTGTACACTTGTTTCTTTCCTTCCATAGTATATGATGGGATTTGCATATATTTATATATTTGTACTATACATATTTTGTTAGACTTTTCACGCTTTGCATACTAGGTTCAGCAATATAACTTAGAAGATGTTGTTTGTACTAATCCCGGCAACCTATTTGACTTCGTCTCTTTTACACTTGTTTCCTTATTTCCATAGTATATGATTGGATTTGCATATACCTATATATTTGTACCACATATTTTTGTTAATCTTTTCACGCTTTGTATAATAGGTTTAGTAATATAGCTTAGAAAAAATTAGAATTATGTAAAAAATTGTCATGAAAGTATAAAATATAAACCATTGTCACTCGTCTCTCTTTCTCTACCCGTAGAAAGGCGTCTTGCCAGAAAACTTGTACGATCATTGTCTTAAAGGAAGCTCTTCTCCTCGATCTGTTTTCTCTATAGTGAGAATAGGGAAATTATCGTTATCTTGAATGTACTACATTTATGTAAAGACATCAAATTGTGTTTGTCATCAAATTGTCATCAAAAATGTCATCGTGGGCTTATGCATTTTAAGTAACTGCATGGAAGGCTGGTTAAACCGTTTGGTTTTCGACCACTAGGACCCGGGTTCGATTCCCACATTGGACACTTTTTTCTGTTTAAAAAAAAAAATGCTCCAATGGCCCCCGATTCTTGCAAAAGTCCAACCCCACCAGCGAGTGCAAGTAACCAAACGGGGCTCTGGCATTTGTAAGTGCAAAGTCGAACTGCTTTTCACATGTGTAGACATGTGGTGCGCTTACAGTAAAAAGCAGTCGCTAACTACCCACCATGATTATCATGGCCTGTACCACGTGTACTAGGAATAAGCAAAAAAAAAAAAAAAGTAACTGATGCAATTTATTGTTAAAATATTTTCATATCTAGAATGTATTTTTTCTGAAGGTCTTTCATTTACAAATTTCCAGATAGAGAGAGATCCTTTCGAATTATTTACACTTAACTGCCCAATTATCTCCTTTAGTTACTCTATAATGGGAAGCATAAAAACAAGGGAGAAGTGTAAAATCACAAGCCGCAGTGTATTATATTGTATTATAAGTTACTTTATGTATATTATTTATGAACGGAGAAATATACGTCTAGGGTAGCCTAGTGTACATGGCATCTGCCCGGTAAGCGGAACATTGTGGGTTCGATTCCCATCCCTGGACACTTTTATTTTATTTTTCTGTTCATTACTCTTCATAATTCACCCTTTCATACCTCATCCATAAAGGTTAGAAATAGTCAATATTTCACCTTGAAATAAATTTTGATTTTTCATTGAAAAGAAACTCATGTGTTGTTTTACAATCACAAGCCGCAGTGTATTATATAAAGGAGAAGTGTGTAGTTTTTATTGCACCGACGTTAAAAATATCTAGTTTTCGAAATACCCCCTTCTTCTACAGGTGGAACTCAACATTATAAAATAGCCGAGTTTTATTAACGAATGATATCATTTGCATATAGCTGAACGTATAGCTTCAAACTAGTTTCATATGTGTGTAGACATGTAGTGCTCTTACAGTAGACGTTGTCATTTTACAACCTTCTCACCCTTTATGAATATCATGAACATTTTATTTGGTATGAATGAAGCAAAATAATGATCCGCCTGTTGTAGATATTGCAGATTTACCACAAAATGTCATGGAAAATTGTAGGTATTGTATAATGCTCTCAAATTCTAAATACTTGGGAATAAAATGAAGCCAATAGATAAATATTTGAAGGGTTATAAATCTGATAAATTTAACATGCACACTCTATTGTGATGTATTAGCGCGCCATCTTTTATCAAAATTCGAAACTATTATAAACTATTATATATATTTATAAATGTATGTTTTTCTGCTGTCCTCAAAGCTTATGTCCATAGTTCATATAAAATACCCATTCAAAGAGTCTAGCATCAGTATCACTATACAAAAAAAATCGAAAAATGCAATATAACAGCGGTATTGTAGATTAAACTGGCGAAACCGCTGGGAGGGTTCACTACTGATAAGCCAGGCCCCTTCATTAATTTTTACATTGCAGTAAGGACAGTAGAAATTGTTTATTTTTGAAAAGAACCATACGCGTCTATAATAGTTTCGAATTTTGACACACACACAACACACACACACACACACACACTCTATTGCAATATTTATAAAGTATTGTGTAGAATCAAACGAAAACATTAACTTAACATAGATAAGAATATATTTAGACAAGTTCAAAACTAACTGTATTGGCTGTGCCGTTCAAGAAGAGCAATCCAGGTCATCGTATTTACATTGAAGAATATATAAAAATAAAGATGATATATCCTGACCAGAAGCACATGTGCTTTTTTAGATGGCAGAGCGCCATCTAGTGGAACAGAAATCAACTAAACGTTGATTTAGCCTGTTCCCTGATATTTGGCCAATCCATATTCTTGGTAAATCAAGAATAACCATCCACGTTTTTTTTTTTCTATTATTTTTTCACATTAAAGAATATGTACAGGTTTTATATTAATATTAAATATAATTAGCTTCATTTTTTCTTTTTTCTTTTTCTTCATTTGCAGAGACTCCATGGTAAATCTATGTATAATAAATTTCTCTTCCTCTCTCCAATTTACCTAGAAGTCTTAGTTAAGTTTTCCTATATGTAAATTCCATATTTCCATTAAATGTGATTAGCTTTTAATTTTCTTTTTCTCTTCATTTGCAGAGACTCCGTGGTAAATCCATGTATAATAAATTTATCTTTCTCCAATTTACCCCGAAGTCTTAATTATAAGTTTCCCTGTAAATAAATTTCATATTGTCATTAAATGCGATCAGCTTTTAAAAATAATAATAACACTACTTATTACTGCTACTATTACTATTATTCCTGCATGTATCTTACATTTCAGCTTTGGAGAATCTGTATAAGACTAAAAGGTCTTAATAAAGTTTTTTTGTTGCCGTTTAATGTGTACAGGTTCTAAAAGAAGATATAAAAACTGAAGAGTTTCTTTAATGAAAAGATAAAAGCTTGTTGAGATTTCGGACAATAAGGTTCTTCTACAGGCTGGATACGAATACAACGAGTATTTATATCTAGCCTGTTGAAGGGCGTTATTGTACGAAAGCTCCCCAAGCTTTTACCTTTTCATTAAAGAAAATATCCGCCGAAAATATTTATCTCTTCTTAGATTTTTTACCCGGCGATTCCTCCTATTGTAAAGCAGGTTCATCTCTCATTTAAAGCGTTGTTTTTACATATTTACAAAGGGTTTCTAGGTTTCAAATGTTTTTCTTCCGAATTTGTCTGTTTTCTTCATTTATTGTTTGAAATACATACACACACAAGCCTTTATTAAGACACACAGGTCTTACAGAGGATTCTCCTTGGGGTTACAAGACGGAGAAACCTATGAAAGTGGGAAATATACAAAGGGATAAAAAGGGAGAAAGATTATATACACATGGTAAGTATATACAGATTATTATTTGAATAATCCTATAGAAAATAAGAAAAAAATTTTTTATGGAAATATGGATGGGAGAAGTGGAGAGCGAAAAGAGGAAAGAAAACAGGTATTTACATATGGAACATACATATAATGGAACAAGTCAATTTAAGCTCTTCTGCTCACACAGCACAGGTGGACCATGGCTTTTTCAAGAAATATTTTATTGTTTGAAATACATGTTTTTCCCTTTTGTCTTCGTATTTTCTTAGTTGATAAAGAAGTTGCCTTAGTTTGGAATTCCTTTTCTTGGCTTCAGACAAGGTTCCTGTTCAAAATAACCTTATTAGGTACCTCTCAAAAAGAGAAAAACCTGGCTTATGTTATTTACAATGAAATATATGAACAGGTTCTTCACAGAATAAAGTGTACAATACGGGATTCAATCCTGGTTCATGGCTGTCGGGAATCGAAAGGTTTTTGGCCAGTCGTCCACTGACTTCTATTTTCTTCAGACAAAGTTTTAAAGATTCATATTTATAAGCAAAAATTTAAAATACTCTAGTGATGCTTTATATAAATAAATGTTTTCAAAACAATAAATTCCTATAATTTTGCTTTGCGAGTTCGAACTTGGATCTGGTGGAATAATTTGAAATTTAATCAGCGCATGGGCGATGGGCCCGTTTGGAGGAAGTTATTTTATTTGAAAAAGAAACAGTCTCAATAAAAATTTTCATTTCTTTCAAGAGAAATCTCTATAAAAGGTCTTAGTAGAGAGCGGGAATCAACTGGCAAGAATCAGAAGGGTATTGGAGCAACCTTTGATCAGAATGTTGTAAAAGAACTCATCTTGTTCCAAAATCACTCTATTAGGTACCAATCAAAAAGAACAACCTAGTTTATGATAATTGCAACAATGAATAATATGTGAGGGTTATTCACATATTAAACAGAATGTTAACGCGGGATTTGATCCCTGTTCATCACTGTCGGGAATCGAGGGTGTTACCCATTCGTCCACCGATTCTTTATTAAAAGAACTCAAACAATTTTAACCATTAAACTACTTTTATGTGTAAAACAACGGAAAACCATCGCATCTAAATTCCCTAATTTACTTATGCCTTGTATAAGAGGCCTAAAATGTGTGGAAATGAAAGGAAAGAACTTCAGAAGATATATGTAAAAGAACTTTAAAGGAATCTGCCAACTAGGTGTTAAAGAACTCACTAAGGAAGGAATTTTATATTTGGTGTGTGAAATAATTTCCAAATTTCTCTATGGGATGAATAGCACGAGCTCTCACCTGATTCTCAACTCAAATTTCACCATTTTTGGATATATAGGCATTTAATATTTAGAATAAAAGAGTTTGATGTAAATTTCATTCAACTTTTCTTGTTTAGGTATTCAAAATAGTATCTAAATACGATATCATCATCAAAAAATTCTATCTGAGAAAGAGGTAATAACAATAAAATGAATATATATAATAGGTATATAATGGAAAAACACAGAGTATATCTGATGATTAAACAAACAAATTTGACCTCGTCTGTTTCGAGGTGGCCACGGATATCCGGCGACGCCATGGTTGCCTGGCAACGCGCTCTCCGCTAGAGGTCGCCACTAGCGACAAGCCTGGTGACTTCTTGTACTGCGAGCCGCCTTCTTGCATTTCCCATCCCACAGCAGACGAGCCATCAAGCAGCAATCATGGTGTTGACCCAGCAAGACATCGTACCTTACAAAGAGAACATCGACAAACTTAAGGAGAGGATAAGGGATGAAATGAAAGAAAATGGTAAGTTTTTATTTTATTTTTTTAAGCCTTTTATACACATGGCCTTCCTTTACCGCTTACGCCCACCAAGTGGTTTTTGTTCGTTTGGTTTCTTTTTCCCTCATCTTTTGGTTAGAATTTTATTTTTTTCTCTTTTATTACGTGTACTTCGATATATTTACTTCTAGTTTATAGAATTTGGAAACTATATATCATTTGACAAAGAAAATGTACATTTCTTTGTTTTCTGGAACTAAATGTGTTTAATTACTAAAATGAGTTTAGAAAATATATTCCAAACTAATTGTAATTGTTTTTGAAGCATTTAAAAATAGTTTGCACACTCTTTAAAAAGTTTATACAAATTTTTCATTTCTGAAAAATATCACCAATTCTAATAGATTTAAATAGATATTTAGAAATCTTAAACTTCTCTTTGATAGATTATTTTATCAAAATGAATACTATTAAGGAATACAATTTAAAATGATTACATGGATTTCAAAAACCTAATATTTAAAAAATTGGTAACTCGTTCTTTATATTTGTTTTATACAAAGTGTGGTTAAGAAATGAAACCTTGAGACAAAACATGGGTTAATTATATCTTAATTATATAATTATGGATGTGTGTGCCAATTTTTTTTTTTTCACATTAAAAGGTTTCGCAAGGCTATGAAACCGGCCTTTGTTGTCTACTTTCCTGATGTTTAACCGTTTATTCAGGAGCAGATGCTATCTAGGGTAGAGGTTCGGCGCTATTTTTGTCTTCTGCTATACATTTGGTTTTGTCAAATTTCGAAAAAATACTTGGAGCAAATTTTCATATTTTGGTGTGTGAATGTTTTTGTCAATCAATTACGATATTTTATCTTTTGGTATTTAATATCTATGCAAAGATGTTTAATATTTAGACTCGCCATTTCTATTGAATTGAATTTTATTCTAGGTTCTCTATTTTACTTTCTCCAAGAGCCTTGGTTAATTTTTAAATTCTTTTTAAATAGGAATTTAACAAAATACTTTAAAAATATGTAAAATATGCATTCATGTGCATAATTTTGCAAAGCATTTTCTTTGACGTATTTATTACTTAATTGCATTACAAAATGTATTGGATGTTGATGCACTATTTTTCAGAATAAACGTTGTTTCACACACACACACACACTTTTGGCAGTTGAACTAAATTTTTATTTTAAATAATTTATAATCTCCAAATATTAGGCAAATTCTAAGAAAATAAGATTTGCATTTTAAAAATTTGCACTCTTAAAAAAATGAAATTTTAAAATTAATGGGAATATAACACTCAAAGGAATTTCCTGATCATTCAATTTTTTTTTTCCAATAGGATAGGAAAATTTTATACATTTTTTTTAAATCTGGGGTGCGCTTTCAATTTTTGATATGCGGATAATCTTTGGATTAAAAACTCTCAGAAATATGCAATTACTCTGTTCTCTGCAAATTCTCAAATTTAATCCTTTAGATACCTATAGAAAAAAATTATTTAATATTTTGGTAATCTTATCATCAATCTCCAGCCTGATCACTGAAACCATCATTAACCAATTTCGTCCAAAAAGTCAAACTACTCATATAATCAAAAGCCAACTTCGAACAAGTTTAGTTAGTCCCTAACTATTATTCCCGATAATTATTGTTTAAAACAAAGGAAATGAAATTTTGCGGTATTCCAATCCGAGCCCCAAATGATGAATGGGTTATATGCTCTTATATTTGAAAAAAATCTGTGTTTTATAAATATTTTTCGGTGTTGGCTTAGAAATCCAAATGATAAATCTCGTTTAATGAGAAAAAAAATGGAACAAAAATGACAAAATATTCCATCAATATTTCGTCGGACCAATGTCGCGACAGGTACAAGTAAGTTATCGGCGCCAAGCGACGATGCCGAAGAAAAAAAAAAACTATGGGAGGTAGAGGAATTAGCCTCTTGGCCAATCCAGATGAAATCGATTAGTCACGTGACCGACCTTGTTCTGTGCCCCTACTAGGCCAATGTTGAGGTCAGGTGGTGAAAGTTTGACACATATATTATTTAAATTTCACTTTCTATCTTGGTCAATTTGCCTCATTTTTTATTTTTCTTAAATTTGTTTCTTGATTCATTACTTTCTTCCTTTCACTTTCACTTAGGCAAATTTTGGAATGTTTCCTTCTTCCAGTTGACTTTGTCTTCCTTGAATCTTTTAAGTAGTTTATTTTCACTTTCATTTTCGCCAGTTTTAGCTTTGTTCAAGTTTTTTTTTTCGTGGAAATTAAAACATTAATAAGAGACTTGTCTTAATAAAGACTTTTGTTTGTGTGTGACTACTTGGTTTCTTCTTTTTGTCTTGTCAAATTTTAGAATGTTTTCTCTCATTTTCAAGTTTTCTTGTTCAATTGAAGATTGTTCTTAGAAAATTTTGTTTATTTTACCTTTATTTAAGGGCAAATCTAGCAGGAATTTCTTTAAATTTGTTTTTGGTTATCTGAAATTTGTTCTTTAATCCTTTCTTTTCGCCTTTACCTTGGCCAATTTAAGCATATTTTCGTTATATCTTCAATTGCTTCTTTTTAATTAATCTTCCTGTGGTTTGGTCATATATCTTGTATAATATTGATCCTTGTCTTTGCGATTATTCTCTTGTTTCCTATTTCACCATCTTGGTTCAATATTTGCCTTGATTTCATAATCTTCAGATTGTTCATATGTAGATTAATTTTTATACCTTAATAACTTTCACCTTGTTTTGGAAGCCTTCTTTATCCTTGACAACTAGAAATTCCGTGTATGCCTCAGCTTGTTTCTTCATCTTTGATAAACTTAACGTTGTTTACGTTCTTTCTCCCTTATCGATGATATGAAGTGCCGTGCACAACCATTACGTAACCGATAAGTATATCTTGATGTTTTCAAACAAAAATAAATAAGACCCTAAAACGTTATATTTGAATGTCAACACCCAATACGTACTGAATCGGGTCACTGGCTCCCAGATAACTACTGAAAGCTGTCACACCACCATTATGAAATTGGTTCCAGATAGTTCTTAACTGCCTCGGACAAAAAAAGATTTCAGAAAAAAGCCGCCATGGAAAATTACTAAACCAATGACAGCTATTTGAAGAAATCGCACACAAAACCCTTTATTATGACATCACCACGGAGTCTGCCAAGGAGAAATTATTAGAAAAGGTGACTTACATTTAAAATAATACGGATGATTATGCTCAAAAACCAAATACATTTTGTATCCTATACGTATTGTATACTATGTCCAATATAAAAATATAAAGTAAATAAGACATTAGTATTTACAGATATGCATACATAAGACTTTATTAAGATCTAATGCTAAAAATTAAACTGAGGAACGAGTACTTTAAAAAACTGAAATAGACATTTATAAAGTAATTGCATTCCTAGACAGCGTTAGAAAAGATAGGTTGTCCCAAAAGTTCCTAAACATATTATGATCATGATTGCAATATAGAGGAATTTATGAGCTTAAAAACAATGTTACAAAATTTCATCAAAATCTAAACCCATTAGGCTAATTTCTTCAAATTGCAATTTCTCAACAAAGAAAATGTTTTAAAAACGATTTGGAATAGTTTTGTAAAATATTTTGTGAACCACCTTTTTTATAAATAAATATTTTAAAGTATTTTTAAAGGTGAAGTTCTCAAGTGGTCGCGATATCCACATATCGACGTTTGTCAATATTTGATAAATGACAAGTTCTTGTTTGATAAAACCTGTTTTACATTACTATCTGTAGATTCTCATCCCAACTCCCAAATGTTTGTTGTTAAAGCGTTTAGCCCTCTCGAAATCTCTCTCTTTTAGAAATAGAGGCCGAAAACGTATAGTCGAAAAAAGATTAATCTCAGTCAAAAATTCAATTTTATTTTGATTAAAAAACTTATTTACATAAAAGAAAAGGGCAACGAAGTAAATTTTATTTACATAAGATTAAATTAATCATAAACTTTCTGTTAATATATATTCATCCTTATGGTAGCCCATGGTCCAAAGCTTGTTGCTCTAGAATATAAGGTTAATTTTTCCGAAAAACATTGCTCTTTTATTTCCGATAGATGTCAGTGGGCCATCAACATTGTTGCACCATCAGTAGGTGTCCTTTTAGATGTCCTTTCTTGCAGTTACAGAAGCTCATATATACACCCATGCTTTCTCTAACAATACCTCTAGCATAAATTTACCTGAATTGTTCTCTATATAAAGGAACAACCTAGTTCGTTAGTAGTAGAGTGGTCTGGTAGATGATGAATCAAGGCCTCCTAATAGATTTTACTGATCGCAATAGAAACTGTAGAAAATACTATTAATCAGCCAAATTGTTTTTTTAAATTGACTCGTAAATTCCTTTTATACTCTGAGATATCTTCTAAAACCTTGCTATGAACTGGTCACACAAATAATAAGGAAAATTGGTTTAATTCAATCATATGATTTAATATATAAAGATACCAATGGGTTGTTTGATATTGAACGCAACAAATACTTCGAAGTAAAAAAGCAAGAGGAAAAGTACTGGACATTTATTGTTAATTGGTGGCCTTCATATCTTGTATGTCAGGCTTTCCTGGTGTGTTGATAGGTCCAGAAGGTTTGACCGTCAAACTTTCAAGGTAGAAACTTTGGCATAGCAACCATCTTCTAGAAGTTTTTAACGCTTTATAGCGTACTTACTCGATTTTTATACGATAGCAATCGCTACCTTGTATAGGGCGTCAGTGGTGTCACTTCTGTCAGTATTTATATTGTCAGAATAAACACTTAACTCGCTAAGAATGCTGGAAAGGTGTAATCATTGCATAAAACCATCCCAAATGGCACATCTGATATGCTATTAATCATATTAATAATAGGAACCTAAAATACACTGAGGGTGGCTCTGAATTTTCAACACTAAGAATTACTGGGCAAAAAAAATGAAAATTTCAGGATATATTGAGGCAAATTGCGCATGCTGATTGAGATAAAAGATAAAGAACTTGAAAATTTTCTAATTTTCGAACCTCTGTCTGACAAAAAAAATCTGTTTAACATGGAAATGTGTCGAGGGAAAAAAGATAGGGAATCAGTACCATAGTGAAATTGAAACTGATACATTCTTGCTAACATAAAAAAAAGTGATTTCCATAAGAATTGCCATCTTCAAATCAACCAATCAGGAAATTGACCCATCGATGGAATCTCTCCATTGTTAGCACGTCCATTGTTGAATCCTTACATTGTTACATGTCCACATTGTCCGATTTTATTCCTCCCCAAATTACGGAAAAATGTCCTACTCGCAAGTCTTATGGGGAAAATGATTGAAATCGAAAATCTCTCTTCATTTGGACTTCAATACCTTTGTTGTCAAAGTTCCTCTAGACCTTTCTAGTTTTCCTTTGTTGTCAAATTTCCTGCTATTGTAAAGAAGAATCTTGTGTGGTTTTTAGAAAATAATTATAAAACTTATAACACAAATAAATGAAATAAAGTAACATAGAATGTTAGGATTAATTTTCTAAAAAGATAAGTAAATATTTAAAACAAAAATTGTATAGTGCTATATTTTTATCTTGAGATTTCGGAAAAACGTTTTTTTCTGTTTGTATATAGCACCCGAGTTAGACTACGTATGGAGAAGCAGCATTACAGAAATTTTATTTTCTTAGTTTTATAATAAAATTTAGCATCTATATAAGAATTTTAATTAAAACTTTAACATAACTAAAATGTTTATTCTGTAGACACAGGATCCTCTGAGAGTAGGTAGCTTGAGGTCCATCAAAAGAGGTCCTCAAGAAGACCACATAGTTGAAACTAATGATACTAACAATAATATATTTAAAACTCCTTCGTATTTTCTCAATATCGAGTCGATAATATTAGTTGTAAGATTTGGAAAGAGACAGGGAGAGAGGAATGGGGGCAAACCGTAAGAAATCTCGTTCCTGGTACTTGCAACCCTCGAGATTATCTGGCTGTAGAGCCTATCTGACCTTTATATGGCCACCTAAGTAAAGCTTGGAAAACTTGAAACATGGTATTTTTATATGCATACACCAAAATTTACACAATTCAAAAAGGTCAGCAGGGGATTAAAAAAAATAAGCTATAACAATTTGCGCTGTGTCTGTATTTCCAATAGTTATGATCTTGAACATCAAGAGGGCTGGAATTGACGGAACATCGAATTCTGTGTGCGAAATGAATTTTTATTGCATATGATGGTAAATCGTGAATAAGTATCCTCCTTCTTTAAATAGTTCGATACGTATATGTAAATATGTAAATTTTAATATGAAATCCTTTAATGTAAACTAATTTTATCGTAAAAATAGTACTAGAATTAAAATTCTTATTAAATATTTGGAACGTATGAAGACTTAGATATGTCCATAAGCTTTCTATTAAAATGTCCATTTCTTTCTCATTGATAACATTAAGAAATTATTTTAAGAATCCGCATCACGATATTAGTAAATAGACGGTTTCATGATTGGGATGTTGATTGGGTAAATAGATACCTTCAATAAATGGCAGGATAATTAATCAATGGGAAATGGGATGTAATAAAGTAGAGGAACCTTGGCGAAGAAGGACGTTGTCCAGTACATGTTGCAAGGATTGACGTTGGGTCAGCCTGACCTTTAAAATGAGGACTCAACGGGTTATTGCCAGATGGTCAACTCTGCTTGCACAATCTTATACAGTATTTTAAGATTGCTAAGAGCCCCCGCTGTCAACAATAGATATGCAATGAGGATGCCCTCTTGTCCCATTCTCAGCATCGTTGACCCACTCCGACCCAGAAATATTCAGATTGCAACAATTCCATGCCAAGTACTTGTATTAACATATTGGCCAAGATCTTCTAATGCTGCTACTTCATAACATATTTGATTCACTTCGGATCCTTCATTCACATGTCGCCAACTAATCGAGTCCTTCATATTTTTCCTTTGTGATTTTAAATATAATAAATCGTCACCTAATTATCTATTCTGGAGTAGTAACTCCATTAAGATTCTCCTTTAGCGAATATATAGATATTTGGTGTCATAAAACATTATTCTTTATCTTGTTTAGGCAACGATATTGTGGGTTTCAGCCTGTGATATTTATATTTTACTTTTCAATTTAAACTCTTTATAGAATATCTTTAATCGGATTCAATGTGGTGAAATTTTCTTTTTATCTCAATGTTTGAATTGTGTATCTCTTGTGAAGGAAATTAAAACATTTCTTCATTGGTTTTTAGGGTGTTTATTATTCTTTGATCATCTGTATAATTTGTAATCAGGGCTATTTACCAGTTTCTCAAATTGTCCAATTTGATATTGTGAAATAAGTCTCCTTCATTAATATTTGTTATAAACATGGTATGTAATGCTGTTTTCCTCGATGTCATTTATTGGTATAAGGAAAAGTGTAATAGCGTGTTTTTACGAGGTGGTAATTCTCTAAACCTGATTTTGTATTCTTTCCTTCTGTGTACAAGAACTTCTGACGTCTACCATGGCCTTGGTGTCTGTTTCCGCTTCCATAGGTGATCTTTCCTCAATCAATGGCTATCTCTTTCGGAATAACGGCCAATTCCATCTTTATTCATTTATGAAGATTTACATAGATAACTCTTATCTATTCAATAAAAAAATCCCTTGAATCAATATTAAGTAAAATTATAGCAGGCCTCCAGGGAAAAGTATATTCTCAAAAACTTTTATTATTTATCTTTCGGGCACGAACGCCCTTCTACAAGAGAAAACATGGTATAATAACATTATAAATAATAAAAACATAAGTGTTGAGAAGATACTTTTCCCTGGAGTCCTGATATATTTTTACTTAACCCTATCTATGCTAGTCTAAGCTTTGGACATCAGCTGAAATTTTGAAGACTCTACTTTAACAGGTTTCTTTTTGGAGGCTG
Source organism: Cordylochernes scorpioides (assembly GCA_030710605.1). Classification (NCBI taxonomy): domain Eukaryota; kingdom Metazoa; phylum Arthropoda; class Arachnida; order Pseudoscorpiones; family Chernetidae; genus Cordylochernes; species Cordylochernes scorpioides. The sequence goes on from CP092866.1 coordinate 48,060,946, forward strand.
AAGTATTGGAGATAGTCACTTTTTTACAATGGTGGTAGCTTTGGTTGATTTATCAGATAGGTCGTTTATTGGAAGTTTAAATTTAGAAATACGATCACATTTAGGCGTCAACAAATGGATTGAACTCATCAAGCCAACAAAATATCAGGAAAACGAATGTTGATATCAGTAAATGTTCTAATGGTTCGAGCCGAAGAGAGAGAGGCTACGTGGTCCGCTCCAGAAAGAAGTGCCCTATCAGATAAAAGTAGTCCCGTCTAATCAATCAGAGCTCCTCTGATTACTCGCCATAAATCTGGACCGAGAAGTCCTTGGACTGGAGCGAGCGATAGCCTATCGTCCATCCGCCCGCCGCCTTGCCGACCGCGAAAATAAGATAACGCCATTTTGTCTGGAGATCTGTCCATTGGTTTATATAACTAGGAAGTTTTCTGCCAATCGCATGGTACGGAATTGTAAGCTCTGTATATTTCTTGGTAACGTGTTTACAAATTTGGCTAAGATGCTTTTTCACCGATTTGTCAAGAAGCCTCTTTGCCCACGATTATATGGACCAAGACTAGTTAGCTTGTCTATAATTATTAAGAAAATGTCTTTGACAAATAGTTGCAAATTCGAAATGAATTTTTAAAAATAAAATTTCAAATTCATAGAGGATGACTGTTGCAATATCCCTTTTCCTTTATGTGTATGTAACTGTTTTCTGGTTGCTAATCACCTCGTCGTACTATATTAATCTTTGGATTTGACTTCAACAATAGCGACCTGTTCAACATTCAGATGTGTTGAGTTGATCTGTCATTGGTTATAATTGAAGCAGATTCAATTTAACTCAAGTAAATATGATTTTTTTAAAGGTTCATCATCTCTACTAAGGTATTCAATACCACAGGATTGCTGATCCCAACAAATTACAAGAAGGCTTAAGAGAATCATTTCTAACGCCTTGCCAAATGTTTTATTTTTTTTCTGACGAGGACAAGATTTTTGTCGAAACGTTAAGAAAATATTTTTTTGCTGACCGAATTCTCTTATTTAAGTACTAAAGCATAAGTCGCCTCGTTTTTATCAATAGAGTTTGCGGCGTCTTAAACTTTTGTAATCTACTAAGGCCTGTGGTTTATTGTCAAATTCTAACTTCTAGATGTATAGACTTATTGTGCACATTACAAACATTTAAAATCCTTTAAGCCAGAATTATTCTGTAAGGTTGTATCATGTATAGTAGCTTAGGATATAAAGGATTGTGAAATGCAATTATTAATTATCATTCTACTAGTTCTAGGGAAATTATTGGCTTTAAGTTCTATTTGAGCGGTAAACATCGCATAACTGTTGATAGAAAGTCGAAGCCTTTCTATTGTTCTTGCAAGGACATCGCATTATGTTCAGTTAGACGCTGGTAGTTATATAGATTGATTGGCTTCACACATCTGTTCCATCAAGCTGTCTTGTTAAACGTTATTTTTCGCCATCAAATTTACAGAGGATCGGCTCAAAACTAAATGTTCCTCAAAAATGTGGATATTAAAAAAAGTTAAGGAAGTGTAATTGATGCGGAATTCCAAGATTTTAAAAATGCGTTGTGTGTGATTACGAATTACAGCAGATCTTCAACAGTCTTGTTCAAATACGAGGTTTAATGCAGACATATTAAACCTACCAGTTCCATACGTCACCAAACATGTTTGCCATCACTTTCCTATTGCCAAATCGCCAAAAACTCGTTTTATTGAAATTTTGAGAAATCCCAGACATTTCCTTGATCTACCTCTTTTCCTTATTTTATACAGACGAACTTTTCTTGGATCATAGTTCGTGTCGTATAACGCCACAGCGACCTGATCCTTCTTTCAAAAGTCCTTTTCTAAAAGTCCATCCATTGAATATAATAGCCTTTTCTAAATTTATATTGAGGAGAAAATATCTAAAAATAACTCTTAATCTCTTACTTTGAGCAACATAAAATCTTAACATTTTGTTTTAAAAAAAAACTTTTAGCATGATCCTCGAAGGTGCGTGTTCTTTAGAACTCAGATCATTTTTGTAATAATAAAATTCAAATTTCAGAAGACTTCTAAGAGCTTATAACTTGTTTCAGTTGAGAGTTAATTGCATATGTTGATACCCCATTGTTACATATTGGGTGAGCAAACAATAACGTTGCTATGCAGGATGAATATGAAGCAGTAGCAGCTTTTGAAAGAACATTGTGAAGGTTAGAAGGAGGAAGTTCTGGAGTTTGGAAATAGATTTTCTGATGGCAAACCTGTTGCTGGTTCAAGGCTATCGACTTTTGATTTCCGCGAAGAGATTAACCGGGATCTCTTAGGAGCATTTAATGGACTTGAGGAATGCTCAACCTTAGACGTCGTTTATATTTCTCAAGTCTAGAATGCTAAATATCTTGGCCTGATGAAACCTCTTCTTGGCTGTCGACATTAAATGGGGACCATTCAATTGATTTTGAGTTTTACTCAGCATCTGGGAATTCTTTAAATATTTCAGCATAGAATATAAAATTAACTTAACTTTAAAAAACAAACGTTTTGTAAGTTTATGGCTATCGGTTGCGATTCTTATTAGATTTTCATGGCTCTCTTAGTAATATTGGAGTTTTTCTGATTTGTAGGTCCAATATCGGTATAATATAAAGTTGGGATTTATAAACTGGAATATCTATGATCTCTTGCAAAAATAAAATGTTCAAGAATTGAAAAACTGAGCTCTTCTTTAATTTCGGTTATAAAAAAAGCATTAGCTGAATAACCCGGCTTTGCACAAGTTTTTTCTGTTTGCTCAACGAATATTGTTTTTTTAACAATTTTGTTTTATTACGAGTATAATGTATATTACCATTACTTTTAATTAGAATGTTCATGATGACCATCTTATCGATGGTGTTCTCCAAGACTGAAATTTTGACAAAATAAGAGTTTTATATACATTATCGACTAGAGAGAGAAAGTGTATTTTGAAAAAATATATATATTAGATATTAGTTTTGCACAATTATATTTTATATAAATATATTGTTGTTAGAACCACTACCTAGTAACAATGTATATAAAAGGATAAATAATATACACGTATGCTGATAATTGAAACAGATTATTGATTATTAAATTTTCTTGAATATTAACCCCTTTACGTCAATTTATAAAGTCCTAAATATTCGATTTACTCTTTGTTATATATACCCTTTGTAAAGAACTTATAAGAATTTGACATTTCAGATGTATTTTAACCGCGAATAACATAGTTACATATTGGTGAAGTAAGACAGTGAGCTGGTATTAAAGAGGCTGCTGTTAGAAACTGATGATTACGAAGATGTCACCTATTGTGTACAAGATGACAAAGTTGACATCGATCGATGACGTCGATTGACATGAGTCCAATATCCGGCGTGAGTAAACAAGCCTCAATTTGGTCGCTGAGACAATATCAACAACTTGATTGCAATGTCCAAGGTCTTCTGCTTTTTTCGAGTCCAGGCCTTTGGTGTGTTGGAGTCACTTTCATCTCCAGAACTCAAATTCTGGTGGCGATGTTGAACTAGAGGTATCTCTTTGAGGTCACGGTACCAGAGAGTTTGATATTTAAACTTCTGGTGGTGATATTCAAGTAAAACTAGAGATGCCTGTTTGCGGTCACAGTATCGGAGAGTTTGACAGTTCAACTTCTGGTGGTGATATTCAAGTAAAACTAGAGATGCCTGTTTGCGGTCACAGTATCGGAGAGTTTGACAGTTCAACTTCTGGTGGTGATATTCAAGTAAAACTAGAGATGCCTTTTTGCGGTCACAGTATCGGAGAGTTTGTTTCAACTTCTAGTGGTGATATTAAAAGTTGAACAAGAGGTACCTGATTGTGGTCACAGTATCGGAGAGTTTGTTTCAACTTCTAGTGGTGATATTAAAAGTTGAACAAGAGGTACCTGATTGTGGTCAGTGTGTGAAAGTTTGATGGTTTAACTTCTGGTGACTATATTCAAGTTTAACTAGTCATCGTTTTGTGGTCGCAGTATTGGTAATTTTGGTCGCTCAACTTGTGGTGGTGATAATATTGAGCTAGAGAGGTACCTTGGTGGGGTTTAAAGAACTCCATACAGACATATAAATGTTGTACAGATTCAAAACCTTCGAAAGACCGTTTTACCTAGATTCTTATTTCAATATTATTAGTTATTTATAGAAAAGGGATTTCAAGTTTCTTAGATAAAAAATGTATATCGCCAGTATGCTAGGTTAATCCCACGGTTTGAGGATATGATGAAAGGAAACACCTGTTGGGGAAAACCGGCAATTTTCGACCCGTTCGGTTTTCCTGAAAGTCAGCGAGGAAGAGAGGATTGACGTAATACTCTAAAACCTTTCCTTATTGATGGTAAAACATTTGTCTCACTTTTATCTCTTTGTGCTTCTCTTGTCAAAGGTTTGCACAAGAGGGTTTGTTTTATTGGAGTGGTACTTAATGTCAAACACCCTAACCGTTATTTTGGATTAGGTTGCCCAATTCTAAATTCTATTCCTATCCTTTTAAACCAAAATGTGTCAATAAAACGTTTTACACGTGCCTAAATTGAAGTTAAGGAAATTATTTCAGTATAATTGAATAAATTAAAGAATTTTGTCTCCTCTCTAATTGTAAATACGCTGCTGTATCACCTCATAAGCATAAATAAAATAAATAAAGAATATATTTCATAATAATTAGTAAATATTGATGGGCGACTGTATCCACTCATTGTAAGGTTCAATTACATTTGTCAACAGTACTCTATATGTATGTAATGTGTGTATGCGGTAAAGAGGCAATCTGTTCTTTTAAAAATCAGCACAGTGGATTTTCTAGTTCATTTATGTACAGATTCTATCAATATTGTACAACACCAGCATTGGGCAATCCAAACATAAGCTAACCTGCCTACCATGTTTTGAGCTATGGTATCTTCAGTACAGAGATGGCTACGTCTTTATAACCCTTCTTTTAGGATGCCATGAAATCGAAGCCTCGCCCTACTGATGGCATTAACTCGAAAACAAAGGATGTTTAACGAATTTTTGCCAATTTGGCATAATGCATAAATTTCTCTGTGCGTTCTCTATGCAGATATAAGAAAATCCATTCAGTATAAATATCTAGATAACAAAGGTATTTATATGGTACGTGCATACGATCCATCTCATACATACCTATAAACCGCCGCTGCTATGTTGTGTTCAATGAAGAGCCTCAGAGATCTCCATGTATCTCTATCACAGCAGTCGCAATGTCCTCTATCTACCCTTTATTGGAAAATGGGTGCCGTTGCCATTTTAGTCACCTTGGAAACGGACCAGAATTTGGTCAAATATTCCAAGGGTCCAGGAGGGACCGCATGGAGATGTAGTCGGACTTTTCTCCCCCCAACAACTACTATAAATGTTCATTAAAGCTCCATTGTTGTATCTCCTCCCCCATTGATCTAGGTTGACTTGACAACGTTTGTAACGTATGTTGTGTGACCAGCCGACAAGTACCATCCCGATGACGTAGCACAAATCGACGATGATGACATCTCCTACTGCAGGGTCCTCATGTCAAAGAAGAACAACATCGAGGATGCGTTCGCCTATGGAACAAGAACGCTTAAGTGGCGTAAAGACTTTGGCGTTCATGGTGAGTATAAAACTCCTCCTTCATACTACAGAATCAAGGTTTCTTACAGTATCTACTATATTGATAGTTAAAGGGAAAAACTTTGAACATACTATCTAGAAAACTTCATTAGAGATGTACTATACAATAAAACCTCCCACGTGAACGACTTATGGGATTAGCGATCACCTCTGTTTTTAATACTGCAGAATCAATGCTTCTTACAGTGTCTACTATCTTGATAGTTAAAGGGAACAGACAACTTTAAAATATACTATCTGGGAAAACTTCATTAAAGATGTACTATACAGTAAAACCTCCCACGTGAACGACTTATGGGGTTAGCAATCACCTCTGTAAAGTCAAAAATCTAATCTCCCTTGAGAGGCTAACTCGTATATATTTCGGCTATGGTTTCTCTTGGAAGGTTCTACTGTCAGAACACACGGTGTACTGTAGATAACGGGCGTTTAGGTTTGTTGTTAGCTATTCTGGCTCTGGTAACTTTTGACCACAGACATTACTCTTCAGAAATGCCGTATAATAAATACATACTGCAAGTTAGTTTATATAGAATGCTTTGAAAGTTTTGAAAGAAAAAATATCTATTTTTTTTTTAATCTAGCTTTTGTTGAATTTTTTTTCTTTAGAATATTTTCCTTCACCTTAAGGCTGAGGGTCTGGGGACGAGTGGTTATAAACTGTCGATTTTCGAGAGCCATGACACGGGATCGAATTCCGCATTGGGCACTTTTATTCTGAATTTTAAAAGTTATTCCAATGGCCCCCGATTCTTGCGAAATTCAAACCCTACCAGTGAATGCAAGAAATCGAACAGGGCTCTGACACATTTGTAAGTGCTAAAGTCGAACTGCTTTCTAAATGTAGGTATCTGGTGAATGCCGCAAAACATCTCTTTACTACTAGCTACCTTGATTAACATGGCTTATACCACATGTACTAGTGATAATAAACTAGGGCTGTCTCAATTATAAACTTGTATATAAGGCAATTCATAATTCAATCTTTATATAAAACTAAGGATATATACGGTATCTTAACAAATATTTTACCAACATTTCAATTGACATTCAAATAGTAAAGATAAATATCTTGCCCCAATACAAATATTGGTTTTAAAATATTTTCATGCTTCACACACATGCTTCAAGTTGGATGCACCGCTTGTAAAAGTATTTTTATTAAACTCTTTCAATGTATGCTATATTGAGACGTTGGTCTATTGATGTACTCTCTTTAGACGAATTATATATTTTGTCGATGTTTTTACAATGTTTAATATAATTAATATGTTATTTTATTTAAAAAATTATATTTCATAGATTTAAATATTGTTTATATCTACCGCCAGATGTCGGGTCGAGGGCCGGCTCAAACCGTTTTTTGTACATTATGTAAATAAGTTTATTTTTTTATTCTTACGCCTTAAGCCAGACAATACTTTTATCAAATTATGTTTTATATATTCCTTTAGTTCAATTAAAGCTATTTCTAATCTTTACAATTTTTTTTATTATAATTAAGATTTTAACCACGACTGCATTACCATAGCATAATCCTCAAGATAATCAAAATCAGCAGAAAATCTTTTATTTTTATAAAATATATATTCCTCTTCAATAGGTCTTATTTTAATATAATTTTCGTCAATATTATATGTGAAAAATTCTAAATTTATACAATAAATAGATGCATCAGAAAGCGCCATCTGTTAAACGGAATTGAAACTATTTCAGACGCGTATGATTCTTTTCAAAATTAAACATTTCTCTTCACCCATTAATTTATCATTACAGTGAGGGCAGCAGGAAATTTTTGAATTAAAAAAAAAAAGAATGATACGCGTCTAAAATGGTTTTAAATTCAAATAGTGGTTTGTGCTATTGACTCTAAATTCTGATTATAAAAATACCTTTTTCCCAATAATCCCTTGAATATTATATAAAGCATGATACTTTTTCTTTTTTTCATGTTCTTAAAATATCGCATATCTTAAGTTGTGCACGATCCTTTCAAGGTTGAACATTTTATGGTCCTGTCATTCAATTAATTTATTTGATTTGGGGAAGTTTTTGTCAACTCAAGGTCTCCCGTGAATCTATAAAAAGCTACGAAGGAGGAAGTAGAAGGATTTAGATATTACAGGATATGTTGTAATTGTTGAAAGTTTTGAAACTCGCCATTTTGATATGTTTTAATATAGAAACATAGGATATATTTTCTGGAGAACTTATTGCTAAAGAAAAGGTATACTTTAATGGCAATGTGAATATTGTTTTGTACCATACTCTTTCCTAATTTAGTAAAGAAACCAAAACGGAATATCATTTGTTTAACACAAAGTAATATATTTTCTGTATATGTGTATTGAATGCTCTAGAATGTGTTGAAAACTATATTTTACTACTGAATATACCAAATGGTGAAACTAGACCTCTGATGTCTTTCTATCTCAAAAACAAATTGCCAGCGTTTCACATAGAGCGAATGGTGCACGTGAAGAGAATAAATCAAAATCTGAGCTTCACAAACACCTTGTAAGTTGGACACACAGCTTGTAAAATATTTTTGTCTTTCAATGTGCTATATTAAGATGGTAGTCTAAAAGAAAATAAGACCTAATCCAAATAGTGTGTGACGTTTCGGTAACAACGCCGTTTTATTTGTATTAATATAAATTTATTTGTATTAGGTCTTAGTTTCTTGTAGCTATAATTTATAATCCAAATTGTGCTATATTAAAATGGTTGTCTATTGATGTACCATCTCTTTAGACAAATTATATTTTGTCAAAATGTTTTAATGTTTATTATAATTAAGATGTTATTTTCGAATGCAAATTCCCTAAATATATCTGATGAAACTCTCCTAAAATCTCCATTAGGGGATATACCGACAGCTCATTAAATTTTATTTGGTTGTCCCAAAATTCTTGGAACTTGTATGTAGTTAATCTTTTTACGATGTTTTCCATTTAAAGATACTCTAAGGATATTCACTCCATGAATTCCACAACAATAGTACTACACATTCATGTTATTAAAATCTGGGATACCTTCGAAATCACAAGCTTCTCTTGTCGCTTTATTTTAGTGGAATCTCTTGAAGAATTGAACTTGAGATTTCAGTACGGTGAATGGGGTAATTCTCTGTGAATGGTGTCATAAAGCTATTGTTCATAGTCCATGGACACTTGATAATATGACACTTAACAATACCCTTGATGGGTAAAAAGAGCTGCTATGGCTATACAGGGGGTACTACATGGAGGTGACAATCAAATTTTACCCGCCAAAGCTACTGTTGTGTATTGAACTAAATGATCCTCGTGTACAGATCTGAAGATGGACCAGTTCCCTGAGGAAGTTCTCAACTACAAGGCTCTCCATCTGTACTTCGGGGACAAGGAGGGCAACCTGATGTGTAAGTACTGACGACATAATCGTACTACATTCGACCTGTATCACCTTCTTGGTTACCTTCGTCAAACTGCTTCTTTACAACACGCTAAATAATGGTGGTATTTGCCAATATATTCCACTCTTCTGGTGCACAGAATGATGATGGTTGTCAAATTATTGTATTTGTTTCTAAGCATCACTACATTGCTAAAGCATTTATGGTGACACCATATTTACTACACTAGCTGAAAGAGAGTGCTACACTCAGAAGGAATAGACCATTTTTTCTGACGCATTGCATTCAAAATAAAATCTTTAATATATATATATTGTGATTTGCGAAGCTGTAGTGGTAGTTGTATGGTGAATGGTGAGATGCACACAGGCGATAGGATCCAGAAACAAACACCCGAGAGGAGTAGATCAGAGAGGAATGAGAAAGTCTGAAGACCACCCTGGCAACAACAGATGTCGAGACCACCTCGGTGCGAACTCGCTCCAGATAATCAAACAATCCAGGTGCTTTCAAACTATTGAGCAGGATAAATCAATCCTAGGTAGAAGGGGTGAGCGGACAGCTCTCGAACGTGTTTGTTTTTAGAAGGCTGAACATTTAGTCACCCACACAAGGTTGTTCTGACCAGGGAATTTCTCTTTCCTCTTTAATTGAATATTTATAAACATTATGGCATATATTTAAAAGGGATCAGAGTTGAAATATCAATACTAGAATATATAGGGTAAGCTGACACGTGGCAGTAACTACATCATTGTAATACGGAAATGGTTGGAAGAGATACCACAGCCCCTACCCCCTCTAAAAGTTGCTTAAATAAGGTCAGGGGAAGAGTGAGTGAGATAAGCGAAAAGGCCGCCACGTCTGGTAAAAAAAAACCTTACAGTATGTAAGAGGCCTTCGTGTGACTTCCCCTCGGTACTCGGGCATAGAAGAATTATCCAACGCGTTGCAGATTTTAGTTATTGATTAATTAGTATTTGTTTGTGCTGCCTCTGTCAATCTATAGTTCATTTCCTTTTATCTTTCTGTTAATCCTCTTATTTATGAAGGTCTTTTATAGAATTGATCATATTTTTAGAAATAAGTTTTATTTGACAAAGTTGTAAAGAATTTGTGAATCTCTTAATCTTTGCGCGTGATCATCGTGAGAGTTGGAATTTCTCTTTCTATTTTTTTTTTATTTGATTGATACTACCACTTCATCTCCCTGATAATTCCTTTCTTATCCTCTTCTTCCATTTCCCCACATTGTATATATATATGTGTGTTAATTAAAAAGGCGTATATTGGATGAAAATATCATTTTATTTTACCAATATTTCAGTTGGCTAAACGCTAATCTTTTTCAAGGTATTATAACATAATAATGTGTGGCAACAACAAACTCAGCGCCACATAACGTCAATAGAATTAAAGTTTGTGTGTGTGTGGAATGGATGATTCAAACTGCTTGTATTGCTGCAGTGGTGTTCAACGTCAAGGACCACAAGAAGAAGTTCATCCCCCCCGCCATCATCAAGAAGTACATCGTCTACTGGGTGGATGTCCTCTTCAAGCTGGACCGTTTCATGCAGGCAACCATCATCCTCAACCTCAAGGGGGCCAGCCTGCTCAACTTGGTAGGTCTTCTTCGGCCGATCTAGCTCACGTGACTCTTAATGTAGCCTTCGTAATTCAAACGTTGGTATTGCCCTATTTAACTCTTTTTCGACAGCCACGACTCGCAATCGAATCCTTCATTGGGCACCTTTTTTTCTGAAAAAGAAAAACTTATTCAATGGCCTCCGATTCTTATAAAGAAAGTCCCAATTTTCCAATGGGTGCAAGTAGCCAAACTGCGTTTAAACTCACTTGTAAGTGAAAAAGTCCGTTTTTTACGTGTTTAGGCATGTAGTGCACTTACAGTAAAAGCAGTCGCTTACTACCCACCATAATGGCATAATTGGGATAAGTACCGTCACTACTCCTTTAACTAAGAGAGATTTCTAAACTTGTATATCTATAGTTCGCGCAAATATCGCAACCAAAATTTCTCCCTCGTTATCTGGTTTATAAGCAATACACTTCCCAATGTGATATTAGAATGATCTAATGGATCAAATTGATGAAACCGCTAGTTGGGTTTACCTTTGATTAGCCAGGCAGACTTCAATATTTTTTCCGTCGCAGAAAAAGGAGAGTAGTGGAAATTGTTCTATTTTGAAAATAAAAATTGCGCAAATAATTTCACAAAGATTTTCTAATATAGGTTCATATATTTTCAACAATACTGATCAAAATCTGCAAATTTTCTCGCCAGAACTTTTATTAGTATCATTGAAAATATCCTGTAGAAGGGCGTCCGTTCCCGAAAGCTAGAGAATAAAAATGTTTTGAAAAGATACTTTTCCCTGGAGGCATGATTGATTTTACTCAATATTAATACAAGGGATTATTCTATAGAATTGCAATGTAAATTAAATTGAATATAAAAATTTAGAACTGCAATATGATAAAGAAAGCAAAGGTAAAATGTTACAGTAGTATATTAATTAAAAGTTGAAAAAAATGTTGAACCGTTGGCTCCTTGTTTATATTTTTTTTCTCTTAAGATTTTTCTGCCTCTTGATTTTTTTTTTATAAAATTCCAGTTCTGGCTAAGTACACGTGTCTCCTTTTCTAACTTTAAGGCGACTACAGTTTGATAAGAGAAACTTTTATTCCCCATATTCTTAATATGTTTACACAGGTTTATAAATCATAAACATGTTAAAGGTTTTCCACAGCTCTAGAATTGCTTGTTGGAATGTTTAATGTGTGCAGGATCTCGACCTGGTGTTGGAATTCCTGGATGTATTTAAGAACTACTACCCTCAGGCTGTGTGTGAGTTGAAACCTTCTTCAGCCTACATTCAGACATATTTCTTATTTTCCAAGTTGGATTTTTCGACGTGGCGGGTTTGAACCCTATTTGATTTGATTGAATGTTCAAAGCTCCTTAGCAAATTTCTTACTCTTAACCACCTTTTCAGATATTAAATTCTTTTCACAAAATCTACGAGTAATCATCTGACCAGTAACAATCATCATGGGCGGCTACTCTTGTAAAATATAAACTTATATGGTATTGATAATTCAACAGATGTTTAGCCAAAAAATATCTGAAACAATAAAAACTTTATATTTTCGAATAGATGGCGCTCTGCCATCAACAAAGTTTATTTGCACGATTCTCTTCACATTAATCCTAACAACTAAAACCACGCATATATAATAAAAATGGTTGTTGAAACAGAACCTTGAAAGCTAACCGACTGTTTTGTTTCAGCTCACATCTTGGTCGTGGGAATGCACTGGATCTTTGAGGGTAGGTAACCTGGTCACATTGGTGCCATTTACATTACTGATATGTCGGTTATCTGTTCTCTTCGTGTTTGAGTAAAACATTGATGGAACTTGGGGGCTCATACTGTCTTGTACGGGATCCTGAAACCGATTTCAGGGTTGGGATTAAAGTTCTATTGAGGTTTTGGAGCATTGGATCTTGGTTTAAAAAATCTTTCTATCTCTAGATTTTTGTCTCTGAATTTGCTTTTTTTAAATTCCAGTTCTGGCTATAAGGACATATTTTATTTTTTTAACTGTAGGTAACTTAAATCAACCTTTTCATGGTTTCCCGTCTTTTGAGTGTAAACAGCATTGATGAAAATATTGGGAGTACATAACACATTAGTATCAAATCCTTCCATACACTAGACTTCTACATATCTATTGCCTTAATTCTACAATGTAGTAATTTCAACAGCGCATTTAATTACTACAATAGCAGTAACTCCCTAGTTCTACTTCATACCGTTACCTAGAATATATATCCACACGTACTATCTAACTAGAACGAAATTAAAACAATATGTTGTAAAGATCTGATAGATTATGTTGGCGAAACTCTTGTCTGCTGTTTGAGAATTCACCACAGAACCACTTAGGACTGCTGTTCCAATATATTTCAAATCAATATAGACATCACCTACAAGCCAGGCTCTCCCAATAATCTCAAATCAATATAAATAAGAAATTTTAAAATGAGGCACAAGGATACATGACCATATTCTCATTTTAGTTGATCAGTCTACCATCATGGATAGATTTTCAAATCATCAATACGAGAGATCCTAGTTATAAATAGAAGGAAAGAACAGGAAACTGAGCTGGCTGCTGTGTAGCTGCCTACAAGATCATCAAGCCCCTGATGCCGGAAGAGTTCGTGGACCGCCTCAAGTTTGTGGACAAGCAGAAGGTGCTCGAGGAATACCTCGACATGGACAAAGTGGGAGCTGAGCTCGGAGGCAACGTAAGTTTATCTACACTACCTTGTACATCTACAATATATTCAATTGAGACAGTACTTTAGAATCATTTCTTAAACCTTTGATGCCCCCCCCCCCCCTGCTATAACCATATACTAGTAGGTTTTTCCTAGAAGTAGGAACAGGTTAAACCCGAAAAGAGAATATCAATACAGTCCCGCGTTCCTATTTTTTAAAAAATTTTATATCTCTTTGAGCGGCCTTTTAAATTGTAAAATTAGAATAAATCATTTAGGTAAATAGATTTTTATAAAATAGTTAAAAGTAACATGATTTTAGATACGTCGATAACAAGTTTGAAGCGTGGAGTAATGGTAGCTTCAGGTTTGATTCTCACGCCGACCCAAGATATAGAAAATACAAAGTTCTTCAAATATAGAAACCATATTACGCATTTTGGGCTGTCATTTTTACAAAGTTGCCTTGTTTAGAAACATCGTTTTTATTTAAGCTTTTATAGTAGCCTCCCAAACATGAGGGACCATAACCTATAACATGGATAAATACGGTCTCTCCTGGAAGTGGGCTCTTATTAGAGACTCGGTCATGTCAGGCCAAATCAAGAGACGTCTTTCAACTCTAACAATCTTTTAGACATCACTTCCAGGAGACAGTTTGACCCAAGTTTTTTAGGCTATGATCTCATGTGGGAGATTCTACTGTAGAGGTTTTCTTAAATTTTACCCTTTTTGTTTACCTTTCTACAATATTTGTTTTATACTATAACTCGTTAGAAATTCATCTTGTGACCGTCCAGCTCAATGACCAACCAACTTTGCAAATCAAGATAACTTCGACATAAGCCAACTTCCAATAAGAGACCACCTCCAATTGATACCACGAGTATTTCTTGACTAACTGGGCTAATGGGAAAACAAAACATTCAACAATGGAAACAATAGTAGAAACCACAATGATGCCATAATTATCAAAAACACAATATATACAAACTTTATCAAATTAGAAAGCAGAATGTTTTCCTTAAATTGAGTAATATCATTTGAAGGAAAACCTGAACGTGCGTGTAATTGTAACAAATAATTAAATGCAATTAGTTTTAGTGATGGTAAAGGAACTTACTACTTTCCTTTAAATAAGGAAAATTATTCAACTAGTCATAAGGAAATTCTCATCTTTTGAAAATTTTATCCTTTTTTTTATATTTTGCCAAATTTCGAAAAAAAGTATCAATTTCTGAAGGAATGTTTGCCAATTTTAGGTGGGGCAGATTGTCATATTTCCAGTTCCATGTCAAAAGGAACTTTTCGGTGCCGCTCAAAAAAAGAGCAAAGTATGATATACAATGATGATTTATGCACAAGAGTTCCTTACAGTTACAGAAATATTTGGTCCAGGCTCTGGTCCTTGGAAGTATTGTTCTTGGATGTACTGATTCGACTCTTCATTGTGTCTATTAAAAGGGCATTGTATGAAGGTAAATTTGAGTTGGTAGGTTTTTAAAAGAAGTAGACGAGCATAGAAAAAGGTTTACCCTGAACGCTTAATTGAGAATTAAAGATATGAATGCCATCTATTGGAGTAAATATCAACTAAATTGAATTTTATTCCTGGCAATTGGCCAAATACCTCCTGTTGATTCATTAAGAAAGTCTTACTAGTATATATATATATATATATATATATTAAAAATGGCATATCCTGACCAGGAGCACATGTGCTTTACAGAAGGCAGAGCGCCATCTGGTGGAAACTGTAAAGCACATGTGCTCCTGGTCAGGATATGCCATTTTTAAAATTGATTTCAACACCTGATCTTTTTATCTTTTTTTTTTTCTTTCGTTTTTTAGTATATATATATATGTGACAATATAGTGGCAAATGTGGTGAGGAGAGAAATAATCACACGACGAGTTGTTAGAGCAATCATCCAGGCAGCCAGCCGAGAGAGAGCGAGCGAGACGTAATCAGCTGAACGACTGTTTTTCCCTGTGTACACAACGGGGGCTAACCAGGATAGTCGCCAGGTGGTGACGCCCCCCCCCTCAGGAATGTGGCCAAAAATGGTCGTAAGTTAGTTGTCTAAAGTGTCTCGCTTTTAGCTGGCCAGCTCTCTCTGGGTTGACTGCAGATTTGTTTTATTAATCCTGGAAGAGCATATATTATGACATATATATAACAAGGTTGCTGGAGAATGATATTCATGTACCAAAAGGCACTTCTCCCTTTAATTATGCAACGATGCACTTGTTCATCACCCTAGTAAAATATTTACTATTGAAGAATGACCCACAACACCAGTTTTGGCAAATTCAGACAAAACCCAACAACCTATATACCATGGGTTTTGGGCTATGGCCCTCATCATACACATTGATTTCATAATATCCTAAAAGAAGGGTTATGAAATCTGTCGAATTTACCTAACAGGTGTTTAAGCTGAAGTGACAAGAGCCGATTTTCAGACTAGAATTCATATTTGTACCTGAAAATCATTCTCCAGCAACTTTTTGGTGAATATATATCTGATTGCTCTAGATGTTCAACGTTCATAAAGGCAAATAGTGCGTTGCGAAATATAAAGAGCCAGCAATATGAAATGTATTTCTGATGATGAGCTTTGATCAAATATTTATTGAGATCTTCCAATATTTCGACATATCGCTTATCTTCTAGGAAAACTTCTCTAGAAACTTTTTCTACCTGTAGGTGTACAAGAATTAGATTTTTCAAAACCAAAATGACGCTAATGAATTTTTACATAAATTATAGTTTCTTTCGACCATTTTGAATGTAAAATTGAACTACAAGGCTGTCCCAAAAGTTCGTAAACATATGATTATGATTTATATTTTGCAAGAGTCTACGAACTTTTGGAACAACCTTGTAATTCTGAAACTTGGCCCACCTGCTTATTAGCCACCCTTGTTATAGAACATCAGTGATTAAATCATTCTATAAGAATTGTTATAATTTTACCAAGGTTACCAATATTATCAAGTTTGTTCCAAAAGTACGTAAATACTTGCATTAGTAAATCATAATATTTTGTATAAATAAATATACTGGCAATGTATTTCTTATAAATAATATCAAATATCTCTACACACCTTACTGAAATGATAAGAGTTATTGATTGAGAGAGAATAATATTTGATATTATTAAAAAGAAACACATTGCCAGTAAAATTATTTATACAAAATTTTAACGATGAATGGCAATTTAAATTTATAAATAATCATATTGATTTGAAAATAGAGCAATCCATAAATAAATCTTTAATTAAAAAGGCATATTTTGGATCAAAATAACATTTATTTTACCTAAAATAAATGTTATATTTATAAATAGGTAAAATAAATGATATTTTGATCCAATATATGCCTTTTTAATTAAATAATTATATGTTTACGAAATTTTGAAACAACCGTATATTTAGCATATTTACGGGGTATGTAAACTGTAGGTGTGTGTAAACAGCTCAAAATGGATCCACCCCCCGTGTTCAAGAACTACAACATCTACGTGGAGGAATTCATTAAGAAGAGAGACCAGAAGAACTAAGTTGACCAAACTTTGTTACGTTGTTGTTGTTTGTTGTTGTTTATTTATCTGTTCTCCCCCTCTCTTCTACCTTTGTATAGCACCATATCTATGTGTATTTAAACGTTTAAAAAGTATGATATATATTTTTATATAAAGATTCTATATATTGTAATTGTATAAATATAGTTTATTAAAGTTTTTTTTCTATCTTACCTTTTGTTATTCTTTCATTTTACACATTATAAACAGTGTGTTGATCAACTGAAGGTACCATCTCGGATATAGAGGTTTACCATCGTTAAGTTTGAGTAAGATCCTTATCACGAGGTGACTTCGGGGAAAGGTACTGTAGGAGAGCCTCTAGAGAACCAAATACAAAATTGTCTAAACACGATAACCTAATGAAACTAGGGAATTATTCTCCCTCTCTCTCCTGTAATTAACATGTTCACAAATGATTTGCTTCGAGCGCTAAACACCGTTCGAAAAGAATAAACTTTCAAGTTGATATTTCTTATTCCCTTATGCAAATATTACACAAATTCCACGTGCCCATGCTTCTCGGACAGTTTGATAATAAGCAGTAGCCTCTCCCAAAGGTCCTGTTTAGTGCATCTAATACAAGTCAAAGTGTGTTCTAAAGCTGCAGGTGCCAAGCTACATTTTGGGAAGGTGGGTAGATTTTGTTTTCAATATTCAATAGCTTGAGATGGCCTGTTCTAAATCTTATTAGTATTGTTTGATGCTGTCTGAGGTTCAGAGCTTCTCCTTTCAAGTACAGACTATAAAAGCAGAATCATCAGGCAAAGGTTGTAACGATATGATAGATTAAACTCTCAATCTCTAGGAAACTCGGATTAGCCAAACTGTCCTAATTATATTTCATCCTCGGCTCACTAATTCGTCCTTTTCAAATCCATCAACATTTAGTGATCCAAGTGTGTTTTTATTTGAAGACAATTATTGATACAATGTGCTGGAGCATCATTTAAAACTTAGCGTCACCTATCGCAGAAAATTCTCAATTTTTAACGCTACTTTTCTTAATCATATAGAATAAAGCACAATTTGGATTATAAATATAAGAAAATAAGACCTAATCCAAATAGTTTAAAAGTGTGTGACGTTTCGGCAACAGCAATGTTACATCAGACAATTTTTTTTTTCATGAAAAAAATGTTCAATATATTTTTTAAATTATTATTCTGCCTGATGAAGGTACAATGCTGTTGCCGAAACGTCACACACTATTAAATTATTTGGATTAGGTCTTATTTTCTTTTAAACATATAGAAATCTTCTTCTTCTTTCTTATCTCCACTCAATCACACTAAGGTATCAAGCTTGTAAAGTTTTGACAACCATCATGATTGGGTAAAGTAAAATGCGTCTGCCTTTGTCATTAAGACTGGGAGCACTACTCAGTGGCAGGCCGACTTAGCGCCAAAAGAAATGGACGCCTCTGACATGAGAAACAGACGCCATGTGCAGCCGCTCCTAACATGGAGTACAAACGCTGCTCATCCTGTATCCCTGGATCAGGAGCCCTTACAGGGTACTATCAGTCGGGCCAGCTGAACCCAGGTTTTTTAGCGAGCTTGTTACTGCTTCCCCTCCTCCTTTTTCATCCGGGCTTGGGACCGGCAAAGGCGGAGTTAAACATATAGAAATAAAATTTATATATACAGCCCTTATCTTGCAATGAATAAAAATTGAAAAAGAGAGAAGGAATATTAATGTTTTCTTCACAGGATAAGGCTGTAGAGAAAAATGAATGTCAATTATATGTTTTAGAAGTAGCGTTAAAAAAATAAATTTTCTGTGATAGAGAATCATCCATATATCTTCTGCTAGCAGTATAACTCGGATTCTTTGAAAGATATTCTGAAGCAAGAAAATGATTATTCTTTGAGTGTGAAAGCTTGTAAAAATTAGGAACTTACCTTCTATTATTTATTTTTCTTTGTCGTCTGTTTTTCACAAGTTGAATCTGGTTAGAACGATGTATGTGATTTAGATGATTCTTTTGTTGCCTTAAATACGAGGTAATTAACTCGTTTCTCTCTATTCCTAAAAATGTTTAAAGTTTGATAAATTAAGTATTTAAATCTGAGAGTTGTGTCTTCAAAAACGATCCAACCCAGAGAAAAAGAATATCTCTTTTAAAAAAATGTATCCTGAACTACTTTTCAATGATGAAAGAGAAAAGAGTATTATTTTTAAAGATTATTTTTATTTATAATCCAAAGTTGTCTCTTCGAAGTTAAAACTCTTAATACTAGTATGTAGAAAATACAACCTATATGTATAATATTGAGAGAAAATTTATAGTTTATTCGAATGCATTCTAAATAAGATAATTGAATTCGATTAATAAATGAAATATTTTAATTAATCCACACACGCACACAAAAGGAAAATGAACCAATCATCAAATAGAAGTAAAAATGTCAGTTAAGAAGGTGTTTGCATATACAACTATGAAAAATCGTGGATGGCTTTTCTTGATTTATGAAGAAATTGGGTTGGCTAAATATCAGGGAACAGGCTAAATCAATGTTTAGTTGATTTCTTTTCTACCAGATGGCGCTCTGCCATCTAAAAAGCACACGTGTTTCTTGTCAGGATATGCCTTCTTTATTTTTAATATACAAATATTTACTTCAAATTAAAAAAATAATCGATGATTTATTCCAATTACATCTTCCAAAAATATTAATTTTGAAAATAATCTGTAGAATTTTGACGAAGGAAAAAAATCACTTCGGGGGAATACATTGATAACATAAACTCATGGAATTCGTGTATTCTTTGCACAAAAGGATAAGAAACAACAGCATACATTGATAAAGGATTACTTAACAGCCCGATACAAATAGGAAAAACCTACCATTAATGTGTGAAATCATTAAAGCCTCAATTTCACAAAGTTTTCCAACAAGACGTGTCTTGAGGGCGACCTCCTTGTCAAATATCAGTGTTTTAGTGATCCCAGACATTGAGGGAATGTTTTGGTGTCTAAACAGCAACTGGAACTACATTCAAAAAATCATAAAAACAAAGATAAACACAAAATCATATAAAGTATTGTCAAGAATTCCCTCGGAATCTTGGAAGTTTGTCGTCGTTGCATATATAGGGACATTGTCTTTCTAGAGGGAAGTCTGGCGTTGACACGGCGGTAGGATCTTGGAGTCACAGAAAATATCGTCCACCGCACCCATGGCCTCAAGGTCTGCTCTGCGATCTTCAGTTTGTCTTCTCTAATCTCGGCTAATCCATTAAAAATATCATGTTAGAGGAAAAACAAACATAGAGAGAGAGATGAGAGAAACCGAAATTTATTTTCACCAAAACCAACTTTCTCAAATACGAGAGATGGAAAGAGAGAAATTTGATGTTTAGCTGTTTGGTGTTTATATTTTTATAATTAAGAATGAGATTTGTATAAATTATTTATTAAACTTTATACGGATCGTTTTACATCATGTTGCTTACATTCTACTTCTTTATTGTTCTTGTTTCTAATGATGATGTATATTTATTCACAGGTTAATAGGACATATATATATAGTCCAAAACATAGTAAAATATCAAAACTAATATGTTCATTAAATATTTAAAATATTTTGTTTCAATATGAACATCTCATTTCAACATTTTTATTGAATTTATTTCATACTATCGAGATCCTATCAAATATATTTCACACTAGACGAATGACCCGGGCAACGCCCGGGTTTACCCGATTAAATGTTCCCTGTTTCGCCCGTGGTCTCTGTTTTTTGGAATTTTTCCCGATATAATTTTGTATCTGATAATCAAACATGATACAGCAAAATTTTTAAAATAGTCTATCGTCTTCCCAGTATTCTTTTACCTATGTATGGAAATTTTGGTTTGAATTAGTGAACTACTGCGAATTTGTAGACGAATGACCCGGGCAACGCCCGGGTTTACACGATTAAATGTATATTACATATGGAAGATGGACGTAGTTCCCGGAGGGCACCCGCGAGGTCACTCTGCCCCCGCGCAACTTTCCAACCGGGAGCGCCCCGCGCCGTCAAAATCGTCACGCGTTCTAGAGGGCGCAGCCCGGGAGCTCAACCGTCCGTCAGCCGGGAGATCTCACTTACTCGGCGGGGGGGACCGGCGGGCAGGGAAGTCACGTGCTGCGCCGGCAGCCAATCGTCGCGCGCCGCCGTCGCCCGCCTGAGTGTTCTTAGAGGGCGCTGCTCGTGAGCTAAGTTGAATAATTTGAATATATAGTTTTAATAATTGATTTATATATTTTTTAAAATAGCCTATCGTCTTCCCCGTATTCTTTTACCTATGTATGTAAATTTTGGTACCAATTGGTTCAGTAGTTTTTGAGTTTATCGCGAAACAGACAGACAGACAGGAATTGACTTTTATATATATAGAGATTCGTAAAATGGGAAATCTTTCTTTTAATAAATGAATAGCAATACATCTCCATCAAACCATTGCCTTTATTTGATCTTCTTTGCGAATAAGGCACAATATCATATCAAAGAATAAGCCAAAACACAATGGATACCTCTCTCTCATACCTTTGCAATATATTTTTATTTGTGTAAATTCTGAAGCTCAGATAGCATGAATTTTGGAAAATATACTCCCGAAATGGAAAGTATATATATGTCGTGATGTGTTAATCCTATCGGATGACTGTTGTGTGGTTGGTTAGATGCAGTCGTGGTGGCCACAATGATCAGAGTGGTTTCAGGCTGAATGAAACGCACAAAAGGACAAGGCATGTTGGATGTCCTGAGAGAGATGGCAGCTGGACACCGGTCGAGGGGGTCTGTCTATTCTAGAGTCCGAGAGGGACTGGTCTATTTCTGAGCAAGAGGGAGCACATCTGGGAATCCGACTATGTTTTTCGGACAGACGGTGTAAACGGAGACCTTTCTCCTGTCTGGCGCCGGCTGTCACTCAAATTAATTTTATTATTTCGTTTTGGTATTATATGATGGCCAAACTGGCGAATTAGATTGTGTCTACAGTTTGGGTTTTCATACTATAGCTATATTACATATGGGGATATTAAGTATATATGGAAATATATTACAACATATATATGTTATAAAAAAGACATCTCCTTATCGTGCAACTGATAGTTGCTGATGGCTTGCGCCATCTATCGGAATAAATAGCAACTATTCTCGTTGATTTTTTAATTATTCCAGAATTGGCCAAATACCCATTCTTGATTAATCAAGAAAAGCTAACCACGGACGCGTTTCGGGCTGTTGGCCCTCTTCAGCGTGGTGCAAGCTGTACCTCAACGACCAAAACACTGGTCATTAAGGCATCCTGAGAAATCATGAAACGGATAGTTAAGGCCAGAATTGCGTGAGACCGCGATATTTATTCCGATAGATGGCGCAAGCCATCAGCAACTATCAGTTGCACGATAAGGAGATGCCTTTTTTATATTTTATGCACCTCATCCCAGTACAATATCACATTTGTACTATTTTTTAACATGTGTTATTAAAAAACGAAATAAAAAAAGATAAAAGATAAAAAGATCAGGTGTTGAAATCAATATTAAAAATGGCATATCCTGACCAGGAGCACATGTGCTTTACAGAAGGCAGAGCGCCATCTGGTGGAACAGAAATCAACTAAACATTGATTTAGCCTGTTCCCTGATATTTGGCCAACCCAATTTCTTGATAAATCAAGAAAAGCCATCCACGAACGCGTTTCGCGCTTTTGGCGCTCGTCAGCGTGGAGTAGGCTGAACCATTGCGACCAAAAAATATTTTTTGGTCCCAATGGCTTCCTGAAAAACCAAGAAATGGGTATTTAAGGCCAAATTTGTGTAAATACGCTTAGCACATTAATTCGTGGATGGCTTTTCTTGATTTATCAAGAAATTGGGTTGGCCAAATATCAGGGAACAGGCTAAATCAATGTTTAGTTGATTTCTGTTCCACCAGATGGCGCTCTGCCTTCTGTAAAGCACATTTGCTCCTGGTCAGGATATGCCATTTTTAATATATATATGTGTGTCAAGAAAAAAGGCATCCTCTTATCATGCAACTGAAAGCTGCTGATGGCTTGCGCCATCTATCTCATCAACTTTCAGTTGTACGATAAGGTGATTTCTTTTTTTCATAATTTATGTGCACCTTATCTCAGTACAATATAACATTTGCTCATGTGCTCCTGGTCAGGATATGCCATTTTTAATATTGATTTCAACACCTGATCTTTTTATCTTTTATTTTTTTCTTTCGTTTTTTAATGTGCTAAGCGTATTTACGCAAGTTTGGCCTTAAATACCCATTTCTTGGTTTTTCAGGAAGCCATTGGGATCAAAAATTATTTTTTGGTCGCAATGGTTCAGCCTACTCCACGCTGACGAGCGCCAAAAGCGCGAAACGCGTTCGTGGATGGCTTTTCTTGATTTATCAAGAAATTGGGTTGGCCAAATATCAGGGAACAGGCTAAATCAATGAATAGTTGATTTCTGTTCCACCAGATGGCGCTCTGCCTTCTGAAAAGCACATGTGCTCCTGGTCAGGATATGCCATTTTTAATATTGATTTCAACACCTGATCTTTTTATCTTTTATTTTTTTCTTTCGTTTTTTAATGTGCTAAGCGTATTTACGCAAGTTTGGCCTTAAATACCCATTTCTTGGTTTTTCAGGAAGCCATTGGGATCAAAAATTATTTTTTGGTCGCAATGGTTCAGCCTACTCCACGCTGACGAGCGCCAAAAGCGCGAAACGCGTTCGTGGATGGCTTTTCTTGATTTATCAAGAAATTGGGTTGGCCAAATATCAGGGAACAGGCTAAATCAATGAATAGTTGATTTCTGTTCCACCAGATGGCGCTCTGCCTTCTGAAAAGCACATGTGCTCCTGGTCAGGATATGCCATTTTTAATATTGATTTCAACACCTGATCTTTTTATCTTTTATTTTTTTCTTTCGTTTTTTAATATAACATTTATACTATATTTTCATATATATTTCAGTTCAATTTTAAAATAGAATAAAAAGCTTTTTTCTCCGGTAGGAAAATATAAATCACCGAAACTATATTTCTAAGAAGCTATCGACAAAAAGTGAGTTTAAAATTGAAAATGAAAATCAGTAAAATAGACGTGAATCTCCTGGATATTGTTGCACCAAGTTGCAGCTTTGCAGGGCCGTCAACCTTGGTTTCTTCATTCTTGGTGTTATACACGTTTCCCGAGCGGGTTTCCATATTCAAAGCAAATAAATAAAAGTAAATAAATTACCTTTTAAAGTTATTGTGTTTATTTATTCGTCGTCTTTCTCGTAGGTCGTGATCCGCAGTCTTCCTCTCCGTCCTCTCCCGATCCAATAAACAATCAAGATATATGTACAATAAAATATTACAAAAGGAATGAAACTATAAAAAGGAATGATAATCTAAATAATCTGTTTTAAATAAATATTAGATATCATAGAATATTTTGAATAAATGTAGGGCGCATTAAAATTGATGCAATAATATATATCCAAATAATGCAACAGGCTTCAGTAGATGTGTTTCTTTCCATTTTATTATTTGCATTCCCAAACTTTCAGGCATTTCGTCCTTTCTACAAAAGTACAAAACGAATAATAATAATAAATAACGATATCTATCTAATATTAATAAATAACAGTTATAGATAGCGTCATTTATCATTATTCGTTTTGGATTCCTATGTAGAAGGACAGAAATAGTCAAAAGCTTGAGAATGCATTAATAAAATGAAAATAAACTTATCTCTGGAAACCTGTTGCATTATTTCAATGAAATACTCATTATTTCCGCATACGCAAGCAAGTACAAAGTTCACAAGGAATATAGTCAGCCATTTTATATTTATTCTAAACACTGTGTCAACTCTATAACAACTGGTGAATGGAGATATTTGTTCTATCCGACTCTTCTACAGTGGTACCTCGACATACGAGCGCCCCAACATACGAGTTTTTCGAGATACGAGCCGAAGAGCAAGTGATTTTTTGCTTTTAGTTACGAGCGAAATTCGAGATACGAGTTCGGTTCGGTAGTAACACGCAGTCGCGCCATCACGATCAGTTAGCAGCGTGCTTCCGCTGTGATAAGTTGTGTTTTGTGTTGCGTTTACATTTACAGTTTTAGTTCATTTATTTTTATAACCATGGATCGGAAGAAAGTTTGTAAAAAGTCAAGTGCTAAGAAAGAGATGATGAGTATTGAATTAAAACGTGAAATTTCCACAAGTGAGATAAAGGAGATCTTAGGAATGTGGGAGAGAATTTCACAGTTCGTGGAAAAAAAAAACACCCAGAAAAAGTTGCAACAGGTCGTGCATCTGACCTTTTTAATGACACTTGCCTAACTCATTTCCGGAACATTCTGAGAGGGAGGAAGAAACAAACCTCCTTGGACATGTTTTTTTCTAAACGGCCTACAGGTGAAAGCGAGAAAAATGTAGCGAAAAAGGCAAAGACCAGTGAGGATATCTAATTTATTTCTTTACATTCTCTTTTTTGTTTTGTGCAATAAATATTTGATATTTATAAATACGTTTTTATTATTTAAAACCACGTAACAAAAATAACTGGGGTGACATTTTGGAGGTTGGAACGGATTAATGGTAGTTCAATTGTTTTGTATGGGGAAATTTGCTTCGAGATACGATAATTCAAGATACGAGCAAGGTTGCGGAACGAATTAAACTCGTATGTCGAGGTACCACTGTATTTGTAGCCCAACAAATAATTTCAAGATAATTTAAAATGTTAATAATAGTTACCTAAAATTATTCGAAAAAGAAAAAATAAACAATATTAAGGTAAAGGGTCTCTTTTAATTTTGATTTTCGCAAGTTTTCGAGCAAAATTTCTGTTCTTCAACGGGCATATACTTCTATATATAATATCAAGATGAAAACTTGCGAAAATTAAAAGAAACCCTTTACCTTAATATTGTTTATTATTTCTTTTTCGAATAATTTCAAATGTTGAGTAAAAATACCAAGCCTCCAAGGGAAAAAGTATCTTTTCAAAAACCTTTTTAATCTCTAGCTTTCGGGTACGAACGCCCTTTTACAGGAGAAAAAGCAGTATAATGTTTTTATAATTATACCATATAACCCCAGGACTATAATAGAGAAGCTGAGACAATGGGATCTAATGGAGATCGTTTAAACGACTTGAAGAATAAGCAACAACAATATATATGTTTATTATATAGTAAATAAAGCTTCCAGGGCTAAGTTTCTTGCTCAAATTTTATTATCTAGCTTTGGACTTGTCAGTCCTTCCACAGGAGTATCACGATAACAAATTGATGGTATATATATTATTTTTATACAAAATAATTTTTACATATTTAATTTTATAAAGTTTTATAATTTAACAAAAAATAATAATAATCACACTTTATTAACATCATAAACGCGATATCCCAAACTCAGGGATATTTGCGTCAATACCTTTCACTGCATTACAGAAATTCGGCTATATACAATCCTGTTCAATGCATTAATTTACATAAATTAACTAAAGAAAATTGTCCAAAGAGAAAAACAAACAACAAAACAAAACACACAGAGCAATCATCGCAGTTCTTTTTTTTTTCTAAGATTCCTTCTCTTTTTTCCAATTCAAGAGAAAGTTGTATATGTATTTACAAAATTGATCAAAATTTTTATACTTTTCTTTTTTGTCTACAAATTCATCAAGCTGTCCAATACGACCAAATCTATTTTCCCTAAAATCCCGGAAAATTGGGCACTCTAGAAGTAGATGTCTCGCGTCTTGAATTTCACCTCCGCAGAAGCATCCTGGTTCCTTCACCGCGCCAATAGTTGCCAAAAATTTCCCAAAATTGCCATGATCTGTAATGAATTGGATATTATAAAAATTTGGACGGAAAAATCTTGGAATTCCAAATAAGAAAAGGCTTCTGAAAATTTCATTAGTATTATCAAAAATTTCATTCATTTTTGCGTGTAAGAATGATTTGACTATACTTGGAGCATGGGGTTCGTAAGTAATTAGATCTTCAATGGACAGTTGAGCTAGATCAAATTTGATTATTCTGGATTCTATATAGTCTGTTAGGAGTGGAATTTAATAATAGATAGAATATTTACATATTAGATTACATAATAGAATGTTTACATATTTAATTATTAATGATATTGAAAGGTGGGGGAAATATTATACCATTATATAACATTATACCATGTTTTCTCCTGTAAAAGGGCGTTCGTACCCGAAAGTTAGAGATTAAAAAGGTTTTTGAAAAGATACTTTCCCTGAAGGCCTGATATATTTGACCCAATATTGATACAAAGCATTATTTTATTCAATTTCAAATGTGTATACAGAATCCTACCTAACAACTTGACTCATCATATCCAAGTATCTGGAAGATAGAGGTTGGCTGGCTGGTTTTTATAGTTCTTTAAAATAAAAGACACTTCGGCCAGATATTGTTTTTAGTTTCTGACGTTTCGACAAAAATCATTTGCCCTCGTCAGGAAAAATAAAATTTAAATATTTGGCACACACACAAAGCTTAAAAATTATTCTGAAATTTAACGCCTTGCCAAATGCTCTAATTTTTTTTCCTCTGACGAGGACAAAAGATTTTTGTCGAAACGTTGAGAAAATAAAGCAATTTTCTCTAGCCTAAGTTTTGTTTTAAATAACATATCAAAGTTGATATGGAGCCAGAGCAGCAGCTTTACACATCCAAGATAGAGGATATTGCTACTGCTGTGATAGAGATGCATGGAAACATCTGACGCTCTTCATTGGACACAGCAACAACATTTATAATATGATGCACTAGCGCGCCATCTGTTATCAAAATTCGAAACTATTTTAAACGCGTAAGATTCTTTTTGAAATTAAACAATTTCTACTGCCCTTACTGCAATGGAAAAATTAATGGGAGGGCCTGGCTCATCAGTGGTGAACCCTGTAGAAATTGTTTAATTTCAAAAAGAATCTTACGCGTCTAAAATAGTTTCGAATTTTTATACACAACAACAACATATCGAAGTATATTCAGTCGACATTTTTGAGTTGAGAATAACCTTTCGCAACACTAAAATTTAGCTTTGGGTATAGTTTTAAAAAAGGTAAATAATAAATTGTATAAAATTATGTATAAATATAATCCTCCATTTCGTTAATGTGATATTCCTGTTGAAGGACTGATAAATCCGAAAGCTTAAAAATGAAAGGTTGTACAAGAAACTTAGCCCTGGAATAATTATTTATTTATATTTGAACCGTTCAACAGTACCGTCGTACTTCGATATAAACCCATTTACAACCGATTGATATATGGCCATCAGAAAGATGTTCATATTGTATTTAATGCATCAATCAGCTTTGCGCAGAGGCGATATCGTAGCCCATGAGGATCTTCCGAGGCGCGATTATTGCTAGTTGAAAACTTTACCCAAACTTTTAATGGATCGATCTCTTCGTCCATAGCAACTTTCCATTTTTTTTCGGAATACGGACTCTTTATTGCACATAAACCTTTTTTGAAAATAGAGCAAACCATAAATAGATCTTTAAATTAAAAATCAAAGTAAGGTTTCGGGAGGATGATATTCATGTACCAAAAGAAGCACCAATCTCTTTAATTATGCATCTAAACGATGCACTGTCTAAACGAAGCTGGAGCTCTTGGCCTACCTGAAGCAAGAGAATCCACCACCCAACTAGACGAAAGAGACCTCCTCCGTACCATCAAAGCCCAATGCCTGCAGGAATTGAAATCTGATGCTGCACATGACTGGTACAGAGCAGGAGGGACAAGCACCGGTTCTGTCCTCCCAAGAGAACAACAGTCTTTGATTTCCAGACTTAAGTCTGGTCATCTACGGACAATGACTTTCCAGAATGGTTGCAAGGTTTTCCCACTATGTACTAAGTGCAATTCTCAGCCTGCAACCTCAAGACATATTATTGACTGTATTGACTCATCCATTGATGAGCTCTACTCTTCTCCGGCAGACACCATCAAAAATCTCAAGCTTTACAAGCTTGATACCTTAGTGTGATTGAGTGGAGATAAGAAAGAAGAAGAAGAAGACGATGCACTGTTCATCACTCTAGTAAAAAACGTTATTAGGGATGAAGAATGAGCCACAACATCAGTTTTGGCAAATCCATACAAAAGCCAACAACCTGTATACCATGGTTTCGGGCTTTGGCCTTCATCAGTATATGAGCGGCTTCGATATCATAACATCCTACAAGAAGGGTTATGAAAAATCGGTCAAATTTACCAAACAGGTGCTTAAGCTGGTGAAGTAGCAAAAGCCAATTTTCATGCAAGAATCAAATATATGCTTTTTTGAGCATAGAAAAATGTTCGGTTAGTTTGATAGAATAAAAGCTACATTGACTTTTCAAAGTATCAAAAGTTGCTATCGGGGATGAGAGGAGAAACCAGACGCCGGCGCCTCTATCGCAGCTGCAACATCCGGTGAATCAGCCGACACTGTTGGGACATCTCTCTTCGTGAGGTTCTCACGTCGAATTGTTTTCTCATCGAATATGGTGTCTAAAAGAACTATTTTTGTTCTTGTTAACCAAACTCATAATCTATATTTTTACTCGTAATTTCATAATATTTCTATAAAATATTAGTTTTTCAATAAAATAAACCCTTGCATCAATATTGAGGCCTGTTGATTAATTTTATTCAATATTAGTTTTATTGATTTATTAACCTTTTTATTACTCTGTCTTTACAGGACAAGGACCGACGGAGTGTGAAGCCGCAGTCTCCATAAATAGAGAACCCGCCCTGGCTCTTTCTTCGGAACCTAAAGCCGGGAACCCTGCCCTCCATAGTCTAGACAAGGGGTCGGTAAACTGAGGCGCCACATGCGGCTCTTTGATTGTGAAGCTACGGTTCTTTATATAGTTCCATACGCAAATATTATTTATGCGAGTACTATTTATTGTTAGCAAGAAAACATTTTATAGCTCTTTAAAAACTTTGAAATTTTGTGAATTGTGATTTTTGACTCTTCCGACTCAAAAGTTTGCCGACCCCTGCCTAGACTGTTTGACCATTTGTACATATTAAACTAGCATTGGCAAACATGCTCTAGTGAAACCTCTTTTGTAAATTTTCTTGTTGTTTTATAAGATGTGCCTTCTATAAAGATTTTTCCCCTTTTAATGAATTCTTTTCACAATTTATGCATTTTAAAAGCATTTTCAAAATCCTTTGTTCGTCTCTAAGCATATTCAAATCCATGAATAAGTCACAACACTAACTTTGGCAAATTGGAGCAAAGGAAAGCCAGCCTGTATACCAAGGTAACGGACTATGGCCATATCAATATTGTTGCACCAAGTGGCAGCTTTGCAGGATCGTCTACCTTGGTTTTTCCTTCTTGGTGTTATACACGTTTCCCGAGCGGGTTTCCATATTCAAAGCAAATAAATAAAAGTAAATAAAAATAAATTACCTTTTAAAGTTATTGTGTTTATTTATTCGTTGTCTTCCTCGTAGGTCGCGATCCGCAGTCTTGGTCTAGGTCCTCTCTCGCTCCAATAACCAACCAAGATATATGTACAATAAAATATTACAAAAGGAATGAAACTATAAAAAGGAATGATGATAATCTAAATAACTTGTTTTAAATAAATATTAAATATCATAGAATATTTTAAATAAATTTAGGGCGCATTAAAATTGATGCAACAATATAGAACGACCGATATTTCTTAATACCCGACTTCTATTTTTTAATGTTGAGTCTTTCAGTAATCTGAATTTGTTTATAAATGCTCTGGAATGACCTGTTCATATTGTAACAAAAGATTTGTTATTTATATATATCTATTAATTTTGATATTTTTTCTATACATCAAACTTTTCCCTTTGTATCCCTGGTATTTGAAAATTTTGAATTGTTTTGGTGAAAATGAATTTCGAAGAACCAGCAATATTTATGAGCTTTTATTCTTACAAAGATGATATATGCGATACTATGTATTGTTTCCAAAAATTGAATCTATAGTTTAAATATGATCTCAAAGGCTACAACAACGGAAAATTTTTATTTTGATTGAATTTTCGACTCCTGGATAAAAGCACATCTTAAGTGAGATAGTGGTATACAAGGGAAATAGTAAACAAATATGAGTTTATATAATATAATACACTGCGGCTTGTGATTGTAAAACAACACTTGAAGTTACACCGCATGAGTTTCTTTTCAATTAAAAATCAAAATTTTATTTCAAGGTGAAATATTGACTATTTCTAACCTTTTTTTTGGGTGAGGTATGAAAGTGTGAATTATGAAGAGTAATGATGAACGGAAAAATAAAAGTGTCCAGGGATGGGAAACGAACCCACAATGTTCCGCTTACCGGACAGATGCCATGTCCACTAGGCTACCCTGGACGTATTTTTCCGTTCCTAAATAATACATAAAGTAATTTATAATACACACACAATATAATACACTGCCTCAAAAAACTATTATAATAAGGGAAAATTTATCTATTTTTCAGTCACATATATAAAACCAGTTTCATTGGTCGTTGAGGTACAGCCACGCTGTAATTTTGATGTTATTCTAAATATCGGCATTTATATTTACACTCATGGACAAAGTTTAAAGTGGAAAGTCATTTATGTCACCGATTGTGTGCGTTTTCTTTTTTAAGGAGACAGAGATAATTTTGTTCATGCTTGGTTATCTCGTGTGTCTTCAATAAAGGTCACTGTGTATCAAATATCTTGCAGAGTTATTGCCCGAATCCCGATATACATGATAAAAGGAACAACTTCCTTAAGAGTTGCCCATGAGTGTATCATCGTTGTTGATAATATTTGTATTTGTATAGATGTTATTATTGTTCTTTGTATATATTTATTTATACAGTTAAACCTGTCTATAGCGCCCCCTCTAAATAGCACCTTCCTCTCTATAGCGCTCGATTTTAAATACATAGTATGATGCGATTTTACATTAAAAGTGACCTGTCTATAGCCCTTCCTCTCTATAGCACCCTATTTTGGTAAGTCCCAAGAGGGGGCGCTATAGACAGGTTTAACTGTATATATATATCACATTTTATTCTTTAATTGGTTTGAAATTTGAATAGATGTGAATAGAATATCTGAATTTTTTCAAATAGCCCAAATACCAATATGCCCATATATATAGCCCATATTCAAAGGGGATACAGTAGGAATACCTGCGTCTGATAAAAATTCCAATTCACTTTCTTGCATCAAGAGTCCAGATGATCATTTTCATGCATATTTTAGTTTCATTTTTCTTATTATCTTACAAATTCACAAATTGAATTGAATTCACTTGATCGAAAGGCAAATCATATAATTTGTCGTATGAACATAGTCTTCTCCAATAGATCAACGAAAGAGAAAAATTAATCTTGGAGCACGTATATGATAATTTCAAATTAAAATTAGAATTGCAGAGAAAAAATAAGAAATAACTTGGACTCCATTGTTGAACCTTTTGTTTTAAAGATATTTTTAGAGCCTTGATATAGAATATTTGATTCAGTACATCAAGACACATAAATATGAAAAAGAGAAGGTTTACCATTGATGAACCACGCCCTCCCAATATATATTTCATCGCAGTAAGGACATTAGAAGTTTGATTTTTGTGAAAAAAAACTTTCGTGCTTTGAATATTTTCATTTCCTATAAATGAATATTGTTTCGGAAGATAACATATACACACTTCCACGCAGATTCATACTATAAATATTACTTCATTTTTATAATTTTTTAAATAAATATTCAGGTATATACTTGGCTGCGAAAGATGTATCATATAAATAGAAATATGTTAGAGAGCGTCAGAGATTTGTTATAAAAAATTGTGTGTAACCAGTAATGCTTTCTAATATTTCGCTTATTTTCCCCTTCTGTCCGAATTTGTCTTTGGTATTCCCAACTCATAATGCTACTTTGTTTCAAGATACTAGAAAAGCTGTATTCTACTTAAGTTGTATACTCCTTTCAGTGTCAAATCTTGACAAAAGCTCCAAGAAGAGAATACTGTCTTCACCGATGAAACGAACTGACTCAATGATGGCATTATGGATGTGACAAGTGAGACGAACAATGGTGACAGACACTGCAGAACGAGATGGGTATTCGACAATTCAAACATTCTATTGATATTTAGTCAAATTGACACCAATTAAAGATGAAAATGTGATATATATTGTTGCACTGGGCTGCGGTTTGGCAGATTCTTCAGTCTTGAGTCTCTTCTCAGACGTGTCTTGCATCTTTCCAGAACGTGTCTCAACCATCTTGCAAGGTTAAACCAGTCAATAATAAGACAACTATATATTTAGGTAGCACCTAGAATATCTCTTTATTTATCATATCAAAGTTTAAAGCAGGTGGGGTATTTTAGTGTATCAAAATAGAAATGTTTTATAGTACATAATATTTTATAGTAATAATCTGTTTTATAAAATAAATAAATATATAATTTAAATTTTAAATATATTAAAAATAATATTATAAATAATTTTTAAAATACGCGCATTAATCATGATGCAACACTTCCCCCTCTCCAGAGGTCGTCACGTCCTCGTGAGTGACCTCATCAATTCTTTCAAAATAGGGTTTGAGTCTTGAGACATGGACATTCAATGGGTCTTGGCCAGGATTATCTTTCGGCTCAATTAAATAATTTACGTTGGATAGCTTCTTTAATATTCGATATGGGCCAAAATATTTTCTCAATAGTTTTTCACATTTTCCGATTTTCCTGACTGGTGTCCAAACTGCCACTAAATGTCCTGGTTCATAGATTCTCTCGTTGTGTTTTTTGTCATAGTTTCTTTTCATTCTTTTCTGAGTCTTCTCTGTGTTGTTAATGACTACCTGTCTCGTCCTTGCTATTTTATCTAAGTAATTTTCTGTATATTCGTCGTAATCGTCCATGTTACTTTCCGTTGGGATATTCTCGTCGTCTAAGAGGGACATGGGTTCCCTCCCAAACAACAGGAAAAATGGAGAGTAGCCTGTGGTTTCTTGAATCGTGGTATTATACGCGTGGGTGATAAAAGGGAGGATTTCGTCTCAGTTCTTCTGATCCGTATTCACATACATGCTGATCATATTGATTAAAGTTCTATTTAGCCGTTCCGTTAGTCCGTTAGTCTGGGGGTGGTAGCTCGTCGTGATGGGTTTTCTTATTCGTGACAGTAAGCAAACTTCTTGCCAATCGAAGACCATTTGTTTGAGTCATTCTGTTGTTCTCTTCGATGACATATTCCCCATCCTCTGCTTCTATTGAGGCCCTAATCAATTTAATAGATAGTTTAGGTATAACGGTATCTGTAGTGCTCTTTATTTCTTTTAGATCATAATTGCTCACGTCATGATTACTCATCAAATTATATTTTATCGTTTCTCGTTAACAATCAATTTTAGCATTCATTTTTTAAAGGAAATCTCGTCCAAGAATAAGAGTTCGAAGATGCGCGTCCATTACTACAAATTCGTGGGATAATTCAGTGTCATCAATTTTTAAATAAAAAATAATGCTACCTACCATATCTAATTTTTTCCCATCGGGTCCTGAACACGTTTTAGTGAGACTATTTATTTCACGGCCAGCAAAAAGTGCTGTCCTTAGGTCGACCACTGAAAGATCGGCGCCTGTATCAATCAAAGCTTCGCATAACCCTATCTTGTCCACATTAATATTAATTTTGTACCTAGGGTCCAACTTTCTAATTCCATTTATGGTCGACTTGCTTTGATTGAAGGAATCAGGCGCGACACTTAGTTTAAATCTTCCAACACGGAATATCTATTCCGTGTAGGAATATTCGTTTGTGTGTCATTACAAACATCCGCATAGAGGCGAGGCCGTGTATAATATTTTCTTTCGTCCATTTGAAGATTTTCTTGACTCTTGTCTTGGGAAACTGAGGGGTCCTCTTCTACGATCCTCACAAACTTGACTCTGCAATACCGCGCTACGTGTCCTGGCTTGTTACACTTGAAACATATTGGTCTCCCGTCTTCTGTCCTATTCCTGTTTGAATCTGGACTCTTATTGTATGTTTTCCTTGGGTAGACCGGTTTTGGCTCAGGATTGGGAGTGTAAAATCGTCTAGGGGCAGATACCTGGGACAGCGGCTTGTTCTGGTAGTACTTCGAAGCGGGGGCCTGGGGCTTGGGGGTGTTCTGGTAGTACCTCGGAGCGGGGGCCTGGGGCTTGGAGGTGTTCTGGTCTGGTCTTCTGAACGACGGAGCGTTCTTCCATTGCTCTTGATGATGGGAACGAGGAGAGCGTGGTCCATTATATAGAGCCTTTGATTTTTCTACACGTTCTTGATAATTATTTTCAAACAAATCCATCTTTTTACACAATCTTAGGAGTTCGTTGGTATTCTTAGGAGGGTTTAAGTAGAGGACAAAAGAGTATTCTTTCTTTAACCCTCCAATAACCCAATTTATTTTATTCTCTTCTTCCATTTGGGGGTCGACCTTGTTGCACAGAACCAGGATATCCTCTGCAAACCTGATTGCAGGTTCATTCCACTGCTGCATTCTGTTCAGCCTCATCTTCATTTCTTCTTTGTTGGCGTCTGAGGCAAAATCCTGAATTAGGCGGCTCTTGAAATGTTCCCAGCTGGTAAAACTTATCTTGTGTAGGTCCAGCCAGGTTTTGGCGCTACCAATCATGTTCATGGCTGCATAGCGAGAAATAATATATTCTGCCCAATGGTACAGGAAGCCAATTTCTTCAAGGGACTCAATCCATGGGCGAGGGTCTTCTGTTCCATCATATTTGGGGATGTCTATGTTGGGGTTCAAGACAACTGGGTCGGCACTTGCATCTCTACCAATTGTTGCACTGGGCTGCGGTTTGGCAGATTCTTCAGTCTTGAGTCTCTCCTCAGACGTGTCTTGCATCTTTCCAGAACGTGTCTCAACCATCTTGCAAGGTTAAACCAGTCAATAATAAGACAACTATATATTTAGGTAGCACCTAGAATATCTCTTTATTTATCATATCAAAGTTTAAAGCAGGTGGGGTATTTTAGTGTATCAAAATACAAATGTTTTATAGTACATAATATTTTATAGTAATAATCTGTTTTATAAAATAAATGAATATATAATTTAAATTTTAAATATATTAAAAATAATATTATAAATAATTTTTAAAATACGCGCATTAATCATGATGCAACAATATACAAATAATAATAATGACATATGTACAAATACAAATATTATCAACAACGATTCCAAAGTTTTAGTTTGTCTGAAGATTAGAAGCGGGTCTCCGGCGATGCTGGTCAACGAAGAAGACATGAAGTACATTCTTTCTATCTTTTTCCGACGAGGTGATGTCTTGATCATCAATGAGAAATTCCAGAAGTGCAGATCCAGCGGTCGCCTGATGATGGGGAACGCCTCTAGGATGAGAGGACGGACGGTGCCACAGAAACAGCGGAGAGCGACATGTCGCTGGAGCCGCAATGCAGCCAGGCTGGGGTGAAACCAGAGTGACCAGGATGAAGCAGGGCGGGCTGAGCAATCCTGAGTGTTATGTCCACAAGAAAATAAACCATAAAATATTCCATGTTCCCTTGCATCTGCTACTCTAACTCTTTCTAGGAGTAAGTGCCCCTACAACAAAGTTGTAAAGACTTCCAATCCAACAGCATCGCACAGAACAAGTCTCTTGTCTTCACGATAGCACAAGTCATGTCTTCAGTCTAATGGTCAGCGCCATCCAAACATCTTGTCAGGTCTTTGGCTTGGTGTCGAACAGCTGTCATATCATTGGGTCCAGAGGATTCGTCTGTTTTGTAAATAAAACACACTTCCCTTCATAGTTTCATTAGAAACCTTTCATTTTATAATCATAAAATAGTTTACATAGATATCCCATAATTATATTCGAACCATTTATTAGAATATGAAGAGTTACTTAGATAAATGTATACCTTCCCGTATAAAATGGTACAAAATATGGCCGCTCACATTATTATGCAACATTTAGGTAGATGAATTTAGTAATATGTAACAGAGGACAGTCAATAAGGGATGGCAACTATCATCCATTGGGGATAGGGAATGATGTTTTTAGACACTCGGGACACTCGGGCTGGGAGGTTGTCAAGTTAGGTCAATCTCACTCTAATCACGTACGAATATTCTTTTGTGCCCATGTAGATAAACCCATCTAATGTGTGTTAGTTTCCTTTGGGAAAAATAAATTCAAGTCTATTGGATCCATTCAAAAGAATGTGAAAAAAATGGCAAATATTATTGTAAAAGTATGATAAATATTTGTTTTCATTATCACTTCTAACCTTAGATTAGCATGGAAAATTATAATGGTTATTGTTTGTACAGAGTTATATATGTTTCGGATATGGTCGTTTCTAACATGGAGAACCTTTGCTGACGAATTTGACATGCATTTAGACGCAGCTCAGTATAACTACTTTAATGAAAACAAGATTTTCTCTTCGAATATCATTCTTATTGAGTTTTTGTGTATTTTTATAGGTTAATCCCCATCACAGTCTAGTCTACTACACCCTGTTGATGACTGTTGGTCTGTTTATTAGAAACTAGCCACACTAATGGCTATTCCTCTATCTGCCACCTGTCTGATAGGATTCAGCTCGGCCCAGCTGTTGTGTCTAATTGAGCTAAAGTATAATCTCTCTTCCACCTGCTTCGAGTGTCTACAAACATGGATAATTCTTGTTTCCACTGATATCTACCATTGGAGTTATGTACAATCTAAGAATTTCTTTCAGTTTCTAAAGGTGTTTGTTGTTTGGGAAAGTGGTCTCTAATCAGATGGGCAGCTTATACGAATTCTACTGGATATCAATAATTAATTTGTTAAACAGGACTTTTAATAATTAGAGTTAATCTCTATCAAATCTTAGCTGTATACATTTGAACATTTTGTCACCGTTTCTTTTTCATATAAATCATCAAAATATACTTCTGCAAATTTTTTTTGCTTGATTTCTCGGAATTTCCTTTTATTATTTAGATTTTTCATGAGAAAATAAATACTGTAGTTTAATTAAATGGAACTTTGTCAACTGAATCATATAGAGGATCGTATAGAGGCTTTCCTTATCAATTCCAAGACAAGGTCTCATTTAGGTAGAAATTCACAAAGAGGCTATGTTAAAGGAAATTTACTGAATCGGGAATTTACTAAGCAGCGATTAAAGTTTTACACTGAATTTATTTCTTTTGTGGTCTTAAAAACCCCTTTTCTGATAAGCCAACCACATATAGGTTTCAGGTTGAAATATATAAGGTTAACAATTATCATTCTTGATTTTAATCGGCTAGTTTGATATTGTCTTTGCATAGGTGCATTTTAGAATTATAAGAAGGTTATATAATTATTTTAATATTTACATAATCTTTTCAAATGCAAAATCTACAAAAAAACAATTGAAAAATAATATCAAAAAGTGCTCTGCTCGATAGTCTCAAAATAACAAAATTGAGGACAAAAATAAAATATCACACACACACATCTATAGTCCTATTAAAAATATATAAACTTCATAAATTTTCAGAATTATTTCAATTTTTATTCCAATAAGTTTCACTGCGTTGCATTTCGTCAGTAATAATGTCATTAGTATGTTACAGCCTGTACCTCAATTTTCTTTCACTTCTCTTTCCGGATTTGTCTAAATCTTGATTTGTACATGTGTAATGGGTATGTTTGATGTTTGTAAAAACAAAGAGATGAAGATCTGTAATGATCTGACTAGAAGAGGTCAATAAACCTACCAGAAGGTTACTAGATGAACTGCGAGTGATTGTCAATGACAGATCAAATTGGAGAACATCTGTTCACTCAAGACAATAATATCTTAAAGATAGAAGTTGCCTGGCCGCCATTCATATTTCTATAAAAAATAAGACACTTCAGCCAGTTAGAGTTTTATTTTCTCTAATATATATATAATATAATCTTTAATTAAAAAGGCATATATTGGATCAAAAAATCATTTATTTTACCAATATTTCAGCTGGCTGAACGCCGACCTTTATCAAGGTGTTATAACATGATAAAGGTTGATAAAGGTTGGCGTTCAGCCAGCTGAAATATTGGTAAAATAAATGATTTTTTGATCCAATATATGCCTTTTTAATTAAAGATTTATCTATGGATTGCTCTATTTTCAAATCAATATAATATATTATATAAAAAACTTAACTGGCCGAAGTGTATTTTTCATAGAATACCTTAACACTAATGTCTATTAAGAAAAAAGAATCAATCTACTGATCATGCAACAATTAGACCATTTCTGGAATAAAATTCAACGATTATTTATTTCGACATATGGGGAAAGCCATCAGTAACTTTTAGTTGCATGATCTAGAGATGTCTGATTCTAGTAAAATTTCATTTTTATGCTTTTTTAACAATGTTTGCTAATCAACGACATGTGCTTCTGTAGTGGCTAACGTCAAGGATTGTAACCCAAATATAATGTAAACAACATTTAAGTTGTTTATACATATCCTTGTTTCATTTATAAAATACAATTGTCGCTATACATATAAAACCTTTGCCAGAATTGCCAAAAATATTTCAGAAATGTTTTGATACACACCAAATATAAACCATATACACCGAATATAATTAATGTAAACAAAATTTGTTCATACATATCCATGTTTCATTTTTATAATACAATTATCTCTATACATATAAAACCTTTGCCAGAATTGTAAAAAAAAAATAGTTTCAGAAATGTTTTGGTACGCACCAAATATACACCATATACACCAAATATAATTAATGTAAACAAAAATTTGTTCATACATATCCCTGTTTCATTTTTAAAATACAATTATCTCTATACATATAAAAACTTTGCCAGAATTGCCAAAAGGTTTCAGAAATGTTTTGGTACACACCAAATATACACCATATACACCAAATATAATTAATGTAAACAATTTGTTTATACATATCCATGTTTCATTTTTCTAATACATCAATTATCTCTATACATATAAAAACTTTGCCAGAATTGTCAAAAGGTTTCAGAAATGTTTTGATACACACCAAATATACACCATATACACTAAATATATTTAATGTAAACAATTTGTTTATACATATCCATGTTTCATTTTTATAATACATCAATTATCTCTATACATATAAAAACTTTGCCAGAATTGTCAAAAAAATAAGTTTCAGAAATGTTTTGATACACAATTCTACATTTTAATTGCACGGTCAGGAAATGTTCTTTTTTACTCAATTTTACACCTGATCCAAGTACACAATCATTTTTGTACTTTTTTTTCACAATTCTACCTATTCAGAATTTTATCTCTAACTTTTCGTATGCTGATGATAATGTATATTACAGATATTCACAAAATTTACATAAGCTTCAAACAAAAATATAATTGAAAGTGAAACAAGATAACAAATGTTACAGATTTCGAAATAGAGAAAATATTTTTTCATTATAGCGTTTTTTTTTTCTAGTTACTACATGCAGAATTTGTATAGATAGGACCGCAATATTAGGTTTAAGTAAAAGTTTAAGTTTTATAGTTTTTGATTATGGGTTTAAAAACGTTTTTAAAAAGTTTTGTACTATATCCTTTGAAATTCTACAATCGTCAAAATCCAAACTGCTAATATTTGAAGTATTGCATATTATATAGTAAACAGTAAAATCCGACACACCCAGATCGAATTTAAAATTTATACCATAAAGAATAGCTTTTAAAGAATGTTATACCTACCTTAGAGATTTTGTAAACTAAAATATAACAAATTTCAAAATTTGTTACTGCTAATATAACCTTTTCGGTCTTTTTAGAAAGTTTTAAAAACAAATCAAGCACACTTAATAGGTTGAATAAAGCATTACAACTATCGAAAATACTTTGAAAAATTACTCAAGAACATTTACAAAAATCAAAGTATTTGAAAATCTATAGAAAATTTTGTACTTTATTCAAAACTCTAGGAAAAATTTAAGATAATTTTGGCCAATTTGCAAGATAAAATTCTCTTTGGCAGATTGTGAAGATTCCAATTAGATCCCTTGTTCTCATGGAATAAAGTGAGCCCTAGACTGAAGAGGGTCATTAGCCCGAAACCATGGTCTCTAGGTGGACGCTTCTCGATATGCCAAAGCTGCTGTGGCTTTGTCACCGATCAGAGGCCGTTAGTTTGCGACGACAGTCAATAGCGCTTGGTTTCAGCGTCTATTGACTGGAGAACTATTTTTATAGGTCAATATCCTCGTCGAATTTTCCACCTATAAACTTTTTATTAAATTTGTTTACATCAGTTATTGAAATACTCTCTTACTATGTACCAAGTGCAATTCTCAACCTGCAACCCCAAAACTGACTATTGACTCATCCATTGATGTGCTCTACTCATCCCCGAAAGACACCATTAAAAGTCTCAAGCTTTAAAAGCTTGATATCCTAATATGATTGAGAGGAGATGAAGAGTTAACGAATTTATACCCAACTCAAATTTTTCGCTTTAATGCAATGTAACTTATTAGTGGTTGGTTGTAAGATTGAAGAGCTAATATCAAAAAGGCTCGAAAATATCCAAGTCATACTTAGGAATTAACATGTCAGATCCTCAAGGTTTTGAAACAGATTTTAAAAACTTTAAAAGAATCCTAAAAGTTATGAAAACTAAGCTCCAAAAGATTAAGCCCAACCACACAAAAATTAGGTAGGAAGTCTTACCAATATTTAAAAATACAAGTTTTAAAATTGAGCGATTTCATGGAAAATTTATCAGATATAGGCAAGTCTTTTTCCACTTATATTCAAGTGATATTAACTAACTTAAATCCACCAAAATCTAAATAGCTATAGGTAACTACAAAGCTATGCTAAATATCGAACCTAAGCAATGGCATATTGGCAGGCATATATTCCGTACTAGAAACTTAGCCTATTTTCAAATGAAAAACTTAAAATGGTTTGAACAACAAAGTAACATTTTATTTTCGAACA
Organism: Cordylochernes scorpioides; assembly: GCA_030710605.1. NCBI lineage: Eukaryota > Metazoa > Arthropoda > Arachnida > Pseudoscorpiones > Chernetidae > Cordylochernes > Cordylochernes scorpioides. Next base: position 48,102,964 of record CP092866.1, read on the forward strand.
ATTTTAGAGAGTATCTGGAGGCCACGCTGAAGAAGAGATCTACTGGGGCCAACATTCTCTTTTCCATCGCTGATATTTTTATTCACTTTGTCAGCAAGATTTCTTTCTGGTGGTGGTCCAACTGCCTTAGATTCTGAAGTACTTGGCTTTCCTTCAAGCAGTTTCTTAGAATCTTGAGAGATTGATCCTTGTTGAGCCTCTGACTGAGGCTTCTTTTCCGGACCTATATCAGGACAAATTTGGGAGGCAATTTTTTCATACTCTGACTCTTTATCATGGCCTGAGTTTCCTCCGTTATTTCTTGATGACTTCATCGTAGCTTCGGTTTCTTCCAAGTCTTCCGCTGCTGCAAGACTCAGTAGAATGCAGTCGAACATACCTCCCTTCCTTTATATTCCTTAGTCTATACTATTATTTGCATAGTTGTAAACATTTCGTGATTGTCTCTCTTAATAGATATGCAAATATGATTATATTTATGGAAATATTAGCATATTTCGATTATTCAATTAAATATACATAGATTTATTTATATCGAAATAAAAGATAAGTGTTATAAATATATGTATTATTTATTCATTTATGAATGATCTATGTCTCATCTCTAGATGAATTAACACACACTAATATGTATCAAGTATTAAATTTTCAAATATTCTCGCTAGTAAAGACAAAGTTTCCAACAGTAGATGTCCTAACTAATCTAATTCTATATTGTATTTGGTGAAGGGATTTTAAAATACCAATTAACATGGTGCCGCGGTCTGCGTTGTAGAAGGCAAGTGATAAACCGCAACATTCAACTTTTCAAGAGATCACCATATAAAGATACGGATTATAGATGATATATACATAAGGTAATAAGACCAAATATATATACAGTTAAACCTGTCTATAGCGCCCCCTCTAAATAGCGCCTCCCTCTCTATAGCCCCCGATTTTAAATACGTAGTACGATGCGATTTACATTAAAAGTGACCTGTCTAGCACCTCCTCTTTATAGCACCCTTTTTTGGTGAGTCCCAAGAGGGAGCGCTATAGACAGGTTTAGCTGTAAGTAGTGTGTGACGGTTCGGTAACAGCGCTGTTACCGACACATCACACACTATATATTTGAATTTGGTCATACACCCATGAATTTGATCTTATTACCGTGTGCATATAAAGATACATTAAAAAGAATCCAAGACTTTGTAGGATGATAGGTATTGCTGTAGGGATGTATGGAAGGAATAACAGAAGGAGAGCAATAGAGAGAGAAAGTTCTGAGAGGACAGGAATACTGCCAACCATCAATCTATGAGTTGTGAGAATAAATAGACAAATTGACAACAAAAATTAGATTAAGCATTTACAAGTGTAGTTGGGAGCATTGTATATATCCATACTACCAGTTCTATAGTTCAGAAGACGGTTAAACATACTTTATTGACTACTAGTCAATTATGGATGAAAAATAATGATATAATACAGTGAAATTATGATTGAGGAAGGCTCCACCATCTTGCTAGAGTCCTCATCCAAACGATGAGAGGGTCTTCTTGGACTCCCCGTATCTCCAGGCCCAGGAAGTGCTTGTAGATACGGGTCTTGGCAGACGCCAGGATGGCCAGGGCGTCGTCCTCCAGGTCATGAATATAGTTCAGAAGAAAATCTAAGAATATCAGTGGAAGACTAAAACATGACTAAAAGACAATGTTTTTATGCCTCCCCGCCAAGACTATATCGTTAATGGTCATTTTTTTCTTGTTGATACCTTCTTTATCTTGGACATCAGGACGAGTCGTATGTAAGTCGAATTGTTTTAATGAAAATAAATAAATTGAACAAGCTTCAAAGAAAGGAATAAACATTATATATATATTCGAAACTATGGGTCAACAGTTCGAAACGCGTCCTTGATTAGCTTTTCTTGATTAATCAAGAATGGGTATTTGGCCAATTCTGGAATAATTAAAAATAAACGAGAATAGTTGATATATTCGAAACTATTATAGACGTGTATGATTATTTTGAAAATTAAACAATTTCTACTGCCCTTCTTTTTTTTTATTTGAATTGTGTTAGATTTTTTCACGAAAGGTAATAGGTAAGGTATTGAATATTTAGAATGTTTTTTTTTTTGAAATGTATTTATCATCTAACAAGGCGCGATATTGATGTATTTGAGCTTATTACAGAGGAAACAGATAAACAAACAAACTGAAACTTAGGATTAAATATTTACAGATTTACATGAATCAAGAGACAGAGTTTATGAAATTTGTATAAACAAAGTAGTTGCAGTAAGGGCGTCTATAATAGTTTCGAATATTCATAACAGATGGCGCGCTATGCATCATTATACAGTCGAACTTGGATAATTCGAACCCCTAGGGACCGTAAAAAAATTCGAATTATCCAAAAATTCGAATTAAAGATGTTTTGAATAAAGGCTTAAGGCTTCTAGGGACCAAGATAAATATTCGAATTAAAGAGGTTTTCGAATTAAAGAAGTTCGAATTATCCAAGTTTTACTGTATATATCTACACTGATCTTTATACAAATCAATCATATAGAAATTAACACATATCTATGATGTGAAAAAGAATGGGTATTTGGCCAATTGTGAATTTTTTTTTTTAAATCAATGATTAGTTTATATTTAAGCCGACAGATGGCGCAAGCCTTCAGCAACTTTTAGTTACATAATAAGATGTCTTTTTCTTAACATATCCATTAGTTTTAAAAAGTAAATTTATATAGATATTATTTCCATTCCGATAGATTCATAAATATATTTATAATACCATAAAGGAAATCATATATTGTATATTGCCACGTGGAAAATTAGGGAAGACAAACTTCTCAGGATGACACAGCAATTTATTTCAGGCAAAAAAAACTATCAATGCTAAACAAAAGATAAGCCACGAGGGAAATTTACAGAGTAGCAAGATATAAACATAAAAAAATGACCACTCTGTTAATAAAAATAATGAAATTAATGAATACTTTGTTACAATATATTGTAGCAAGGTATTTATTATTTTACACAAATAAATTTACTGGCAATGCGTTTCTTTTAAATATCATCAAATATTATCTCTACAGACCTTACTGCAATGATATAAGTTATTGAATGAGAGGGCTTGGCTCATCAGTAGTGAACCCTCTCAACGGTTTCGCCAAATTAATCTCTAGACCGTTCTACTATTGTATTGGATTGGTTTGGAGTATACCCTGTATTTTCTATGGAAGGCAGCTTAGGGGTGTTTAGTGAATTATGGACATACGCTTATAGGTCTGTAGAGGTACATACATATAATTTCAAGGTATTGCATCGAGCAAAGCTCTTCCGCAAAATATGTTTTCATAACCAATATATATGTAATCCAATACAATAGTAGAGCGTTCTAGAGATTAATTTGGCGAAACCGCTGAGAGGGTTCACTACTGATGAGCCAAGCCCTCTCATTCAATAACTCATATCATTGCAGTAAGATCTGTAGAGATAATATTTGATGATATTTAAAAGAAACGCATTGCCAGTAAATTTATTTGTGTAAAATTTTAACGATAGATGGCAATTAAAATTTAATTTACTAATATTTATTATTTTATTGACAAAAAGTATCATTTTTGATATTTATATTTTGCTACTTTTTGTATATTCCCTCATTGCTTATCTTTTGTTTATCATTCATAGTTTGTTCTTGTGCCTAAAATAAATTGCTGTGTCATACTGGAGTTTGTCTTTCTTAATTTTCCACATTGTCAATATTATATATCTTTTTGAGCTAATAATTTACAATATTTTATTTATAAATATTATATGCAAAATTGATTAACATTTTATAAGAGCTTGGCATATCTTTGGTACACCCTCCCAGCCAGTTTCATCCACAACAATGGTCCAACAATTATCTCAAAAGATAGAAGTTGCCTGGCCGGCATCCATTATTCTTGAAATTGCTCCAACAATTATATTGTGTATCTGTTGAAATAATTGGAACCATTTCATCAATTTCTATTCAGCTAGGTTTTCAAAATTATTTTTTTAATCTGAATTATGTTAGAATTTTTTCACTAAAACTATTAGTTAACTTAAAGATAGAGGCTTCCTGGCCGGTATTCATATTTTTTATGAAAAATAGACACTTCGGCCAGTTAAGTTTTTCATTTCCTCAACGTTTCGACAAAAATCTTTTGTGAAAATTAGAAACTATTTTAGACGCGTAAGATTCTTCTTGAAATTAAACAACTTCTACTGCCCTTACTGCAATGGAAAAAATTAATGGGAGGGCCTGGTTCAGTAAGGGCAGTTAAAATTGTTTAATTTCAAAAAGAATCTTACGCGTCTATAATAGTTTCTAATTTTCATAACAGATGGCGCGCTAGTGCATCGTAATAAAAATATTTTGTCTTCGTCAGGAGAAGTAAATAAAATGAAGCATTTGGTAAGGCGTTAAAAATTGTTTTAAATGTGGTCGAAACGTTAAGAAAATAAAAAACTCAAACTGGCCGAAGTGTCTATTTTTCGTAGAAATATTATTTAACGTATTGAATATTTAGAATGTTTTTTAAAAATGTATCTATCATCTAACAAGGCGCGATATTGATGTATTTGGACTTATTACAGTGGAAACAGATAAACAAATAAACTGAAACTTTAGGATTGAATATTTACAGATTTACATGTATCAAAAGACAGAGTTTATGAAATTTGTATAAAAAAAGTGGTTGATGTAAGAGAGTTAAATCGATTAGATCTGGGACCAAACAATGTCTCACTTCTGCAAAGTTCGAACACTCATAGATAAGGTGAATATTTGTTTGTTCAGTTTCTCCGCAGGAACAATTTGGTGTTTCCAATGGACCCCTTTTATGTAAGTAGTGCTGTGATGTTTCCGTGTGATGTGACAAATTGAGTGAAGAAAAATTAAAAAGGAACTGTATAGGAATGCCGTTTAGAAAAATAGTGCGAATTGTATAGTTAGCATTTAAAATGGATTGATACAAATGTGATTTATTCAACTTGTAATAAAGATTTTTTTTCTCCCATTATATTGTTGTAAATATTTCTCTTGGTAAGTTTCGTTTTTTCAGTTTATATTTTATTGATATAAAGAGGAGAAAAAATCAGAAATTTAAATAAAATGAAAATATTGTGATGCACTAGCGCGCCATCTGTTATGAAAATTAGAAACTATTTTAAAGGCGTATGATTCTTTTTGAAATTAAACAATTTCTACTGCCCTTACTGCAATGGAAAAATTAATGGGAGGGCCTGACTCATCAGTGGTGAACCCTCCCAGCAGTTTCGCCAGTTTAATCTACCATAACGCTGTTATATTGCATTTTTCGATCTTCCTTTTATAGTGATACTGTTGCTAGACTAAGTCAACAGAATTTATCAACTAGCAAAATACAATATAACAGCGGTATGGTAGATTAAACTGGCGAAACCGATGGGAGGGTTCACCACTGATGAGCCAGGCTCTTCTATTATTTTTTCCATATTGCAGTAAGGGCAGTAGAAATTGTTTAATTTCAAAAAGAATCTTACGCGTCTAAAAATAGTTTCTAATTTTCAAAATGAATATAGTTTAAAGCGTGTTTGTATATAAACGGTTAATCCATCTAGATTCATGCTTTAGTTTTTATTCCTATAGAAATATCGTTAATACCAGAAAGCTTGAAACGTAAAACATTAAATATAAGATAATCATCCTTGGTAATTTTGTTTTTCTAATAGTTTAACGTTGTTTATATATACTTTATATAGATAAAATATTTCTACTTTTTAAATATTTTTCCACTTGTCTTTAATACACTGCGTGACATTGAAAATGGAACACCAAGAAATAGTGGCCAGAAAATTATGCAAATTTCAGGGTAGACGCGCCTAACCGAGTTATGCAAATGATGTAAAATGCGCAGCTCTCGTGCGCACATGGAGTAAGATATAAGGGAAGGAACTTGCAGAAAGGACAGTATTCGTGTCGTTATTTCTTCAAGGAAAATCATTGTAGAAATTTTGTTCTTGTGTCAAAAGACACGTGTAATAACAGAGAATGCCAGGTCATCGTGAACGGAGGCAGTTCAAGCAGACAGACGCTTTTACGAGGGGCATGGTGATCGGACTGAAAAGGGCAGGTTGGTCCATACGTCAAATCGCAGCTGATACACACCTTGGTGCGTCCACGGTGCACCGACTGTGGAGAAGATGGTTGGAACAAGGAAATGTGGCAATTTATAGGAATGTCGGTGCATCCAGAGTGACGTCGGCACGTGTGGATCGGCGTATCCTTCGACAAGCAGTGGCGGCCCCACAAGCCACTTGTACCGCCATCCTGCAACATGTGCAAGACACCCTAGATCATTCCATCTCGACCAGAACCATTTCCCGTCGATTGGTTGCTAATGGCTTGCACTCATGCCGTCCGCTAAGAAGACTGCCATTGACCCCACCGAATAGGCGCCAACGTTTGGAATGGTGCCGGGCTAGATCGACGTGATTGACGGAATGTGACAGGGTCGTGTTCTCAGATGAGTCGCGTTTCTGCTTGTCCAGTGATAGTCGCCGTGTACGCGTGTGGCGTCGACGTGGAGAAAGGTCCAATCCGGCAGCAATTGTGGAACGCCCCACCGTGCGACAACGAGGAATCATGGTTTGGGGCGCAATCGCGCATGATTCCAGGTCCCCTTTACTTCGTATTCAGGGCACTATGACGGCCCAACGATACGTTGATGATGTGCTGCGACCGGTGACACTCCCCTACCTTCAGGGGGTACCCAATGCCCTTTATCAGCAGGATAACGCCCGACCGCACACTGCTCGCATTAGCCAACAAGCTCTGCAAGATATACAGATGCTTCCCTGGCCACCGTACTCTCCTGATCTCTCACCAATCGAGCACGTCTGGGACATCATTGGACGCCGTTTGCATGCCTTGTCACAGCCGCGTTCAGAAGACGAACTGTGGCAAATGGTTGAGAGGGAATGGAGAGCCATCCCTCAGGACGCCATCCGTACTCTGATTGACTCTCTACCTAGACGTGTTGCTGCGTGCATCGCCGTCCGCGGTGGTCCTACTTGCTACTAAGCCGACGCTGTTCTCGCTCTGTATTATGACTATCATTTTGAAATAAAGATCACTTATTGTTCGTCCCTGTCTCTCTCTGTCTGCCGAGTTTCATCACTTTCTGGCCACTATTTCTTGGTGTTCCATTTTCAATGTCACGCAGTGTATAATGCTTTATTGTCCAATGGTTGTACCGTTTCTCTCTAACCTGCAGCCAATTAAAAACAAAACTATTACTGGGCTCACTTATAACTGCACATCTAATGTTTCTATGCACGTTTTTAAGAAAACATTTTTACTATTCACAAATATTATTATATTATAATGTATTAGCGCGCCATCTGTTATGAAAATTCGAAACTATTATAGACGTGTATGATTCTTTTTAAAAATATAATAGTTTCGAATTTTCTCAAATATTATATTATTAACCTGAGACTTTTAAAGCAAGATGCGGAACTGCTTGCATCAAGATTAAAAGAAATGAGCCAACTCGAAGACGATGTCAACGTAACATTTTATCGGACAAGAGAAAGTTCGTTCCTTCCTTTCTATCAGCAGGATGCAAATCTGGTTTACTGCACTAATGTAAAAGGCTTACTATACCTTTTAAAACTAGACCAATACCGTCCTGAAGATTGGCGTCTTTTTATCGATGGTTCCGTGCGTATCCTCAAATGTGTTTTACTTCATAATGGAAATTAATATGCATCTATTCCAATAGCGTATACAAAAATATTGATGGTGAATGTTGAAAATATAAAAACCATCTTGAATGAAATCAAATACAATGAGCATAATTGGTTTATTTGCGTTGATTTTAAAATGGTTAACTTTTTACTGGAATTTCAAAGCGGATACACCAAGTATCCTTGTTTTTATGCATGTGGGATAGCAGGGCACGGCAAATACATTGGAAAACAAACAAATGGCCTCTTCGAGATGAGCTTACAGTAGGAAAAGCTAATGTGATTAGCAAACCTTTGGTGTCTCGGGAAAAAAATCATTCTACCACCATTACATATAAAGCTAGGTTTATGTAAGCAGTTTGTAAAGGCTCTAGATAAAGATGGAGAATGCTTAAAATATATATGTCGTTTTTTCCACATATTAGCCTAGAAAAGATAAAAGCAGGAGTTTTTGACGGACCTCAAATCAAGAGGCTCCTGAATGACAAATACTTTCTAATAACCATGAATGGAATTGAAGAAGCAGCATGGTCAGGCTTTAAGGCTGTAGTACGTGGATTTTTAGGTAATAGAATAGACGATAATTACAAAGAGCTTGTCCAAAATATGCTTAAAAGCTTTGGGTGTAAATATGAGTATTAAGGTTCACTAATTGCATAGTCACCAGGACAAATTCCCTGATAATCTCGGTGCATATAGTGATGAACAAGGCGAGCGATTCCATAAAGACATAAAAGTGATGGAAGAGAGATATCAAGGTGTCTGGGACTGTCACATGATGGCAGAGTACTGCTGGAATCTGTCCCGCGACCTGCCGGAATACACTTATAAGAGAAAATCAAAATGGTTTAAATTTATGAAGGATTGACTGTAGCATTTTACATTTTTTTGTATAGATTCGGTTTTCTTATACTACAGTAAATAAAGTACCTTTTCGTATGACGTTCTCAGTTTTTATTTGCGTTCAATGTGTTTTTCGTACCGCTTATATGGACTGATGTACCACATTGTGGCCTAAATATGTATATGTTATATATCTATCTCATCTCTGATGAGATACATAAAAACTAACATATTCGTGATCAGCACCTCAAATTAAGTCAGAAACTGATGCATTATCAAAAATAACTTTTTCAGTGTAGACCAGTGTTATTATACAAGAAATAAAGTTTATTTACACACGTTAACAAAAACGTTTAATATATTGTTAGAATTATAACCACTAAATTACTGGTATAAATATAGATTATTTTAAAATAAACTATTCCAATTAAAACTAGAATTCATTAATGTAATTTTTATATACACGGCCAAACCTCGGGCGTTAACGAAGGCATATTCGTATAGAGAATTTAAATGAAATCGAAAGAATATACTATATATTAAAGTTACAACGGTGGTTGATAAGTGGATATGTAACATGCTTTGTATTTGAAGTAAACGAAAAAATTGCGCTTCAAATTTTAAAATAAAACTACAACCTTTCGCAATAAGTTTCTTTTATTATATAATAAAATAAACTTATTGCGAAAGGTTGTAGTTTTATTTTTAAAAATGCTTTGTATTTATTTGTGTAAAAATATTCCATTTTTCTTTGTGGCTGGGCAGTCGGTAACACTTTAAGTAATTTTGCATAAGTTTGTTTTGTTAATATTGTAACAAAGTATTTATTAATTTTATTATTTTTATTAACAGTGGTCATTTTTACGTTAATATTTTGCTACTCTAAATTTCCCTCGTGGATTATCTTTTGTTTACCACACATAGTTTGTTCTTGCTTCAAATAAAATTGTTGTCTCAAGGGAAGTTGGTCTTCCCTAATTTTTCCACATGGCAATATATTCTGATTAACCTTGTTGTAATCGGATAAAATAAAGGAACACAAGGTAATGTAAGTATCAAATAGGAAAGTTACAGGATAAAAATCCGAAAGATCAATATGTTGGGTAAAGACATTGATCAATCGGCATGTTAGTTTGAAATAGGAATCCAATGTCGAATTTTTTAACTTAAAATTTTCTCCACGCTGAAAAATTGTTCGAAGAACACGATTTTCTAAATGACCAACACCTGAAAATTCTAAAGAACTTTTATATTGTAAAATCATAAAGCACTTGCAACTTTTCAATGTAAAACTATACAAAGCTACAATTTAAATATGCTTCGTACAAGGTTTTACCAAATAACTGCCATTTAGTTTGGTATAAACTAAAAGTAAAATAAAAGGTATTCATACGATCATCAAAAACTTTTTTCAAGAAAGAAATTAATTCAAAAATTTAAAGGAAAACGTTTATTTAAGCAAAATCATTAATAAAATCATAGCTATAAGAAGAGCAGTAACAGCTAATAAAAGAAGTACAAGTGCAAGTAGCTCATGAAAATTGAGATTGATTATTTTTGATCTCTTCGATTTAGCTCGATAAACTTTATAGAGTTTTAAAGGTCTCTTATTTCGTTGAAGATCTGAAGATGTCTTAGCGATATTCCTCGAATTAATCTCAATTTGCTCATTTTTATCCAAGACTTTTGAGTGCACCAACTCTCTATCTTTTGTTTCAGAAGTTTTTAACTTTTTGGCTTTTGTCGCAGAATATTTTACCTTTATGGCCTTTGTTTCAGAATCTTCTATTTTCTCATCTTTAGCTTTTGCCTCAATAGTTTCAGAATATCTGATTTTATCAGCCACTTTAGAATCTTTAACTTTATTTGTTTTAGTTTTCTCTTCTGAATTGTTCACAGATTCATAACCTTTAATTGCAGTCTCAGAATCCTTCACTCCATCGCCCTTTTGCTCCGCTTCAGAATCCTTTACGCCTTCGCCCTTTGGCTCCTCTTCAGAATCCTTTACGCCTTCGCCCTTAGGCTTCGCTTCAGAATCCTTTACTCTGTGGCCCTTAGGCTCATCTTCAGAATCCTTCATTCCTTCGTCCTTAGGCTTCGCTTCAGAATCATTCACTCCGTCGCCCTTAGGCTTTGCTTCAGAATCATTCACTCCGTCGCCCTTAGGCTTTGCTTCAGAATCCTTTACTCCGTCGCCCTTAGGCTTCGCTTCAGTATCCTTTACTCCGTCGCCCTTAGGCTCATCTTCAGAATCCTTCATTCCTTCGTCCTTAGGCTTCGCTTCAGAATCCTTTACACCTTCGCCCTCGGGCTCCGCTTCAGAATCCTTTACTCCGTCGCCCTTAGGCTGATCTACAGAATCCTTCACTCCGTCGCCCTTAGGCTTCGCTTCAGAATCATTTACCCCGTCGCCCTTAGGCTCATCTTCAGAATCCTTCATTCTTTCGTCCTTAGGCTTCGCTTCAGAATCCTTTACACCTACGCCCTCAGGCTCCGCTTCAGAATCCTTTACTCCGTCGCCCTTAGGCTCCGCTTCAGAATCCTTTACTCCGTCGCCCTTAGGCTCATCTTCAGAATCCTTCATTCCTTCGTCCTTGGAATTCGCTTCGGATTCCTTTACGCTTTCGCCCTTAGGCTTCGCTTCAGAATCCTTTACGCCTTCGCCCTTAGGCTTCGCTTCAGAATCCTTTACTCTGTGGCCCTTAGGCTCATCTTCAGAATCCTTCATTCTTTCGTCCTTAGGCTTCGCTTCAGAATCCTTTACACCTTCGCCCTCAGGCTCCGCTTCAGAATCCTTTACTCCGTCGCCCTTAGGCTCCGCTTCAGAATCCTTTACTCCGTCGCCCTTAGGCTCATCTTCAGAATCCTTCATTCCTTCGTCCTTGGAATTCGCTTCGGATTCCTTTACGCTTTCGCCCTTAGGCTTCGCTTCAGAATCCTTTACGCCTTCGCCCTTAGGCTTCGCTTCAGAATCCTTTACACCTTCGCCCTCAGGCTCCGCTTCAGAATCCTTTACTCCGTCGCCCTTAGGCTTCGCTTCGGAATCCTTTACTCCGTCGCCCTTAGGCTGATCTTCAGAATCCTTCATTCCTTCGTCCTTAGGCTTCGCTTCAGAATCCTTCACTCCGTCGCCCTTAGGCTTCGCTTCAGAATCATTTACTCCGTCGCCCTTAGGCTTCGCTTCAGAATCCTTTACTCCGTCGCCCTTAGGTGGATCTTCAGAATCCTTCATTCCTTCGTCCTTAGGCTTCGCTTCAGAATCCTTTACTTCTGCGCCCTTAGGCTTCGCTTCAGAATCCTTTACTTCTGCGCCCTTAGGCTTCGCTTCAGAATCCTTTACTACGTCGCCCTTAGGCTCATCTTCAGAATCCTTCATTCCTTCGTCCTTAGGCTTCGCTTCAGAATCCTTTACACCTTCGCCCTCGGGTTCCGCTTCAGAATCCTTTACTCCGTCGCCCTTAAGCTTCGTTTCAGAATCCTTTACTCCGTCGCCCTTAGGCTCCGCTTCAGAATCCTTTACTCCGTCGCCCTTAGGCTCATCTTCAGAAGCCTTCATTCCTTCGTCCTTAGGATTCGCTTCAGATTCCTTTACGCTTTCGCCCTTAGGCTTCGCTTCAGAATCCTTTACTCCTGCGCCCTTAGGCTTCGCTTCAGAATCCTTTACTCCGTCGCCCTTAGGCTCATCTTCAGAATCGTCCATTCCTTCGTCCTTAGGCTTCGCTTCAGAATCCTTTACGCCTTCGCCCTTAGGCTCCGCTTCAGAATCCTTTACTCCTGCGCCCTTAGGCTCCGCTTCAGAATCCTTTATTCCTTCGTCCTTAGGCTTCGCTTCAGAATCCTTTACGCCTTCGCCCTTAGGCTTCGCTTCCGAATCCTTTACTCCGTCGCCCTTAGGCTTCGCTTCAGAATCCTTTACTCCGTCCCCCTTAGGCTCATCTTCAGAATCCTTCATTCCTTCGCCCTTTGGCACCGCTTCAGAATCCTTTACGCCTTCGCCCTTAGGCTCCGCTTCAGAATCCTTTACTCCGTCGCCCTTAGGCTCAGAATCCTTTGCTTTATAATCTTTAGACTCCGCTCCAGAATTCTTCACTTCCTCACCCTTAGGCTCTGCTTCCGAATCCTTCACTCCCTCGCTCTTAAGCTCCGCTTCAGAATCCTTTACTCCGCCTTTGAGCTCAGCTTCAGAATCCTTTTTTCCGTCGCCTTCATCTCCTGCTTTTTGACCTTCAGATTCTTTTACTTCATCTCCTTTATCTCCGTCTTTAGAATTCACTTTATCAGGTTTTGTTCCCGATTCCTTTGCTTTGTCTTTAGCCTCAGCTTCCTTCACACCTACATAGCTACCAACTGCAGTTTCAGAATCCTTCACTTTATTGCATTTAACTGCCGCTTCTGTTTCCATCCCTTCACCGCCTTCAAATGCTGCGTTCAATTCCTTCTTTTCTTTAATAGCATTCACAGCACCTTTTTTGCCCTCATATTCAATATCTATTAAAGAGGGAGCTGAACAAGCTTCCTTTAGCATTCTAGCTTTAGCTAGAGCAGGCTTCACATCCGTAGCTCTAGCAGTTTTTACAGAATCCTCTTTTTCCACGCCTTCAATTTCATTTTTCATGGACTCTTCCGGGCTTTTCGATAGAGACGTAGAAGTAGTATGAAGTTTGATAACTTTCTGATTATCGGTTTCTGAATTCGGAGAGGCACTAGACGCCCCTGGTGGAATTTGAGAAGTCTTGGCCTGAGCATCCTTTTCCGCAGGACCTTGCAATGACTTCTTAGGCTTCCTTCGACCCATTCTTTTAGTAACCGACTGCACTAGCGAATAACACAAGACTGGTTCTAATTGAATTGACCTTTATATAGATTAGATAATCACAAAATTTACATATATATTCTTATATCGAATTTCCATATATTTTAATGGAAGTAAATTTATTTTCGAATAAATCTTGGTTTCAAAAGTATTTTTAAGAATATATTCCATATGTTTTTTTTTTAAATTTTAATACAGATATTAAATAAATGATTTCAAGATCTAATTAGCCAATAAAAAAAAACTTACAAAAAATCTTAAATACAATCAATATTTTTTAGTTATGCAAATTAATGCAAAATGTTGTTTACAGTGCTCTCTATACAAATATATTTTTTAAAGTTATAAATATATTTTTGAAATTTTTATTATAAATATTTACATGAATCATTTTATTGGAGCCTCAATTTTTAAAGCCAATGTAATTTGTAAAAATAACTGCAGCTATGACCTATATATTTTCTAATACATGTAGTAAAAAATACTGCCTGGCAGTTACAAATATACCAAACGATATAAAATATGAGATTCAATTATAAAATATATTTCATATCATTCACACACAATTATAAAATATATTTCATATCATTCACACAATTATAAAATACATTTCAATGCATCAGATATAATTATACCAAACGATATAAAATATGAGATTCAATTATAAAATATATTTCATATCATTCACACACAATTATAAAATACATTTCAATGCATCAGATATAATTATACCAAACGATATAAAATATGAGATTCAATTATAAAATATATTTCATATCATTCATACACAATTATAAAATACATTTCAATGCATCAGATATAATTATACCAAACGATATAAAATATGAGATTCAATTATAAAATATATTTCATATCATTCACACAATTATAAAATACATTTCAATGCATCAGACACAAATATACCAAACGATATAAAATATGAGCTTCAATTATAAAATATATTTCATATCATTCACACAATTATAAAATACATTTCAATGCATCAGACACAAATATACCAAACGATATAAAATATGAGATTCAATTATAAAATATATTTCATATCATTCACACAATTATAAAATACATTTCAATGCATCAGACACAAATATACCAAACGATATAAAATATGAGAGAGGTTCAATTATAAAATACATTTCAATTCATCAGATACAAATATACCAAACGATATAAAATATGAGAAGTTTAATTATGAAATATATTTCATATCATCAGACATAAATAATATCTGTTGGATAACTGAATGCTACGACAGCTAGCGCCACACTGGACCTATCATCATCACAACTGTTTGTTTACCTTTCTTCTCTATACTTCAATAACTGTTCGCTACCATAACTTTGTTTTTTCTTGCTAAATGGATAATAAAGATTATTATCATATAATCCTCAACGTCCTCATGCCTTCCTACAAGCTGTAAGTACCTAAATCTTACAACAATTAGATTATGAGACTGAATATTGCATGAAATTCAACTAACGAGTTAAGACAAAGAAAAAAGGCTTAGCAAAAATGGCGTCACTCCCGAGCCACGATGTAACCCTAAATAAGCTCGACGGCTATAACTACTCACTATGGTCTTTCAAAATTGAAATGCTCTTGCAAAAGGAAGATCTTTGGGAAGTTGTCACCGAAAATATTCCAGATGAACCTAAAATCGAATGGAAAAAGAAAGACTCAAAAGCTAGAGCTATCATTAATCTAAGCATCGCCGACTCACAAATAGTGCATGTCAAAAACCTACTAACAGCCAAAGCTACCTGGGACACTCTTAAAAATATCTATGAAAGAAAAACACTCTCAGGAAAAATTTATTTGCTAAGGAAACTATACAGCTTAAAACTCGAAGAAGACAAAGACATGCAGCAGCACATCACTACCATGATGGAACTTGTCGACAAACTGCGAACCATTGGCGAAACACTAAAGGACTCTCACATCACGGCTATACTACTTTGCTCGCTTCCAAAGAGCTACTCCAATCTCATCACGATGTTGGAATCAAGGCCTGATGACGAGCTAACGCTTGAATTCACCAAGAACAAACTCCTTGATGAACACACACGCAGAGTAGAAAGCTCGAAAGACGAAAGCACCGCATCAAAAGCCTTAAAAAGCCCCACAGAGCTTCAAGCCAAAGAAGAGAAAAAGAGAAGAAATTCTGTTCTTTCTGCCACAAACCAAACCACTCCAAAGAAGAATGTTGGCACTATCAAAAGCGAAACAACAGCAACAAAGAGTACAAATATGAAAACTTCAGAAGAGGAAACGTACCAAAGTACACAAATCAGTCGAGTGTCACCCAAGAACAATCAACAAATCAGAGAACAACAAAAGGACCTAACCCAAAAGCTCTCAAATGCACTCAACGAGAAGCAAGTGTACACAACTGGTTCGTCGACTCTGGAGCCACATCTCATATGGCGTACGATGAAAGCTTCTTCACTGAACTTAACAGAGAACAAACACAAAATGTTGTGGTTGCTAATGGCAATAAGCTGCAGGTCAAAGGGATAGGACAAGGAGAAATCAAAGTCATCACACCCCAAGGAAAGACTGACACCATACTTCTCACAAAAGTTCTCTACATCCCGGAACTAACAGACAACCTTCTGTCAGTGAGTGCGGCCACCTCCAACGGATGTAAAGTAACGTTCAACAGAGATTGGTGTACCATCGAAAGAGACAACACAGCCCTCGCGAACGGTATACTTGACAATGGAATGTACCGACTCCACCTGGATGACAACCCCCAAACTCGCACATTCAAAGCAAATGTTGCAAAACAAAACCACTGCAAGAACAAAAATTGCCTCATGCTCTGGCACGACAGACTAGGACACAGAAATATAGAGTCAATTAAGAAGATTCAAAATGAGAACCTAGCAAGAGGACTAAGTCTAAATAACTGTTCGCACAGCACAGACTGCGTTCAGTGCATTCAAGGTAAACTCACCGAAACCCCATTTCCAAAGAAGACAGAGTACAGAGCAACTGAAACGCTTCAACTTGTCCACAGTGATATCTGCGGTCCATTACCAACTAACTCTCTCAGCGGTAAGAGATACTTCATCACCTTCACTGATGACTACAGCAGATACACGAAGACCTACCTCCTGAAAGGAAAAGACGAAGCCTATGAAAAAATAAAAGACTACGTCATCTCAGCACACACGGAATTTGGAAAAAATATCCAAACCATACGGACAGACAACGGTCGTGAGTACGTAAACCGACAAGTCGAAGATTTCCTGAACCAAAGCGGAATCAAACATCAGCTAACAGTCCCCTACTCACCAGCCCAGAACGGAGTAGCCGAAAGGAAAAATCGATCACTAATGGAGATGACAAGATGCATGCTGTTTGACTCAGGACTCCCACAATCTCTATGGGCGGAAGCGGTTACCACAGCTAATTACCTACACAACCGAATACCCTCGAAAGCTACAGACAAGACTCCTTTTGAACTATGGACCAACAGGAAGCCCAGTCTGAAGCATCTAAAAAGATTCGGATGTAAAGCCTTCGCCTATATTCCAAAGATAAAAAGAAACAAGTTGGATAGCAAAGTTATCGAAGGGATCTTTCTTGGGTACGATGATCGAAGCAAAGGATACAGAATCCTGCACGATACAGACAACATCACAATCAGCAGATCCGTAAAATTTATAGAAAAAGAAAATGGGTTTCACCTCGCTTCCACAAAAACAACTTCACCACAAGTACTAAGTACAGATCTAACTTCCTCCAATCATATTGGTAATGCAGAGGAAAGTCAGGAACCAGGAACACAACCCGAAAACCTTGAGGACTCAGAAACCGAGGATTACCTTCAACCCGGTACTAGCACAGGAACACAAGTGGTCACACAAAGAAGATCCACGAGACCAACAAAGGGAATACCTCCCATAAGAAATGACTACATGCTGTACAAAACTGAAGCTCAAGACATTCAGACACCTACCAACTACTCGGAAGTCCTACAATTACCAAAAATAGAAAGAGAAAAATGGCTACAAGCAATGGACGAAGAACTAAATTCTCTTGAGAAGAACAATGTATGGGAACTAACGCCTCTACCTAAGGGCAAAAAGATCATAGGATGTAAATGGACCTATAAACAAAAACTCAATTCCAAAGGAGAAATAGAGCGGTACAAAGCCAGACTCGTAGCAAAAGGGTTCAATCAGAAATTTGGCCGAGACTACGAAGAAACCTTTGCACCAATTGTGAAGCATTCTACAATTAGAGCCTTCCTAGCTGCATCAGTCTACAAAGGGATGAAAGTGAACCACCTCGATGTCAAGACAGCGTTCCTACACGGCGACCTAGATAAAGAACTCTACATGGAACTCCCAGAAGGACTCCATACAAAACAAACAAACAAAGTCTGCAAACTAAAAAAGGCTATTTACGGTCTAAAACAAGCTGGAAGATCTTGGAACACAAAAATTGCAAGCACTCTAATTAAAAATAACTTCAAACAGAGCATTGTAGACCCATGCCTATTCACCAAGAATGAAGAAAACCATTCCATCTACTTGATTCTATATGTGGATGACATGCTCTTCGCAACCGATTCCGAAATAATCATCCAAAACACTGTAAAAACTCTCGAAAAAGAATTCGAAATAAAGAACCTTGGAGACCCCACTCAATTCATTGGTATAGAAATCTCCAGGAACAGAGAAGGTGAACTCCTACTGAGCCAAAAGAATAAAATCCAAGAACTAGTTGAAAGGTACAATCTCCAAGAAGCGAAACCTACTTTCACTCCCATGGAAAGCGGATACCCCGGTATATCTGATGAAAAACTTCTACCAAACAACGTCCAATACCAACAACTGATAGGCTCACTATTGTACCTAAGCGTAGTATCCAGACCAGATATCGCAGCTCCAGTCTGCATACTCAGCAGCAGAAACCAGAATCCTAGAAATTGTGACTGGAATGCAGCAAAAAGAATCGTAAGATATCTAAAAACTACTAAAGAACTCGAGCTACGCATATCTAACCAAAAACCTCCCTCACTGGAAGCATACAGTGATGCCACATGGGCAAGCGACAACACCGACAGAAAATCACTAAGCGGATACTTGTTCCTACTGGGATCAAACCCCATCTCATGGATGACTGGGAAACAAGGTTGCGTATCTCTCTCATCCACCGAAGCGGAACTAATCTCCGCAGCTGAAGCCTCACAAGAACTGTTATGGCTTCTCGACTTGCTAAAGGATCTCGAACTGGAACAGAAAGCTCCAATCTACTTCCACCAAGACAATCAATCATGTCTCAAGATATGTTCATCCGAAAAAGTGTCTTCTAGAACCAAGCACATCGCAACCAAGATCCATCACCTGAAGGATCTTCAGAAGAAGACAGTGATAAAAATGATCTACTGCCCAACTGGCGACATGAAGGCGGACATTCTGACCAAGCCGCTACCAAGGCCGACATTTGAGAAGTTACGCTACAACCTCGTGATGTCTCCACATTCATGCCGGGGATTTGTTGGATAACTGAATGCTACGACAGCTAGCGCCACACTGGACCTATCATCATCACAACTGTTTGTTTACCTTTCTTCTCTATACTTCAATAACTGTTCGCTACCATAACTTTGTTTTTTCTTGCTAAATGGATAATAAAGATTATTATCATATAATCCTCAACGTCCTCATGCCTTCCTACAAGCTGTAAGTACCTAAATCTTACAACAATATCAAACGATATAAAATATGAGAGAGGTTCAATTATAAAATACATTTCAATGCATCAGACACAAATATATCAAACGATGGGGTAAATAATCTTCATTGCTTTAATTTTGCTATTTATTTGTAGACATAATATCCTACTGAAATGCTTTAAAATTCACTAACACATTAAAATGCCAAGGTGGATAGTTAGAATATACAGTAAAATTAACATATATTTCATATACCTACATAGTGTGAGGAATAATTTCCAGGGATGCTAAATATTTAAAGAAATACAAAAGTGTAATAAAGTTTTATTTAAAATTTTTCAATTCAGGTATTGAGTCAAATCGACGTCCTTTTAAGAGTTTTTTAATTTTAAGGTAAAGGGAAAAGTCGTTGGGAGAAAGTCAGGAGAATAGAGTGCCTGGGGTAGTAAAGCAATTCCATGTTTAGCCAAATAGAGTTGTACAGTGACGGCCGTATGTGGCCGTGCGTTGTCATGATGCAAGAGCCAATTTTTATGATGTCATTTTTCGGGTCGTTTCTGACGCACAGCCTCCCTTAAACGTCTCAATAAATCTAGATAGTAATGTTGATTAATGGTCTGACCCTCGGGCACGAATTCATAGTGTACCAATCCCTTTACATCAAAGAAAGTGATAAGAAGACACTTAAGCTTCTATTTGATCATCCTAACTTTCTTGAATCTTGGTTCTCTAGGCTCTAGCCACTGGCTTGATTGCCTCTTAGTCTCGGGATCATATCCATACACCCATGTTTCATCTCACGTGATAACATTTTTGAGCCAATGGGGTTCAGAATTAAACATTTCGACCATGTTTTTGCACGTTTCTTTGCGATGATCTTTCTGCTCATTGGTTAAGAGATGTGAGACAAATTTAGATCGTTTAAGATGCAGATCATTCTTTATGATGGTTTGGCATGTTCCGAAAGAAATATCCAAGTCTTCTGATAGCTCTCTGATAGTTATTCTTGGGATTTCTTTGATCGATGACTTGATTTTGAGTGCATTTTCGGGGTTTCTTATCGATAAAGGTCTGCCAGTGTGTAGATCATCTTTGACGCTTGTTCACCAGCTTTAAATCGTGCAAACCATTCAAATGCCCTCGATTGTGATAGGGCATCTTCTATAAAAGCCTGCTTCAACATTTGAAATGATTCGGAAGCTGTTTTCCCTAATTTAAAGCAAAACTCTATGCAGACTAGCTGTTTTTCAATACAGTCCATACTGAAATTAGAAAATGTTCTGATATACTCGAGCTTATAAATTAAAAAAAAAAAAACGTGAGCGCGTGCGTCTGTGTGATAATTATTTTTTCTACGTGTTGATAAATGTTTTATCTATAAGGTCTTTATAAAATTATTTCATTATTTTGAATATTTTTCGTGATCCAGTCTCATTCCTGGAAATTATTGATCACACGTTATTATAATTATTAGGCACACAAATTTCTTAATATTAAACTATTTTCAACATGTACGTGTAAAAAACGATTAAACTAATAAATCAAAAGAAATTATATAAGGTATTATTTTATTAATATATCAAAACTAAAATATATAAAATGGGGTTTGAATTGCTCATATTTTGATTTCATACTACAGCTGTGGTACTACTGTATTTTAAAACGAGAGAGAGGAGAAATTGTGATATTTATTAATCTTTTAATTTACGTTATATAGGGGGTTGGTGGAAGGATGGTCTAAACCGTTGGTTTTCGACCGCTACGACCCGGGTTCGATTCCCGCATTGGACACTTTTTCTGATTTAAAACAAAAAATACTCCAATGGCTCCCGATTCTTGCAAAGCTCCAACCCCACCAGCGAGTACAAGTAACAAAACGGGGCTCTGGAATATTTGTAAGTTTAAAGTCAAACTGTTTTTCACATGTAAAGACATGTGGTGCACTTGCAGTAAAAGAAGTCGCCTTTTCTTCTACCCATCATGATTATCATGGCCTGTACCACGTGTACTAGGGATAAGCAAAAAAAAAACATTATACTATATTTTACGCATGAAATAGATAATTGAGATCATTAAGTGGTTAGAATCTTTTTATCACAATCTTCTTTTTAAAGAAGACACTTATCCTTGGAGACTTGTAGTTGATTCTAATTGTGAACATTATTTTTCATTTTATTACTTGAACTGGCTTTTTTCTTATCCTTTTATTAGTCCAAATTAAACAAGATCTTGGAGGTCGTGCTCATAAAGAAGTTATGCACGACTCTATATAGGTTATATGCCAGTTACGTTAAAGCGCTGGTTTTATCCAGCATTTCCCTGAGGTCACCTACAGAGAGGTGTAACTTGGACTTTGATCTGGTATTAAATGGCCGCCTCTAACATGAGGAACAGACGCCTTGTGCAGCCACTCCTAACATGGAGAACAGACGCTGCTGATTATCATGTAACCCAAGGACAGGAGCCCTTACAGGGTGCTATCAGTCGGGCCAACTGAACCCTGCTTTTTTAACGAGCTTGTTACTGCTCCCCCTCCTCCTTTTACATCCGGGATTGGGACCGGCAATGGCGCAGAGTTTATTATTATTTAAAATAGAGAAATTCAAAACTTTTAATTAAAACATCACTACTCATGCATCACGTGGATGATAGGTTTGTAAGAGCTGAATCCCAGAATATGATGGGTGAACTGTCTCGTCGAAATATACAGGGTCCATTATGAAAGTAATGAGCATAATGTTATTGTGACGCGACGATAGATGGCAGCACGGTAAAACCGTAGAAAATGTGGTAGAGGGATATGCCCTTTCAATCCATCCGGTGGTCAATTGGGTTCGAGCAGTGTGAGGGGAGATACATGCCTCCGCTTGAAGTGTGTTTTCAACTTTTGTAACATAGCGCGATGGAGCGTTCGATTGAACAACGATACGCCATAAAGTTTTGCGTGAGGCTTGGAAAAAATGCAACCGAAACATTCCAGATGCTGCAAAAAGCCTTCAAAGACGATTGCATTTCAAGATCACAGTCTGGGAAGTGGCACAAGGCGTTCAAGGAGGGCCGGGAGGAGGTCGCCGACGAACCCCGTTCAGGACGCCCAACAACGGCCAGAACTGACGAGAACGTGGATCGTGTGCTCGAAGTTTTGCGTGCCGACCGTCGATTAAGCATCCAGCAAATTGCTGACACATTACACATGTCCACATTTGTGGTACATGGGATAGTGACCGAGGATCTGCAAATGCGTAAGGTCTGTGCGAAGCTTGTGCCGAAAGTGTTAACGCAAGACCAGAAAAAACTTAGAGTTTTGCGCTGTCAAGAATTGTTGGATTTGATTAAAAATGAACCGGACTTTCTGAACTCTGTAGTAACCGTAGACGAATCCTGGATGTTTGAATACGACCCAGAGTCGAAAAGGCAGAGCTGTGCATGGCACACAAAATCATCCCCACGCCCCAAGAAAGCGCGAATGAGCAAGTCGCGCATCAAAATGATGATCATTGTCTTCTTTAACATCCGAGGAATAGTCCATTGTGAGTTTGTTCCGCAGGGACAAACTGTAAACTCAGCCTTTTACCTGGAGGTGCTCAGGAGATTGATACGCCGGATCGCACGCGTGAGGACTGACATTAAAGACACGGTCAAGCTCCACCATGACAATGCCACCAGCCACACAGCCTTCATCATTACCAACTTCCTGGCCCGAAGCAACACCTCGGTGATCCCTCACCCCCCTTACAGTCCCGACTTAGCTTCATGTGACTTATTTTTGTTTCCGCGACTCAAGAAAGAGATGAAAGGAAAACATTGGGAAACCGTGGAAAACATCCAACACCATGTTACAACGTTCCTGAGAAGCATTTCTGTCGAGGAGTTTCAAGGTGCCTTTCAGGCGTGGCAAACGCGTCTCCGCAAGTGTATTGATGCAGGAGGAATGTATTTTGAAGAATATTGAACATTTGCACAAATTACGATCAATAAATGTATTTTGCCAGTAAATGCTCATTTCTTTCATAATGGACCCTGTACAAGGTTGGGTCAATAAGTAATGCTCAATCACCCCTAGCAAAATATATAATTTAATAACATAACGAACATGTTTTCTGATCAATAAAACACTCTTCTGTTCATAACTGCAATCAGAATTGATTTATATTTGTATTTATTCAGATATGGAGCCTAATGTAGAACGAAATTTGACAATAATACCGCAAATGTTTCTTTTGAACGAAAAATCGAAATATATTTTAAGGAGAAATAACGATTATTTCTAACCTTAGGGATGAAGTATGATAAGATGAATTGTGAAGAGTAATTATAAACGGAAAAATAAAATGCCTAGGGATGTAAATCGAAACGACAGTGCTCCGCTTACCGGGCAGATGCATAATGGAGCCTAATGTGAACACAAGAATCCGAAAACGGTCGGTGACAGAGTTACTCTTTAAGTCCGGTGACATTTCAGCCACAACAATTCACTCAAAACTTCAGCCAATATATGGAAACGAAACATTGGATAGAAGCACTATACAGAGATGGGTTCAGCGCTTCTAGAAAGGTTATTTTGATCTTCATGACAAAGAGAGGCCAGGTAAACCTTCAAATGTCACAACAGACCAAAATTTGGCTCTTGTTGAGGAAATTGTCAAGAATAACCGGACAATAACGACATATCAATTTATGGGAAAACTTTGAATCTCTAAAGGAAGTGTTATTAAACTACTTTCAGATCTTGGCTATTGAAAATTGTGCTCAAAATGGGTGTCAAAGCTTCTAACATGAGAAATGATGCAATCTCGGAAAGAAATTTGTTTAGACCTCATCGAATCTTACTGAGGACCAGCTTCTGAAACCTTTAAAAGAGTCGTAACATGTGACGAGACTTGGGTTTATCATAATGACCCTTCTTCAAAGCGTCAATCAATGCAATGGACCCATAAAATGTCTCCAGTCAAGGAAAAACCAAGACTCTCCTTCTTTTTCAAAGACAAAATCATGATCACGGTCTTTTGGGACCAAGATGGGCTCATATTCATGGACATGCTTGAAAAAAATACTTCCATCAACAAGGAAAGATTTTGTAAATCATTAGAAAAGCTAAAAGGAGTCATTTCAACAAAAAGGCCGGGCTTAAAAGACTGTCGAATCAAATTTCATCAGGACAATGCAAGACCTCACACCGCGCAACAGACATTGGCTCAAATTTCCAGATATAGATGGACTTTTGATGCATCACCCAGCTTACAGTCCTGACTTGGCTCCTTACGACTTCTACCTGTTTGGTAAATTAAAGAATTCTCTACGCGGTATAACATTTTAAAATGATGAAATGTTACTCCATGAGGTTAGAGGATGGTTCAGAAAGCAAGATGTAGCATTTTACCAAAGTTGTGAGTTGGAAAGAACGCTGGACCAAATGTGTACGGAGAGAAGGTGGATATATTGAATGATGCTGATATATAGCTAATAGTCATATAGTTTATATGATAGAATATAATGCGGCTATGATTATAGAACAGTGTTTAACAAGTTTTACCGCAAATGTTTCTTTTTACAGAACGAAAAATCGTGATTTTAAAATTTGCGGTAAAACTTTATAAACGTCCTTCTATAATTTATATGAATCCATTTCATTAATTGACACTTTGAAGTAGGATCATAATGATAAATTCAAGTCTCATCACCTGTTATTGCACCTTCAGATACCTGAGAAAGTTCTTCTGAAAAAGACTCAATGAGATCTAAACAATTTTTCGAATTTGCATCATTTCTCGTGTTAGAAGTTTTGGCACCTATTTGAGCATAATTTTCCATAGCCAAGATCATTAATGAGTTTAAGAACACTTCCTTTAGACAGAGAAAGTTTTCAATTATTTGATAAGTCGTCATTGCCGGTTATTCTTGATCAATTCCTCCGTTAGAGCCAAATTTTGGTCCGTCACTACAGAGGTACCTGGCCTTTCTTTATCACTGATATCAAATTCACCAGTCTGGGAGCGCGGAATCCATCTTTGTATTGTGATTTTATCCATGGCTTTGTTTCCATACACAGACTTCAGCTTCGAGTGAATTACAGTGGCTGAAATGTCTTCAGACTTAAACTGTAACTCCATCACCAACCGTTATCGGATTCTTGCGTTAACTTCAGACTAAATATCCGAAAAATACAAAATATATCTTAATTCTGTTTGCAGATATGCAAATTATAATGTTTATTTAATCAGAAAAAAAATATGATTAATAATTCTGATATTTTTTCTATAGATTATTGGGCATTACCTATTGTAACCCCGTCTCTTATATTTTAAATTCTACTTATATATAATGACTCGCGCGAATTACCATTTTACTCTTGGCATGTTTTTTTCAAAATATATTTTCTAATTTGGATAAATATTGCATTCATTTTTCACCTTTTCTCTAAGATCGATAATATATGTAGTAAAAAACAATAATAAGAGTAGAAGGTATTTACTATGAAAAATTATATAAATTAAAATTAATTGCAAGATTTAAAAATATGTATGAACTACTGCATGTAGAAACAATTTGACTGAGACATGGAATCAACCTTTTTTTTTTCATCTGAATTTGAAGTTGGGTTTTTCTTCCCACGTAAAGAGTCCATTCACGTAAAAATACACTTTATTCTACATTCGTGAGGACTCTTCCGACCTTAAATACCCTTTTCATGAAATTTCAGGATGCCTGAAAGACCAGTTTATTTGATCGGTGAAGTACAGCTTGCACCAAGCTGACAATTGACAATTAAAATAATTTTATTGACATCTTGTCAATACATGCAAAGTGCACAGTCTGTATTATTTTAAAAAAGATAATATGCATTATATATACTATGTACAATGAATATGGCGCCTCTGCCAGCGCTGCAGAGTTTGGTGGAGAATCGCAAGTGGGTCTCCAGCACCAAGCCGATGAGAGCCAACAGCCCGAATCGCATACGTGGTTAGCTTTTCTTGATTAATCAATAAAGGGTATTTGGCCAATTCTGGAATAATTAATACGCGATGATTAGTTGATATTTATTCCAATAGATGGAGCAAGCATCAGTAACTTTTAGTTGCACAACCAGAAGATGCCTTTTTCTTAATTTATCCATCTAATCCTAGTATAATTTCACTTTTATGCTTTTTTTCAAATTATTTTTATAAATTGTCTTTATTTCCTTTCTCGTACCGTATAGTAGATGAGTCTTTGCTCTCAGAACCTCGCAACATCGCCATTTATACATATAAAATGAAATGATTTAAAAGCACGAGTAAGGACAGTAGAAGCTTGTATTATGTATAAAAGAAACATTCGTTCTTTTAAATCCTTTCATTTTATATGTATAGATGGCGCGTTATTGCTTTGTATTAATTTATGCCTAACTGACCTTGTCTTTATTGTTTGCGGAAGAGCATTGCTCGATGCAAATATTTGAATGTAATTCTACTGTCCTATAAGCTTATGTCCATAGTTTTCTTGAAAACCATTTCTGAGATTCTACTCTTCAGTGCTTTTAAATCATTTCATTTTATATGTATAGATGGCGCGTTATTGCTTTGTGTTAAAAAGAGAAATACTCATTGCTATTATTGTGAAGTTAATTATTGACCACACTAAGTTATTTATGGATATCTTAGTTTGTAAAGTTGTTAAGAAGACATTTTGACTTGGGAAATTTTTGTCAACGTTTCCAGACAAAATATGTTCTTGGTAGTATAGAAATTCCGCACAGATATATTGAATGCATCAAAAATATATTTATCAGAACGAAAATATCTTCGAAACTTGGCTAAATTATTATTTAGCATGTGAATCGTTTGTAAAATAATAAAAATGTTTTTTGACATTTATGACAATTCGAAACTATTATAGGCGCGTATGTTTCTTTTACAAATTAAACAATTTCTACTGTCCTTACTGCAATGGAAAATTTTTCCATTGCAATAAGGGCAGTAGAAATTGTTTAATTTTCAAAAGAATCATACGCGTCTATAATAGTTTCGAGTTTTCATAACAGATGGCGCGCTGATGCATCATAATATAATTGACATTTATATTGGTTCTTCGTAGATAGACATGAGTGTTCAGAAAAGACTTTTTTTCTAAGGTGTTTAAATGACAAATGGAAAGCTTTAACATGTGTTTCAAATGAGTTTTATATTCTTTTTTTTTTTTACAAAATAGTATAGCTCTGGGACCTATAAAAGCTAAATTACTAAACGTGTTTTTAAAAGGTATAATCTATAGGAAAAAAACTTTATTAAATAACATAGAAAAACGAATATAAAAAAAACAATACCGGTGCAAAAATCGAATTTAACTAAACACTTTAAAACTGATAGAATAGGATAATCAAATTATTGAGTAGAGGTGTTTCGCGAATTCTTTGAGACTCTTAATTTGTTAGATGTAGTAGTTCTTTGCTATTCTTTTTTTATAAAGGTAACTATTTCCTGAAATGTGTTTTTATCTTTGTGAACGCTATCAATGTCTCAAATTAGAAGTGTTCATAATTTCAAGGCCTGTACTCCATTTCTGGGGATATGAACTCATCAATACTGAACATCAACTCGGATCAATCGAGCTTATTCCTGCGAACTTCTGTGATCTCTATATGTACTCTACAAAAATGAATTTCCTGTTGGTAATTGATGAATCTGGCAATTCTTTCGTCCCATCGTTCTGGAACTTGAGGCTTATTTGCTCGACGTAAATTTTGGTTGTGGACGTATCGTAGCGTACTGGGCTCTATGCTGGGTGATCTGTCGTGGTCCGTCCTTCAACTTGCTCCTACCTGCCATTCGTCGATGTTCTCGACTCTCTCTACACCGGTACATTTGGTCTTGATCACGGCGGGATTCTGGACTGAGCCTCAAACGAACTTCTAGCGTCTGTACTCTCATATTCGAACGACACTCTGAGCTTGGTCTGAAAAGAACTTTGGGCATATCATCCCGTTTTGAATTTTCTTCTTGTTCGCCATCTTCGTAGTTTAACACCTGTTTCCGCACAAATTGAACCTTTTGGTCGATTGGGCGAACCTCTGGACTTGGTGTGGAGCGAACAACGTTCTTCGACGACATCGAACCGTGATCTGGACTTGTTCTAAACTTTGGTTGGGGATTCAGAGCCTTGATCAGTTTGGCGTGCAATTCTGCGGTCGTTGTGAAACACACAACGCAACACTTTGTTGTACGAGTTTCAACCTCTTCCTGGTATATCGTTCTCTCTGGTTCACGGCTGTTTGGGGGATATTCTGGACTCTTATTGCTATACCATTTATCTATGGAGTGTTGGGAGTTTTCTTGCGATGCACGATGTTTTTTCGCGTGCATCTCCCTTTCATAAACAGTGTTATCAGGACTAAGCGACTTTTTACCAGCTTGCCGATTCTCAACACAGTTTGTTATGAGCCTACTTTGACGGAGCTTCTGAAGCTTGCTAATATCTTTCCATCCAATCCCCCTGTAGAAGTTTGGACTCTGCTGGCCGTGGGAAGTAGGATCTCCGTGTTTAAACTGGCGATAGCAATTTTCTGGACTTCGTCGTCTAGATTGCTCTTGGATTTTCTTTAACTTCAACGATACGTTCTGTCGGTATTCTGGACTTTGTCCTCTACGGGGAAATGTTCTCTGATGTTTTCTTGATTCACGATCCTTAATTCTAGCATCGTGGGATCGGCCTTCAGGACTTCTATGTAGCCAAGAAGGATTCATCTTTTTTTTTTTTCTTTTACAATTTCTTCTTCTCGACTTCCAATTTATTCTATAAGATTATGGTATTCTTTGATAGGTTCCCCAAGGATTCTTAAATATGGAGTTACTCTCACCTGATATTATCTTAAGACCATGACTTGACACTTCCTTCAATGCTAACTCAGATACAAGTATCGGCCATGTTCGGTAGTAGAATATTCTAGAATAAATACTCGCGCAAGACACCAAGCGATCTTTGTTTATTAGCAGACTTAATTTTCAACAAATTTTATTTTTAAATATGCAAAATGTTTTATAGTCACTTTGAAACTTTTGCATAATTGTTTTTCATTATGAATATAGATTTGCATGTTATACATATATCTATTATATCTAAAAGGTATATGAAAAATATATATATATTTTTTCAAATGTTTCTATTTTATTTTTTCTATATACAGTAGACTCTCCTATAACGCGAGTTTTTACAACGCAATTTCATACAACACGGAACACATTAATCGCGTTATAGGAGAGTTTACTGTATATAAATAATAATGTGACACTTTAAAAAATTGCATGTCTCAAACGAAAAAAAAAAAAACAACAACATAAAAATGGATTTTATCGTTTAATTATAAGATAAACATTATGTAAAGTCAATACAAAATAATACGAAAAAAGAAAAATAGATGGCGCTCTGTAATTTAAAATGCTCGTGTGCGTGGTCAGAATCTGACTTTTTTTGTTTTTAATAAGATAATTTAGATCGTTTCTAGAATTAGTTGTTTATTCCATTCACCATTGTTGTTTATTGAGTACTTTTTTATTTACTTGGTTGAACTATCTTTAATGTAAATTAGAATTGAAAGATAATCCTCCAGAAATATTAGGCTATAGAGATAGAATCAATAAACAGACAAATGTATAACTTGAATATGTAATGTATAACTATGTATGTATTTATGTATAATGTGTGTATAACTTAAACATTCCCTCCACCCTCTTTTTCTTCATTTTCTCTCACTTTTCGTTTTATAAACTAGCCATTTATTAACTTTTCTTTTTTTCTGATTTATCCTTTTTATAAATATATAAATAAATAAGGAGTCAGTGGAAGGATGGTCTAAACCGTTGGTTTTCGACCGCTACGACCCGGGTTCGATTCCCGCATTGGGCACTTTTTTCTGATTAGAAAAAAAAATGCTCCAATGGCCCCCGATTCTTGCAAAAGTCCAACCCCACCAGTGAATACAAGTAACCAAACGGGGCTCTGGCACATTGGTAAGTGCAATGTCAAACTGCTTTTCACATGTGTAGACATGTGGTACACTTACAGTAAAAGCAGTGGCCTACTACTACCCACCACGATTATTATAGCCTATACCACGTGTACTAGAGATAAGCAAACAATAATAATAATAAATATATATATATATATACTTTTACACGTTTCCCCTCTTACTTATTTCTCTTTTCATTCAATCTCTAAACGTAACATCATACCTCGTCATCTTTTCAACTAGAATTCTAATATCCTTAGTATCTCATACACTACCGTTAAAATACCCCTTAGTATACGTTCAGTAAATTCACACCGCAATAATCCTTCACGAAATTACTGTAAAGTACCTTTATTTCAAATTCTGGGTGAATGAATTCCGAGATAGTTGAGATCCCTGGACACCAAAAGAACATACTATATAGAGAGATGCTAAATCTGTACCAGATTTCAAAAATGAAATTATTATGAATAATACTCTTCACACACCTCCTTATATATATGTGTGAAAAATAATAAAAAATAAAATAATTAAATATTTTTGGTCGTAGATATACAGTCTGCACCACGCTGACGATGGCCAACAGCCCGAAACGCGTTCGTGGTTGACTTTTTTCGATTTATTGAGAAAATGGGTTGGCCAAATATCTGGGAATAGGTTAAATCAATGTTTAGTTGATTTCTGTTCCACTAGATGGCGCTCTGACATCTGAAAGTTCATGTGAACGTGGTCAGGATATGCCTTTTTTTAATTATATTTATTTATTTATTCATATAGATAAGTAATTGAAATCTTCTTTATTGATCTTATCAATAATGTCTCTAGAGAATATTACATCGCTTTTAGAGTTTGTTTTTAGGAATCGAATTTGAGTTCTAAGCTTTTTCCATGACATGTTCTGAGAGGAAATACAGATGAGAGTATACCAAATATATTGAAGGGCCGCGGTAGATGATATCTCAGTAGAGGAATGACAACTTGGAGTGACAACATGGAGATCAATATCAGAGGATATGACTGGTAAGATATCGTGTAAACTGGCAATGGCTGATTTGTCTCACATTTGTTACTTGATGATACCAGTTTATTTGAAGTCAAAATGTACACGCTTACCTATACGAATGTCTATAAATCATATAGGAATTGAAATGTCTTTTACAAATGGCTAAAAATGCTGGGCTGTGAATCACAACCCACCATTTTTAGCCATTTGTAAAAGACATTTCAATTCTCATTGTATTTGATAGTATTGTAGGTAGCGGTATAAAAGAGATTGTTATTGAAGTGGCGCTGTTTTTGTTAGTGGATATTGTTAGTAGCATTGTTGTTTTGTTCGAAACATGTGTCTTTTGGTAGGACAGTGGTTATCAAAACTGCTGATTCATTCTTTATTAACATTGGGGGGTTGGTATATATTTGCTGTAGTTTTATAAAAATTATTTTTATATTTTCCGGACATTGGTCTCCACAATTGCAGCCAAATGTTAGTACCTTTAGGAGTATTGGTTTTAATATTTCTTTAACACCTTAAGAAATCAGGAGATGCCTTTCTTTTAATTTATCCGTCTGATCCCAGTACAATTTTACTTTTGTACATTTTTCTCATATTCACTATTTATTAATTTCTATGTACTCTGTAAGTATATTAAATTTAATTGCCATCTATCGTTAAAACTTTACACAAATATATTTACTGGTAATGCGCTTCTTTTAAAAATCATCAAATACTATCTCTGTAGAGATAATATTTGATCATTTTTATAAGAAGCGCATTGCCAGTAAATTTATTTGTGTAAAATTTTAACTCTGTAATCATATTAAAAATTAATCCCAAGATTTGTGGACAGACAGAAAGACATGGAAGTAAGCTAAATAAAAGTTTTTTTTTTTTAAAACGAGATTCCATTCACTTGTCAAAATAAACGATCAAATTAAGCGTCATCTATTCACTGTCTCTGCCATCTAGCGGACTAGGGTTTATACAAAGCCACAAAACCAGCTTTGGAGAATTCAGAAGGCTACCTGGAGGCTACGGCTTCGGATTAATGATCTTCGTCAGTTCAGGACGGGCATTGCTTACATGAGATCCACAAGAGATCAAATGAAATCTTCAAAAGCTTCCAAAGAGACGTTCAACTGGTAAGATATCCAGGTCAATTTTATTGCATAAATACAGATGGAAAATTTGCCAGGAGGATATTGATCTATGAAAATCTAGGTCACTAGAACGCTATCTATTACCGTAAACTCATTTAAAATTCAGTAAAACTACGATTTTTTTCCCTGTTCAAACCGCATGGATTTAGATCAATAAATTTATCACCATACCAGCTTTTGTCGAATTTGAACAAAAGTCATCAACCTATAATGCCATCGTTTCTGTCTGTGGCCTTTGAGGTGTGACATGGGTTTCCTGACGTCCTACGTGTGCAGTCACGAATTCGATAAAAAAAACTGTTAAAAAGATATTATAGCTACTGATATGGCTGGGTTTAGGCCAGAATTCATTGAAATTTCTCAGTTTTACCTGTAGAGGCACGAAATCGATCACAAAACTGTTAAAAAGATACTATAGCTGGTGATATGGCTGGGCTTAGGCCAGAAATCATTGAATATTTTCAAGAGGAATGCATTTTTATGCGAATTTGACTTTTCTCTTGTTTAAAATGTATCAAGCAATGCAATTTATTGATGTTTTCTCGCACAGATTCGTATCAACAAAGTTGCCACAACACCAGCTATTACCAAATTCAGTCAACTAGCCAAACTGCATACCATACTTTCTTGATATAGAAATTTAAAATGAAAAGCTAATATTCTCTATAAACTTGAGAAATTCCACGTAAAATAAAGTCACAATCCCTATATTTTATACATCTCCACAATACCTTTATTACCGTGTCAACTCTTTATTCCCATTTATAAGTTTCATCTTAAAACTGATTTTCATTCTAAGACACAGTCGTTTTTTCTTATATATTTTTCAAATAAAGATAATTCGTATGTAAAAATTTTCATTAATGGCTTCAAATAAGTTTAGCGGGTTTTGGTTTATATATTTTCTGATTGTATGTGACAGATTCTTGTTTTCTATAAACTCTAAAAGAGAAAATGTTTACATTTATTCAAAATTGTGTACAATCTAATAATGGAAATCATTCCTGAATATAATCGAAGTTTATCTTGTAAACTGACTTTAAAAATACAATTATACTCTATTTGAAGAGAGACAAACTTGAATAGATAGAGCCCTTTATAGCAATTTTGCTGACGGGAAATGTATTCATAAAAAAATGGACAAACCTCCCGTAAAAATAGATGACACATAGTTTTATCGTTTATTTTGATGGGAAATTTTACCATTTTAGTTTATGGATAATCCTTTATAAATCCCAAAAATAGATGCCAAATCGTAGTGATCATTATAAAAGGAATGACCATGAATTTTTCAATCTTTTGAACATTGTAACTCAAATGAGGGACTTCTTATAAAAAAAAAACATTAAATTTCCTAGTTATTCTTGGATGTGGTCTCTTACTGGAGGTTGAGTTATATCTGATCAAATTTGAATTTTGAATTTACAAAGGTGTGATTTCATATCAGAAGGGTCGTTCACGGGAGATTTTACTGGATTCCATTGATGATGGGTGAAAGTAGGCCTATGTAAACACCAGTAGCTCTCTATTCGGAATATTTGTAAATAAAATAAATTAATATTTTAATGTAACAAAAAATGTTTATTTATACATAATATATATAATTATTCGTATCTCAATAAAAAAATATATATAACATTATAAAATACATCTATAGATGTATATTATATATAAAACAACAATCAAATTTATAAAATATAATGACAAATGTAACACGTTATTCTAGTGATCATGGCTTGAGGATAGATTTCATCTTTCGATCAAATTACTGAAGTGGAAGAGTCCACACACGACTGTCTGACAGACTAGATCTTCCACACGGCTGTTTGGAAGGAGTGAGCAGGACTTGTGATTGTCATACTTCCTATTCTTGGATCGATGATCTTCAGATCCTTATCTTCATTTCCTCTGTTGATCACAATCACAACGGTTTTGTCTTCTGGATCTTGGAACACCACTGCCTCAATATCTTCTGGAACCTCGGCATCCAATCGTTGCGATCCTTTAGGTAGAAATTTGGTGAAATGTGCGAGAGCATAGTACATTGGCTGCTTATAGAATTCTTGAGCTGTGGCGTTGATGATGATTGGTGCATCGACTGTATTGCCCACCCAATTAGGTCCTCCATTTAGGTCCAATGCCAAATTCCAATCCACCCATCCCGTGGTCCAATGTAGAAGATCGTCAAGAATATCTTTAGCGTACTCTTCACCTCGCTCCCAATTCCCCAAACTCACTGTATCGCAAGGTTGGGCAGAGATGCAAGCTTCTGTAGCAAGAAGGAACTTATCCGGATGCATCTTATGAGCAATATCAAGGAGAGACGCCGGTGAAACGGAATTCCAATACCAATGGAAACCAATACCAGCGACGTATTTATTAGCTTCTTTGGATTTCAGTATCTCGTGCGCCCATAGAGGCAGAACCAGCCGCATGTCATCCAGAATCATCAGTTTGATCTTATCGGGCCCGAAACCTGCCTTCTCTAATGTTGGCCCTAAATTCTTTTCTATGAAAACTCTCTGAGTTTCCCAAGTAAATCCGAGGCATTGAAAGGGAAAAAATGGTAAAAGACCATCTAAAGGTTCATTTTGAGCGGTAAGTCCCCAGAATGTAATGTTGTGTTTTTGGTATTCTTGAAGAAACTTGAGAAAGTACTCCGCCCATGTTTGGTAATAGGGTCCCCCGACTTCTCCTTTAAGACTTCCACGCCCCCACATATGGCCATTGGTCTTCATCCATGCAGGAGAGCTCCAGGGACTTGCAAAAAGGAGAAGGCTCCCATTCCTTATTTCCTGGGCTCTTTGAATCAGAGGGATTTTGAGATTGATATCTTCGGGGGCCAAAGCGAAATGTGTCAGGTTGAAATCGTTCTCGACCTCGTCGTAGGAATAGACGCGAGAAGAGAAGTCGCAGCTGGCTATCGGCACACGGCCGATGTTGTAGTCGAGACCATTGGAGGAGTAGTAAGCCTTGAGGACGTCGTCTCGGAACGTTGTATTCTCGAGACCATGGATGTTGAGACAGGCTGAGTCGGTGAAGGCTCCTCCAAACCCAATGATTTCTTGGAATGTTTGGTTGGGGTTGATACGAATCTCTGGGATGGTTGAATTGTCGTCGTTGGGTGTGAATTTGACTGAAGTGTAAGTGAACCTATCCCCTGACTTGGTGGAGGTGACGAGCAAGGCCACGTCAGTCTCGGTGAGAGGGGGGAGAGTCAGGTCGTCGCAATACGTGGCGTTGCAGACACACACCACGCTGCCCTTGTCGAAGTCCCTCGGTGCGCAGGGCCGCGGCTGGCCCAGGACTGCTGGTAGAACTGCTAGCAGGAGCACCGTCCGGATGGATAACCCCATCTGTGACACATGCATGGACGTTAACGTGGGGCCAATGTCACACAGTAGGCCAACAGAAAGTCTAGATGAACTGACAAAAGTTACTATTTACAGGTTAACACACAAAGTTGCAAATTACTAGGGCCTACCGTAAGAGTAACTAACACACAGAAACGCGTACAATGCGTACAACAGCAACAATAAAAAGGAGGGGGAAAATTCAAGATTTGCTATATAAAAACAAAACAGTACATATCCTTTATTGTAGCGTTACTAGGGATCGGACCGGGTTACACAGGTATGCGAGGAGATCACCAGACACGGATAAAGCACGCAGAGAACACTTTAAGCGTCTCCACACGATAATCCACCACACTCCTCTTCGCAATACCATAGCCTCCTTATATATATACAGACATAGACACATTCGTCCAATGAGAAGGCGGGAGAGATTGGTTCACTATCAAACGATAACAAAATCCTTCCCACTAAAACCTAAGATAAGATTTTTTAAATGCAAATATTTGTCAATATAATTTGACAGGACGACCTAATCTGTCACAGGGAATCAACAGGAACGTCAGAGTTAATCAAAAAGAACATCAAGGTGAATCAAAAGGAACTTCACAGTGTTACACATGTATGATGGTCTCACATGTATACGCGAAATGATCGCACAAGATACTAATTCTATATAGGTCAAACCTTCATACGTGCCCTCAAGACTATCTATAAACAGAAACGCATAGTTGTGCTACAACAGGATTTCCCAGATATTTTCTCTATTTTTTGCGGAAACACACCA
Organism: Cordylochernes scorpioides; assembly: GCA_030710605.1. NCBI lineage: Eukaryota > Metazoa > Arthropoda > Arachnida > Pseudoscorpiones > Chernetidae > Cordylochernes > Cordylochernes scorpioides. The sequence continues at coordinate 48,139,368 of CP092866.1, forward strand.
ACGATAATTAAAAGAAATTACGGAGAGAAAATAATGTTTGAAACATATATCTGTCACACAGAACAGTTACATAATAAGCATCAGGAACGTGCGCACATAATTATACGTCGATATTCTACACAAGAAACCAATTTCATTTCCTAAAAACCTATACTATGTGCCTTGCTTAACATGATAAACTATAGAACTCTATCTACAACATGTGCATGCATTCTGAAAATGAATATAACGCCATTTTCAAGATACGCATTCATCTTCACAAACATGACGTACAGATAGCCAGTCTAATCCATAACAAGCAAATAGCCAACGTGTTTAATAGGACTATTCTTTCATACAGATTTTTATGAAAAGAAATAGTACAAATGTGATATTGTACTGGGATAAGGTGCATAAATTATGAAAAAGGCATCTCTTTATCGTGCAACTGAAAGTTGATGATGGCTTGCGCCATCTTTCGGAATAAATATCAACTATTCTCGTTGATTTATAATTATTCCAGAATTGGCCAATCTTGATTAATCAAGAAAAGCTAACCACGGACGCGTTTCGGGCTGTTGGCCCTCATCAGCGTGGTGCAAGCTGTACCTCAACGACCAAAAAACGGGTCATTAAGGCATCCTGAAAAATCATGAAACGGGTAGTTAAGGCCAGAATTGCGTGAGACCGCGACACAATGTGGAAAAATAGTACAGATTTATATATATATATTTGATGAACAGGTTATATCATAGGTGATATAGCTTCATAAAAAAAGACATTATAAGTCCGTTTGCTTATCACAAAACTAACTCTATCTAACATATAATACATAGATCTCATAATTGATTTATATCTATGAAATTTTGTCTCTTAGAGAATGTATAGTTTTTCTCATATTGGGATGTTGGAATATTGTTTTCGATATATAAAAATGTACCTTTTGAAAATATGCGTTTCTAAAAGTTTTACACATATACTTTAAACTCTGTCTATTGCAAGCCAAATTGTTAAAGCATATCAATTTTAAAAGATTACAAATTGTTAAACTGATGGTATCTTGAAATAATAAAGATAAGTTTTTTTGGTTCATCATATTTGAAATTTAAAATATGATTATTTCTCGTCTATTTCTTCAATCTTTATTTTTAAAAACATCCAAAACGATGTCTTGTGTTACTATACTTTTAAAAATAATTTGACGGTTGATACTTGAATGTTCCGCATAGAAGCTGATGAAGATTTCTTTGAGAAAATGAAAGTTTAAAGATGGCCCCAAGTCGAGGTTTGTAAAATGAGTCTTGTAGAATTTTGATATAAGTCATAATACTGATTGTCAGATGAGTAATGAAAGGGGCTTGACAATTGACAATTAAAATAATTTTATTGACAACTTGTCAATACATGCAAAGTGCACAGTCTGCACTATTAAAATATATATATAATTTGCATTGTATACACTATGTACAATGATTATGGCGCCTCTGCCAGCGCTGCAGAGTTTGGTGGAGAATCGCCAGTGGGTCTCCAGCGACACCACGAAAGAGGTTTGAATTACGCTAATACGCTGTAAAAATGTCAAAAATATTGAAACAGATAAGAGTAAGCTATGAAAGGGTTTGAGATAGTCTCGAGTGGAAGTGAGATAAGCAACAGATGACCGAATGTTGTAATTTTCTTGTCAAGGAAGAACCGGTATGTTACCTGTTTAAACAAAACGTCCTGAGTTGCCCCATTATCTCTTTGACTGCTAATGTCTTATAGAAGAAAGGGACAAATTTATTGGAAAATCCAGCCGTTGTTATCTGACTATGTCGACAAGATAATAGCGAACCTCATCTCTTATACGGCTGGATGATTGAAATAGATTATTTGAATTTTATATATACATAAAGAATGGTGCAAAATGAATGCAACAAGACCTAACATTATTTTTAAATGTATCCTTTCATTGTCTATCTTTCCATTAATACAAAGCAATAACCCGCCATCTATATATAATAAGGGTAAAATTAAGACGCGAGTGTTTCTCTCAAAATAAATCAAACTTCTACTGTCCTTACTGCGATGAAAAAATATTGAGAGGACTTGGCTCATCAATGGTGAACCCTCCCAGCAATTTCGCCAATTTAATCTACCAGACCGCTTCTGTATTGGATCATTCTGCAGAATAAATCAGAATGATCCAATACAATATTAGAGCTCTAAAGAAGCCGTCTGGTATATTAAATTGCCTAAACCGCTGGGAGGGTTCACCATTGATGAGCCAAGCCTTCCCAATATTTTTTCATCGCAGTAAGAACAGCAGAATTTTGATTTATTTGTGAATTTATTACATTTGAAATGTATGGCCTGTCATGAGTCGTTAGAAACAGACAACAAATTTGGAAATGCGACATATATTATTGATGAACAAAGTTCTGGAAGCTAAAATGAAACCGTAGGAAGAAAAAGAATTTTAGAGTAATGGAATGAATGGGAAACAGAAACTATCAAAATAGGCATATATAGACCACTAAAATGAGCCATTTTAGATTATAGAGCTCCATCTAGCAAAATATTCATATCAGTACCTGACCTTCACCTTTTTTTTCTTAATTCTTTCCTTTTATTTTTTAAATGTTTAGTATATTTAACTCAAATATTTCGTCTTAACTGCCCACTTCGTGATTTCTCCTGAAGATTCTACGACCAACCATTTTGATGGTAAAAGTACAACTTGCATCACGCCGACGAGGGTCAACAGCCGGAAACGCATACGTGATTGTTTTTTCTTGTTTTATCCAAAAAAAAATGTGTTGGTCAAAATGTTAGAGTAAACTTAAATCAATATTTAGCTAATCTTTATACCGCTGATTCTATCTCTCTTTCGCGCTATGCCATCTAAAATTGTTCATTTAAGTGGTCAGGATATGCCGATTTTTTTTTCATATCGCTAACAATATAGCACAGCTTCTCTTACTTTTACTCCTTTTATTTTTAATATGTATATAATAAAAATACCTTTTTTGGAAGGTTAAAATGAAAATATATATTATTTTTTAAAAATCCAATAAATTTCTATGCTATACGCCTATCTTCATCGGGGTCTCTTTATTTTGAAAGTTTTGATTTACCTTGCGATACCTTCATGCAGCTGCATATAAAGTGTTCTTTAAAAGTTTTGTGGTCAACATTTTAAATATATACGACTAAAATAACTTTGTATGTAAATGATTATATTATAAGTAATGATATACATAAAGTCTAATTTAAAATGTAAATATGGAGGGGAGGGATGTCAATTTTTCTATTTATACTGTTATTATATCTTCTATTATATTGTAATAAAGTATTTATTATTTTATTAACAGAGTAACATTTCTTATGTTTATACTTTGCTACTCTGTAATCTTTCTTCATTGCTTATCTTTTGTTTACCATTCATAGTTTGTTCTTGCCTGAAATATGTTGCTGTCTCATCCCGAAGTTGGTCTTCCCTAATTTTCTACGTGGCAATATAAATTTAATGGAAAAATCATAACATTCCCGAAATAGTCCAAATGCGATTCCCAACCAGCCAATCCTGAACATCTATTGAATTGTATCAAATCCTCAAAATAAAAGACCTCTTGGAAAACCCCAGAACTATAATAGAAAAGCTGAGACAATGGAACCTAATGGAGATCGTTTAAACGACTTGAGGAATAAGCAACAACAACTATATCTTCTATTATTAATGTCCAGCTTTCTAAAAAAGGTCTTGAGTACTTATTTTGAATTTTGTTGAATATATTTTCAGAATTTTAAAGTTTGACTTTCGAAACTATTATAGACGCGTATGATTCGTTAAAAAATTAAACAATTTCTACTGTCCTTACTGCAAGGCCTTACGGCAGGGCCTGGCTCATCAGTGGTGAACCCTCCCAGCGGTTTCGCTAGTTTAATCTACCAATACTGATTAACCAGGCCTTCCCAATAAATTTTCCATTGCAGTAAGAGCCGTAGAAATTGTTTATTTTTTAAAAGAATCATACGCGTCTATAATAGTTTCGAATTTTCATAACAGATGGCGCACTAATGCATCATAATATAAAGTTTGACATGTCGCCCTTATACATTTATATATGTGCTCTTTTTTATTTTATTATTTTTTCTGTATAGTGATTGTATTTTTTCATTATATAGGGAAGATCTAGAATGTCAAATAGTATATTTAGAATTGAAATGGACTGCGATCAATTTAAAATTGAAATGAAAACTATGTTTCAGAGCAAAAATAGTTTCTAACAATTAAGTTCTGTAGCCATCGTTTCTATAATAATATTTTTATTACTAAAATTGAATACCGATATCAATGGAAATGTATTCTTTTCATCCAAAAAGATTTACAATATATTTTGATAATAAAAATATCATAAAATATTTATTTCAGAACTGCCGCGGAGAAAGAAAAAATGAATCTAATAAATTACCACAATGGATATCAATTCTATCAAAGAAAATATTGATCAATGAAGTCAATTATAAGCAAATGAGAAGTTAATTATAATAAACATTTCTATTTTCCAAGATTATTCTGTGATTTCAATTTTGAGAAACCAACTTTGTCTTGATATTTCTAGCCACAAATAAATGATCAAAATGTTCTGGAATTATTCAAATTGAATCTATAGTGCCTATAAACTTCACAGGTAAGTTCTGTTGAGTGGTATTTGAATAATCAATTGTTATACAAATTCGCCATGATCTAATATTGTTTTCTTTCAATTTAATCATTTGATTTGGTTGATTCTCAAGTTGATGAATCTAAATAATCTTGTATTCATTATCACGATTTGCGGATTTCGATAAATTAAAAAAAAAGTATAAGACGTCGCAACTTTTTTTATTAATTGTATAAAGTAACTTTTATTTTGTTGAGGAAGGACTTTCCCGAAAGCTTTTTTATATCATCGCGTTTGTGAATTTTATAATTAATTATTTATTTTTCAATTAATTTTGTATATTAATTTAAAATATCATTTTTTTTGTTATCATCATCACATACAATGTAATTTTTATAAAACAAACGATAATAAACAACAACAATGTAATTCGCATCTTCATTATTATAAAACTAGCGGACGTACCCGGCTTCGCCCGGGTTTTACCCGAGTAAAGGTTTGTCTAACGAATCTCTCAATAAAGTGAACATTTTTTCCCGGTCCCTTGAAAAATACTCGATAAGTTGAATAAAATCAATATTAATTGGTTCCCTCGGTAATTGGAAGTTAAAGGAATAGTATCTTGCCTTGGAATTGTATCATTATTCTTGTCTCAAATAAATTGCCGTGTCATCCTGAATTTGGTCTTTCCTAATTTTCTACATTACAAAATCATCGTATCATCATGATAATATTTAAAGCAGATTGTTGAATTATAACAGATAAATTAGAATATTTATCTTGATTATTTTAAAGCGAAAAGTTATTTCAAAAATTTTATTTGCTAGAAACCTTCCCAGTGCTATACTAAATAACTTCCCAAAGTTTCATGGCGTTCCAATGAGTGGTTTGGTCAGGCATAAAGGACAGACAGACACACACACACACATACATTCATTTTTATATATATAGACAACATTAAATTAGCAATGTAAAATATATTTTAACATTACAACATTTTAACATTTAACACAAAAACGTTGCAATATAATTAATTTTAAAAGATTGCGAAGTCTTATACCTTTTTTTAAATAATTTTGTATATATGACTTTAAGCCAATCTCTGGCCGATAGTGGTAAGGAAACCATGTCGAAATTTGATGATACTTAGCAATCAATTGTCATATTAAGGTGAAAATGAATTAGAAACCTGTCGATCTACTTTATAGGATGATTGGAAATCAATTCAGAAATGGATTTATTGAATTTGAAGATCACCTGCACTAGATCAGTTGGATTTCAACTCAATAGTTAATCAAGTTTGGCTTCTTGTTTTAACAACCAACATTATCTATATTTGTATCAATAAAATTCAGAAAATATTGACTTCCTTTGAATTCAAGAATCAGCCAGAGAGGTCTCTCGTCAAAATACTTATAAATAATGATATATGTATATATATGTCGTTATCGAATGAAAGGGTGCAACCGCTATGAATCCCTAGAATTAGTTTCAGTCAAGTGAGCAGCGCACCCGCGACGTGCCGTAGCATTCGCCCGCGATGTCTGCCACGTTTATTTTTTGTACAGTTTTTATAGATGGATGAATTTGCATATTTACATTTTAACACAAGCTTAACATATTTACAGTTTAACATACTTATGTTGGCGAAAAGAAATTATACATCTTGGATATTATGCAAATGATGACATATATATTGCTGTGCTGTATCTCGAGTTCATAGTCAAATGTTCAGGTAAAAACATATTGATTTGCTTATATGCCTCGCTCACAGAGGTAATGCCTTGAGACTCAATAAGATTGATTGATGTTTTAGTGCAAAAGTATTCAGTGTTGAATTACTGTTTGATATTGTCGTTTTAGCTATCGTTGTTGCACTGTCATTGTAGCTGTCGTTGTTGCACTGTCATTGTGGCTGTCGTTATTGTTCTGCAATTTTAGCTGCTCTTGTTGCACTCTTATTATAGCGGGCTTGTTGCACTGTTATGGAAGCTGTTATATTCTGCTGCATTTTAACGCATATTTGTATTTTCATTATCGACATTTTTACAATATTATTGTAGTTGTTATTGTAACTATTTTATAATACAATATAATGCGGCTTATAATTGTAGAACGACATTTGAAAATTAACCCGCATGTGTTTCTTTTGAACGAAAAATCGAAATTTATTTTAAGGAGAAATAACGATTATTTCTAACCTTAGGGATGAGGTATGAAAGGATGAATTGTAAAGAGTAATGTTAAACGGAAAAATAAAGTGTCCAGGGATGGGAATTTGACACTTTTATTTTTCCGTTTAACATTACTCTTTAAAATTCATCCTTTCATACTTCATCCCTAAGGTTAGAAATAATCGTTATTTCTCCTTAAAATAAATTACGATTTTTCGTTCAAAAGAAACACATGCGGGTTAATTTTCAAATGTCGTTCTACAATTGTAACTATTGTTGTATTTTTGAATTGTTTTTTGTATATTTTATATTATTATAGCCGTTGTTTTGCGTTGATATTGTAGTTTTTGCATTGTTAATGCTGTTTTATTTTAATTTTTGTTATTTTTGTTAAAAATAGTTTAATTGTAATTTTTAAATTTATATTAGAATGAAAATTAAAATATATATATAATTGAGGGTATTTTTTTTTTTTGTAATTGAAATATGTTTATATTATTTTTAGTTTTGGGGACTTTTTCACTTTCTAATATATCGGCTTGTCTAGGAAGCACGTGATTTAGCTTGTTCAAAAATAGCAAATGCATTAGAATAGAATCTAAAGACGCCCCTTTAAATTTCTAAAATCGAGATTTCAGTGTTCTTACGTGTCATTATTGTGAAGACAAAACTTAGAAACTTAGGAAGCTGTTTAAAGAATGCATACCCCTGAAGGTTTTAGTCAATGTAAGGAAATCTTGAATATTGTTGAAGAGAGAGATTGAGATTGAAACTGATTTATTACAAAGTCCTTATAAGATTATATAAGGTTAAATACAGAATAAATATGATCATATAATAATAAAAATATGAAAAAATAGATATAAATAGATAAAAATAATTGATAAATATACATATATATACACGGTCTTCATTGGTGGCGCCCACCGCGGGAAAGACTGAAAGAGAGATAGAGAGAATAGCCTAAAGGTGATGCAAGCTTATTTAGAAATGATCTAGAAGTCCTTCAGGTGTGGATTCAGCAGCTCAGCAAAATGCCATTTAAACCAATCCTAACCACAGCACCAGCAAATTATCAGCTCAAATGGAAAACTCGCAGTTTAAAATGTTATCTCCATGAATTGGGCAAGATGAACAAGCACTTCAGATAAATGTTTCGTGAACTGGCACCAGCTCAAAAACAATGGGGGGTTGAAGTCTGTAGACATTTGCTCCAAAAACCCACCTATATAATACCAGGTTTCCCTGAAGAATTGTTGCAAGTGACGAAAAATGTGTTTTTCTTCGTAATCCTGACTCCTCTAAGCAGTGGTTTGATCGAGGCCAACCAACTTTCCAGTAACAAAACGAAGCCTTTTTTTTTCAACATTAGGATGTATGTTTGATGGAAAATCGATGGAGTGAATCAATTTGAACTTGTGTGCAGGTGGTCACAGTCTATCGGCTCTGAACTCTATGAGACGCAAGATAAAATGCAAGAACTCGGTGTAATCGATATATTTCACACGCTGCTTATAGCCCAGACTTTGTCCCATCAGAACATCACATACTTCGTTCCATGGCGCTATTTTTGTAAGTGAAACTCTTCTAATGCGGAGTCTTTAGAGATATATGTGGTGTTTTTTTTTTTCTCAAAACTTATATTTACAGCCAATGTAGAATGTAATTTAACCTAAATTCGCTTCCTTACCACTCGAACTGTTTAAAATAACCCTGCTTTCTACATGTGTAGACATGTGGCGCGTTTACAGTAAAAGCAGTCGCCAAATACTACACACCATGATTATCATTGAATGTGCCACATGTACTAAGAATAATAAAAAATATATCCCTTTGACAGAATTGAACGGTTTCATAAACCTGTGCAGCCGGTTACGACATTTTACTAAGAAGAGGGCGGCATCGCCTAGCCTTCTAATCTCAATGCTTCCAAAAAACTGCGATACTAGATCAACAATCTTACCAGGGAAATGGCGTCGTATAAGCCTACTTTGCCAGATTCTCTAATAGATACCCATCTGGCCGTCTTGTTACCAAGAGAACCTAACAATCGATCACCACCTTTCTATATGCCTTTCCTATCATTCCAGCTCTCTATCTCAGAATGCAATTTTAAGAACGGTAGAGCCAAAAGATATCTAGCTCAAAACCTTTAAGAACCTTTATAAATATAAATCACCCTGGCGACATCTGATCAGTTGGATGTTCATGAAAATAACCATACATTACAAGTTTGTCTCAAAAGTTCGTAAACACTTGCAAAAATTTGAAATAACAATATTATTGGTCATAATATTATTCGCCGTTATGTATAATGTCTTTTTATTATGCATAAAGTAATTGTATTATGTATTATTATGTATTCGCCAAGTAATAAGAAAAACATGAACTCTCTCTCTCTCTCTTTTGGGACAACCTTATAAAATCTGAAGACAAATCCGTACATTTGACGATATCGGACCAGATGTATGCCACACACCGCAACAACTGAGTATCAATGCTAACTTGGACAGTTGGCGACATCAGATCATCTAGATGTACACCGCAGACACTAGATATCAAGTCTGAATGCTAACTTGAACAGATAACAACTAGAACTAGTCTTCTTCTTCTTTCTTATCTCCACACTGGGTGAAGTAGAATGTGTCTACCTTTGTCATTAAGACTGGGAGCACTACTCAGTGGCAGGCCGACTTAGCTCCAAAATAAATGGCCGCCTCTGTCATGAGGAACAGACGCCATGTGCAGCCGCTCCTAACATGGAGTACAAATGCTGCTCATCCTGTATCCCTGGATTAGGAGCCCTTACATGGTACTATCAGTCGGGCCAGCTGAGCCCAGGTTTTTTAGCGAGCTTGTTACTGCTCCCCTTCCTCCTTTTTCATCCGGGCTTGGGACCGGCAAGGGCGGAGTTACTATAACTAGTGAAGTCTGAATGTTAACTTGGACATTTGGAGACATCTGATCAGTTGGATATTTATGGCAGCAACTAGACACTAAATATAAAGACTAAATCGGACAAGTAACGACATCAGATTATCTGGATGTCCACCGCAGCAACTAGAACTAGTGAAGTCTGAATGCTAACTTGGACATTTGGCGACATCTGATCAGTTGGATATTCATGGAAGCAACTAGACACTAAATATGGAAACTAAATCGGACAAGTAACGACATCAGATTATCTGGATGTCCACCGCAGCAACTAGAACTAGTGAAGTCTGAATGCTAACTTGGACATTTGGCGTCATCAGATCATATAGATGTCCACCGCAGCAACTAGACACTAAATATAAAAACTAAATCGGACAAGTAACGACATCAGATTATCTGGATGTCCACCGCAGCAACTAGAACTAGTGAAGTCTGAATGCTAACTTGGACATTTGGCGTCATCAGATCATATAGATGTCCACCGCAGCAACTAGACACTAAATATAAAAACTAAATCGGACAAGTAACGACATCAGATTATCTGGATGTCCACCGCAGCAACTAGAACTAGTGAAGTCTGAATGCTAACTTGGACATTTGGCGACATCTGATCAGTTGGATATTCATGGAAGCAACTAGACACTAAATATGGAAACTAAATCGGACAAGTAACGACATCAGATTATCTGGATGTCCACCGCAGCAACTAGAACTAGTGAAGTCTGAATGCTAACTTGGACATTTGGCGTCATCAGATCATATAGATGTCCACCGCAGCAACTAGACACTAAATATAAAAACTAAATCGGACAAGTAACGACATCAGATTATCTGGATGTCCACCGCAGCAACTAGAACTAGTGAAGTCTGAATGCTAACTTGGACATTTGGCGTCATCAGATCATATAGATGTCCACCGCAGCAACTAGACACTAAATATAAAAACTAAATCGGACAAGTAACGACATCAGATTATCTGGATGTCCACCGCAGCAACTAGAACTAGTGAAGTCTGAATGCTAACTTGGACATTTGGCGTCATCAGATCATATAGATGTCCACCGCAGCAACTAGACACTAAATATAAAAACTAAATCGGACAAATAACGACATCAGATTATCTGGATGTCCACCGCAGCAACTAGAACTAGTGAAGTCTGAATGCTAACTTGGACATTTGGCGTCATCAGATCATATAGATGTCCACCGCAGCAACTAGACACTAAATATAAAAACTAAATCGGACAAATAACGACATCAGATTATCTGGATGTCCACCGCAGCAACTAGAACTAGTGAAGTCTGAATGCTAACTTGGACATTTGGCGTCATCAGATCATATAGATGTCCACCGCAGCAACTAGACACTAAATATAAAAACTAAATCGGACAAGTAACGGCATCAGATTATCTGAATATCTACCGCAGCAACTAAATTTCAAGTCTGAATGCTGAATCGTATAGTTGGAGATATCTGTACATGATTCCAGAAGTCCGGGTGTTAAGGAATCAAAGCCGACGCTGTACTGGTGATAACAATAAGCAAAAACCATGGGATAGAGCTTGGCTTTATTTCAAAATTTGTAAAGCTGGTGTGATTGTAGATTTACCCTTTTGAATCTGCGCAAAGAAAGTGCATTGTCTTATTGAGTTTTAATAACCGTAGATGTATCCCATTTTTTTGCATTTAAATGTAAACCTCCCCCAGATATACAACAGAATCAACTACAAATATTTTCTCTTTCCCTTTAATCTGTTTTGAAATGTCAGCCATACTATTTTACAAGAAGCAACAAACTCCCCACTCCAGTCATCTAAGATTTTATGGCATATATTGCCATAATAGGTATACGTATTTTTGCATATGCCTTATATCTATGTATTCTTACTTTTTTTTCCTTTATTACAAAAGTGCTAGACGTGCCATTATACAAAGAGTATCCAACTTCCCATCCTTCCAAGGTTGCAGAATCCACTACGTTTCTCAAGATAAGATAGAAGATTTCTTACTTCCCCTAAAAAGTTATCGCCAGCCAGGATAAGTTTGTCAAGGACGTTGATACGGGAGACACCCACTTCGTGTTGTGAATCTATTTTACAAATTTGGAATTGAGTGACAGAGATCATTAGATAGACTAATCCTTTTACAGGTTTCTTGGTGAACTGGCAAACCTAACTAGATTCGGTAATATCTCAATATCTATAAAAGCATAGTTCACCTCTCCCGTCAAAACTAGACGCCATCCATTGACCATCGTCGCAAACTAGCGACTTCGAGTCGATGACAAAGCCACAACACCAGCTTTAGCAAACTGAGAAGCATCCACCTAGTTTGCGGCGACGGTCAATAGATGGTGTCTAGTTTTGACGTTTATTCGACGGAAGAGGCACCCTATGCCTTTATATATCACTATCTTCTCGACAAAATTTCCATCTATATTCTGAATATCTGTCTTAGCTTCGCTTGTTTTGCTTGAGCCTTCTTGAAAAATGAACACTTCTGACATATTTATCTTCTTGTTCTTGTAAATATAGATTTGTTCATAGAGAAAGGACAATTCTCCCGTTTAAAAATGCATTAGAACAATGCATTTGACGAGAGAACAAGCTTTTAATAGAATGTGCCACATTATCTTAGACAAATTCAGACTTTCCTCTAGCCAAATTATAATATACGTATTTCTGGTTTAATATCGCCCTACCCTATCATCAGGTAAATCACCTTTTTGTCAAATTCGACCTTTTTCATAACTCCTCTTGTAATATGTTATGAATTCGAAGCTGCCTTTGTACTAATCAGGGCCATAGAAAGAAACCATGGTATATTGGGAAAATAGTCACATCAACCAATAATTTATTTAACTACCGAAGTTTCAATGACTTGCTGCCACTCTTCTCAGGGAAATGTTTATTTTGAATCCCATTTCTATTTTATACATACAACAACAACAACAACAAAAAGGCTTTTATTATGGCCCATTGCCCTGTATGGATTCGTCATACAACAACAAAATAATACAGTTTTTTTTTTCTCTTTTTCCCCATTTGCACGTGAGCCTATGTTTGAAAAGAGATTTATTTACACATCTGTTCTAAAACTTTCCTCACTACTTCTTTTGCGTATGAATCTATTTACAATTGATCTGTAGAAAGAGTTCTATTGCTAAATTTTTTTTTCTGAAATAGTTCTCAGCGTCTGTAGTGGGTTTACTAAATCTCCAGAAGGTGTTTTAAGAGTTTTATTCTCTTATATACAAACACGATTTTAGAATATCGCGTATGTATATAAGTAGAACTAGGATTCTAAATAATCATTTCCCTGCGAAGAGTAACAGCGAATCATTGAAACTTCGATAGTTAAATAAATCATTGGTTGATGTGACTGTGTTTGTTCAGAATCAACTATGAGTTATACAGAGTGAGTATAACAGAACTATGGTATATTGATTGTTGGCTTTTGTCTGAATTTGTCAAAGCTGGTGTTGTGACACATTGGATTATCAACCTGTCTGGTCTGTTCAGGGGCGATAAACTAAATGTATTGTTTTTTTGAATGTGTTTATAAATGGGATGTGATGTGCCCTCTTTGGACATTAACATCTTCAATATTAATTCAGTAAAATGTGATCTCTTGTATCAATATTGAAGTGAAAAATCAGGCTTCCAAAGATATAATATATTTTTTATATAATTCATAATTCAGGCATGAAAGCTAGATATTTTTTAATTAATTTTTTTAAGGAATTTTATCCTGGAAGTCTAATGTTTTTACCTTAATATTACTCATAATATCATCTCCCTCAAAATTTAGATATAGATTATGATTTATAAAAACTCTTAATTCTTATTAGGTACATATCCCAATTTTGTATGTTGAATGTACAATTGGACTTTATTTCATGAGATCCGCACGGGATCTAATGTAATCTTCATAATCCACCAAAGAGGTGTTAGATGGCGCCAAAGATGGCGTATAGTTTTGATATTTATTTTGACGGAAGGGGCGCCCTATGCTTCCATAGATCAATTTCCTTCCGGCAAAATTTCAATCTGTATTTTGGCCATAGATTTAGCCCAGCTACTTTGCCAGCTAAACACCTCTTTGGCAGATTGTGAAGGTTCTATTAGATCCCGTGTGGATCTCATGGAATAAAGTCCGCCCTAGACTGACGAGGGCCATTAGCCCGAAACCATGGTCTCTAGGTGAACACTTCTCAGTTTGCCAAAGCTAGTGTTGTGTCTTTGTCACCGACCCGAGGCCGCTAGTTTGCGGCGACGGTCAATAGATGGAGTCTAGTTTTGACGTTTATTTTGACGGGAGAGGTGACCTATGCTTCTATATATATGTGTGTGTGTGGGAAAGTAACTTACAGTCAGGTTGGCTGTTATGTGGAGCGCAGAAACCCCTATCGCCAATAATAATGATAAGTTATTATATAAATTAAAATTCAAGAGGCTTCTATATATTTGAAATAAATATAAATTTGAAAAAGGAATTATTCGCGATAGACACTCTGTTAAAAATTCACACTGGGAAAAGCCAGGGTATTGCCAGGGTCATTCGTCTAGTAACCGTCATATGGCTAGTTTATTCGTTAACAAATCCTTTTATTTTGTGTATTTTGGAAAATAAAATTGTTTATCTGAAAATATTTTTTCAACGGTGAATCAAGGCCCTTTTCTTTTCAACTTGATAAAACAAACAAGGAATTTCCATCGTGTAATTTCAAGAAAAGTTTGACAAAACAAATGATTTCAGTAAACAGAAGCAAGAGACTGATTCATTCCAGTAGAATGGTTCAAGGAAACATTGTCGACGGGAAAACCTTCTGACGGGATATACAACAAGCCTCTCACTTCTTGGATTATTGGATTATGTAGTCTTCTTCAATTGCAGATGTGATATAGGCGGGTTTTGGTTTAAGACCGAGATAGAGGACCAAAATATCTGGTCTTAAATCCAGTAGATGTTAGTTTTATCATCTCAATCATATCAATGATTTTTTTATCTCTAAAACAACGTTCTACACCTTGATTCAACTATAAACATTCTGTGTGTGTTTACAAATATCTATCTAAATACTTGTTTATAAGTAATAACAGCTATTTATTTAGTCACAAAGAATTTTTAAACCAACATTTAGGTCTTAAATTCACGATATATATAAATATGAAATTTAAAAAAAAAATGGCTTTTAAGTCTAATTAGAAGATTAGCCAGTTCTACAAAACGGGTCTACAATGAATAAAAAAAAAGTTATTGTATTGTGAGACTACATGTTTCACTAATA
>CP092866.1:48154491-48184152 GCA_030710605.1 Cordylochernes scorpioides
CGGAGAGTTTGACAGTTCAACTTCTGGTGGTGATATTCAAGTAAAACTAGATGCCTGTTTGCGGTCACAGTATCGGAGAGTTTGACAGTTCAACTTCTGGTGGTGATATTCAAGTAAAACTAGAGATGCCTGTTTGCGGTCACAGTATCGAGAGTTTGACAGTTCAACTTCTGGTGGTGATATTCAAGTAAAACTAGATGCCTGTTTGCGGTCACAGTATCGGAGAGTTTGACAGTTCAACTTCTGGTGGTGATATTCAAGCAAAACTAGATGCCTGTTTGCGGTCACAGTATCGGAGAGTTTGACAGTTCAACTTCTGTTGGTGATATTCAAGTAAAACTAGATGCCTGTTTGCGGTCACAGTATCGGAGAGTTTGACAGTTCAACTTCTGGTGGTGATATTCAAGTAAAACTAGATGCCTGTTTGCGGTCACAGTATCGGAGAGTTTGTTTCAACTTCTGGTGGTGATATTAAAAGTTTAACTAGTCATCGTTTTGTGGTCGCAGTATTGGTAATCTTGGTAGCTCAACTTGTGGTGATGATAAGATTGAGCTAGAGAGGTACCTTGGTGGGGTTTAAAGAACCCCATCCAGACATATAAATGTTGTACAGATTCAAAACCTTCGAAAGACCGTTTTACCTAGATTCTTATTTCAATATTATTAGTTATTTATAGAAAAAGAATTTCAAGTTTCTTAGATAAAAAATGTATATCGCCAGTATGCTAGGTTAATCCCACGGTTTGAGGATATGATGAAAGGAAACACCTGTTGGGGAAAACCGGCAATTTTCGACCCGTTCGGTTTTCCTGAAAGTCAGCGAGGAAGAGAGGATTGACGTAATACTCTAAAACCTTTCCTTATTGATGGTAAAACATTTGTCTCACTTTTATCTCTTTGTGCTTCTCTTGTCAAAGGTTTGCACAAGAGGGTTTGTTTTATTGGAGTGGTACTTAATGTCAAATACCCTAACCGTTATTTTGGATTAGGTTGCCCAATTCTAAAATCTATTCCTATCCTTTTAAACCAGAATGTGTCAATAAAACGTTTTACACGTGCCTAAATTGAAGTTAAGAAAATTATTTCAATAAAATTTGAATAAATTAAAAATATATTTCATAAAAATGAGTAAATATTGATGGGCGACTGTATCCACTCATTGTAAGGTTCAATTACATTTGTCAACAGTACTTTATGTAATGTGTGTATGCGCTAAAGAGTCAATCTGTTCTTTTAAAAATCAGCACAGTGGATTTTCTAGTTCATTTATGTACAGATTCTATCAATATTGTACAACACCAGCATTGGGCAATCCAAACATAAGCTAACCTGCCTACCATGTTTCGAGTTATGGTATCTTCAGTACAGAGATGGCTACGTCTTTATAACCCTTCTTATAGGATGCCAAGAAAGCGAAGTCTTATTCTAATCATGGCATTAACTCGAAAACAAAGGATGTTTAACGAATCTTTCCCAAGTTGGTATAATGCATAAATTTCCCTGTGCGTTCTCTATGCAGATATAAGAAAACTCATTCAGTATAAATATCTAGATAACAAAGGTATTTATATGGTACGTGCATACGATCCATCTCATACATACCTATAAAGCGCCGCTGCTATGTTGTTGTCGTGTCCAATGAAGAACCTCAGATGTCTCCATGCATCTCTATCACAGCAGTCGCAATGTCCTCTATTTGCTTTTTATTGGAAAAGGAGTGCCTTTGCCATTTTAGTCACCTTGGAAACTGACCCGAATTTGGTTGAATATTCCAAGGGTCCAGGAGGGGACCGCATGGAGGTGTGATCGGACTTCTCTCAACAGCTACTATAAATGTTCAATAAAACCCATTATTGTAGTTTCTCCCCCATTGATTTAGGTTTACTATGACTTGACAACGTTTGTAACGTATATGTTGTGTGACCAGCCGACAAGTACCATCCCGATGACGTAGCACAAATCGACGACGATGACATCTCCTACTGCAGGGTCCTCATGTCAAAGAAGAACAACATCGAGGATGCGTTCGCCTATGGGACAAGAACGCTTAAGTGGCGTAAAGACTTTGGCGTTCATGGTGAGTATAAAACTCCTCCTTCATACTACAGAATCAAGGTTTCTTACAGTATCTACTATATTGATAGTTAAAGGGAAAACCTTTTAACATACTATCTAGAAAACTTCCATTAAAGCTGTACTATACAGTAAAACCTCTCACGTGAACGACTTATGGGATTAGCGATCACCTCTGTTTTCATACTACAGAATCAATGCTTCTTAGTGTCTACTATCTTGATAGTTAAATGGAACAGACAACTTTAAAATATACTATCTGGGAAAACTTCATTGAATATTTACTATACAGTAAAATATCCCGTGTGAGCGCCTTAGGTGGTTTGCAATCGCCTCTGTAAAGTCAAAAATCTAATCTCCATTGAGAGGCTAACTCGTATATATTTGAGCTATGGTTTCTCTTGGAAGGTTCTACTGTCAGAACACACGGTGTACTGTAGATAACGGGCGTTTAAGTTTGTGGTTATATATTTTGGCTCTGGTAACTTTTGACCACAGACATTACTCTTCGGAAATACCGTATAATAATTACCGTATACATACTGGAAGTACCGAATACATACTGGAAGTTAGTTTATATAGAGGTCTTTAAAAGTTTTGAAATGAAAAGAAAATATTTTTTTAAATCTAACTTATTGAAATTTTTATCCCCTTCAGTATAAGGCTGAGTATTGGTGGATGAATGGTTATAAGCCGATTTTCGAGAGCCATGACACGGGATCGAATCCACACTGGGCACTTTTATTCTGAATTTTAAAAGTTATTTCAATGGCCCCCGATTCTTGCGAATTCAAACCCTACCAGTGAATGCAGGAAATCAAACAGGGCTTTGATACATTCGTAAATACTAAAGTCGAACTGCTTTCTAAATGTGTAGGTATGTGGTGTAGGTATGGCTTTACTACTAGCTACCTTGATTAACATGGCTTATACCACATGTACTAGTGATAATAAACTAGGGCTGTCTCAATCATAAACTTATATAAATATACAGCAATTCATAATTCAATCTTTATATAAAACTAAGGATATATACGGTATCTTAACAAATATTTTACCAACATTTCAATTGACATTCAATTAGCAAAGATAAATATCTTGCCCCAATACAAATATTGGTTTTAAAATATTTTCATGCTTCACACACATGCTTCAAGTTGGATGCACCGCTTGTAAAAGTACTTTTATTAACTCTTTCAATGTATGCTATATTGAGACGTTAGTCTATTGATGTACTCTCTTTAGACGAATTATATATTTTGCCGATGTTTTTACAATGTTTAATATAATTAATATGTTATTTTATTTAAAAAATTATATTTCATAGATTTAAATAATGTTTATATCTACCGCCAGATGTCGGGACTTTCTCTATATAAAACCGATTGTTGTTGTTTCTCGAGGGCCGGCTCAAACCGTTTGTACATTATGTAAATAAGTTTTTTTTTTATTCTTACGCCTTAAGCCAGACAATACTTTTATCAAATTATGTTTTATATATTCCTTTAGTTCAATTAAAGCTATTTCTAATCTTTACTATTTTTAAATTATAATTAAGATTTTAACCACGACTGCATTACCATAGCATAATTCTCAAGATAATCAAAATCAGCAGAAAATATTTTATTTTTATTATATATATATATTCCTCTCTTCAATAGGTCTTATTTTAATATAATAATTTTCGTCAATATTATATGTGAAAAATTCTAAATTTATACAATAAATAGATGCATCAGAGAGCGCCACCTGTTATACGGAATTGAAACTATTTTATACGCGTATGATTCTTTTCAAAATTAAACATTTCTCTTCACCCATTAATTTATCATTGCAGTGAGGGCAGCAGGAAATTTTTGAATTAAAAAAAAAAAAGAATCGTACGCGTCTAAAATGGTTTTAACTTCAAATAGTGGTTTGTGCTATTCACTCTAAATTCTGATTATAAAAATACCTTTTTCCCAATAATCCCTTGAATATTATATAAAGCATGTTACTTTTTCTTTTTTTCATGTTCTTAAAATATCGCATATCTTAAGTTGTGCACGATCCTTTCAAGGTTAAACATTTTATGGTCCTGTCATTCATTCAATTAATTTATTTGATTTGGGGAAGTTTTTGTCAACTCAAGGTCTCCCGAGAATCTATAAAAAGCTACGAAGGAGGAAGTTGAAGGATTTAGATATTACAGGATATGTTGTAATTGTTGAATGTTTTGAAACTCGCGTCATTTTGATATGTTTTAATATAGAAACATAGGATATATTTTCTGGAGAATTTATTGCTGAAGAAAAGATATAATTTAATCGCAATGTGAATATTGCTTTGTACCATACTCTTTCCTAATTTAGTATAGAAACCAAAACGGAATATTATTTGTTTAACACAAAGTAATATATTTTCTGTATATGTGTATTGAATGCTCTAGAATTTGTTGAAAACTATATTTTACTACTGAATATACCAAATGGTGAAACTAGACCTCTGATGTCTTTCTATCTCAAAAACAAATTGCCAGCGTTTCACATAGAGCGAATGGTGCACGTGAAGAGAATAAATCAAAATCTAAGCTTCACAAACACCTTGTAAGTTGGACACGCAGCTTGTAAAATATTTTTGTCTTTCAATGTGCTATATTAAGATGGTAGTCTACCAGAAAATAAGACCTAATCCAAATAGTGTGTGACGTTTCGGTAACAACGCTGTTTTATTTGTATTAATATAAATTTATTTGTATTAGGTCTTATTTTCTTGTAGCTATAATTTATAATCCAAATTGTGCTATATTAAGATGGTAGTCTATTGATGTACCATCTCTTTAGACAAATTATATTTTGTCAAAATGTTTTAATGTTTATTATAATTAAGATGTTATTTTCGAATGCATATTCCCTAAATAGATCTGATGAAACTCTCCCAAAATCTCCATTAGGCGATATACCGACAGCTCATTAAATTTTATTTGGTTGTCCCAAAAATCTTGGAACTTGTATGTATGTAGTTTCCCGTCTAAGATGTTTCCATTTAAAGCTACTTTAAGAATATTTACTCCATGAATTCCACAACAATAGGACTACACGTTTATTTTATTAAAATCTGGGATACCTTCGAAGCCACAAGCTCTTCTGTCACTTTATTGTAGTGGAATCTCTTGATTGAAAAATTGAACTGGAGATTTTAGTACGGTGAATTGTGATACTCTGTGAATGGCGTCATAAAACTACTGTCCATAGTCAATAGGTCTCCATGATGGGAAACTGCTGTCGATGGTTGGCTAACTACTACATGACAGTCAGACTTTGCCCCCCCCCCAAAGCTACTGTTGTGTATTGAACTAAATGATCCTCGTGTACAGATCTGAAGATGGACCAGTTCCCTGAGGAAGTTCTCAACTACAAGGCTCTCCATCTGTACTTCGGGGATAAGGAGGGCAACCTGATGTGTAAGTACTGACGACATAATCGTACTACATTCGACCTAAGTACTTGTACCACCCACATGGTTACTGTCGTCAAACTGCTTTTTGACAACACGCTAAATAATGGTGGTATTTGCCAATATATTCCACTCTTCTGGCGCACAGAAACGGTGATTGGTTGTCCGATTATTGCATTTATGATTCCTAAGCATCACTTCTAAAGCATTTATGGTGACACTATATTTACTACACTAGCTGAAAGAGAGTGTTACACTCAGAAGGAATAGACCATTTTTCTGACGCATTGCATTTAAAATATAATCATTCATAATCTTCAATATATATATATATAAAAAAAATGGCATATCCTGACCAGGAGCACATGTGCTTTACAGAAGGCAGAGCGCCATCTGGTGGAACAGAAATCAACTAAACATTGATTTAGCCTGTTCCCTGATATTTGGCCAACCCAATTTCTTGATAAATCAAGAAAAGCCATCCACGAACGCGTTTCGCGCTTTTTGGCGCTCGTCAGCGTGGAGTAGGCTGAACCATTGAGACCAAAAAATATTTTTTGATCCCAATGGCCTCCTGAAAAACCAAGAAATGGGTATTTAAGGCCAAACTTGCGTAAATACGCTTAGCACATTAAAAAACGAAATAAAAAATAAAAGATAAAAAGATCAGGTGTTGAAATCAATATAAAAAATGGCATATCCTGACCAGGAGCACATGTGCTTTACAGAAGGCAGAGCGCCATCTGGTGGAACAGAAATCAACTAAACATTGATTTAGCCTGTTCCCTGATATTTGGCCAACCCAATTTCTTGATAAATCAAGAAAAGCCATCCACATTAGTTGATTTCTGTTCCACCAGATGGCGCTCTGCCTTCTGTAAAGCACATGTGCTCCTGGTCAGGATATGCCATTTTTTATATTGATTTCAACACCTGATCTTTTTATCTTTTATTTTTTTATTTCGTTTTTTAATATATATATATATATATGGTGATTTGCGAAGCTGTGGTGGTAGTTGTGTGGTGAATGGTGAGATGCACACAGGAGATAAGATCCAGAAACAAACACCCGAGAGGAGTAGATCAGAGAGGAAAGAGAAAGTCTGAAGACCACCCTGGGAACAACAGATGTCGAGGCCACCTCTGTGCAAACTCGCTCCAGATAATCAAACAATCCAGGTGCTTTCAAACTATTGAGCAGGATAAATCAATCCTAGGTAGAAGGGGTGAGCGGACAGCTCTGACACATGTTTGTTTTTAGAAGGCTGAACATTTGGTCACCCACACAAGGTTGTTCTGACCAGGGAATTTCTCTTTCCTCTTTAATTGAATATTTATAATCATTATGGCATATATTTGAAAAAAAGGGGTCAGAGTTGAAATATCAATACTAGAATATAGAGGGTAGGCTGACACGTGGCAGTAACTACATCATTGTAATACGGAAATGGTTGGAAGAGATACCACAGCCCCTACCCCCTCTAAAAGTTGCTTAATTAAGGTCAGGGGGAGAGTGAGTGAGATAAGCGAGAAGGCCACGTCTGGTAAAAAAAACCTTACAGTATGTAAGAGGCCTTCGTGTGACTTCCCCTCGGTACTCGGGCATAGAAGAATTATCCAACGCGTTGCAGATTTTAGTTATTGATTAATTAGTATTTGTTTGTGCCGCCTCTGTCAATCTATAGTTCATTTCCTTTTATCTTTCTGTTAATCCTCTTATTTATGAAGGTCTTTTATAGAATTGATCATATTTAGAAATAAGTTTTATTTGACAAAGTTGTAAAGAATTTGTGAATCTCTTAATCTTTGCGCGTGATCATTGTGAGAGTTGGAATTTCTCTTTCTATTTTTTTTATTTGATTGATACCACCACTTCATCTCCCTGATAATTTCTTTCTTGTCCTCTTCTTCCATTTCCCCACATTGTACATATATATGTGTGTTAATTAAAAAGGCGTATATTGGATGAAAATTTCATTTTATTTAACCAATATTTCAGTTGGCTAAACGCCAACCTTTTTCAAGGTATTATAACATAATAATGTGTGTCAACAACAAACTCAGCGCCACATAACGTCAATAGAATTAAAGTTTGTGTGTGTGTGGAATGGATGATTCAAACTGCTTGTATTGCTGCAGTGGTGTTCAACGTCAAGGACCACAAGAAGAAGTTCATCCCCCCCGCCATCATCAAGAAGTACATCGTCTACTGGGTGGATGTCCTCTTCAAGCTGGACCGTTTCATGCAGGCAACCATCATCCTCAACCTCAAGGGGGCCAGCCTGCTCAACTTGGTAGGTCTTCGCTCTATCTATCACACGCGTTGTAACACTGATTTAGCCTTTGTAATTCAAACGTTGCTATTTCCCTATTTAACTCCTTTTCGACAGCCACGACTCTCAATCGAATCCTTCATTGGGCACCTTTTTTTCTGAAAAAGAAAAACTGATTCAATGGCTTTCGATTCTTATAAAAAAAAAGTCCCGATTTTTCCAATGGGTGCAAGTAGCCAAACTGCGTTTAAACTCACTTGTAAGTGAAAAAGTCAGTTTTTTACGTGTCTAGGCATGTAGTGCACTTACAGTAAAAGCAGTCGCTTACTATACCCACCATAATGGCATAATTGGGATAAGAGAGTACCGTTGCTACTCCTTTAACTAAGAGAGATTTCTAAACTTGTATATCTATAGTTAGCGTAAATATCGCAACCAAAAGTTCCCCCTCGTTATCTGGTTTATAAGTAATACACTTCCCAATGTAATATTAGAATGATCTAATGGATCAAATTGGTGAAACCGCTAGTTGGGTTTTACCTTTGATTAGCCAGGCAGACTTCAATATTTTTTCCGTCGCAGAAAAAGGAGAGTAGTGGAAATTGTTTTATTTTAAAAATAAAAATTGCGCAAATAATTTCACATTTTCTAATATAGGTTCATATTTAGTCAACAATACTGATCAAAATCTAGAAAATTTGCTCGCCAGATTTTTTACTATTATCATTAAAAATATCCTGTAGAAGGGCGTCCGTTCCCGAAAGCTAGAGAATAAAAATGTTTTGAAAAGACAATTTTCCCTGGAGGCCTGATTAATTTTACTCAATATTGATACAAGGGATTATTCTATAGAATTGCAATGTAAATTAGTTTGAATATAAAAATTAACTGCAATATGATAAAGAAAGCAAAGGTAAAATGTTACAGTAGTTTATTAATTAAAAGTTTAAAAAAATGTTGAACCGTTGGCTCCTTGTTTATATTTTTTTCTCCTAAGATTTTTCTGCCTCTTGATTTTTTTAAAATAAAATTCCAGTTCTGGCTAAGAACACGTGTCTCCTTTTCTAACTTTAAGGCGACTACAGTTTGATAAGAGAAACTTATTCCCCACATTCTTAATATGTTTACACAGGTTTATAAATCATAAACATGTTCAAGGTTTTCCACAGCTCTAGAATTGCTTGTTGGAATGTTTAATGTGTGCAGGATCTCGACCTGGTGTTGGAATTCCTGGATGTATTTAAGAACTACTACCCTCAGGCTGTGTGTGAGTTGAAACCTTCTTCAGCCTACATTCATATTTCTTATTTTCCAAGTTGGATTTTTCGACGTGGCGGGTTTGAACCCTATTTGATTTTATGTTCAAAGCTCCTTGACAAATTTCTTACCCTTAACCACCTCTTCAGATATGAAATTATTTTCCATAATAAAATCTAAGAGTAATCATCTGACCAGTAACAATCATTATGGGCGGCTACTCTTGTAAAATATAAACTTATATGGTATTGAAAATTCATCAGACGTTTAGCCAAAAAATATCTGAAACAATAAAAACTTTATATTTTCGAATAGATGTCGCTCTGCCATCAACATAGTTGCACGATTCTCTTGACATTAATCCTAACAACTAAAACCACGCATATATAATAAAAATGGTTGTTGAAACAGAACCTTGAAAGCTAACCGACTGTTTTGTTTCAGCTCACATCTTGGTCGTGGGAATGCACTGGATCTTTGAGGGTAGGTAACCTGGTCACATTGGTGTCATTTACAATACTGATATGTCGGTTATCTGTTCTCTTCGTGTTTGAGTAAAACATTTATGGAAGTGGGGGGCTCATACTGTCTTGTACGGGATCCTGAAACATATATCATGGTTGATTAAAGTTCTCTTGAGGTTTTGGAGCATTGGCTCCTAGTTTAAAAAGTGTTCTTTCTCAGAGTTAATTCTTCTATCTATGAATTTTCTTTTCGTGAAATGCCAGTTCTGGCTAAGTACACGTGTCTCCTTTGTGTTCCATCTTTTGAGTATAAACTGCGTTGATGAAAATATTGAGTGTACATAACACATAGTATCAAATCCTTCCATACACTAGACTTCTACATAACTATTGCCTTAATTCTACAATGTAGTAATTTCAACAGCGTATTGAATTTCTACAATAGCGTAACTCCCTAGTTCTACTTCATACCGTTACCTAGAATATATATCCACACGTACTAACTATCTAACTAGAAAGAAATTAAAACAATTAGTTGTAAAGATCCGATAGATTGTTAGCGAAACTGTTGTCTGCTGTTTGAGAATTCACCACAGAACCACTTAGAACTACTGTTCCAATATCTTTCAAATCAATATAAACATCACCTACAAGCCAGGCTTTCCCAATCTCAAATCAATATAAATAAGAAATTTTAAAATAAAGGATACATGACCATATTTTCATATTAGTTTATCTGAATTTACCATCATGAACAGATTATCAAATCAATATAAACATCACTTACAAGCCAGGCTCTCCCGATAATCTCAAATCAATATAAATAAGAAATTTTAAAATAAGGCACAAGGATACATGACCATATTCTCATTTTAGTTGATCAGAGTCTACCATCATGAACAGATTATCAAATCAATATAAACATCACCTACAAGCCAGGCTCTCCCAATAATCTCAAATCAATATAAATAAGAAATTTTAAAATAAGGCACAAGGATACACATGACCATATTCTCATTTTAGTTTATCTGAGTTTACCATCATGGACAGATTATCAAATCAATACGAGATCCTAGTTATAAATAGGGAAAAACAAGAAACTGAGCTGGCTGTTATGTAGCTGCCTACAAGATCATCAAGCCCCTGATGCCGGAAGAGTTCGTGGACCGCCTCAAGTTTGTGGACAAGCAGAAGGTGCTCGAGGAATACCTCGACATGGACAAAGTGGGAGCTGAGCTCGGAGGCAACGTAAGTTTATCTACACTACCTTGTCTTACCTACAATATATTCAAATGAGAGAGTACTTCATAATCATTTCTTAAACCTTTGATGCCCCTCCTCCTGCTATAACCATATACTAGTAGGTTTTCCCTTAGAAGTGGGAACAGGTTGAACCCGAAAAGAGAATATCAAAACAGACCCGCTATCCTATTTTAAAAAATGTTATAGCTCTTCGAGCGGCCTTTTGGATAGTAAAATTAGAATAAATCATTTGGTAAATACGTTTTTTATATAAAATAGTTAAAAGTAACATAATTAGACACGTCGATAATAAGTTCGAAGCGTGGAGTAATGGCGTGGCTTCTGGCTTGATTCTCCCGCCTACCCAAGATATCAAAAATACTGAGTTCTTCAAATATGGAAACCATATTACACATTTCGAGCTGTTATTTTGACAAAGTTGCCTTGAGCAGGTCTTGTCTGTAAGAAGGAAACTGTGCAGTTATTTTTTAAATAAGACTGAATTAAATATCTTGTTTAAACTTGTAGTTCCCCCTATGAAAGACTATAACCTATAACATGGCTAGAGCCAAATTTAAAAATCTAATAATGACAAATATGCTCTAAATAAATCACTAAATCAAATATAACATGGCTAAACCCGATCTCCTGGAGGTGCTCTTATTGTAGACTGTCATGTCAGGCTAAATCATGAGATGTCTTTCAACCCAAACAATCTTTGATACACTACTTCCATGAGACAGACTTTGACCACGTTTTAAGGCTATGCTCTCATGGGAGACTACTGTAGAAGTTTGCTTGAATATTACCCTTTTCTTTTTAAGCGATAGAACTTTTCCTGTTTAGATAATCAAATAAAGTAAAGCACAAGGAAGATGAGTTTCTTTATAAAAAGAAACTCATCTTCCTTGTGCTTTACCTTTTCTTTTTGTTTACCTTTCTGAAATATTCGGTTTATACTATAACTCATGAGAAATTAATCTGATGATCATCCAGCTCGTTAACCAACCAATTTTGCGAATCAAGATAACTTCGACCTAAGCTAACTTCCAATAAGATACCACCTCCAATAGACACCACGAGTATTTCTTGACTAACTGGGCTAATGGGAAAACAAAACATTAAACAATGGAAACAATAGTAGAAACCACAATGAAGCTATAATTATCAAAAACACAATATATACAAACTTTATCAAATTAGAAAGCAGAATGTTTTCCTTAAATTGAGTAATATCATTTGAAGGAAAACCTGAACGTGCGTGTAATTGTAACAAATAAATATAATGCAATTAGTTTTAGTGATGGTAAAGGAACTTACTACTTTCCTTTAAATAAGGAAATTTATTCAACTAGTCATAAGGAAATTCTCATCTTTTAAAATTGCGTACTTTTTTTGAGATATTTTGCCAAATTTTGAAAAAAAAATCAATTTCTGAAGGAATGTTCGCCAATTTTAGGTGGGACAGACTACTATTTCCAGTTCCATGTCAAAAGTAACTTCATTCGGTGCCGCTCAAAAAAGAGCAAAGTATGATATACAATGATGATTTATGCACAAGAGTTCCTTACAGTTACAGAAATATTTGATTGGGTCCAGGCTCTGGTCCTTGGAAGTATTGTTCTTGGATGTACTGATTCGACTCTTCATTGTCTATTAAAAGGGCATTTTAAAGTCAAATTTGAGTAAGTAAGATTTTAAAAGAAGTAAACGAGCATATAAAAAGGTTTGCCCTGAACGCTCAATTGAGAATTAAAGATAAAAGTGCCATCTATTGGGGTAAATAACTAAATTGTATTTATTTCCTGACAATTAGCCAAATACCTCTTGTTGATTCATTAAGAAAGTCTTACTAGTATATATATGAATGAAAGGAAGAAAAAATTGCAACGAGTTTCTTTATTCTGAATGTTGGCCTATCTTCAGGCCGATTTCGCAAAAAAAAATATATATATAACATATATATTTTTTGCGAAATCGGCCTGAAGATAGGCTAACGCCTGAAAGCTTGCCAACATTCAGAATAAAGAAACTCGTTGCAATTTTTTCTTACTTTCATTCATTGAATATCTAGTTGCAATTATTTAGGATTCTATTGTGTAGTATATATATAACAAGGTTGATGGAGAATGATATTCATGTACCAAAAAGCACTTCTCCCTTTAATTATGCAACGATGCATTTGTTCATCACCCTAGTAAAATATTTACTATTGAAGAAGAAGAATGACCCACAACACCAGTTTTGACAAATTCAGGCAAAAGGTTAACCTATATACCATGGGTTTTGGTCTATGGCCCTCATCATACACGGGGCGGCTTTGATTTCATAACATCCTACGAGATGGGTTATGTAATCTGTCGAATTTACCGAACCGGTGTTAAAGCTGAAGTGACAAGAGCCGATTTTCATGCTTGAATTCATATTTGTACCTGAACATCATTCTCCAGCAACCTTTTGGTGAATATATCTATGATTGCTCTAGATGTTCAACGTTCATAAAGGTTAATAGTGCGTTGCAAAATATACAGAGCCAGCTATATGAAATGTATTTCTGATAACGAGCTTATCTTTGATCAAATATTTATTGAGATCTTCCAATATTTCGACATATCGCTTATCTTCTAGGAAAACTTCTCTAGAAACTTTTTCTACCTGTAGGTATACGCAAGAATTAGATTTTTCAAAAACAAAAATGACGCTAATGAATTTTTACATAAATTATAGTTTCTTTCGACCATTTTGAATGTAAAATTGAACTACAAGGTTGTCCCAAAAATTCTCAAACATATTATGATTTATATTTTGCAATTGTTTACGAACTTTTAGGACAATCTTGTAATTCTGAAACTTGGCCCACCTGCTTATTAGCCACCCTTGTTATAGAACATCAGAGATTAAATCATTCTATAATAATTGTTATAATTTTACCAAGGTTACCAATATTACCAAGTTTGTTCCAAAAGTTCGTTAATACTTTCAAAATATAAATCATAATATTTTGTACAATAAAATTTACTGGCAATGTATTTCTTTTAAATAATATCAAATATCTCTTACACACCTTACTGAAATGATAAGAGTTATTGATTGAGAGAATAATATTTGATATTATTAAAAAGAAACACATTGCCAGTAAAATTATTTATACAAAATATTAACGATGGATGGCAATTTAAATTTATAAATAATCATATTGATTTGAAAATAGAGCAATCCATAAATAAATCTTTAATTAAAAAGGCATATTTTGATCCAATATATGCCTTTTTAATTAAATAATCATAATATGTTTACGAACTTTTGGGACAACCTTATATTTTGCATATTTACGGGGTATGTAAACTGTAGGTGTGTGTAAACAGCTCAAAATGGATCCACCCCCCGTGTTCAAGAACTACAACATCTACGTGGAGGAATTCATCAAGAAGAGAGACCAGAAGAACTAAGTTGACCAAACTTTGTTACGTTGTTGTTGTTTGTTG
Organism: Cordylochernes scorpioides; assembly: GCA_030710605.1. Classification (NCBI taxonomy): domain Eukaryota; kingdom Metazoa; phylum Arthropoda; class Arachnida; order Pseudoscorpiones; family Chernetidae; genus Cordylochernes; species Cordylochernes scorpioides. Next base: position 48,168,721 of record CP092866.1, read on the forward strand.
TTGTTTATTTATCTGTTCTCCCCCTCTCTTCTACCTTTGTATAGCACCATATCTATGTGTATTTAAACGTTTAAAAAGTATGATATATATTTTTATATAAAGATTCTATATATTGTGTAATTGTATAAATATAGTTTATTAAAGTTTTTTTTTCTATCTTACCTTTTTTTGTTATTCTTTCATTTTACAAATATAAACCGTGTTGATCAACTGAAGGTACCATCTCAGATATAGAGGTTTACCATCGTTAAAGGTTTGAGTGAGATACTTATCACGAGGTGACTCCAGGGCAGGTACTGTAGAAAAGACTAGAGAAACAAATACAAAATTTTGTAAACATAACCTAATGAAACTGGAAATATTATTCTATAATTAACAAGTTCACAAATAATTTGGTTCGCGAGCGCTAAACACCGTTCACAAAGAATAAACTTTAAAGTTGTTTCTTATCCCTTTGTCCAAAGATTACACAAATTCCATGAGTTCATGCTTTTCGAACAGTTTGATAATAATCAGCGGCCTTTACCAAAGGTCCTGTTTAGTGCATCTAATGCAAGTCAAAATGTGTTCTAAAACTGCAGGTGCCAAGCTACATTTTAGTCGAGGGGGTAGATTTTGTTTTCTATCTTCAATGTCTTGAGATGGCCTGTTCTAAATCTTGTTAATGTTGTTTGATGCTTTCTTTTTCTGAGGTTCAGAGCTTCTCCTTTCAAGTGCAGGCTATAAACAACGGACGAAAGTTGTAGCGATATGGTGAATTAATTTGGCAAATTCTTTGTGAAAGTTCAACTCCACTCTGATTAGCCAAAATATCCCAATTATTTTCATCTTCAGTTCATTAATTCGTTCTTTATTTTAAAAAGGACTTCATAAATCCATCCTCCAACATGTAGAGTGATTTAAGTGTATTGTTTATTTGATATTGATATATTATTGATACAATGCTAGAGAATATAGAGCCTTTAAAATGCTAACTTAGCGCCATCTATTGCAGAAAATTATAAACGCTACTTCTAAAAATATATATAAAATGCTACATTCTGTATCCTGAAATTAATAAAATTGATAAAGGGTATTTTTAGTTTTTATTTTTTCATTGCAGATAAGGGCTATAGAGAAATTTTAATATAATTTAGAATAAATTAGCGTTAAAGAATTTTTATTATTTTTTTTGCTAGCAGTATAACTCATATTTTTTAAAATGCAATTCTAACCAGTGCTTCTTGAAGCATTATACAAATTTTAATGATATCGCACAACGTATAGATGAGGGAGTTTATAAACAAGACTCAGAAATGGAAAATCTTATAGAATTAGTTTATCGTGAATATCTTCGCTCAAAATATATTTTGATTATGAAAACTGAAGTTTTTATTGTAGAGCAATATATGAAATTGCAAGAAAAAGACCATACGAGATCGCCGAGAAAGAAATCTTAAAATGTAAAGTGTTCCGAATTACATAAATGTTGAAAGCTTCATAAAATCCAAAATTCTCTATTCAAATCTAAAAATAATATGGGATATCGGCCTATATGAATAAAAATAAAGTTTACTAAGTATACCAGGTTTTCTCCTGTAGAAGGGTGTCCGTGCCTGAAAGCTAGAGAATAAAAATGTTTTGAAAATATACTTTTCCCTGGAGGCCCGATTAATTTTACTCAAAAAATAAAGTTCTAGTTAATAATAGTTTAAACTGATGCCTCCTAAACTAGATTATTAAATTCTATTAATCATAAACATATTTTAATTTTCGTCCATAATTGCAAAAAGGAAAATGGTCCAATAATCAGAAAGGAGTAGAAATATCAGTACACAAATATATGTACTTCAAATAAAACAATAATCGGAGAAATAAAAAAAAAATTCTTCCAATATAATATCCTCCAAAAATTCCAATTTCAAAACCAATTTGTAGATTTTTTATGAAGGTAAAAATCACTGCTGAATACATTGATAAAGGATAACTAGGCGAGAACCCGAAACAAATTGGAAAACTTACCATTAATATGTAAAATCATTAAAGCCTCAACCTCACAATAGGTTTTCCAACAATGTGTCTTGAGGGCGACCTCCTTGTCCAAATATCAGTATTCTAGTGATACCAGACATTGAGGGGATTTCTTGGTGTCTAAACAGTAACTGAAACTACATTCGAAAAATCACAAAAACAAAACCATATAAAGTATTGCTATGGATTCCATAGGATTCTTGGAAGTTTGTCCCTAGTAGCTTTACGTTTCTTTACTTGCGGAGTGAAGAGGGGCTTTGTCGTCATAGCATCTATAGGGACATCGTCTTCCTGGAGGGAAGTCTTGGCGTTAACACTGCGGTGGAATTCTTGAGTCAGTCACAGAAAATGTTCACAGCACCCATGGCCTCGAGGTCTTCTCTGTGATCTTCAGTTTGTCTTCCTTAATCTCGGCTAATCCCCAAAAAGTATCATGTTAGAGGAAAAAACACACATATAGATGAAACCGCAATTTATTTTTACCAAAACCAACTTCTCAAATATCAGAGATGGAAATAGAGAAGTTTGATGTGAAGCAAAATATCAAAACTAATAGGTTCATAAAATATTTACAATATTTTTGTTTCAATATGAACATGTCTTTTCAGCATTTATATTGTATTTACTTCAAACTATCGATATTCTATCAAATATATATTTCACATTCATAAAATGAAAAAATCTCTCTTTTAATAGATGAATATCAATACATCCATCATCATTGCATTTATTTGATCTTCTTTGCGTAGAAGGCACAATCATATCAAAGAATAAGCCAAACTGCAACGGTTACATTCCTCTCATACCTTTACAATATTACAATATAATACACTGCGGCATGTAATTGTAAAACGACACTTGCAAGTTTAACCGCATGAGTTTCTTTTCAACGACAAGTTAAAATTTTATTTTTAAGGTGAAATATCGACAATTTCTAACCTTTTGGATGAGGTATGAAAGGATGAATTATGAAGAGTAATGACGAACGGAAAAATAAAAGTGTCCAGGGATGGGAATCGAACCCACGACGGTGGGCCATTTTTCCGTTCGTCATTACTCTTCATAATTCATCCTTTCATACCTCATCCAAAAGGTTAGAAATTGTCGATATTTCACCTTAAAAATAAAATTTTAATTTGTCGTTGAAAAGAAACTCATGCGGTTAAACTTGCAAGTGTCGTTTTACCTTTACAATATATTTTTATTTGTGGAAATTATGAAGCTCAGATAGCATGATTTTTGGAAAATATACTCCCGAAATGGAAAAGTATATATATGTCGTGATGTGTTAATCCTATCGGATGACTGTTGTGTGGTTGGTTAGATGCAGTCGTGGTGGCCACAATGATCAGAGTGGTTTCAGGCGTGCATGAATTGAACAAAAGGACAAGGTATGTTGGATGTCCTGAGAGAGATGGCAGCTGGACACCGGTCGAGGGGGGTCGTCTATTCTAGAGTCCGAGAGGGACTGGTCTATTTCTGAGCAAGAGGGGGCACATCTGGGAATCCGACTATGTTTTTCGGACCGACGGTGTAATCGGAGACCTTTCTCCTGTCTGGCGCCGTCTGTCACTCAAATTAATTTTATTATTTCGTTTTAGTATTACATGATGGCCAAACTGGCGAATTGAATTGTGTTTACAGTTTTGGTTGTTACACTATAGCTATATTATATATGGGGATATTAAGTATATATAGAAATATATTACAACATATATATCGCAATATCGTTGCGAAGTTTTTTGTTATTGGTTGAGAATGGGTTTGATTGATGAGGGCGCAGTCGTTTAAGAGGGAAGTGGAGCATACAGGGGAAATAAACCAGGATACACTTGATGGGGGTTGAAATAAGGCAACTAGTCGGAGGAGAGAAGGCTTGAGAAAGATGAAAACGGTTTGGCTATTGGCTACTCAATTACATATCGGAATATTTGACTTATCTGTGGTTGAGGCGGTGAGAACGGTTCCAAGTTCCTACTCTAGGTACTGTCCAGGTGCTAACTGTAGGTCCGAACTCGGTGGGATCCAGCTCTCTACTGATTATTCTCTGTTCTCGATTTAAGAAGAAAACACTTCCTTCTCATTGGTTGACCTGTGTGACGTGGAAGTTCCCTATAGGCTCGAAGCTAAAATAGCTGCTCTCTGATTGGTTCGTTTTAACTCTTTGTATTTGGACGTGTTCTGACCTGTCCCGGAAGTGACAGTTTGTTGAACTCGAACTTTTACGAGTTCCGGGATAATAAAACCCTATACTAATGATTGTGCTCTCTCTAGGCCTTCTTTCTCTCCAGATTTTGTTAAGCCTAGTTCTTTATTGAAATTCAAAGCATACATTTTCATACATATTGGATTGGGTTGGCATCTAGCTATGTACAAATTATGACAGATGCGCCCCCTACATGTGAAGAATTTATGAAGGGGTATTAGTCTGAATAAGTTCTGTAAAGTAAAAGAAAATAATTTTGTGTGAAAATTAATTGGTTATAGGGAGGTTATATACAAACATTGGTAAGGATATAAGAGATAAAAAAGGATGGTATTAATGCTATATAGTTTGTTTATAGTTAATAGAGATCAAAAATTGTAATGGTGAAACATAGGCTGAGTACTATGGTACATAGTAAAAAAAAGAAAAATTGCCTAATTACTATTTTGCTCGAAATTGGGAAAGAAATCGAGGAAATTTCATGAGGTCTTTTGAGAAATCAAAAAAAAAATAAAATAAAATAAAGGTTGAGTGAAATCAAAGTGAAGGCGTGGTTGAAAAAGAAAAATGCCTTGTTGCGTGATGGGAGAAAACAAATTTGCTTTGTTGTATTGGTGAAAAAAGAAATGAATTGCCTAATTACCATTTTGCTCGAGATTGGGAAAGAAATCGAGGAAATTTCATGAGGTCTTTTGAGAAATCAAAAAAAAAAAAATAAAAATAAAATAAAGGTTGAGTGAAATCAAAGTGAAGGCGTGGTAAAAAAAAATGCAAAAGCCTTGTTGTATAAGAGAAAAAAAAGGAAAAATGCTTGGTTGCATGAAGAAAAAGAAAAATAATAAAAAAAGGTTTTTGTAAAATAAAGGATAATCTAACGTCTAAATTTAACTGAAAACCAATGAGTTTTCGTTGAAAAATGGAAATATGACAAAAGTAAAGAGGTGGTAAATAAAATGGTAAATAATTGCTAAAATAAGTGATAAGAAATTGAATAAAATTAATAAATTGGGTTAAATGTTTTGATTTTAATTTTAGAAAATAATGTAAATGATTGATATACAATAAAGATAATGTATAGCGAGGTCGTGAACCCGCTTTGTATCTACATGCCATCATCTAGTTTTCTTAATTGATTAATTTTGCCCTATAAATTTTTTGTCTCTTCTGTTGCGACACTTAGGTGGAAACGTGACCTGTCCTCAAGTGCGAATTTATATTATGTATACAGGAGACATGGAAATCTAAATAACCTTTCCGTGTACCTTTTGTCCTTGTGTCATGTTGTAGGTTGAGATCTCAAAAGCCGAATGTCGTATGTTAATTTGTCTCGAGCCTTAATGCGTTCTAGGGGTTTTTATGCGATTCTGTAGGACTTGACTCATGGCTCGTTCGTAGATCTGAGGGCTGGTTTTTAACCCGAAAGGTAATCGAGTGGGTTTGTATAACCCTTCGAGGGTGGCAAATGCTAACAGTGGTCGAGAATCGGGGTGTATTGGGACTTGCCAATACGCAGAGGATATGTCGGCCGTGGAGAAATACTTGGCCTGTGCGAGGCGGTCGAGAATATCCTCGATTCTCGGGAGGGGATGGACATCAGAGCTAATTAGCTCGTTCACCTTTCTATAATCGATACAAAACCGTTTGGTCTTGTCGCGCTTATTGACGAGGGTGACAGGGCTCGAGAAAGGTGAAAAAGATTGCTCTATAATGCCATTCTCTAGCATTTGTTGGACTTGATTTCGGATTTCTTGTTGGTCACATATCGTAACACGATATGGCCGTATGGTAATTATTTTGTCGGAATTTGTGGGTATTTTTACGGGTGGAACCCTTAAGCATGGTACGTTGAATTTGTTCTGTGTGAAGATGTGATTGTATCTTTGTAAAAGTGTTGTGAACTGGGGTGCATAGAGAGGATTGTTTGTCGTGTTTTAGCATGTATGTGGTAAAGGATTTTGTTGTGTCTCAGTGTGAGTGTCGAGTTCGTTGTGTTGGTTGGTCATGTGACAGTTGTGTGACGACGTGTGATCACCTATGTGCTTGGTATGCGAGTTGTCCCGCTGTATGGGTATGTTTTGGGCATTCTGGTTACACGTTGACGCCGTTGTGGCTTTGTTTTTTGAGGGCATGTAAAAAAGATAATTGGCCTTAGTAAAAAAGTTGCGTGGCGCTTGTTTAGATAAATTGTGGCATGTAGATAATTGTGGTTCAATCAATGAATGCACGCAATGGTTGTCATAGGCGGAAGGTTTGGTTGTAGGGTAAGATCTTTGGAACATCGCCTGACATTGCCAGTAGGTGCATACATTTGGTACATGGTTAAAATGGTAGGTAGGGGTAGACAATGGGGCGCCCAGCTGGAATATGGTGCATTTATTAAAATCTATTGCCAATTTGAATTTGTGGAGGCTATTAAGGCTAAGAATTCCAAATGGTAACGGTGCATTCACCACATGGAAATTCTCCCTTCGGGATATTTGGCCTATTGTCAGAGGGAGAGACAGTTTACCCATTGTTTTTGCAAAACCATCCAGGGTTTGGAGATCCAGTGGATGTCCCTTAAGGGTTAAATTAGGCAGATGAGTTTTTAACATATTGTAGAGATGGTATGGCACTATATTTAAGCTGGCGCCGGTAAATTTCAAAAAGGGGCATGGTATATTAGGGGCTAGAAATAGTTTCACAGTCAGTTGGGTTAAGCTAAAGGGTTGGGAGCCTACCTCAGTCTCAAAAAGTCTGCTCTGCTGGGGTGTCTCTGGCTTGAGATGGTTGCTTGGGACTCGGGACTGGTTGAATTGGGACCGATTGCACTGTCCTTGCACTCGGATATCGGTTTTGGACCGTTTGCACTGTCCTTTCCTTTTCGTGGGTCGTCGGGACTGGTCTATGCCGGCATTCGCTATGCCAGTGCCTCGCGCCGCAGAACTTACAGTTGGATGGCGGAGGAGGCGCATTCCATGCACCTGTGCGTCGGGGTGTGTTGTGGTACGGACCCGACATTTTGGGCGGTTGTTCCTCTCTGTGTCGCGTTGTCGGTACACTGGGCCCGTGGATCCGCTGTACTAGTCGGAACCACTCTCCTAGGTTCTCGGGAGGCACTACGCGGATTAGGCGCTGGTCGGAGAATGGCAACCCTTCTGTCAGCGTCTCGAGGATCACCTCCTGCGGGAGTCCTAGTTGTAGTCCCATGGCGGTTTTCTCCCGGTAGTAGGTCTCCAGGTCGGCTTGTCCAGTAAGCTTCATGGCGAAGTATTTCGCGAAGGACGCTTCGCTGGACTCAGGATAGAGGTCCAAGAGGATTTGTCTCACCTGGAAATAGTTCCGGTCGGTCAGCCGAAGTTTCCTGAAAAGCTCCAGGGGTTGTCGCACCAGGTAGTTCGGTAGACGGAGCAATTTTTCGCTGTCGTCCATGGGGGTGTCCTCCATTTTCCGGTCGAATGCTTGGAAAAACTGGTGCGCACTGTACGTTCCATCCAAAGGTGAAAGCGTCGCCGCCGCTCCATCAGAAACCTTGGCCTGGGTGAGGAGCGCCGTGAGTCGTAACAGTACGTCCGCCAGGGGCGCCGTCGTTTCCCCACTAGGCGTCGCTTCGTTCTCCCCGGGTTGCTTGTCGTCAATTTTGATCTGTGTCGCACTTTGGTTACTTTCCTCCATATCCTGTCGACTTTCTATCGCAATATCGTTGCGAAGTTTTTTGTTATTGGTTGAGAATGGGTTTGATTGATGAGGGCGCAGTCGTTTAAGAGGGAAGTGGAGCATACAGGGGAAATAAACCAGGATACACTTGATGGGGGTTGAAATAAGGCAACTAGTCGGAGGAGAGAAGGCTTGAGAAAGATGAAAACGGTTTGGCTATTGGCTACTCAATTACATATCGGAATATTTGACTTATCTGTGGTTGAGGCGGTGAGAACGGTTCCAAGTTCCTACTCTAGGTACTGTCCAGGTGCTAACTGTAGGTCCGAACTCGGTGGGATCCAGCTCTCTACTGACTATTCTCTGTTCTCGATTTAAGAAGAAAACACTTCTTCTTTCTCATTGGTTGACCTGTGTGACGTGGAAGTTCCCTATAGGCTCGAAGCTAAAATAGCTGCTCTCTGATTGGTTCGTTTTAACTCTTTGTATTTGGACGTGTTCTGACTTGTCCCGGAAGTGACAGTTTGTTGAACTCGAACTTTTACGAGTTCCGGGATAATAAAACCCTATACTAATGATTGTGCTCTTTCTAGGCCTTCTTTCTCTCCAGATTTTGTTAAGCCTTGTTCTTTATTGAAATTCAAAGCATACATTTTCATACATATTGGATTGGGTTGGCATCTAGCTATGTACAAATTATGACATATATATGTGTGAAAAAATAGTACAAATATGATATTGTACTGGGATAAGGTGCAAATATCAGTTGCACGATAAGGAGATGTCTTTTTTTTCTTAATTTATCAACCTTATCCCAGTAGAATATCAAATTTGTGCTATATTTTCATATATATGTTAGTTCAATTTTAAAATAGAATAAAAAGCTTTTTTTCTTCCGGTAGGAAAATATCAATCATCGAAACTATATTTCTAAGAAGCTATCGACAAAAAGTGAGTTTAAAATTGAAAATGTAAATCAGTAAAATAGACGTGAATCTCCTGGATATTGTTGCACCAAGTTGCAGCTTTGCAGGGTCGTCAACCTTGATTTCTTCCTTCTTGGTGTTATACACTTTTCGCGAGCGGGTTTCCATATTCAAAGCAAATAAATAAAAGTATATAAAAATAAATTACCTTTAAAAGTTATTGTGCTTATTTATTCGTCGTCTTCCTCGTAGGTCGTGAACCGCAGTCTTCCTCTCCGTCCTCTCTCGCTCCAATAACCAATCGAGATATATGTACAATAACAATATTTCAAAAGCAATTAATATATACAGTTATCAGCGTCATTCATTCTTTCTTAATTCTGTCACCGTTTGCTTTTGGTTCAGTGGTAGAATGCTTGCCTGCCACGCGGGCGCCCCGGGTTCGATTCCCGGCCGATGCATTTTTTTTTTTTTTTACAATTTTTAAAACTCATTTATATTATTAAAATATATGTGCTTTTCCTGTCTATGTACAGATTTATGGTCTAGGTACACAAGTATACAAGTATGTATACAAGTTATTTGCAAATTGCGTGGCAAATTTGCCCTTTCGCTCGCAAGTAGCGCCTTTAGCGGTGAAGATGGGAGGTAATATCAGCTGACCTAATGGACATGTAAAACGTGTTTTAACAGGACATAGAGAAAAATCTGGAAAATATATTTTTCGGATTTTTAGTCAAGAAAAATAAATTGACAGGTTCTGGGAAAAAAGTAGTTGTTTTTTATTCAGAAAATGATGATGACAATATTGCTGTATCCTATTTGATTATCAGATACAAAATTATATCCGGAAAAATTCCAAAAAGCAGAGACCACGGATGAAGCCAGTTCATTTTTAGTATGCAGGAACAAAATTCTAACAGAAAAACATTCATTCGAGCAGAAGACACAAAGCCAGATCATCTCTTTATAAAAATATCGCTTCTCAGACACAAAGTTTGGAGCGGGACGTTTCACAAGAATGACATCCAGGGCGCCAATTTATAATTGTAACGAATAGTATTTGAATAAAAGCATTTGATCGGGTAAAACCCGGGCGCATTGCCCTTTCTTAATTAATTCTGTTACCGTTTGCTTTTGTGAATGGAATAAATACCCAAATATGGCCATTTCTCATAACCATCGGTGGTTCAGTGGTAGAAGGCTCGCCTGCCACGCGGGCGGCCCGGGTTCGATTCCCGGCCGATGCATTTTTTTTTTTTTTTACAATTTTTAAAACTCATTTATATATTATACAAGAATGACATCCACGGCGCCAATTTATAATTGTAACGAATAGTATTTGAATAAAAGCATTTAATCGGGTAAACCCCTGGCGTTGCCCGGGTCATTCGGCTGGTGAAACTATAAAAAGGAATGATAATCTAAATAATCTGTTTTAAATAAATATTAAATATCATAGAATATTTTGAATAAATGTAGAGCGCATTAAAATTGATGCAATAATATATATCCAAATAATGCAACAGGCTTCAGTAGATGTGTTTCTTTCCATTTTATTATTGCATTCCCAAACTTTCAGGCATTTCGTCTTTTCTACAAGAGTACAAAACGAATAATAATAATAACTAATGGTATCTATCGAATAATAATAAATAACAGTTATAGATAGCGTTATTTATTACTATTATTCGTTTTGAATTCCTATGTAGAAGTACAAAAATGGTCAAAAGCTTGAGAATGCATTAATAAAATGAAAATAAACTTATCTCTGGAAACCTGTTGCATCATTTTAATGAAAATACTCATTATTTCCGCATACGCAAGCAAGTACAAAGTTCACAAGAAATATAGTCAGCCATTTTATATTTATTCTAAACACTGTGTCAACTCTATAATAACTGATAAATGGAGATATTTGTATTCATGATAAAATTGTGAAAAAGTATTAAAATTACAATTATAATCTCACAATGAGTATATTTTTTATTTAAAAAACGCTAGCTTTCAAGCGTTTAATCGCTCTTCAACGGGCTTACTATAATATCGACTTGATCCAACCAGAAATATTTAGAAGGTTTTTTGTAAATATTTCTGGTGGAATCAAGTCAATATTATAGTAAGCCCGTTGAAGAGCGATTAACGCTTGAAAACTAGCGTTTTTTAAATAAAAAAGATACTCATTGTGAGGAGATATTTGTCCTATCCGACTCTTCTATTTTTTTGTAGCCCAACAAAATAATTTCAAGATAACTACAAATGTGAATAATAGTTACCTAGAAATTATTCGAAAAAGAAAATATAAACAATAATAAGGTAAAGGGTTTCTTTTAATTTTGATTTTCGCAAGTTTTCATCTTGATATTGTATATAGAAGTATATGCCCGTTGAAGAGCAGAATTTTTGCTCGAGGCTTGCGAAAATTAAAATTAAAAGAAACCCTTTACCTTATTATTGTTTATATTTTCTTTTTCGAATAATTTCAAATGTTAAGTAAAAATATCAAGCCTCCAAGAAAAAGTATATTTCCAAAAACCTCTTTAATCTCTAGCTTTCGGGTACGAGCGCCCTTCTACAGGAGAAAAAACGGTATAATATTTTTATAATTATACTATATAACCCCAGGACTATAATAGAAAAGCTGAGACAATGGGATCTAATGGAGATCGTTTAAACGACTTGAAGAATAAGTAACAACAATATTATTATATAGTATATAAAGCTTCCAGGGCTAATTTTCTTGCTCAAATTTTATTCTCAATCTTTCGGACTTGTCAGTCATTCCACAGGAGTATCACGATAATAAATTGATGGTATATATACTATTTTTATACAGAATAATTTTTACATATTTAATTTTATAAAGTTTTAATTTAACAAAAAATAATAATAATCACACTTTATTAACATCATAAACGGGATATCCCAAACTCAGGGATATTTGCGTCAATACCTTTCACTGCATTACAGCAATTTGGCTATATACAATCCTGTTCAATTCATTATTTTACATAAATTAACTAAAGAAAATTATCCAAAGAGAAAAACAAACAACAAAACAAAACACACAGAGCAATCATCGCAGTTCTTTTTTTTTTTCTAAGATTCCTTCTTTTTTTTCTAATTCAAGAGAAAGTTGCATATGTATTTACAAAATTGATCAAAATTTTTATACTTTTCTTTTTTGTCTACAAATTCATCAAGCTGTCCAATACGACCAAATCTATTTTCCCTAAAATCCCGGAAAATTGGGCACTCTAGAAGTAGATGTCTCGCGTCTTGAATTTCACCTCCTCAGAAGCATCCTGGTTCCTTCACCGCGCCAATAGTTGCCAAAAATTTCCCAAAATTGCCATGATCTGTAATGAATTGGATATTATAAAAATTTGGACGGAAAAATCTTGGAATTCCAAATAAGAAAAAGCTTCTGAAAATTTCATTAGTATTATCAAAAATTTCATTCATTTTTGCGTGTAAGAATGATTTGACTATACTTGGAGCATGGGGTTCGTAAGTAATTAGATCTTCAATGGACAGTTGAGCTAGATCAAATTTGATTATTCTGGATTATATATTGTCTGTTAGGAGTGGAATTTAATAATAGATAGAATATTTACATATTAGATTACATAATAGAATGTTTACATATTTAATTATTAATGATATTGAAAGGTGGGGAAAATATTATACCATTATATAACATTATACCATGTTTTCTCCTGTTAAAGGGCGTCCGTGCCCGAAAGTTAGAGAATAAAAAAGTATTTGAAAAGACACTTTTCCCTGAAGGCCTGATATATTTGACCCAATATTGATACAAAGCATTATTTTATTCAATTTCAAATGTGTATAGAATCCTACCTAACAACTTGACCCATCATATCCAAGTATCTGGAAGATAGAGGTTGCCTGGCTGGTATTTATAGTTCTTTAAAATAAAAGAGACTCCAGCTAGATATTTTGTTTTTATTTTATCAACGTTTCGACAAAAATCGTTTGTCCTCTACAGGAAAAATATAATTTAAACATTTGGCACACTACAAAGCGTTATAAATTATTCTGAAACTTAACGCCTTGCCAAATGCTCTAATTTTCTTCCTGACGAGGACAAAAGATTTTTGTCTAAACTTTGAGAAAATAAAACAATTTTCTCTAGCCTAAGTCTTATTTTAAATAACATATCAAAGTTGAAATAGAGCCAGAGCAGCAGCTTCACACACCTAAGATAGAGGACATTGCGACTGCTGTAATAGAGATACATGGAAACATCTGACGCTCTTCATTGGACACAGCAACAACATTTATAATATGATGCACTAGCGCGCCATCTGTTATCAAAATTCGAAACTATTTTAAACGCGTAAGATTCTTTTTGAAATTAAACAATTTCTACTGCCCTTACTGCAATGGAAAAATTAATGGGAGGGCTTGGCTCATCAGTGGTGAACCCTGTAGAAATTGTTTAATTTCAAAAAGAATCTTACGCGTTTAAAATAGTTTCGAATTTTTATAACATATATCGAAGTATATTCAGTCAATATTTTAAAGTTGAGAATAACCTTTCGCAACACTAAAATTTAGCTTTGAGTATATTTTTAAAAAAGATAAATAATAAATTGTATAAAAATATGTATATATATGATCCTCCATTTCGTTAATGTGATATTCCTGTTGAAGGACTGATAAATCCGAAACTTAAAAATAAAAGAATATACAAGAAGCCCTGGAATCATAATTTATTTATTTTTGAACCGTTCAACAGTACCGTCGTACTTCGATATAAGCCCATTTACAACCGATTGATATATGGCCATCAGAAAGATGTTCATATTGTATTTAATGCATCAATCAGCTTTGAGCAGAGGCGATATCGTAGCCCATGAGGATCTTCCGAGGCGCGATTATTGCTAGTTGAAAACTTTACCCAAACTTTTAATGGATCGATCTCTTCGTCCATAGCAGCTTCCCATTTTTCCGAATATGGACTCTTTATTGCACATAAGCCTTTTTGAAAATAGAGCAATCCATAAATAGATCTTTAAATTAAAAATCAGCATAAAGTTTCGGGAGAATGATATTCATGTACCAAAAGAAGCACCAATCTCTTTAATTATACATCAGAACAATGCACTATTCATCACCCTAGTAAAAAACGTTATTAGTGATGATGAAGAATGAGGAACAACATCAGTTTTGGCAAATCCATACAAAAAGCCAACCTGTATACCATGGTTTCGGGCTTTGGCTCTCATCAGTATATGAGCGACTTCGATATCATAACATCCTACAAGAAGGGTTATGAAATCCGTCAAAATTACCAAACATGTGTTTAAGCTGGTGAAGTGGCAAAAGCCGATTTCTAAGAAAGAATCGAATATATGCCTTTTTGAGCATAAAAAAATGTTCGGTTAGTTTGAGAGAATAAAAGCTACATTGACTTTTCAAGGTATCAAAAGTTGCTATCGGATGAGAGGAGAAACCAGACGCCGGCGCCTCTATCGCAGCTGCAACATCCGGTGAATCAGCCGACACTGTTGGGACATCTCTCTTCGTGAGGTTCTCACGTCGAATTGTTTTCTCATCGAATATGGTGTCTAAAATTATATTTGTTTTTGTTTACCAAACTCATATCTACATTTTAACTCGGAATTTCATAATCTCTCTATAAAGTATTAGTTTTATTGATTTATTAACCTGTTTATTACTCTGTTTTTACAGGACAAAGACCGAAGACCGACGGAGGAGTGAAGCCGCAGTCTCCATAAATAGAGGACCCTGCCCTGGCTCTTTCTTCGGAACCTAAAGCCGGGAACCCTGCCCTCCATAGCCTAAGGTCAGGGGTCGGTAATTTTTGAGTCGGAAGAGTCAAAAATTACAATTCACAAAATTTCGAATTTTTTAAAGAGCCACAAAAAGTTGTATTGCCAACAATAAATAGTATATCCTCGCATAAATAAGTATTTGTGTATGGAACTATATAAAGAGCCACTGCTTCAACATTCAAAGAGCCGCATGTTGCTCGCGAGTCGCAGTTTACCGACCTCTGTACTAGACTGTTTGACCATTTGTACATTTTAAACTAGCATTGGCAAACATGCTCTAGTGAAGGCTCTTTTCTATTCTCTTTTTGTTTTATAAGATGTGCCTTCAATAAATATTTTTTTCTCCCTTTCAATGAATGCTCTTTACATTTTATACGTTCGTTGTTGTTCGTCTCTAAGCATATTGAGATACGCGAATAATTCACAACACCAGTTCTGTCAAATAGGAGCAGAAGAAAGCCAACCTCTATACCAAGGTATAGGGATATGGCCATATCAATACAGAGCGACTGTAATATACAGTATTTCGTACTACCTATTTTCACATTTTATTTTAAGCCTTTTTGTAATCTGAATTTGTTTATAAATGCTGGAATAACCTGTTCATATTGTAACAAAATATTTTTTTAAATTTTTATATACCTATTAATTTTGATATTTTTCTATACATCAAACTTTTCTCTTTGTATCTCTGGTATTTGAGAAATTTGAATTGTTTTGGTGAAAATTAATTTCGAAGAATCAGCAATGTTTATGAGCTTTTATTCTTACAAAGATGATATATGCGACACTATGTAGGGTTTCTAAAAAATTGAATCTATAGTTTAAATAT
>CP092866.1:48184252-48236164 GCA_030710605.1 Cordylochernes scorpioides
GATCTCTTAAAGGCTACAACAACGGAAAAAAATTATTTTGATTGAATTTTTGATAGTGGTATAGTGTGGTATAGTGGTAGTGGTATAGTGGATAGTGGTATACAAGGGAGATAACAAACAAATATGAGATTGTAGCCTCAAAAACCTATTGTAATAAGCGTAAAATCTATTTTTCAGACAGCCACATATAAGACCAATTTCTTTGGTCGTTGAGGTACAGCCACGCTGTAATTTTGATGTTATTCTAAATTTCGGCATTTATATTTACACTCATGGACAAAGCTTAAAGAAATGGAAAGTCATTAATGTCACTGGTTGTGTTTTTTTTTTTTAAAGAGACAGAGGTAATTTTGTTCATACTTGGTTATCTCGTATGTCTTTAATAAAGGTCACTTTGTATCAAATATATTTAAGCTTTATTGTCTAAATCCCGATACAAATGCTAAAAGATATAACTTCCTTAAGTTTTGCCCATGAGTGTATCATCGTTGTTGATAATATTTGTTTTTGTATATATGTTATTATTGTTCTTTTAAATATATATCACATTTTATTCTTTAAATGGTTTGAAATTTGAATAGATGTGAATAGAATATTTGAATTTTTTCAAATAGCCCAAATACCAATATGCCCATATATATAGCCCATATTCAAAGGGGATACAGTAGGAATACCTGCGTCTGATAAAAAATCCAATTCACTTTCTTGCATCAAGAGTGCAGATGATAATTTTCATACGTTATTTAGGTTTCATTTTTCTTATTATCTTACAAATTCACAAATTGAATTGAATCCACTTGATCGGAAGACAAATCATATAATTTGTCGTATGAACATAATCTCCTCCAATGGATCAACGAAAGTGAAAAATTAATCTCGGAGCACGTAAATTATAATTTCAAATTAAAATTAGAATTTCAGAGAAAAAATAAGAAATAACTTGGACTCCATTGTTGAACCTTTTGTTTTAAAGATATTTTTAGAGCCTTGATATAGAATATTTGATTCAGTACATCAAGACACATAAATATGAAAAATTGAAGGTTTACCATTGATGAACCAAGCCCTCCCAATATATATTTCATCGCAGTAAGGACATTAGAAGTTTGATTTTTGTGAAAAAAAACTTTCGTGCTTTGAATATTTTCATTTCCTATAAATGAATATTGTTTTGGAAGATAACATATACACACTTCCACGCAGATTCATACTATAAATATTAATTCATTTTTATAATTTTTTAAATTAATATTCAAGTATATACTTGGCTGCGAAAGATGTATCATATAAATAGAAATATGTTAGAGAGCGTCAGAGATTTGTCATAAAGAATTGTGTGTAACCAGTAATGCTTTCTAATATTTCGCTTTTTTCCCTCTGTCCGAATTTGTCTTTGGTATTCCCAACTCATAAAGCTACTTTGTTTCAAGATACTACAAAAGCTGTGTTCTACTTAAGTTGTATACTCCTTTCAGTGTCAAATCTTGACAAAAGCTCCAAGAAGAGAACACTGTCTTCACCGATAAAACGAACTGACTCAATGATGGCATTATGGATGCGACAAGTGGTACGAACAATGGTGAAAGACATTGTAGAACGAGAGGTCTATTTGACAATTCAAACATTCTATTGACATTTAGTCAAATTGTAAACCAATTAAAGATGAAAATGTGATATATACAAAGAACAATAATGATATACAGTATATGCAAATACAAATATTATTAACAACGACTCCTCCAAAATTGTAAATTGTCTGAAGATTAGAAGCGTCTCTCCGGCGATTCCCGTCGACGAAGAAGACGTGAAGTACATTATTTCTCTCTTTTCCAACGAGGTGATGTCTTGATCATCAATGAGAAGTTCCAGAAGTGCAGATCTAGAGGACCCCGATGATGAAGAACGTCTCTAGGATGAGAGGGCGGACGGTGCCACAGAAACAGTAACAGCGGGAAAGCGACGGGTCGCTGGAGCCTCAGGCGGTGCAGACAGGCTGGGATAAAGCCGGAGTGACCAGGATGACTCAGGACGGGTTTATTAGCTACTAGCCACTCTTTCAAATGGTTATTCCTCTATCTGCCACCTGTCTGATAGGATTCAGCTCGACCCAGCTGTTGTGTCTATTTGAGCTAAAGTGTAACCTCCCTCTTCCACCTGCGAGTGTCTTTAAACATGGATAATCCTTGTTTCCACTGATATCTCCCATTGGAGTTATGTCAGATCCAAGAATTTCCTTCAGTTTGTAAAGATGATTGTTGTTCATAGAGGTTGTCTCTAATCAGATAGGTAGCTTATACAAGTTTCTACTGGGGATATCGTGAATCCATTTGTTAAACAGGACTTTTAATAATTAGAGTTAAGCTCTAGCAAATCTTATCTGTATAGAGTTTGAACATTTTTGACGCCGTTCTTTTCATATAAATCATCAAAATCTACTTTTGAAGACATTTTCGTTCGATTTCTCGGAATTTCCCTTTTCCTATTTATGATTCTCAAGAAAACATAAATATTGTGGTTTAATTAGATGTAACTTTGTCAACTGAATCATATAGAGGATCGTATAGAGGCTTTCCTTATCGTCATTTCCAAAACGAGGTATCATTCAGGTAAAAATTCATAGAGAGGCTATGTTAAAGGAAATTTACTAAATCAGGAATTTACTAAGCAACGATTGAGGTCTTATACTAAATTTTTTTGTTGTCTTAAAAACCCTTTTTCTGATAAGCCAACCACATATAGGTTTCAGATTGAATGTTATACGGTTATCGGACAGATATTGTTGTATTGTGTATTAGATATTGTCTAGTTTTCGGACAGATATTGTCTTTGCATAGGTAGCATAACTGTATACAATTTAGAACTATAAGAAGGACATATAATTATTAAAATATTTACATAATAATTTGAAAATTAAAAAATAATTGCATAACAATTGAAAATTATATTAGAACGCGCTATTAAACATTCAAATATACAAAATAACAATTAAAAAATGAGAAAAATAAAATATTACACACTTCTATAGCCCTATTAGTCGAAATAAAGAAATAGTTGACTTTATAAATTTTTAAAATTATTTCAATTTTTATTCCAATAAGTTTCACTGCGTTGCATTTCGTCAGTAATAATGTCATTAGTATGTTACAGACTGTACCTCAATTTTCTTTCACTTCTCGGCTTTGCCGAAATCTTGATTTGTACATGTGTAATGGGTATGTTTGATGTTTTTGGAAAAACAAAGAGATGAAGATCTGTAATGAGCTGACTAGAAGAGGTCAATAAACCTACCAGAAGATCACTAGAGGAGCTGCGAGTGGTGATCAATGACAGATCAAATTGGAGAATATCTGTTCACTCAAGACAATAATATCTTAAAGATAGAAGTTGCCTGGCCGCCATTCATATTTCTATGAAAAATAAGACACTTCAGCCAGTTAGAGTTTTATTTTCTCTAATATATATATATATATATATATAATATAATCTTTAATTAAAAAGGCATATATTGGATCAAAATATCATTTATTTTACCAATATTTCAGCTCGCTGAACGCCAACCTTTATCAAGGTGTTATAACATGATAAAGGTTGATAAAGGTTGGCGTTCAGCCAGCTGAAATATTGGTAAAATAAATGATTTTTTTGATCCAATATATGCCTTTTTAATTATAGATTTATCTATGGATTGCTCTATTTTCAAATCAATATAATATATTATATAAAAAACTTAACTGGCCGAAGTGTATTTTTCATAGAAAACCTTAACACTAATGTCTATTAAGAAAAAAGAATCAATCTACTGATCATGCAACAATTAGACCATTTCTGGAATAAAAACCAACGATTATTTATTCCGACACATATGGGGAAAGCCATCAGTAACTTTTAGTTGCATGATCTAGAGATGTCTGATTCTAGTAAAATTTCATTTTTATGCTTTTTTAACAATGTTTGCTAATCAACGACATGTGCTTCTGTAGTGGCTAACGTCAAGGATTGTAAAACAAATTAATGTAAACAACATTTAAGTTGTTTATACATATCCTTGTTTCATTTATAAAATACAATTGTCGCTATACATATAAAAACTTTCCCAGAATTGTCAAAAGGTTTCAGAAATGTTTTGATACACACCAAATATAAACCATATACACCAAATATAATTAATGTAAACAATTTGTTTATACATATCCCTGTTTCATTTTTAAAATACAATTATCTCTATACATATAAACTTTGCCAGAATTGTCAAAAAAATAGTTTCAGAAATGTTTTGATACACACCAAATATACACCATATACACCAAATATAATTAATGTAAACAACAATTTGTTCATACATATCCATGTTTCATTTTTCTAATACATCAATTATCTCTATACATATAAAAACTTTGCCAGAATTGTCAAAAAAAAATAAGTTTCAGAAATGTTTTGATACACAATTCTACATTTTAATTGCACGGTCAGGAAATATTCTTTTTACTCAATTTATACACCTGATCCGAGTACAAAATCATTTTTGTACTTTTTTTTCACAATTTTACATTTTAATTGCACGGTCAGGAAATATTCTTTTTACTCAATTTATACACCTGATCAAAGTACAAAATCACTTTTGTACTTTTTTTCACAATTCTACATTTTAATTGCACGGTCAGGAAATATTCTTTTTACTCAATTTATACACCTGATCCAAGTACAAAATCAATTTTGTACTTTTTTTCACAATTCTACATTTTAATTGCACGGTCAGGAAATATTATTTTTACTCAATTTATACACCTGATCCAAGTACAAATTCATTTTTGTACTTTTTTTCACAATTTTACATATTCAGAATTTTATCTCGAACTTTTCCTATGCTGATGATTATGTATATTACAGATATTCACAAAATTTACATAAGCTTCAAACAAAAATACAATTGAAAGTGAAACAAGATAACAAATGTTACAAATTTCAAAATAGAGAAAATATTTTTTCATTATAGCGTTTTTTTTTTTCTAGTTACTACATGCAGAATTTGTATAGATAGGACCGCAATATTAGGTTTAAGAAAAAGTTTAAGTTTTATAGTTTTTGATTATGGGTTTAAAAACGTTTTTAAAAAGTTTTGTACTATATCCTTTGAAATTCTACAATCGTCAAAATTCAAACTGCTAATATTTGAAGTATTGCATATTATATAGTAAACAGTAAAATCCGATACACCCAGATCGAATTTAAAATTTATACCATAAAGAATAGCTTTTAAAGAATTTTATACCAACCTTAGAGATTTTGTAAACTAAAATATAACAAATTTCAAAATTTGTTACTGCTAATATAACCTTTTCGGTCTTTTTAGAATGTTTTAAAAACAAATCAAGCACACTTAATAGGTTGAATAAAGCATTACCACTATCGAAAATACTTTGAAAATTACCCAGGAACATTTGAAAATAAGCAAAGTATTTGATAATCTATAGAAAATTTTGTACTTCATTCAAAACTAGGAAAAATTTAAGATAATTTTGGCCAATTTGCAAGATAAAATTCTCTTTGGCAGATTGTAAAGATTCCATGAGATCAAGGGATCTCATGGAATAAAAGTCCGCTCTAGGCTAAAGAGGGTCATTAATCCGAAACCATGATCTCTAGGTGGATGCTTCTCGATATGCCAAAGCTGCTGTGGCTTTGTCACCGATCAGAGGCCGTTAGTTTGCGACGACAGTCGATAGCGCTTTGTTTCAGCGTCTATTGACTGCAGAAATATTTTTATAGGTCAATATCCTCGTCGAATTTTCCACCTATAAACTTTTTATTAGATTAAATTTGTTTACATCAGTTATTGAAATACTTTCTTACTATGTACCAAGTGCAATTCTCAACCTGCAACCTCAAAACTGACTATTGACTCATCCATTAATGTGCTCTACTCATCCCCGAAAGACACCATTAAAAGTCTCGAGCTTTAAAAGCTTGATATCCTAATATGATTGAGCGGAGATGAAGAAGAGTTAACGAATTTATACCCAACTCAAATTTATAACTTAATGCAATGTAGTAACTTATTAGTGGTTGGTTGTAAGATTGAAGAGCTAATATCAAAAAAGCTCGAAAATATCAAAGTCATCCTTAGGAATTAACATGTCAGATCCTCAAGGTTTTGAAACAGATTTTAAAAACTTTAAAAGAATCCTAAAAGTTATGAAAACTAAGCTCCAAAAGATTAAGCCCAACCACACAAAAATTAGGTAGGAAGTCTTACCAATATTTAAAAATACAAGTTTTAAAATTGAGCGATTTCATGGAAAATTTATCAGATATAGGCAAGTCTTTTTCCACTTATATTCAAGTGATATTAACTAACTTAAATCCACCAAAATCTAAATAGCTATAGGTAACTACAAAGCTATGCTAAATATCGAACCTAAGCAATGGCATATTGGCAGGCATATATTCCGTACTAGAAACTTAGCCTATTTTCAAATGAAAAACTTAAAATGGTTTGAACAACAAAGTAACATTTTATTTTCGAACAATTTTAGAGAGTATCTGGAGGCCACGCTGAAGAAGAGATCTACTGGGGCCAACATTCTCTTTTCCATCGCTGATATTTTTATTCACTTTGTCAGCAAGATTTCTTTCTGGTGGTGGTCCAACTGCCTTAGATTCTGAAGTACTTGGCTTTCCTTCAAGCAGTTTCTTAGAATCTTGAGAGATTGATCCTTGTTGAGCCTCTGACTGAGGCTTCTTTTCCGGACCTATATCAGGACAAATTTGGGAGGCAATTTTTTCATACTCTGACTCTTTATCATGGCCTGATTTTCCTCCGTTATTTCTTGATGACTTCATCGTAGCTTCGGTTTCTTCCAAGTCTTCCGCTGCTGCAAGACTCAGTAGAATGCAGTCGAACATACCTCCCTTCCTTTATATTCCTTAGTCTATACTATTATTTGCATAGTTGTAAACATTTCGTGATTGTCTCTCTTAATAGATATGCAAATATGATTATATTTATGGAAATATTAGCATATTTCGATTATTCAATTAAATATACATAGATTTATTTATATCGAAATAAAAGATAAGTGCTATAAATATATGTATTATTTATTCATTTAGGAATGATCTATTTCTCATCTCTAGATGAATTAACACAAATTTTCGGTTAGTTTAAACACACACTAATATGTATCAAGTATTAAATTTTCAAATATGTTCTCGCTAGTAAAGACAAAGTTTCCAACAGTAGATGTCCTAACTGATCTAATTCTATATTGTATTTGGTGAAGGGATTTTAAAATACCAATTAACATGATGCTGCGGTCTGCGTTTTAGAAGGCAAGTGATAAACCGCAACATTCAACTTTTCAAGAGATCACCATATAAAGATATGGATTATAGATGATATATACATAAGGTAATAAGACCAAATATATATACAGTTAAACCTGTCTATAGCGCCCCCTCTAAATAGCGCCTCCCTCTCTATAGAGCCCGATTTTAAATACGTAGTACGATGCGATTTACATTAAAAGTGACCTGTCTATTGCACCTCCTCTTTATAGCACCCTTTTTTGGTGAGTCCCAAGAGGGAGCGCTATAGACAGGTTTAACTGTAAGTAGTGTGTGACGGTTCGGTAACAGCGCTGTTACCGACACATCATACACTATATATTTGAATTTGGTCATACACCCATGAATTTGATCTTATTACCTTGTGCATATAAAGATACATTAAAAAGAATCCAAGACTTTGTAGGATGATAGGTATTGCTGCAGGGATGTATGGAAGTAATAACAGAAGAAGCAATAGAAAGTTCTGAGAGGACAGGAATACTGCCAACCATCAAGCTATGAGTTGTGAGAATAAATAGACAAATTGACAACAAAAATTAGATTAGGCATTTACAAGTGTAGTTGGGAGCATTGTATATATCCATACTACCAGTTCTATAGTTCAGAAGACGGTTAAACATACTTTATTGACTACTAGTCAATTATGGATGAAAAATAATGAATATAATACAGTGAAATTATGATTGAGGAAGGCTCCACCATCTTGCTAGAGTCCTCCTCCAGACGATGAGAGGGTCTTCTTGGACGCCCCGTAACTCCAGGCCCAGGAAGTGCTTGTAGATACGGGTCTTGGCAGACGCCAGGATGGCCAGGGCGTCGTCCTCCAGGTCATGAATATAGTTCAGAAGAAAATCTAAGAATATCAGTGGAAGACTAAAACATGACTAAAAGGCAATGTTTTTATACCTCTCCGCCAAGACTATATCGTTAATGGTCATTTTTTTCTTGTTGATACCTTCTTTATCTTGGACATCAGGACGAGTCGTATGTAAGTCGAATTGTCTTAATGAAAATAAATAAATTAAACAAGCTTCAAAGAAAGGAATAAACATTATATATATATTCGAACTATGGGCCAACAGTCCGAAACGCGTCTTTGATTAGCTTTTCTTGATTAATCAAGAATGGGTATTTGGCCAATTCTGGAATAATTAAAAATCAACGAGAATAGTTGATATATTCGAAACTATTATAGACGTGTATGATTCTTTTGAAAATTAAACAATTTCTACTGTCCTTCTTTTTTTTTTAATCTGAATTGTGTTAGATTTTTTCACGAAAGTTAATAGGGAAGGTATTGAATATTTAGAATGTTTTTTTTTTATGTATTTATCATCTAACAAGGCTCGATATTGATGTATTTGGACTTATTAAAGAGGACACAGATAAACAAACAAACTGAAACTTAGGATTAAATATTTACAGATTTACATGTATCAAGAGACAGAGTTTATGAAATTTGTATAAACAAAGTAGTTGCAGTAAGGGCGTCTATAATAGTTTCGAATCTTCATAACAGATGGCGCGCTATGCATCATTATATATATATATATATATATATATACTGATCTTTATACAAATCAATCATATAGAAATTAACACATATCTATAATGTGAAAAAGAATGGGTATTTGGACATTAGTGAATTTTTTTTTTAATCAATGATTAGTTTATATTTAAGCCGACAGATGGCGCAAGCCTTCAGCAACTTTTAGTTACATAATAAGATGTCTTTTTCTTAACATATCCATTAGTTTTAAAAAATATATTTATATAGATATTATTTCCATTCCGATAGATTCATAAATATATTTATAATACCATAAAGGAAATCATATACAGTGGTACCTCGACATACGAGCGCCCCAACATACGAGTTTTTCGATATACGAGCCGACGAGCAAGTGATTTTTTTGCTTTTAGTTACGAGCGAAATTCGAGATACGAGTTCGGTTCGGTAGTAACACGCAGTCGCGCCATCACGATCAGTTAGCAGCGTGCTTCCGCTGTGATAAGTTGTGTTTTGTGTTGCGTTTACATTTACAGTTTTAGTTCATTTATTTTTATAACCATGGATCGGAAGAAAGTTAGTATAAAGTCAAGTGCTAAGAAAAAGATGATGAGTATTGAATTAAAACGTGAAATTTCTACAAGTGAGATAAAGAAGATCTTAGGAATGTGGGAGAGAGTTTCACAGTTCGTGGAAAAAAAAACACCCAGAAAAAGTTGCAACAGGTCGTGCATCTGACCTTTTTAATGACACTTGCCTAACTCATTTCCGGAACATTCTGAGAGGGAGGAAAAAACAAACCTCCTTGGACATGTTTTTTTTTCTAAACGGCCTACAGGTGAAAGCGAGAAAAATGTAGCGAAAAAGGCAAAGACCAGTGAGGATATCTAATTTATTTCTTTATATTCTCTTTTTTGTTTTTGTGCAATAAATATTTGATATTTATAACTACGTTTTTATTATTTAAAACCACGTAACAAAAATAACTGGGGTGACATTTTGGAGGTTGGAACGGATGAATGGTAGTTCAATTGTTTTGTATGGGGAAATTTGCTTCGAGATACGAGTAATTCAAGATACGAGTAAGGTTGCGGAACGAATTAAACTCGTATGTCGAGGTACCACTGTATTGTATATTGCCACGTGGAAAATTAGGGAAGACAAACTTCAGGATGACACAGCAATTTATTTCAGGCAAAAAAAAACTATGAATGGTAAACAAAAGATAAGCCACGAGGGAAATTTACAGATTAGCAAGATATAAACATAAAAATGACCACTTTGTTAATAAAAATAATGAAATTAATAAATACTTTGTTACAATATATTTTAGCAAGGTATTTATTATTTTACACAAATAAATTTACTGGCAATGCGTTTCTTTTAAATATCATCAAATATTATCTCTAGAGACCTTACTGCAATGATATGAGTTATTGAATGAGAGGGCTTGGCTCATCAGTAGTGAACCCTCTCAACGGTTTCGCCAAATTAATCTCTAGACCGCTCTACTATTGTATTGGATTGGTTTGGAGTATACCTTGTATTTTCTATGGAAGGCAGCTTAGGGGTGTTTAGTGAATTATGGACATAAGCTTATAGGTCTGTAGAGGTACATACATATAATTTCAAGGTATTGCATCGAGCAAAGCTCTTCCGCAAAATATGTTTTCATAACCAATATATATGTAATCCAATACAATAGTAGAGCGTTCTAGAGATTAATTTGGCGAAACCGCTGAGAGGGTTCACTACTGATGAGCCAAGCCCTCTCATTCAATAACTCATATCATTGCAGTAAGGTCTGTAGAGATAATATTTGATGATATTTAAAAGAAACGAATTGCCAGTAAATTTATTTGTGTAAAATTTTAACGATAGATGGCAATTAAAATTTAATTTACTAATATTTATTATTTTATTAACAAAGTATCATTTTTGATGTTTATATTTTGCTCTACTTTGTATATTCCCTCATTGTTTATCTTTTGTTTATCATTCATAGTTTGTTCTTGTGCCTAAAATAAATTGCTGTGTCATACTGGAGTTTGTCTTTCTTAATTTTCCACGTTGTCAATATTATATATCTTTTTACTCTGTAAACTGGCGAATCCTTTATAGGACGAGAGGTCCTCAATAAAGGCTTTTGTTGTTGTTGTTGTATATCTTTTTGAGCTAATCATTTACCATATTTTATTTATAAATATTATGTGCAAAATTGATTGACATTTTATAAGAGCTTGGCATATCTTCAGTACACCCTCCCAGCCAGTTTTATCCACATCAATTGTCCAACAATTATCTCAAAAGATAGAGGTTGCCTGAGACCGACCTTCATTATTCTTGAAACTGCTCCAACAATTATATTGTATATCTGTTGAAATAATTGAAACCTTTTTTTTTTCAATTTCTATTCAGCTTGGTTTTCAAAATTATTTTTTGAATCTGAATTATGTTAGATTTTTTTCATTAAAACTATTAGTTAACGTAAAGATAGAGGCTTCCTGGCCGGTATTCATATTTTTATGAAAAATAGACACTTCGGCCAGTTGAAGTTTTTCATTTCCTCAACGTTTCGACAAAAAGCTTTTGTGAAAATTAGAAACTATTTTAGACGCGTAAGATTCTTCTTGAAATTAAACAACTTCTACTGCCCTTACTGCAATAGAAACATTAATGGGAGGGCCTGGCTCAGTAAGGGCAGTAGAAATTGTTTAATTTTAAAAAGAATCTTACGCGTCTAAAATAGTTTCAAATTTTCATAACAGATGGCGCGCTAGTGCATCGTAATAAAAAAATTTTGTCTTCGTCAGGAGAAGTAAATAAAAATAAAACATTTGGCAAGGCGTTAAAAATTGTTCTAAATGTGGTCGAAACGTTAAGAAAATAAAAAACTCAAACTGGCCGAAGTGTCTATTTTTCGTAGAAATATTAGTTAACGTATTGAATATTTAGAATGTCTTTTAAAAATTTATTTATCATCTAACAAGGCGCGATATTGATGTATTTGGACTTATTACAGTGGAAACAGATAAACAAACAAACTGAAACTTAGGATTAAATATTTAAAGATTTACATGTATTAAGAGACAGAGTTTATGAAATTTGTATAAACAAAGTGGTTGCTGTAAGAGAGATAAGTCATTTATATCTAGGAACAATCGATTTCTCACTTCTGCAAAGTTCGGACAGTCATAGATAAGGTGAATATTTGTTTGTTCAGTTTCTCCGCGGGACCAATTTGATGTTTCTGATAGATCTATTTTATGTAAGTGTGGGATGGTTGCGTGATGTGTTGGTGTGGCTTGTAGAAAGGCCGCTGATAAAATTATAATTAAAATTAATTTATTTAAAGCCAGAAATATATAAAGAGAAAAGAAGTAACGGTTGAAGTAACGGCCGTTGGGAGCAGGCCTTGTTGTTATGACGCCAGTGGCCAGCAAAAGTGTCGGATGACACCCCGCGCGCATGCGTAGTGTGTTCTCCCAGCTTGCGCTTGCTGAAGCATAGTGGGGCCGCCACTTTATTGCCCGTAGTATGTGTATTGAAACTTTGTCCCAGTTCGCACTCGCTGAAGCAAAGTGTGGTCGCCACATAAATATTGTTGTAATTTTCGGTGTGATGCGACAAATTGAGTGACGATAAAATTTAAAAGGAAATGTATAGGGATGCCGTTTGGAAAAATAGTGCGAATTGTGTAGTTAGCATTTAAAATGGATTGATATAATCGTGATTTATACAACTTGTAATAAAGATATTTTTCTTTGCCCATTTAATTATGGAAATATTTCTCTTGGAAGTTTCGTTCATTCAGTTCATAATTTACTTATAAAAAGACGAGAAAAAATCAGATATTTTAATAAAATGAAAATATTACGATGCACTAGCGAGCCATCTGTTATGAAAATTCGAAACTATTATAGACGCGTAAGATTCTTTTTGGAATTAAACAATTTCTACTGCCCTTACTGCAATGGAAAAATTAATGGGAGGGCCTGACTCATCAGTGGTGAACCCTCCCAGCAGTTTCGCCAGTTTAATCTACCATAACACTGATATATTGCATTTTTCGATCTTCCTTTTATAGTGATACTGTTGCTAGACTAAGTCAACAGAATCTATCAACTAGCAAAATGTAATATAACAGCGGTATGGTAGATTAAACTGGCGAAACCGCTGGGAGGGTTCACCACTCATGAGCCAGGCCTTCCCATTAATTTTTCCATTGCAGTTAGGGCAGTAGAAATTGTTTAATTTCAAAAAGAATCTTACGTGTCTAAATAGTTTAACGCGTGTTTGTATATAAACGGTTGATCCATCTAGATTCATGCTTTAGTTTTTATTCCTGTAGAAATATCGTTAATACCAGAAAGCTTGAAACGTAAAACATTAAATATAAGATACTCATCCTTGGTAATTTTATTTTTCTAATAGTTTAACGTTGTTTATATATACTTTATATACATAAAATATTTCTACTTTTTAAAATATTTTTCCACTCGTCTCTAATATAATGCGTTATTGTCCAATGGTTGTACCGTGTGTGTGTTTCTCTCTAACCTGCAGCCAATTAAAATCAAAACTATTATATATATTTCACATATATGATTGGACATCTAATGTTTCTATGCATGTTTTTGTGAAAACATTTTTACTATTCACAAATATTATTATATTATAATGCATTAGCGCGCTGTTATGAAAATTCGAAACTATTATAGACGCGTATGATTCTTTTTAAAAATATAATAGTTTCGAATTTTCTCAAATATTATATTATTAACCTGAGACTTTTAAAGCAAGATGCGGAACTGCTTGCATCAAGATTAAAAGAAATGAGTCAACTCAAAGACGATGTCAACGTAACATTTTATCGGACAAGAGAAAGTTCCTTCCTTTCTATCAGCAGGATGCAAATCTGGTTTACTGCACTAATGTAAAAGGCTTACTATACCTTTTAAAACTAGACGAATACCGTCCTGAATATTGGCATCTATTTATCGATGGTTCCGTGCGTAGCCTCAAATGGGTTTACTTCATAATGGTAATAAATATGCATCTATTCCAATAGCGTATACAACAAAAATTGATGGTTAATGTTGAAAATATAAAAACCATCTTGAATGAAATCAAATACAATGAGCATAATTGGTTTATTTGCGTTGATTTTAAAATGGTTAACTTTTTACTGGGATTTCAAAGCGGATACACCATGTATCCTTGTTTTTTATGCATGTGGGATAGCAGGGCACGGCAAATACATTGGAAAATAAACAAATGGCCTCTTCGAGATGAACTTACAGTAGGGAAATCTAATGTAATTAGCAAACCTTTGGTGTTTCGGAAAAAAAATCATTCTACCGCCATTACATATAAAGCTAGGTTTATGTAAGCAGTTTGTAAAGGCTCTAGATAAAGATGGAGAATGCTTAAAATATATATGTCGTTTTTTCCCAGATATTAGCCTAGAAAAGATAAAAGCAGGAGTTTTTGACGGACCTCAAATCAAGAGGCTCCTGAATGACAAATACTTTCTAATAACCATGAATGGAATTGAAGAAGCAGCATGGTCAGGCTTTAAGGCTGTAGTACATGGATTTTTTTAGGTAATAGAAGAGACGATAATTACAAAGAGCTTGTCCAAAATATGCTTAAAAGCTTTGGGTGTAAATATGAGTATTAAGGTTCACTACTTGCATAGTCACCTGGACAAATTCCCTGATAATCTCGGTGCATATAGTGATGAACAAGGGGAGCGATTCCATCAAGACATGAAAGTGATGGAAGAGAGATATCAAGGTGTCTGGGACTGCCACATGATGGCAGATTACTGCTGGAATCTGTCCCGCGACCTGCCGGAATACACTTATAAAAGAAAATCAAAATGGTTTAAATTCATGAAGGATTGACTGTAGCATTTTGCATTTGTTTTTTTGTATAGATTCGGTTTTATTATACTACAGTAAATAAAGTACCTTTTCGTATGACGTTCTCTGTTTTTATTTGCGTTCAATGTGTTTTTCGTACCGCTTATATGGACTGATGTACCACATTGCGACCTAAATATGTATATGTTATATCTCTATCTCATCTCTGATGAGAAACATAAAAACTAACATATTCGTGATCAGCACCTCAAATTAAGTCAGAAACTGATGCATTATCAAAAACAACTTTTTCAGTGTAGACCAGTGTTAACAAAAACGTTTAATATATTGTTAGAATTATAACCACTAAATTATTGGTATAAATATAGATTATTTTAAAATAAACTATTCCAATTAAAACTAGAATTCATTAATGTAATTTTTATATACTTGGCCAAAACTCGGGCGTTAACGAAGGCATATTCGTATAGAGAATTTAAATGAAATCGAAAGAATATACTATATATTAAAGTTACAACGGTGGTTGATAAGTGGATATGTAACATGCTTTGTATTTGAAGTAAACGAAAAAATTGCGCTTCAAATTTTAAAATAAAACTACAACCTTTCGCAATAAGTTTCTTTTATTATATAATAAAATAAACTTATTGCGAAAGGTTGTAGTTTTATTTTTTAAAATGCTTTGTATTTATTTGTGTAAAAATATTCCATTTTTCTTTGTGGCTGGGCAGTCGGTAACACTTTAAGTAATTTTGCATAAGTTTGTTTTGTTAATATTGTAACAAAGTATTTATTAATTTTATTATTTTTATTAACAGTGGTCATTTTTACGTTAATATTTTGCTACTCTAAATTTTCCTCGTGGATTATCTTTTGTTTACCACACATAGTTTGTTCTTGCTTCAAATAAAATTGTTGTCTCAAGGGAAGTTGGTCTTCCCTAATTTTTCCACATGGCAATATATTCTGATTAACCTTGTTGTAATCGGGTAAAATAAAGGAACACAAGGTAATATAAGTATCAAATAGGAAAAGTTACAGGATAAAAATCCGAAAGATCAATATGTTGGGTAAAGACATTGATCAATCGGCATGTCGGCATAGGAATCCAATGTCGAATTTTTTAACTTAAAATTTTCTCCACGCTGAAAAATTGTTCGAAGAACACGATTTTCTAAATGACCAACACCTGAAAATTCTAAAGAACTTATATTGTAAAATCATAAAGCACTTGCAACTTTTCAATGTAAAACTATACAAAGCTACAATTTAAATATGCTTCGTACAAGGTTTTACCAAATAACTGCCATTTAGTTTGGTATAAACTAAAAGTAAAATAAAAGGTATTCATACGATCATCAAAAACTTTTTTCAAGAAAGAAATTAATTCAAAAATTTAAAGGAAAACGTTTATTTAAGCAAAATCATTAATAAAATCATAGCAATAAGAAGAGCAGTAACAGCTAATAAAAGAAGTACAAGTGCAAGTAGCTCATGAAAATTGAGATTGATTATTTTTGATCTCTTCGATTTAGCTCGATAAACTTTATAGAGTTTTAAAGGTCTCTTATTTCGTTGAAGATCTGAAGATGTCTTAGCGATATTCCTCGAATTAATCTCAATTTGCTCATTTTTATCCAAGACTTTTGAGTGCACCAACTCTCTATCTTTTGTTTCAGAAGTTTTTAACTTTTTGGCTTTTGTTGCAGAATATTTTACCTTTATGGCCTTTGTTTCAGAATCTTCTATTTTCTCATCTTTAGCTTTTGCCTCAATAGTTTCAGAATATCTGACTTTATCAGCCACTTTAGAATCTTTAACTTTATTTGTTTTAGTTTTCTCTTCTGAATTGTTCACAGATTCATAACCTTTAATTGCAGTCTCAGAATCCTTCACTCCATCGCCCTTTTGCTCCGCTTCAGAATCCTTTACGCCTTCGCCCTTTGGCTCCTCTTCAGAATCCTTTACGCCTTCGCCCTTAGGCTTCGCTTCAGAATCCTTTACTCTGTGGCCCTTAGGCTCATCTTCAGAATCCTTCATTCCTTTGTCCTTAGGCTTCGCTTCAGAATCATTCACTCCGTCGCCCTTAGGCTTTGCTTCAGAATCCTTTACTCCGTCGCCCTTAGGCTTCGCTTCAGAATCCTTTACTCCGTCGCCCTTAGGCTCATCTTCAGAATCCTTCATTCCTTCGTCCTTAGGCTTCGCTTCAGAATCCTTTACACCTTCGCCCTCGGGCTCCGCTTCAGAATCCTTTACTCCGTCGCCCTTAGGCTGATCTACAGAATCCTTCATTCCTTCGTCCTTAGGCTTCGCTTCAGAATCCTTCATTCCTTCGTCCTTGGAATTCGCTTCGGATTCCTTTACGCTTTCGCCCTTAGGCTTCGCTTCAGAATCCTTTACGCCTTCGCCCTTAGGCTTCGCTTCAGAATCCTTTACACCTTCGCCCTCAGGCTCCGCTTCAGAATCCTTTACTCCGTCGCCCTTAGGCTTCGCTTCGGAATCCTTTACTCCGTCGCCCTTAGGCTGATCTTCAGAATCCTTCATTCCTTCGTCCTTAGGCTTCGCTTCAGAATCCTTCACTCCGTTGCCCTTAGGCTTCGCTTCAGAATCATTTACTCCGTCGCCCTTAGGCTTCGCTTCAGAATCCTTTACTCCGTCGCCCTTAGGCTGATCTTCAGAATCCTTCATTTCTTCGTCCTTAGGCTTCGCTTCAGAATCCTTTACCCCTTCGCCCTCGGGCTCCGCTTCAGAATCCTTTACTCCGTCGCCCTTAAGCTTCGTTTCAGAATCCTTTACTCCGTCGCCCTTAGGCTCCGCTTCAGAATCCTTTACTCCGTCACCCTTAGGCTCATCTTCAGAAGCCTTCATTCCTTCGTCCTTAGGATTCGCTTCAGATTCCTTTACGCTTTCGCCCTTAGGCTTCGCTTCAGAATCCTTTACTCCTGCGCCCTTAGGCTTCGCTTCAGAATCCTTTACTCCGTCGCCCTTAGGCTCATCTTCAGAATCGTCCATTCCTTCGTCCTTAGGCTTCGCTTCAGAATCCTTTACGCCTTCGCCCTTAGGCTCCGCTTCAGAATCCTTTACTCCTGCGCCCTTAGGCTCCGCTTCAGAATCCTTTATTCCTTCGTCCTTAGGCTTCGCTTCAGAATCCTTTACGCCTTCGCCCTTAGGCTTCGCTTCAGAATCCTTTACTCCTTCCCCCTTAGGCTCATCTTCAGAATCCATTCCTTCGCCCTTTGGCACCGCTTCAGAATCCTTTACGCCTTCGCCCTTAGGCTCCGCTTCAGAATCCTTTACTCCGTCGCCCTTAGGCTCAGAATCCTTTGCTTTATAATCTTTAGACTCCGATCCAGAATTCTTCACTTCCTCACCCTTAGGCTCTGCTTCCGAATCCTTCACTCCCTCGCTCTTAAGCTCCGCTTCAGAATCCTTTACTCCGCCTTTGAGCTCGGCTTCAGAATCCTTTTTTCCGTCGCCTTCATCTCCTGCTTTTTGACCTTCAGATTCTTTTACTTCATCTCCTTTATCTCCGTCTTTAGAATTCACTTTATCAGGTTTTGCTTCCTCTTCCTTTGCTTTGTCTTTAGCCTCAGCTTCCTTCACACCTACATAGCTACCAACTGCAGTTTCAGAATCCTTCACTTTATTGCATTTAACTGCCGCTTCTGTTTCCATCCCTTCACCGCCTTCAACTGCTGCGTTCAATTCCTTCTTTTCTTTAATAGCATTCACAGCACCTTTTTTGCCCTCATATTCAATATCTATTAAAGAGGGAGCTGAACAAGCTTCCTTTAGCATTCTAGCTTTAGCTAGAGCAGGCTTCACATCCGTAGCTCTAGCAGTTTTTACAGAATCCTCTTTTTCCACGCCTTCAATTTCATTTTTCATGGACTCTTCCGGGCTTTTCGATAGAGACGTAGAAGTAGTCTGAAGTTTGATAACTTTTTGATTATCGGTTTCTGAATTCGGAGAGGCACTAGACGCCCCTGGTGGAATTTGAGAAGTCTTGGCCTGAGCATCCTTTTCCGCAGGACCTTGCAATGACTTCTTAGGCTTCCTTCGACCCATTCTTTTAGTAACCGACTGCACTAGCGAATAACGCAAGACTGGTTCCAATTGAATTGACCTTTATATAGATTAGATAATCACAAAATTTACATATATATTCTTATATCGAATTTCCATATATTTTAATGGAAGTAAATTTATTTTCGAATAAATCTTGGTTTCAAAAGTATTTTTAAGAATATATTCCATATGTTTTTTTTTTTTTTAATTTTAATACAGATACTAAATAAATGATTTCAAGATCTAATTAGCAAATAAAAAAAAAACTTACAAAAAATCTTAAATACAATCAATATTTTTTAGTTATGCAAATTAATGCAAAATGTTGTTTACAGTGCTCTCTATACAAATATATTTTTTAAAGTTATAAATATATTTTTGAAATTTTTATATTATAAATATTTACATGAATCATTTTATTGGAGCCTCAATTTTTAAAGCCAATGTAATTTGTAAAAATAACTGCAGCTATGACCTATATATTTTCTAATACATGTAGTAAAAAATACTGCCTGGCAGTTACAAATATACCAAACGATATAAAATATGAGATTCAATTATAAAATATATTTCATATCATTCAATTATAAAATACATTTCAATGCATCAGATATAATTATACCAAACGATATAAAATATGAGATTCAATTATAAAATATATTTCATATCATTCAATTATAAAATACATTTCAATGCATCAGACACAAATATACCAAACGATATAAAATATGAGAGAGGTTCAATTATAAAATACATTTCAATTCATCAGATACAAATATACCAAACGATATAAAATATGAGAAGTTTAATTATGAAATATATTTCATATCATCAGACATAAATAATATCAAACGATATAAAATATGAGAGAGGTTCAATTATAAAATACATTTCAATGCATCAGACACAAATATATCAAACGATGGGGTAAATAATCTTCATTGCTTCAATTTTGCTATTTATTTGTAGACATAATATCCTACTGAAATGCTTTAAAATTCACTAACACATTAAAATGCCAAGGTGGATAGTTAGAATATACAGTAAAATTAACATATTTAAAGAAATACAAAAGTGTAATAAAGTTTTATTTAAAATTTTTCAATTCAGGTATTGAGTCAAATCGACGTCCTTTTAAGAGTTTTTTAATTTTAAGGTAAAGGGAAAAGTCGTTGGGAGAAAGTCAGGAGAATAGAGTGCCTGGGGTAGTAAAGCAATTCCATGTTTAGCCAAATAGAGTTGTACAGTGACGGCCGTACGTGGCCGTGCGTTGTCATGATGCAAGAGCCAATTTTTATGATGTCATTTTTCGGGTCGTTTCTGACGCACAGCCTCCCTTAAACGTCTCAATAAATCTAGATAGTAATGTTGATTAATGGTCTGACCCTCGGGCACGAATTCATAGTGTACCAATCCCTTTACATCAAAGAAAGTGATAAGAAGACACTTAAGCTTCTATTTGATCATCCTAACTTTCTTGAATCTTGGTTCTCTAGGCTCTAGCCACTGGCTTGATTGCCTCTTAGTCTCGGGATCATATCCATACACCCATGTTTCATCTCCCGTGATAACATTTTTGAGCCAATGGGGTTCAGAATTAAACATTTCGACCATGTTTTTGCACGTTTCTTTGCGATGATCTTTCTGCTCATTGGTTAAGAGATGTGAGACAAATTTAGATCGTTTAAGATGCAGATCATTCTTTATGATGGTTTGGCATGTTCCAAAAGAAATATCCAAGTCTTCTGATAGCTCTCTGATAGTTATTCTTGGGATTTCTTTGATCGATGACTTGATTTTGAGTGCATTTTCGGGGTTTCTTATCGATAAAGGTCTGCCAGTGTGTAGATCATCTTTGACGTTTGTTCGACCAGCTTTAAATCGTGCAAACCATTCAAATGCCCTCGATTGTGATAGGGCATCTTCTATAAAAGCCTGCTTCAACATTTGAAATGATTCGGAAGCTGTTTTCCCTAATTTAAAGAAAAACTCTATGCAGACTAGCTGTTTTTCAATACAGTCCATACTGAAGTTAGAAAATGTTCTGATATACTCGAGCTTATAAATTAAAAAAAAAAAAAAAAACGTGAGCACGTGCGTCTGTGTGATAATTTTTTTTTCTACGTGTTGATAAATGTTTCATCTATAAGGTCCTTATAAAATTATTTCATTATTTTGAATATTTTTCGTGATCCAGTCTCATTCCTGGAAATTATTGAGATCACACGTTATTATAATTATTAGGCACACAAATTTCTTAATATTCAACTATTTTCAACATGTACACGTAAAAAACGATTAAACTAATAAATCTAAAGAAATTATATAAGGTATTATTTTATTAATATATCACACAAAACTAAAATATATAAAATGGGGTTTGAATTGCTCATATTTTTATTTCATACTACAGCTGTGGTACTGCTGTATTTTAAAACGAGAGAGAGAGAGAGAAATTGTGATATTTATTAATCTTTTAATTTACGTTATATAGGGGGTTGGTGGAAGGATGGTCTAAACCGTTGGTTTTCGACCGCTACGACCCGGGTTCGATTCCCGCATTGGACACTTTTTCTGATTTAAAACAAAAAATACTCCAATGGCTCCCGATTCTTGCAAAAGTCCAACCCCACCAGCGAGTGCAAGTAACCAAACGGGGCTCTGGAACATTTGTAAGTTTAAAGTCGAACTGCTTTTCACATGTGTAGACATGTGGTGCACTTACAGTAAAAGAAGTCGCCTTCTTCTACACATCATGATTATCATGGCCTGTACCACGTGTACTAGGGATAAGTAAAAAAAATATATATTTTACTATATTTTACGCATGAAATAAATAATTGAGAGCATTAAGTGGTTAGAATCTTTTGATCACAATCTTCTTTTTAAAGAAGACACTCATCCTTGGAGACTTGTTGTTGATCCTAATTGTGAACATTATTTTTCATTTTATTACTTGAACTGGCTTTTTTTCTTATCCTTTTATTAGTCCAAATTAGACAAGATCTTGGAGGTCGTGCTCATAAAGATGTTATGCACGACTCCATATAGGTTATATGCCAGTTACGTTAAAGCACTGGTTTTATCCAGTATTTCCCTGAGGTCACCTACAGAGAGGTGTAACTTGGACTTTGACCTGGTATTAAATGGCCGCCTCTAACATGAGGAACAGACGCCTTGTGCAGCCGCTCCTAACATGGAGAACAGACACTGCTGATTATCATATAACCCAAGGATAGGAGCCCTTACAGGGTACTATCAGTCGGGACAACTGACACCTGGTTTTTTAACGAGCTTGTTACTGCTCCCCCTCCTCCTTTTACATCCGGGATTGGGACCGGCAATGGCAGAGTTTATTATTATTTAAAATAAGGAAATTCAATACTTTTAATTAAAACATCACTACTCATGCATCAAGTGGATGATAGGTTTGAAAGAGTTGAATCCCAGAATATGATGGGTGAACTGTCTCGTCGAAATATACAAGTTTGGGTCGATAACTAATGCTCAATCACCCCTAGCAAAATATATAAATAATTTAATATCATAAAGAACATGTTTTCTGGTAAATAAAACACTCTGCTGTTATATCTGTAATCAGAATTGATTTATATTTTGTATTTATTCAGATATGGAGCCTAATGTAGAACGAAATTTGACAATTATACCGCAAATGTTTCTTTTGAACGAAAAATCGAAATAAAGGAGAAATAACGATTATTTCTAACCTTAGGGATGAAGTATGATAGGATGAATTGTGAAGAGTAATGATAAACTGAAAAATAAAATGCCCAGGGATGGGAATCGAAACGACAGTGCTCCGCTTACCGGGCAGATGCATAATGGAGCCTAATGTGAACACAAGAATCCGAAAACGGTCGGTGACCGAGTTACTCTTTAAGTCCGGTGACATTTCAGCCACAACAATTCACTCAAAACTTCAGCCAGTATATGGAAACGAAACATTAAATAGAAGATCTATACAGAGATAGGTTCAGTGCTTCCAGAAAGGTTATTTTGATCTTCATGACAAAGAGAGGCCAGGTAAACCTTCAAATGTCCCAACAGATCAAAATTTGGCTCTTGTTGAGGAAATTGTCAAGAATAACCGGGCAATAACACACGACATATCAATTTATGAAAAAACTTTCAATCTATAAAGGAAGTGTTATTAAACTACTTTCAGATCTTGGCTATCGAAAATTGTGCTCAAAATGGGTGGCAAAGCTTCTAACACGAGAAATGATGCAAACTCGGAAAGAAATTTGTTTAGATCGCATCGAATCTTACCCAGGACCAGCTTCTTAAACCTTTAAAGGAGTCTTAACGTGTGATGAGACTTGAGTTTATCATTATGACCCTCCTTTAAAGCGTCAATCAATGCAATGGACCCATAAAATGTCTCCAGTCAAGGAAAAACCAAGACTCTCCTTCTTTTTCAAAGACAAAATCATGATCACGGTCTTTTGGGACCAAGATGGGCTCATATTCATGGACATGCTTGAAAAAAATACTTCCATCAACAAGGAAAGATTTTGTAAATCATTAGAAAAGCTAAAAAGAGTCATTTCAACAAAAAGGCCGGGCTTAAAAGACTGTCGAATCAAATTTCATCAGGACAATGCAAGACCTCACACCGCGCAACAGACATTGGCTCAAATTTCCATATATAGGTGGACTTTGATGCCTCACCCAGCTTACAGTCCTGACTTGGCTCCTTCCGACTTCTACCTGTTTGGTAAATTAAAGAATTATCTACGCGGTAGAACATTTGAAAATGATGAAATGTTACTCCATGAGGTTAGAGGGTGGTTCAGAAAGCAAGATGTAGCATTTTACCAAAGTTGTGAGTTGGAAAGAACGCTGGATCAAATGTGTACAGAGGGAAGGTGGATATATTGACTGATATATAGCTAATAGTTATATAGTTTATATAATACAATATAATGCGGCTTTGATTATAGAACGACGTTTAACAAGTTTTAGAGCAAATGTTTCTTTTTACAGAACGAAAAATCGTAATTTTAACATTTGCGGTAAAAATTGTTAAACGTCCTTCTATAGTTTATATGAATCCATTTCATTAATTGAAACTTTGAAGTAGGATCATAATCATAAATTCAAGTCTCATCACATGTTATTGCACCTTCAAATACCTGAGAAAGTTCTTCTGAAAAAGTCTAAATGAGATCTAAACAATTTTTCGAATTTGCATCATTTCTCGTGTTAGAAGTTTTGGCACCTATTTTAGCATAATTTTCCATAGCCAAGATCATTAATGAGTTTAAGAACACTTCCTTTAGACAGAGAAAGTTTTCAATTATTTGATAAGTTGTCATTGTCCGGTTATTCTTGATTAATTCCTCCGTTAGAGCCAAATTTTGGTCCGTCACTACAGAGGTACCTGGCCTTTCTTTATCACTGATATCAAATTCACCAGTCTGGAAGCGCGGAATTCATCTTTGTATTGTGCTTCTATCCATGGCTTCGTTTCCACACACAGACTTTAGCTTCGAGTGAATTACAGTGGCTGAAATGTCTTCAGACTTAAACAGAATCTCCATCACCAACCGTTATCGGATTCCTGCGTTGACTTCAGACTGAATATCTGAAAAAATACAAAGGATATCTTAATTCTGTTTGCAGATATGAAAAGAGTGATGTTCATTTAATTAGAAAAAAATTCTCTATAGATTATTAGGCGTTACTTATTATGACCGGTTCTTATATTTTATATTCTACTTGTATATATATATAACGACTTGATAATCACAAGTACTTGTACCATACTTCTTCACTGTGTTCTATGCATGAAAAACGATGTATATAGTCTCAACTTTTGTACATAGATATTCTTTCCTTTTTTTCTTTTTCTCTTTTTTGAGCGAGGATTCAATTTCTTCCCCTGCTTCTCATTTCTTTTTAGATTCATTTCTAATAGAATAATCGTCTGTATAAGACGTAATGTTTTAATTAATGCTTTTGTGTGTGTGAAGTACTTGTACCATCTTTATTCTTACATTTGGCTTGCTTTTTGGAATGTATTTTTTAATTTTGATAAAAATTGCATTCATTTTTTACCTTTTCACTAAGATCGATAATATATGTAGTAAAACTATAATAATAGTAGAAGGTATTTACTATGAAAAAGTATATGTGTATGAACTACTGCATGTAGAAACAATGAAACTGAGACATGGAATCAACCTTTTTTTTTTCATCTGAATTTGAAGTTGGGTTTTCTTCCCCCGTAAAGAGTCTATTCATGTAAAAATCCACTTCATTCTACCGTCGTGAGGACCCTTCCGACCTTAAATCCCCGTTTCATGAATTTTCAGGATGCCTGAAAGACCAGTTTATTTGATCGGTGAAGTACAAATTGCACCAAGCTGATGAGGGCCAAAAGCCCGAAACGCATACGTGGTTATCTTTTCTTTATTAATCGATAAATGGTATTTTTCCAATTCTGGAATAATTCAAAATCAACGGTTAGTTGATATTTATTCCAATAGATGGAGCAAGCATCAGTAACTTTTAGTTACACAACCAGGAGATGCCTTTTTCTTAATTTATCCATCTAATCCTGGTATAATTTCACTTTTATGCTTTTTTTCGAATATAAACTTTATTTTTAAAAATTCGTTTATTTTTATAAATTGTCTTTATTTCCTTTCTCGTAGCATATAGTAGATGAGAGTCTTTGCTCTCAGAACCTCGCAACATCGCCATTTATACATATAAAATGAAATGATTTAAAAGCACGAGTAAGGACAGTAGAAGTTTGTATTATGTATAAAAGAAACATTCGTGCTTTTAAATCCTTTCATTTTATATGTATAGATGGCGCGTTATTGCTTTGTGTTAATTTATGCCTAACTGACCTTGTCTTTATTGTTTGCGGAAGAGCATTGCTCGATGCAAATATTTGAATGTAATTCTACTGTCCTATAAGCTTATGTCCATAGTTTTCTTGTAAACCATTTCTGAGATTCTACTCTTCAGTGCTTTTAAATCATTTCATTTTATATGTATAGATGGCGCGTTATTGCTTTATGTTAAAAAGAGAAATACTCATTGCTATTATTGTGAAGTCATTTATTGACCGCACAAAGTTTTTTATGGATATCTTAGTCGGTATAGACAGAAAGAAGACATTTTGACCTAGAAAATATTTTGTCAACGTTTCCAGACAAAATATGTTCTGGCAGTAGAGAAATTACGCACAGATATATTGAATGCATCGAAAATATACCAGAACGAAAATATCTTCGAAACTTGGCTGAATTATTATTCAGCATGTATATCGTTTGGAAAATATATATAACTAGACGAATGGCCCGGGCAAGGCCCGGGGTTTACCCGAGTGCGAATATATTTTAAAAACGTTGACTTGGGTGGTCGCTATTAACAGGGTGGTCTGTATAGACAGGTGGATGTATCACACAGCTGATAACAGGGTTGTCTAGAGTGGTCGCTATAGACAGGGTGGTCTGTATAGACAGGTTTATGAGAGAGGCACAAACTTACAGGTTGTTGACGCCGCAATCCCCAGAGAGAGTGTTTTTTGTTGCATCATGCTGTGACTCACACGACGACCCAAGGTCAACAGGGGTGGAGCAGCAAGCTTAAGCCTATCACCGTCTGGCGGCGCTGCTTGCGAGTTATATCTACAATTCTGCAAATAACTCTAAGGATATTCAAGATATTCAAGAAATTTTTTTCGAAAACCTTTCCGGGGATATACCTAATAATATCCCAGAATTTCATGGCGATTGGATGTATGGTTTTTGAATAACAGGGTTGTCTAGAGGGGGGCAGGGAGGACACGTGTTCCCTGACAGCCAATGAGCGCGCATTCTATCCGTGAGCTTCAGACAAACAGGCAAACAGACAAACAAACAGACAGAATAAGGCAAATATATAAGTAGATAAAAATGTTTATCGACATTTATGAAAACTCGAAACTATTATAGGCGCGTATGATTCTTTTACAAATTAAACAATTTCTACTCCCCTTACTGCAATGGAAAGTTTTTCCATTGCAGTAAGGGAAGTAGAAATTGTTTAATTTTCAAAAGAATCATACACGTCTATAATAGTTTCGAATTTTCATAACAGATGGCGCGCTGATGCATTATAATATAATTGAAATTTATATTGGTTCTTTGTAGATAGACATGAGTGTTGAGAAAATACTTTTTCTAA
Organism: Cordylochernes scorpioides; assembly: GCA_030710605.1. NCBI lineage: Eukaryota > Metazoa > Arthropoda > Arachnida > Pseudoscorpiones > Chernetidae > Cordylochernes > Cordylochernes scorpioides. The sequence continues at coordinate 48,211,271 of CP092866.1, forward strand.
GGTATTTAAATGATAAATTGAAAGCTTTAACAAGTGTGCTTAAAATGAGTTTCAAATTTTATATATATATATATATATATATATATATATATATATATGTCATAATTTGTATATAATTGTATGCACCCCCGACCCACTATGCATGTACAATGTATGATTTTCAAAGATTTAATAAAGAATAAGGTAACTGGAGGAAAGAAAGTAGCAACAAGACATAGGAAGTAGGCTTAAAGCGGGCACAATTATTAATAACTTGTACAGTCAATACTTCCTGACAAGGCCGGACGTATCTGGTGACCGCAGAAGTTATAAAAGTTTGAGAGACGCCCAATATTTCCGGAGCAGGACCGGACGTATCTGATAACCGCGGAAGTTATAAGAGTCGAACTAACACCCAATACTTCCTGACAAGATCGGGCGTGTCTTCCGACAAAGACCTCAGTAAGGACCAATTAGAAAGTATCGCCTAAATAGGTCAACCAATAGAAAAAGGTCATGTGACATCTTTCGACCAATGGGAAAGAAGACAACTCTTGGTGTTAAATCGAGAAGCAAGAATTGTCAGTTGTGCTTTCGCTCCCAGAGGAACAACACCTACAGTGGCTCCTTCGCTCCCAACAAGGTAACATCTGCTCTCGAGACCTCCCCGCTCATCCCATAGCTAAGTCAATCACCGCCATGTGATCAGATAATTAATAAGTCAAAATCGCTCCGCTCTTCTCAAGCTTTCTTTCCTCCAAACCAGTTGCCTTTTATTTTCAAACCCCATCACGTGTCCTGATTATTCCTAACTGTATGCTTCAACTTCCACTCAAACGACTGCGTTTCAACCAATCCTCACCATTCAAATCGAACAACAAGAAATTCCGCAACGATATTGTCACATATATATATATTTTTTTTGTTTACAAAATAGTGCAGATATTTTATAGGTATATAAGTAAAAGTGTTTTTAAAAAGGTATAATCGATAGAAAAAAACTTTATTAAATAACATAAAAAAACGAATATAAAAAAACAATACCGGTGCAAAAATCGAATTTAACTAAACACTTTAAAATTGATAGAATAAGATAATCAAATTATTGAGTAGAGGTGTTTCACGAATTCTTAAAGACTCTAAATTTGTTAGATGTAGTAGTACTTTGTTATTCTTTTCCTTTTTCTGAAATGTGTTCCCATCTTCGTGAACGCCATCAAGGTCTCAAATTTGAAGTGTTCATGATTTCAACCGACTCCATCCCTGAGGATCTGAACACCAGCTCGGATCAATCGAGCTTATTTCTGCGAACTTCTGTGATCTCTACATGTACTCTACAAAAATGAATTTCCTATTGGTAATTGATGGATCTGGCAATTCTTTCGTCCCATCGTTTTGGAACTTGAGGCTTATTGGCTCGACGTAGGTTGTGGACGTATCGTAGCGTACTGGGCCCTATGCTGGGTGATCTGTCGTGGTCCGTCCTTCAACTTGCTCCTACATGCCATTCGTCGATGTTCTCGACTCTCTCTCAACCGGTACACTTGGTCTTGATCCCGGTGGGATTCTGGACTGAGTCTCAAACGAACTTTTAGCATCTGTACTCTCATGTTCGAACGACGCTCTGAGCTTGGTCTGAAAAGAACTTTGGGCATATCATCCTGTTTTGAATTTTCATCTTGTTCGCCATCTTCGTAGTTTAACACCTGTTTCCGCACAAATTGAACCTTTTGGTCGATTGGGCGAACTTCTGTACTTGGTGTGGAGCGAACAACGTTCTTCGACGACATCGAACCGTGATCTGGACTTGTTCTAAACTTTGGTTGGGGATTCAGAGCCTTAAGCAGTTTGGCGTGCAATTCTGCGGTCGTTGTGAAACACACAACGCAACACTTTGGTGTACGAGTTTCAACCTCTTCCTGGTATATCGTTCTCTCTGGTTCACGGCTGTTTGGAGGATATTCTGGATTCTTATTAATATACCATTTGTCTATAGATTGTTGGGAACTTTCTTGCGATGCACGATGTTTTTTCGTGTGCATCTCCCTTTCATAAACAGTGTTATCAGGACTAAGCGACTTTTTACCAGCTTGCCGATTCTCAACACAGTTTGTTATGAGCCTACTTTGACGGAGCTTCTGAAGCTTGCTAATATCTTTCCATCCAATCCCCCTGTAGAAGTTTGGACTCTGCTGGCCGTGGGAAGTAGGATCTCCGTGTTTAAACTGGCGATAGCAATTTTCTGGACTTCGTCGTCTAGATTGCTCTTGGATTTTCTTTAACTTCAACGATACGTTCTGTCGGTATTCTGGACTTTGTCCTCTACGGGGAAATGTTCTCTGATGTTTTCTTGATTCACGATCCTTAATTTTAGCATCGTGGGATCGGCCTTCAGGACTTTTATGTAGCCAAGAAGGATTCATCTTTTTTTTTCTTTTACAATTTCTCTCTTCTTCTCGACTTCCAATTTATTCTATAAGATTATGGTATTCTTTGATAGGTTCCCCAAGGATTCTTAAATATGGAGATACTCTCACCTGATATTATCTTAAGACTATGACTTGACACTTCCTTCAATGCTAACTCAGATACAAGTATCGGCCATGTTCGGTAGTAGAATATTCTAGAATAAATACTCGCGCAAGACACCAAGCGATCTTTGTTTATTAGCAGACTTAATTTTCAACAAATTTTATTTTTAAATATGCAAAATGTTTTATAGTCACTTTGAAACTTTTGCATAATTGTTTTTCATTATGAATATAGATTTGCATGTTATACATATACCTATTATATCCAAGAGGTATATGAAAAATATATTTATAATTAATTTTTCTATTGTTACTTTTTTTTAATTATATATATAGAAATAATAAAGTGACACTTTAAAAAATTGCATGTCTCAAACGAAATAAAACATAAAAATGGATTTTAACGTTTAATTAAGATAAACATTATGTAAAGTCAATACAAAATAATACGAAAAAAGAAAAATAGATGGCGCTCTTTAATTTAAAATGCTCGTGTGCGTGGTCAGAATCGGACTTTTTTGTTTTTAATAAGATAATTTAGATATGATCGTTTCTAGAATTAGTTGTTTATTCCATTCACCCCATTGTTGTTTATTGAGTACTTTTTTATTTACTTGGTTGAACTATCTTTAATGTAAATTAAAATTTAAAGATAATCCTCCAGAAATATTAGGCTATAGATATAGAATCAATAAACAGACAAATGTATAACTTGAATGTGTAATGTAAACTATGTATGTATGTATAATTTAAACATTCCCTCCATCCTCTTTTTCTTCATTTTCTCTCACTTTTCGTTTTATAAACTAGCCATTTATTAACTTTTCTTTTTTTTCTGATTTATCCTTTTTATAAATATATAAATAAATCCTGTAGAGGGGAATCATGTATAGGGCTGGATGCCCCAATAAAAAAGGCTTATATATAAATAAATAAGGAGTCAGTGGAAGGATGGTCTAAACCGTTGGTTTTCGACCGCTACGACCCGGGTTCGATTCCCGCATTGGGCACTTTTTTTCTGATTAGAAAAAAAAATGCTCCAATGGCCCCCGATTCTTGCAAAAGTCCAACCCCACCAGTAAATACAAGTAACCAAACGGGGCTCTGGCACATTGGTAAGTGCAATGTCAAACTGCTTTTCACATGTGTGGACATGTGGTGCACTTACAGTAAAAGCAGTGGCCTACTTCTACCCACCACGATTATTATAGTCTATACCACGTGTACTAGGGATAAGCAAACAATAATAATAATAATAAATAAATATATTCTCTTTTTACACGTTTCCCCTCTTACTTATTTCTCTTTTTATTCAATCTCTAAACGCAACATTATACCTCGTCCTCTTTTCAACTAGAATTCTAATATCCTTAGTATCTCATACACTACCCTTAAAATACCCCTTAGTGTACGTTCAGTAAATTCACACCGCAATAATCCTTCACGAAGTTACTGTAAAGTATTCTCATTTCAAATTCTGGGTGAAAGAATTCCGAGAGAGTTGAGATCCATGGACACCAAAAGAACATTCTATATAGAGAGATGCTCAATCTGTACCAGATTTCAAACAATGAAATTATTATGAATAATACTCTTCACACACCTCCTTATATATATGTGTGAAAAATAATAAAATAATAAAATATTTTTGGTCGTAGAGGTACAATCTGTACCACGCTGACGAGGGCCAACAGCCCGAAACGCGTTCGTGGTTGACTTTTCTTGATTTATCAAGAAAATGGGTTGGCCAGATATCAGGTAACAGGTTAAATCAATGTTTAGTTGATTTCTGTTCCACCAGATGGCGCTCTGCCATCTGAAAGTTCATGTGAATGTGATCAGGATATGCCTTTTTTTGATTATATATATATATATTTATTCATATAGATCAGTAATTGAAATCTTCTTTATTGATCTTATCAATAATGTCTCTAGAGAAAATTACATCGCTTTTAGAGTTTGTTTTTAGGAATCGAATATGAGTTCTATGCTTTTTGCATGAAATGTTCTGAAAGGAAATACAGATGAGCGTCTACCAAATATATTGAAGGGCCGCGGTAGATGGTATCTCGTTAGAGGAATGACAACTTGGAGTGACAACATGGAGATTAATATCAGAGGATATGACTGGTAAGATATCGTGTAAACTGGCAATGGCTGACTTGTTTCATTTTTTACTTGATGATACCAGTTTATTTGAAGTCAGAATGTACACGCTTACCTATACGAATGTCTATAAATCATATGAGAATTGAAATGTCTTTTATAAATGGCTAAAAATGGTGGGTTGTCATGTTTTGATAGTATTGGGTAGTGGTATGATACAGATTGCTATTGAAGAGGCGCTGTTTTTATGTTAATGGATATTGTTAGTAACATTGTTGTTTTGTTCGAAACATGTGTCTTTTGGTAGGACAGTGTTTATCAAAACTCTCTCTCTCTCTCTGTTGAATCATTCTTTATTAACATTGAGGGGTTGGTATATATTTGCTTTAGTTTTATAAAAATTATTTATATATTTTCCGGACATTGGTCTCCACAATTGCAGCCAAATGTTAGTACCTTTAGAAGTATTGGTTTTAATATTTCTTTAACACCTTAAAAAAATCAGGAGATGCCTTTCTTTTAATTTATCCGCCTGATCCCAGTACAATTTTACTTTTGTACATTTTTTCTCATATTCACTAATTATTCACTTCTAGGTACTCTGTAGGTATATTAAATTTAATTGCCATCTATCGTTAAAATTTTACACAAATAAATTTACTGGTAATGCCCTTCTTTTAAAAATCATCAAATACTATCTCTGTAGAGATAATATTTGATGATTTTTAAAAGAAGCGCATTGCCAGTAAATTTATTTGTGTAAAATTTTAACTCTGTAAACATATTAAAAATTAATCACAAGATTTGTAGACAGACAGAAAGACATGGAAGTAAGCTAAATAAAAGTTTTTTTTTAAACGAGATTCCTTTCACTTGTCAAAATAAACGATAAAATTAAGCGTCATCTATTCACTGTCTCCGCAATCTAGCGGACTCGGATTGGTAACAAAACCAGCTTTGGAGAATTCAGAAGGCTACCTGGAGGCTACGGCTTCGGATTAATGATCTTCGTCAGTTCAGGACGGGCATTTATTGCATGAGAGATCCACAAGAGATCAAATGAAATCTTCAAAAGCTTCCAAAGAGGTGCTTATCTGGTAAAGTATCCAGGCCAATTCTATTGCATAAATACATATGGAAAATTTACCAGAAGGATATTGATCTATGAAATTCTAGGTCATTAGAACGCTATCTATTACCGTCTCCGTAAACTCATTTAAAATTCAGTAAAACTACGATTTTTTTCCCTGTTCAAACCGCATGGATTTAGATCAATAAATTTATCACCATACCAGCTTTTGTCGAATTTGAACAAAAGTCATCAACCTATAATACCATCGTTTCTGGCTGTGGCTTTTGAGGTGCGACTTGGATTTCCTGACATTCTACGTGTAGAGTCGCGAATTCGATAAAAACTGTTAAAAAGATATTATAACTGGTATAATATGGCTGGTTTTAGGCAAGAATTCATTGAAATTTATCAGTTTTACCTGTAGAGTCACGAAATCAATCACAAAACTGTTAAAAAGATGTTATAGCTACTGATATGGCTGAGTTTAAGCCAGAATTCATTGACATTTTTCAGTTTTACCTGTAGAGGTACGAAATCGATCACAAAACTGTTAAAAAGATATTATAACTGGTAATATGGCTGGTTTTAGGCAAGAATTCATTGAAATTTTTCAGTTTTACCTGTAGAGGGACGAAATCGATCACAAAATTGTTAAAAAGATGTTATAGCTACTGATATGGCTGGGTTTAGGCCAGAATTCATTGAAATTTTTCAGTTTTACCTGTAGAGGGACGAAATCGATCACAAAACTGTTAAAAAGATGTTATAGCTACTGATATGGCTGGGTTTAGGCCAGAATTCATTGAAATTTTTCAGTTTTACCTGTAGAAGGACGAAATCGATCACAAAACTGTTAAAAAGATGTTATAGCTACTGATATGGCTGGGATTAGGCCAGAATTCATTGAAATTTTTCAGTTTTACCTGTAGAGGTACGAAATCGATCACAAAACTGTTTAAAAGATGTTATAGCTACTGATATGGCTGGGTTTAGGCCAGAATTCATTGAAATTTTTCAGTTTTACCTGTAGAGGTACGAAATCGATCACAAAACTGTTAAAAAGATGTTATAGCTACTGATATGGCTGGGTTTAGGCCAGAATTCATTGAAATTTTTCAGTTTTACCTGTAGAAGGACGAAATCGATCACAAAACTGTTAAAAAGATGTTATAGCTACTGATATGGCTGGGATTAGGCCAGAATTCATTGAAATTTTTCAGTTTTACCTGTAGAGGTACGAAATCGATCACAAAACTGTTAAAAAGATGTTATAGCTACTGATATGGCTGGGTTTAGGCCAGAATTCATTGAATTTTTTCAGTTTTACCTAGAGGCACGAAATCGATCGCAAAACTGTTAAAAAGATGTTATAGCTACTGATATGGCTGGGATTAGGTCAGAAATCATTGAATATTTTCAAGAGGAATGCATTTATATGCAAATTTGACTCTTCTTTTGTTTAAAATTCATCAAACAATGCAATTTATTGATGTTCTCTCGCAAAGATTCGTATCAACAAAGTTTCCACAACACCAGCTATTACCAAATTCAGTCAACTAGCCAAACTGCATACCATACTTTCTTGATATAGAAATTTAAAATGAAAAGCTAATATTCTCAAAAATCTTGAGAAATTCCACGTGAAATAAAGTCACAATCCTTATATTATACATCCCCACAATACCTTTATTACCGTGTGAACTTTTTATTCCCATTTATAAATTCCATCTTAAAACTGATTTCCATTCTAAGGATAATTCGTATGTGAATTTTTCATTAACGGCTTCAAATAAGTTTAGCGTGTTTTGGTTTATATATTTTCAAATTTCTCCAACTCTCATATGTGACAGATTCTTGTTTTCTATAAACTCTAAAAGACAAAATGTTTACATTTATTCAAGAGGTTCAAAATTGTGTACAACCTAATAATGGATATCATTCCTAAATATAGTCGAAGTTTATCTTGTAAACTTACTTTCAAAATACAATTATACTCTATTTGAAGAGAGACAAACTTGAATAGATAAAGCCCTTTATAGCAATTTTGCTGACGGGAAATGTATTCATAAAAAATGGACAAATCTCCCGTAAAAATAGATGGCACATAATTTTAGCGTTTATTTTGATGGGAAATTTTACCATTTTAGTTTATGGATTATCCTTCATAAATCCCAAAAATTGATGCCAAATCGTAGTGATCATTATAAAAGGAATGACCAAGAATTTTTCAATCTTTTGAACATTGTAACTCACATGAGGGACTTCCTATAAAAAAAAAAACATTAAATTTCCTAGTTATTCTTGGATGTGGTCTTTTACAGGAGGTTAAGTTATATCAGGTCAAATTTCAATTTGGAATTTACAAAGGTGTGATTTCATATCAGAAGGGTCGTTCACGGGAGATTTTACTGGATTCCATTGATGATGGGTGAAAGTAGGCCTATGTAAACACCAGTAGCTCTATTCGGAATATTTGTAAATAAAAGAAATTTATATTTTAATATAACAAAAAATGTTTATTTATACATAATATATATAATTATTCGTGTCTCAATAAAAGTATATATATAACATTATAAAATACATCTATAGATGTATATTATATATAAAACAACAATCAAATTTATAAAATATAATGACAAATGTAACAGGTTATTCTAGTGATCATGGCTTGAGGATGGATTTCATCTTTCGATCAAATTACTGAAGTGGAAGAGTCCACGACCGTCTGACAGACTAGATCTTCCACACGGCTGTTTGGAAGGAGTGAGCAGGACTTGTGATTGTCATACTTCCTATTCTTGGATCGATGATCTTCAGATCCTTATCTTCATTTCCTCTGTTGATCACAATCACAACGGTTTTGTCTTCTGGATCTTGGAACACCACTGCCTCAATATCTTCTGGAACCTCGGCATCCAAACGTTGCGATCCTTTAGGTAGAAATTTTGTGAAATGTGCGAGAGCATAGTACATTGGCTGCTTGTAGAATTCTTGAGCTGTGGCGTTGATGATGATTGGTGCATCGACTGTATTGCCCACCCAATTAGGTCCTCCATTTAGGTCCAATGCCAAATTCCAATCCACCCATCCTGTGGTCCAATGTAGAAGATCGTCAAGAATATCTTTAGCGTACTCTTCACCACGCTCCCAATTCCCCAAACTCACTGTATCGCAAGGTTGGGCAGAGATGCAAGCTTCTGTAGCAAGAAGGAACTTATCCGGATGCATCTTATGAGCAATATCAAGGAGAGACGCTGGTGAAACGGAATTCCAATACCAATGGAAACCAATACCAGCGACGTATTTATCAGCTTCTTTGGATTTCAGTATCTCGTGCGCCCATAGAGGCAGAACCAGCCGCATGTCATCTAGAATCATCAGCTTGATCTTATCGGGCCCGAAACCTGCCTTCTCTAATGTTGGCCCTAAATTCTTTTCTATGAAAACTCTCTGAGTTTCCCAAGTAAATCCAAGGCATTGGAAGGGAAAAAATGGTAAAAGACCATCTAAAGGTTCATTTTGAGCGGTAAGTCCCCAGAATGTAATGTTGTGTTTTTTATATTCTTGAAGAAACTTGAGAAAGTACTCCGCCCATGTTTGGTAATAGGGTCCTCCGACTTCTCCTTTAAGACTTCCACGCCCCCACATATGGCCGTTGGTCTTCATCCATGCAGGAGAGCTCCAGGGGCTTGCAAAAAGTAGAAGGCTCCCATTTCTTATTTCCTGAGCTCTTTGAATCAGAGGGATTTTGAGATTGATGTCTTCGGGGGCCAAAGCGAAATGTGTCAGGTTGAAATCGTTCTCGACCTCGTCGTAGGAATAGACGCGAGAAGAGAAGTCGCAGCTGGCTATCGGCACACGGCCGATGTTGTAGTCGAGGCCGTTAGAGGAGTAGTAAGCCTTGAGGACGTCGTCTCGAAACGTTGTATTCTCGAGGCCATGGATGTTGAGACAGGCTGAGTCGGTGAAGGCTCCTCCAAACCCAATGATTTCTTGAAATGTTTGGTTGGGGTTGATACGAATCTCAGGGATGGTTGAATTGTCGTCGTTGGGTGTGAATTTGACTGAAGTGTAAGTGAACCTATCCCCTGACTTGGTGGAGGTGACGAGCAAGGCCACGTCAGTCTCGGTGAGAGGAGGGAGAGTCAGGTCGTCGCAATACGTGGCGTTGCAGACACACACCACGCTGCCCTTGTCGAAGTCCCTCGGTACACAGGGCCGCGGCTGGCCCAGGACTGCTGGTAGAACTGCTAGCAGGAGCACCGTCCGGATGGATAACCCCATCTGTGACACATACATGGACGTTAACGTGGTGCCAATGTCACACAGTAGGCCAACAGTAAAGTCTGGATGGACCGCCTCATTTGTCACAGGGAATCATCCGTAACATCAGAGTGAATAAAAAGGAACATCACAGTGAATCTAAAGGGACATCACAAGGAATCTAAAGGAACATCACAAGGAATCAAAGGAAGCCTCATAGTGAATCAGAGAGAACATTAAAGTGTTACCCGTAACATCATATGGATGATGGTATCACATGTATGCGTACAATGATTGCACAAGCTTCTAATTCTAAATAAGTCAAACCTTCATGTGTGCCCTCAGCTGTCTCATTCAAGGCTATCTATATATTTAAAACATATAAACGCACAGTTGTGTCAAAACATAATATCTCAGCTACTTAGAAAGATAGCAGAAGCTACGGAATGAAAATCATGTTTGAAACATATATCTGTCAGAACAGCTACACAAGAAGCGTCACACACGTACGCACATTATTGTACGCTAGCATTCTACCTAAGAGACTAACTTAATTTTGGCATACGTATTTTAAGTGTGTTGCTAATAGAATTAAACTATAGAACTCTATCTACAACATGTACATGCATGTGTGATAACATTCTGAAAAAGAAGCAGCTAATTCCATTTACAAATTACGCATGCATCTACACAACTGAACGTAACTAGTCTAATCTATTACAAGCAAATCATTTTGCATAACGGACATCTTTTCGCACAAATGCGTGCATATATCTGGTGGAAGTAATATATCATAAGTAATACATTCATTTAAAAAATACATTACTCGGTCTAACACATAGTTTTCTTATGTAATATTACATTAAGCAATTTTTGCTTCTTACTCTTATAGAACGCATAGTTCTTTTCAGATTGTAATATTGAAATGCTTTTTACGATATGACCAAGTGACAGCATATTAAACTTCTGAGATTATTGGAGGTGTAAGGCTTGTTATAAGTCCTTAGAAATAGACAACAAATTTGGATAATATTGATGAAGAAACCTCTAGAAGGTAAAATGAAACCGTAGGAAGAAAAATAATTTCAGAGTAGTGGAGTGGATAGGAAACAGAAACTAGAAAATTTTATAGACCGCTAAAATGAAACTTTTGAGATAACAGAGCTCCATCTAGCGGAATATTCATATCAGTACCTAACCCTCTTCTCCTATTTTTCTTAATTCTTTCATTTTCTTTTTTTTTTTTTATGTTTTGTATTCAACTCAAATTTTGCATTTGCTGCCCATTTCTTGATGTCTCCTGAAGCCTCTGAGACCATCCTTTTTAGTTTGCCTGCACCACGCTGACGAGGGCCAACAGCCGGAAACGCGTACGTGATTGGCTTTTCTTGATTTATCAAGAAAATGTGCTGGTGAATATATGCTAGAATAAACTTAAATCACACACACAACGATTAGCTTATTTTTATACCGCTAAACCGCGCTATGCCATCTAAAATTGTTCATTTAAATGGCCAGGATATGCCTATTCTTTTCATATCATTAAAAATGTGCCAATTTTATTTTTTATATTTATATATTTATCGTGATTGCATTTTTTATTAGGGAAGGCTTCAAGTGTCGAATGTCAAAGAGCATATTTAGGATGAAATGGATTTCGATGAATTTAAAATTGAAATAAAAACTATGTTTCAGAGTAAAAATAGTTTCTAACAATTAAGTCTGTAGTCATCGTTTCTATAATGGACTTTTTATTACTAAACTTGAAAGCCGATATATAAATGTCAAAAAATAAAAAAATTAAGATTCTCATTCAAAAATATTTATCATATATATTTATATATGTATTGATAATTTAAAAATATGATAAAATATTTATTCCAGAACTGCCGCGGAGAAAGAAAAAAAGTATTCTAATAAATTACCACAATGGATATCAATTCTATCAAAATGATATTGATCAATTAAGTTAATTATAAGCAAATGAGAAGTTAATTATAATAAAAAATTATATTTTTCAAGATTATTCTGTGATTTCAATTTTGGGAAACCAACTTTGTCTTGATATTTCTAGCCACAAATAGATGATCAAAAGTTCTGGAATTGTTCGAATTGCATCTGTAATGCCCAATATCTTCACAGGTAAGTTCTGTTGAATGGTATTTGAATAATCAATTGTTATACAAATTCGCCATGATCTAATATTGTTTCCTTTCAATTCAATAATCATATTTGGTTGATTCTCAAGTTGATGAATCTACATAATCTTGTATTCATTATTACGGTTTTCGGCTTTCGATAAATTAAAAAAGGTATAAGACGTCGCAACTTTTTTTATTAATTGTATAACTTTTATTTTGCTGAGGAAGGACTTTCCCGAAAGCTTTTTTTATATTGTCACGTTTGTGAATTTTATAATTAATTATTTATTTTTCAATTAATTTTGTATATTAATTTAAAATGTCATTTTTGTTATTATCATCACATACAATTTATTTTTTTTATAAACAAACGATAATAAACAACAACAATGTAATTTGCATCTTCATTATTATAAAACCACATTAAATTAGCAATGTGTGTAAAATATATTTTAACATTACAACATTTCAACATTTAACACGAAAACGTTGCAATATAATTAATTTTAAAAGATTGCGGCGTCTTAAACCTTTTTTAAATAATCTTGTATATATGACTTTAAGCCAATTTCTGGCCGATAGTGGTAAGGAAACCGTGCCGAAACCTGATGACACTTAGCAACCAATTGTCATATTAAGGTGAGAATGAATTAGGAGCCTGTCAATCAACCCTTATAGGATGATTGGAAATCAATTCAGAAATTGATTTATTGAATTTAAAGATCACCTGCACTTGATCAGTTGGATTCTACCTCAAATGTTAATTGATTGAGTTTGTCTTCTTGTTTTAATAACCAACATTATCCATATTTGTATCAATAATATTCAAAATATTGACTTCCTTTGAATTCAAGAATCAGCCAGAGAGGTCTCTCATCAAAATACTTATAAATGATTATATATATTTTGAAAATAGAGCAATCCATAAATAAATCTTTAATTAAAAATGTTGTTGACAGACATTAAATATGTGTGTGTTATAACACCTTGATAAAAGTTGTCGTTCAGCCAACTGAAATATTGGTAAAATAAATTATTTTTGATCCAATATATGCCTTTTTAATTAAAGATGATATATATATATATGTGTCGTGATCGAATGGAAGGGTGCAACTGTTATACATGCAATCCCAAGAATTAGTTCCAGCCAAGTGAGCAGCGCACCCGCGACGTGCCGTAGCATTCGCCCGCGATGTCTGCCACCTTTATTTTTGTACAGTTTTTATAGATGGATGAATTTTCATATTTACATTTTAACACAAACTTAACATATTTACAGTTTATCATACCTATGTTGGCGAAAAGAAATTATACATCTTAGATATTATGCAAATTATGATATATATATTGCTGTGCTGAATCTCGAGTTCATAGTCAAATGATCGAGTAGAAACATATTGATTTGCTTACATGCATCGCTCACATAGGTAAGGCCTTGAGGCTCCATAAAATTGATTGATGTTTTAGTGCAAAAGTATTTCGTGTTGAATTACTGTTTGATATTGTCGTTTTATCTATCGTTGTTGCACTGTCATTGTGGCTGTCGTTATTTTTCTGCAATTGTAGCTGCTCTTGTTGCACTCTTATTATAGCGGGCTTGTTGCACTGTTATGGAAGCTGTTATATTCTGCTGCATTTTAACGCATATTTGTATTTTCATTATCGACATTTTTACAATATTATTGTAGTTGTTATTGTAACTATTTTATAATACAATATAATGCGGCTTATAATTGTAGAACGACATTTGAAAATTAACCCGCATGTGTTTCTTTTGAACGAAAAATCGAAATTTATTTCAAGGAGAAATAACGATTATTTCTAACCTTAGGGATGAGGTATGAAAGGATGAATTGTAAAGAGTAATGTTAAACGGAAAAATAAAAGTGTCAAATTCCCATCCCTGAACACTTTTATTTTTCCGTTTAACATTACTCTTTACAATTCATCCTTTCATACTTCATCCCTAAGGTTAGAAATAATCATTATTTCTCCTTAAAATAAATTACGATTTTTCGTTCAAAAGAAACACATGCGGGTTAATTTTCAAATGTCGTTCTACAATTGTAACTATTGTTGTATTTTTGAATTGTTTTTTGTATTTTTTATATTATTATAGCCGTTGTTTTGCGTTGATATTGTAGTTTTTGCATTGTTAATGCTGTTTTATTTTATTTTTTGTTATTTTTGTTAAAAATAGTTTAATTGTAATTTTTAAATTTATATTAGAATATGAAAATTAAAAAATATATATAATGGAGGGTATTTTTTTTTTTTGTAATTAAAATATGTTTATATTATTTAGTTTTGGGGACTTTTTCACTTTCTAATATATCGGCTTGTCTAGGAAGCACGTGATTTAGCTTGTTCAAAAATAGCAAATGCATTAGAATAGAATCTAAAGACGCCCCTTTAAATTTCTAAAATCGAGATTTCAGTGTTCTTACGTGTCATTATTGTGAAGACAAAACTTAGAAACTAAGGAAGCTGTTCAAAGAATGCATACCCCTTAGGGTTATAGTCAATGTAAGGAAATCTTATATAAATATTGTTGAAGAATGGCCTGAAGGTGTGATGCAAGGTTATTTAGAAATGATCGGCAGCTCAACAAAATGCCATTTAAACCAATCCTAACCACAGCACCAGCAAATTATCAGCTCAAATGTAAAACTCACAGTTTAAAATGTTATCTCCACGAGTTGGGCAAGATGAACAAGCACTGCAGATAAATGTTCCGTGAACTGGCACCGGTTCAGAAACAAAGAAGGGTTGAAGTCTGTAGACATTTGCTCCAAAAATCCACCTAATACCAGGTTTTTCTGAAGAATTATTGCATGTGACGAAAAATGTGTTTTTCTTCGTAATCCCGACTCCTCTAACCAGGAGTTTGATCGAGGCCAACCGACTTTCCAGTTACAAAACGAATCCGTTTAATTGCAATATTAAGATGTTATGTTTGATGGAATATCGATGAAGTGAATCACTTTGAACTTGTGCGCAGGTGGTCACAGTATATCGGCTCTGAACTCTATAAGACGCAAGATAAAATGCAAGAACTAGATGGAATCGAGATACTTCACCCCCTGCTTATAGCCCAGACCTTGCCCCATCGGACCATCACATACTTCGTTCCATGGCGCTATTTTTGTAAGTGAAACTCTCCTAATGTGTAGTCTTTAGAGATATATGTGGTGTTTTTCTCAAAACCCATTTTACAGTCAAGGTAGAATGTAATTTAACCTAAAATCTCGCTTCGTTGCCGCTCGAACTGTTTAAAATATTCCTGCTTTCTACCTGTGTAGACATGTGGCGCACTTACAATAAAAGCAGTCGCCAAATACTACCCACCATGATTATCATGGCATCTACCACGTGTACTACTAATAATAAAAAGTATATCCCTTTGACAGATTCGGACGATTTGATAAACCTGTTAAGCAGGTTACAACATTTTACTAAGAAGAGAGCGGCATCGCCTAGCCTTCTAATCTCAATGCTTCCAAAAAAACTGCGATACTAGATCCACAATCTTACCAGAGAATGGCGTCGTATAAGCCTACTTTGCCAGATTCTCTAATAGATACCCATCTGGCCGTCTTGTTACCAAGAGAACCTAACAATCGATCACCACCTTTCTATATGCCTATCCTATCATTCCAGCTATCTCAGACTGCAATTTTAAGAAAGGTTGAGCCAAAAGATATCTAGCTCAAACCCTTTAAGAACCTTTATAAATATAAATCACCCTGGCGACATCTGATCAGTTGGATGTTCATAGCAACAACCAGACATTACATGGTTGTTCCAAAAGTTCGTAAACACTTGCAAAAAATTGAAATACCAATATTATTGGCCATAATATTATTCGCCGCGTTATGTATAATGTCTTTTTATTATATATAAAGTAATGGTATTATGTATTATCATGTTATTAAGAAAAACATGAACTTTTGGGACAACCTTATAAAATCTGAAGACAAATCCGTACAGTTGGCGATATCGGACCAGCTGTATGCCACACACCGCAACAACTAGGTATCAATGCTAACTTTGACAGTTGGAGACATCAGATTATCTGAATGTCCACCGCAGACACTAGATATCAAGTCTGAATGCTAACTTGGACAGATAACAACTAGAACTAGTCTTCTTCTTCTTTCTTATCTCCACACTTGGTAAAGTAGAATGCGTCTGCCTTTGTCATTAAGACTGGGAGCACTACTCAGTGGCAGGCCGACTTACCTCCAAAATAAATGGCCGCCTCTGACATGAGGAACAGACGCCATGTGCAGCCGCTCCTAACATGGAGTACAAACGCTGCTCATCCTGTATCCCTGGATTAGGAGCCCTTACATGGTACTATCAGTCGGGCCAGCTGAGCCCAGGTTTTTTAGTGAGCTTGTTACTGCTCCCCCTCCTCCTTTTTTCATCCGGGCTTGGGACCGGCAAGGGCGGAGTTACTATAACTAGTGAAGTCTGAATTTTAACTTGGACATTTGGCGACATCTGATCAGTTGGATATTCATGGAAGCAACTAGACACTAAATATAAAAACTAAATCGGACAAGTAACGACATCAGATTATCTGGATGTCCACCGCAGTAACTAGATATCAAGTCTGAATGTTAACTTGGACATTTGGCGACATCAGATCATATAGATGTCCACCGCAGCAACTAGACACTAAATATAAAAACTAAATCGGACAAGTAACGACATCAGATTATATGGATGTCCACCGCAGCAACTAGACACTAAATATAAAAACTAAATCGGACAAGTAACGACATCAGATTATCTGGATGTCCACCGCAGTAACTAGATATCAAGCCTGAATGCTGAATCGTATAGTTGGAGATATCTGTACATGATTCCAGAAGTCCGGGTGTTATGGAATCAAAGCCGTCGCTGTACTGGTGATAACAATAGCGCAAAACCATGGGATAGAGGTTGGCTTCATTTCATAATTTGTAAAGCTGGTGTGATTTTAGATTTACCCTTTTGAATCTGCGCAAAGAAAGTGCATTGTCTTATTGAGTTTTAATAACCGTAGATGTGTCCTTTTTTTGCATTTAAATGTAATCCTCCCCCAGATATACAACAGAATCAACTACAAATATTTTCTCTTTCCATTTATCTGTTTTGAAATGTCAGCCATACCATTTTACTAGAAGCAACAAACTTCCCATTCGAGTCATCCAAGATGTTATGGCATATATTGCCATAATAGGTATAAGTATTTTTGCATATGCCTTATATCTGTGTATTCTTACTTTTTTTCCTTTAATTTATTACAAAAATGCTATCCGTGACATTATACAAAGAGTATCCAACTTCCCATCCTTCCAAGGTTGCAGAATCCACTACGTTTCTCAAGATAAGATAGAAGATTTCTTACTTCCCCTAAAAAAGTTATCGCCAGCCAGGATAAGTTTGTCAAGGACGTTGATACGGGAGACACCCACTTCGTGTTGTGAATCTATTTTACAAATTTGAAATTGAGTGACAGAGATCATTAGATAGACTTGATCCTTTAACAGGTTTCTTGGTGAACTGGCTAACCTAACTACATTCGGTAATTCCCCAATACCTAAAAAAGCATAGGTCGCCTCTCCCGTCAAAACTAGACGCCATCTATTGACCGTCCTCGCAAACTAGCGGCCTCGAGTCGATGACAAAGCCACAACACCAGCTTTGGCAAACTGAGAAGCGTCCACCTAGTTTGCGGTGACGGTTAATAGATGGTGTCTAGTTTTGACGTTTATTCGACGGAAGAGGCACCCTATGCCTTTATATATCAATATCCTCCCGACAAAATTGTCATCTATATTCTGGATATCTGTCTTAGCTCCGCTTGTTTTGTTTGAGCTTTCTTGAAAAATGAACACTCCTGACAGATTTATCTTCTTGTTCTTGTAAATATAGATTTGTTCATAGAGAAAGGACAATTCTCCCGTGTAAAAATGCATCAGAACTATGCATTTGACGAGAGCACAAGCTTTTGATAGAATGTGCCACATTATCTTTGACAAATTCAGACTTTCCTCTAGCCAAATTATAATATACGTATTTCTGGTTTAATATCGCCCTTCCCTCTCATCAGGTAAATCACCTTTTTGTCAAATTCGACCTTTTTCATAACTCCTCTTGTAATATGTTATGAATTCGAAGCTGCCTTTGTACTAATGAGTGCCATAGAAAGAAACCATGGTATATTGGGAAAAAATATAGTCACATCAACCAATAATTTATTTATCTACCAAAGTTTCAGTGACTCGATATCACTCTTCTCAGGGAAATGTTTATTTTGAATCCCATTTCTATTTATATACATACAACAACAACAAAAAGGCTTTTATTAGGGCCCATTGCCCTGTATGGATTCGTCATACAACAACAAAATAATACAGTAATTTTTTTTTCTCTTTTTCCCCATTTGCACGTGAGTCTTTGTTTGAAAAGGTATATTATTTACACATCTGTTCTAAAACTTTACTCACTACCTCTTTTGCGTATGAATCTATTTACAATTGATCTGTAGAAAGAGTTCTATTGCTATATTTTTCTTTTTTGAAATAGTTCTCAGCGTCTGTAGTGGGTTTACGAAATCTCCAGAAGGTGTTTTAAGAGTTTTTTTTTCTCTTATATACAAACACGATTTTAGAATATCGCGTATGTATATAAGTAGAACTAGGATTCTAAATAACCATTTCCCTGCGAAGAGTAACAGCGAGTCATTGAAACTTCGATAGTTAAATAAATCATAGGTTGATGTGGCTGTGTTTGTTCAGAATTAACTTCCAACCATAAAATGATGTTCAGAACTATGGTATATTGATTGTTGACTTTTGTCTGAATTTTTTAAATCTTGTGGTGTGTCACATTGTATCATCGACTTATTTGATCTGCTCAGGGGCGATAAACTAAATGTATTGTTTTTTGAATGTTTTTATAAAGGGATATGTGATGTGCCCTTTTTGGACCTTAACATCTTCAATATTCAATAAATTATTCAATAAAATGTGATCTCTTGTATCAATAATAAAGTGGAAACATTAGGTTTCCATAGATATAATTGTTTTAATTAATTCAGATTTCAGGCATGAAAGCTAGAAATTTTTTAATCAATTTTTTAAAGGGATTTTATTCTGGAAGCCTGATTTTTTCACCTTAATCTCCTCTTAAATATCCTCATTCCTCAAAATCTAGATATAGAATATAGATTTTTAAAAGCTCTTAATTCTTATTAGGTACGTATTCCGATTTTGTATGTAGATAATTTTCAATTGGTATAGTGTTTTTATCGTATCAAATATATATGTATATATGAGGGTATATGTATAAGAGTATATAGAATCCATGTATAGGACTATATGTTCTAATGATGCCATGTGAGAGAGTAGAAAACATATATTCCAGAGAATTTTTTTAAATGTTATTTTGTTATATATTTATCTTATGTATAATTTGCTCTATAATTTAAAAATAAAAAAGAAGAAATAAATAGACGAAAAAATAAACTAAATATTTATTACTTTTGTATAAAAGTAACTGTAGCTTTGATAGTTGATCACTTCAAGAGATGCTGGTGGGATTTGAAGCGTTGGCCGCTATTTAAAACATTGTTTGGCGAAGAATAAATACCTCTGAAAAACCACCACTAAGTCCCCTAGTATTTAAAAGTATCTAATTGAGAAGTAACACGTCCATCTGAAGTCAAAAATGATTAATGACGATCAATCCATCAATATCTTTATCCAGACCTTTCGCCTTATATACAGATTCTCCTGAGAGCTACAGAAAAAAAAGTGAAAAAGAGAAGGTGAAAGAAATTCGAATTTACAAAGTTACATGAGTACATACTATAGAAGTATCCCCCTGCCTTCTTTTTATATACAGATTCACGCGTAAATTAAGAATATGAATAAATAATGATGATGTTAAAAAATATTACTAGGGTAAAACTTGATTCGCTGTCGTTCTAGATTCGTTCCTATAACGGGCATTCTTCAATGTATGTATATAAATATGCCTTTATATATATGTGAAAATTTTGCCGGAAGGAAATGGATCTATAGAAGCATAGGGCGTCTCTCCCGTCAAAATAAACGTCAAAACCTGACGTCATCTATTGACCATCTCCGCAAAATAGCGGCCTCAGGTCGGTGACAAAGCCACAACACCAGTTTTGGCAAACTGAGAAACGTCCACCTAGAGACCATGGTTTCGGGCTAATGGCGTCAGCCTAGGGCGGACTTTATTCCATGAGATCCACACAGGATCTAATGAAACCTTCACAATCTGCCAAAGAGGTCTAGATGGCGCCTAGTTTTGACGTTTATTTTGACGGGAGAAGCGCCTTATGCTTTTTTAGGTTAATTTCCTCCTGACAAAATTCCTATCTATATTTTGGCCATAGATTTAGCCCAGCAACTTTGCCAGCTAAACACCTCTTTGACAGATTGTGAAGGTTCCATTAGATCCCGTGTGGATCTAATGGAATAAAGTCCGCCTTAGACTGACGAGGGCCATTAGCACGAAACCATGGTCTCTAGGTGGACACTTCTCAGTTTGACAAAGCTGGTGTTGTGGCTTGGTCACCGACCCGAGGCCGCTAGTTTGCGGCGACGGTCAATAGATGGCGTCTAGTTTTGACGTTTATTTTGACGGGAGAGGAGTCCTATGCTTCTATATATGTGTGTGTGGGAAAGTAACTCACAGTCAGGTTGGCTGTTATGTAGGGCGCGGAAACCCCAGTCGCCGATAATAATGATAATATATAACTCAAAATTCAAGTAGTCTATATATTTGAAATTATATATAATTTTGAAAAAGTTTTTATTCGATAGATACTCGGTTAAAAATTCAATCGAGGAAAACCCAGGGTATTGCCAGGGTCATTCGTATAGTAACCGTCATATGGCTAGTTTATTCGATAAGAAGCCTTTTATTGTGGTTATTTTAGAAAATAAAATTTATGCTCAAAAGATTTCCCCAGTGGCGACTTGAGGCACTTTTCTTTTCAACTTGATAAAACAAACAAGGAATTTCCATCGTGTAATTTCAAGAAAAGTTTGACAAAACAAATGATTTCAGTAAACAGAAGCAAGAGACTGATTCACTCCAGTAGAATGGTTCAAGGAAACATTGACGACGGGAAAATCTTCTGACGGGAATATACAGCAGGCCTCTCACTTCTTGGATTATAAGAAAGATACAGTCTTCTTCAATGGCAGATGTGATATAGGCGGGTTTTGATTTAAGACCGAGATAGAGGACCAAATATTTCTGGTCTTAAATCCAGTAGATGTTAGTTTTATTCTCTCAATCATATCAAAAAGTTTTTTTTTCTCTAACAGCTTTCTACACCTTGATTCAACTATGCGCGTTCTGTGGGTGTTTACAACTATCTAAATACTTGTTTTTAAGTAATAACAGCTATTTATTCAGTCACAAGGAATTTTTAAACCAACATTTAGGGCTTAAATTCACGATATATATATATGAAAATTTAAAAAATTGGCTTTTAAGTCTAATTAGAATATTAGGCAGTTCTACAAAACGGGTCTACAATGAAAACCAGCTAAAAAAAAGTTATTGTATTGTGAAACTATATGTTTCACTAATAGGTCATTTCTACTCAATGTAAATAAAAGGAGAAAAATATAGTGTTTTATATCGTTCGGTTATCTATTTATATGATCATCCTACACATCTTCATTTTTATTAATCCATATCAGAGCATTTTTATTATAAATCTGACTATTTCAGCATTTTTTAACTTGCTCACTCACGATGAGAATTCAATTATTTGAAACATTTTTAATTGGGTCAAGTTTGATTTATGATTCACTGATGATTCACTACCATATAATGGAAAAATACCAGCTGAGAGAACGTTGTTTCTTTATTTACATTCATGGACAAAACTTAAGGAAGTGGAAGGTTGCCGTTTGTCTGTTATTTTAAAGGAGAAAGAGGCAATTTTGTTGACACTTGGTTATCCCGTGTATCTTCAATAAAGGTCATTGTGTATCAAATATCTTTTAGAGTTATTGTCTGAATCCCCGATATATACGATAAAAGATAGAATTTTACTAAGTTTTGTCCATGAGTGTATTTATTTTCCAGAAAATTGCCTAATATATCTTTCTCTTTCTTGAATTGTCAAAGCCAGCCTCATACAGTCTTCGGGTTGTTGGCCCTCATTAGCGTCATGCAGACTGTACGTTGAAGACTACTAAGGGAATCTTCACCATAATTCCGGAAAACACACGTGTAGTTAGAAACGGGAAAATATCTTAAATTAGGTTTGGTGCCAAAACTGATTGTTCTGAAACCGAGAATGAACTGTACTTGTGCGATAATGAAGAAAAACCTCCCGTCAGTGACCCATATGATGAGCTACCATCTCTCTAAGTGGCCACTGGGTTGTTTCTTCAAACACATGACTGTATCCTCTCTCTAACCCAACCTCCTACTAACGGCCACCTCCGGGAGAGACCAGCAATATCTGTATTTTAGGCGAACTCTCGTAGGATAGTTCTGCTCTATATTTTATCACATATATATTATTTTTCAAAAAATGTATCCTACTCATTTAAAAAATACATAAAAGATATTTTAACGTATTCAGATCACACAAAGCCTCTTTTCTTCGTCTCTCCGTATAACACGCAGGTTCAGATCAAGGAATAAGCCAAAACACCAACTTTGGAAAATTCGAACAAAAGTCATCCTGTAATACCATGATTTCGGACTATATCCCTCATCAGTAGATTCTATAGTCTTTGATTAGTGTGATAAGCATAGTCTATGTTTGTATATGACAAATACAAAAACAATAGTGTCGGCTCCCATTGTCTCCTTGATTGTGCTTACAAACAAAAATTTGGAACAAATCCCTAAAATTCAAACTTTTCTGCGATATCCCCATAAAATAGAAAACTGCTATACCACTTTTAGTTAAATTTCTCTGATTCTGAAAATTAACGTAATTTTAAAGCTAATTTTCTCTTTCTTTTTGAATATATATATTTCAAAAAATACAAATTCTTTATGGAGATTGATTCCTAATAAGGTGTTTGTCTGTGTGTATTTAAAAAATCTATTTTCTTTTATTCTCCTAGTATTTTTTCTATCAAAATATTTGTATATTTCATAAAGAGCGCTTCACCGTTAATATGTTTGTTTATTTACTCGTTATACTTTATCACTTTGTTTATGTGAAATATACTAAATTACATTTATAACCAACTAACAAAAAAAAAAGAAATATAATAAACAATAGAAAATATATATATTTTTTAACGTATCCAG
This sequence comes from Cordylochernes scorpioides, assembly GCA_030710605.1. Taxonomy (NCBI): domain Eukaryota; kingdom Metazoa; phylum Arthropoda; class Arachnida; order Pseudoscorpiones; family Chernetidae; genus Cordylochernes; species Cordylochernes scorpioides. Next base: position 48,234,685 of record CP092866.1, read on the forward strand.
ATCACACAAAGCATCTTTTCTTCGTCTCTCCGTATAAAACGCGCAGGTTCAGATCAAGGAATAAGCCAAAACACCAACTTTGGAAAATTCCAACAAAAGTCATCCTGTAATACCATGATTTCGGACTATATCCCTCATCAGTAGATTCTATATTCTGATGAGCCAAGCCCTCCCAATATATTTTTTTTCATCGCAGTAAGGGCAGTAGAAGTTTGTATTATGTATAAAAGAAACATTCGTGCTTTTAAATCCTTCCACTTTATATATATGATGTATTGAGGGGCCATCTGTTATCAGAAATATAAACTATTTTTGACGTGTATGATTCTTTTTTGTATTAAAACAATTTCTACTGTCCTTACTGCAATGATAGAATAATTATTATTTAATTATTGTAGTAAGGGCAGTAGAAAATTGTTTCAAATCAAAAAGAAACATACGGACCAAAAATAGTTTATATTTCTTATAATATATAGTTGAATAAGAACCAAACTTATGGAGTTTTAGATAGAAGAAACTGATAGTAAAAAAGAAGAAGGTATTTACCGTAGTTTTGGAAGAGCGAGGTAACCGACGTCCGATCACTTCGGCCACCTGGCGGCAAATCAAATGATACAGTCCTTTAGTACTCTCTACGTCTACATGGAGCTCCTAGAAATCTGGTAGTTTATTTGGTCAGTAGGGTCAGTGGTATCTATCTACACACGCCGTATCTCCCGCTGCAACCTTTGTCCGTCTACATGAGGCCTTGACATGGTCTCTGTCTGTTGGTGATTGTACGGAGCTAACATGGATGTGTTTGTGAGTAGGTATGCGTGTGTGCGAACATGTGTCAACATGGGTATGTATATGTATGTGAAATTGTGTTATTCAGTTTGTATTAGAGTATATGAACGTGTCTATGTACACACATAAGCCTTTATTAAGACATTCCGTCTTATACAGACGATTCTCCTGTTAGAAATGAATCTAAAAATAAATGAGAAGCGGGGGAGGAAATTAAATCCTCGCTCAGAAAAGAGAAAAAGAAGAAAAGGAAAGAATATCTATGTACAAAAGTTGAGACTATATACATCGTTTTTCGTGCATAGAACACAGTGAAGAAGTAGATTATTGAGTTGCATCTTGTGAAGAAAAAGATATTTCCACACAGTGAACGTGTCTACGTAAATGTATATAAAAAGAAAATATATGTAGATAAAACCAATAATTCAAATTAAAATGGCACAGCTTGGATTAAAACAAACTGGGTTTTTATTGTATGATATTTCCACGATCAGAAAGTTTTGCTTTTTCAAAATCTTGTTTAAAATACGAACGTTCTGATCATGGGGGGAAATACCATACAATAAGAACGCAGTTCATATTTCGATCCAAGATTTGCCGTTTTTATTTAAATGTTGGATCGTATGGATTGCGATTTTTTATAAATGGCCAATAATAGGGCGTGGGATTGTTTTTGCCGGGAGAAAATATTGAT
>CP092866.1:48236264-48255041 GCA_030710605.1 Cordylochernes scorpioides
CTATGAAAATAAAGATTAACTCTCCCGTCAAAATAGACGCTAAAATTAGGCGTCATCTATTGGCGTTTAGTTTCAGCATCTATTTTGAATAGAGAGGTTAACTTTATTTTTGTAAACAATAATAATGCGCTAATGCATCATAATATAATTGTTATAATAAAAGACACAAATTGATATTTGCGGAAGAGCGATTTCTCGAAGCATATTATATATTTATAAATGTATGTAATTCTGCTTTCCTTAAAGCTTATGTCCATAGTTTATCTAAAATACCAATTCCAAGAGTCGAGCATATGTATCACTATAAAAGGAAGATTGAAAAAAATACAATATAACAGCGGTATGGTAGGTTAAACTGGCGAAACCGTTTGGAGGATTCACCACTGATGAGCCAGACCCTCCCATTAATTTTTCCATTGCAGTAAGGGCAGTAGAAATTGTTCATTTTTAAAAAGAATAATAGTTTCTAATTTTGATAATAAAAGCGTATTATGGATTTAGTTCCGGATAACCGCAATATACACTCAAGGACAAAACTCAAGGAAGTTGTATCTTTATCATGTATATGAGGATTCAGACAATAACTCTGAAAGATATTTGATACACAGGGACCTTTAGTGAAGATACGAGATAACCAAGTGTGAACAAAATATAACACATTCTGAGCCCAACCTACAAAGTGCGCTAAATGTGCTCTAAATAAATCACTAAATCAAATAAATCACTATATTAATCACTATAAAAATCATAGACAAAGGAATAAGATTAATTTTGGAACACATGTTGACAATATAATTATGAAAGCTACGAAACTTAAGAATATATTATTCTCATTATGTGCACGTACTTGGGGCATTGATACTCGACGTAGATTGATCTTATATAAAGCTATGATACGCTCTACAATAAGCTATGCATCAAATATTTGGTTTCCTTTTATCACTGCAGCAAAAAGATCCAAGTTGAATTCTATACAATATCAAATTCTTATTAGATGCATTCATGCTTATAGGACTTCATCTTCTTACATCACACATATACTAGCGAAAACCCCTTTACTGTCCGATTATCTTGAATTATTACAAACAAAGTATAATATGACAAATTCTCTCACAGATCGAAAACACTCAAAAAAACCCTTCAAAAAGAATTAAACAAACTATATCTGGATCTAAAATTTAAGTTTTATCTTTCTCAATCTAATGAACTGTTCAAGAAATTATTTCCAATTGCTGTCCCAAATTTCATTTCTTCTGATAAATTCACTACTTTATTCTTAACTGGCAAAGGACCCTTCTTAAGTTTCCTATTCAAACTGAATGCTATCAATGATCCAACATGTGAATGCCGCTTAGATGTTGAATCACCAGAGCATCTTCTTTTATCTTGCCCTCTGATTAATAAAATTGTATGTAGATACTTTGAAACATTACCAAATTCTCTTTGTGTATATACTCTATCTTATGAGAACTTTGTTAAGTTTAGAACTATTTGTACAATAATTTACAAAACAATACTAATCCATCGTGTAAATAATTAATCATATATATATAAATAATACTAGCACAGCACAATAGTCCTTTGGACTTCGTGCTTTTGTAACAATAAATAAATAAATAAAATAATAAAAAATCAATCAATTAAATCAATGAAATCACTGAATCAATACAAAGTGCGCTGAATGTATTGCTTACTTAGCGTGCCTAAATAGACTTTTGCATTTGTTGGCTTGTCCGATAAGTGGAAAAGCTATGCTCGAGGTACAATTATTTGTAGAAGTTCTTCAATTACAGAAGCATAGTCACCTACCATCACACACCAAGAATGAAACTTCAAGTACAAACAATTAATATACAACAGTTGTAGCGAGCTGGTAGATTTTATTTGATAAATCGCTTAAAGGGTTTGCCACTGATGAACCAAGCCTTCACAGTTCTTTTTCAACTTTGTGTACTGATTTTGGAAATGCCTTTTTTATTAAAAATAAAGAAAGGGAATTTAATGATTTTACCTTCAACATATGTAGTTCTATAAGTGTGTTTATATGTAGTATATAGTGCACTGATTTTGGAAATGCCTTTTTTATTGAAAATAAAGAAAGGGAATTTAATGATTTTATCTTCAACATATGTAGTTTTATAAGTGTGTTTATATGTAGTATATAGTGTACTGATTTTGGAAATGCCTCTTTTATTAAAAATAAAGAAAGGGAATTTAATGATTTTATCTTCAACATATGTAGTTCTATAAGTGTGTTTATATGTAGTATATAGTGCACTGATTTTGGAAATGCCTCTTTTATTAAAAATAAAGAAAGGGAATTTAATGATTTTATCTTCAACATATGTAGTTCTATAAATGTGTTTATATGTAGTATATAGTGCACTGATTTTGGAAATGCCTCTTTTATTAAAAATAAAGAAAGGGAATTTAATGATTTTATCTTCAACATATGTAGTTCTATAAGTGTGTTTATATGTAGTATATAGTGCACTGATTTTGGAAATGCCTCTTTTATTAAAAATAAAGAAAGGGAATTTAATGATTTTATCTTCAACATATGTAGTTCTATAAGTGTGTTTATATGTAGTATATAGTGCACTGATTTTGGAAATGCCTCTTTTATTAAAAATAAAGAAAGGGAATTTAATGATTTTATCTTCAACATATGTAGTTCTATAAGTGTGTTTATATGTAGTATATAGTGCACTGATTTTGGAAATGCCTCTTTTATTAAAAATAAAGAAAGGGAATTTAATGATTTTATCTTCAACATATGTAGTTCTATAAGTGTGTTTATATGTAGTATATAGTGCACTGATTTTGGAAATGCCTCTTTTATTAAAAATAAAGAAAGGGAATTTAATGATTTTATCTTCAACATATGTAGTTCTATAAGTGTGTTTATATGTAGTATATAGTGCACTGATTTTGGAAATGCCTCTTTTATTAAAAATAAAGAAAGGGAATTTAATGATTTTATCTTCAACATATGTAGTTCTATAAATGTGTTTATATGTAGTCAAATACTATATTTTCACCTGTTCTCTTATGGTTAATACTGTCTGTAACTCCACGGAGAATCCGTACAGGGCAAGATGCCCTAATAAAGCTGTTTTGTTTGTTTGTTTGTTGTGTTTATATGTAGTATATAGTGCACTGATTTTGGAAATGCCTCTTTTATTAAAAATAAAGAAAGGGAATTTAATGATTTTATCTTCAACATATGTAGTTCTATAAGTGTGTTTATATGTAGTATATAGTGCACTGATTTTGGAAATGCCTCTTTTATTAAAAGGAAAGAAAGAGAATTTAATGATTTGAACTTCAACATATGTAGTTTTATAAGTGTGTTTATATGTAGTATATAGTGCACTGATTTTGGAAATGCCTCTTTTATTAAAAAGAAAGAAAGATAATTGAATGATTTTTATCTTCAACATATGTAGTTCTATAAGTGTGTTTATATGTAGTATATAGTGCACTGATTTTGGAAATGCCTCTTCTATTAAAAAGAAAGAAAGATAATTGAATGATTTTATCTTCAACATATGTAGTTCTATAAGTGTGTTTATATGTAGTATATAGTGCACTGATTTTGGAAATGCCTCTTTTATTAAAAGGAAAGAAAGGGAATTTAATGATTTTATCTTCAACATATGTAGTTCTATAAGTGTGTTTATATGTAGTATATAGTGCACTGATTTTGGAAATGCCTCTTTTATTAAAAGGAAAGAAAGGGAATTTAATGATTTTATCTTCAACATATGTAGTTCTATAAGTGTGTTTATATGTAGTATATAGTGCACTGATTTTGGAAATGCCTCTTTTATTAAAAGGAAAGAAAGAGAATTTAATGATTTGAACTTCAACATAAGTAGTTTTAATTTTACACAAATAAATTTACTGGCAATGCGTTTCTTTTTTAAATCTCTACAGACCTTACTGCAATGATATGATTTAATGAATGAGAGGGCTTGGCTCATCAGTAGTGAACCCTCTCAGCGGTTTCGCCAAATTAATCTCTAGACCGCTCTACTATTGTATTGGACTGGTTTTGTTATATACCCTGCATTTTCTATGGAAGGCAGCTAAATGGTGTTTAGTGAACTATGGAAAAAGAAACGCGTTGCCAGTAAATTTATTTGTGTAAAATTTTAACGATAGAGGGCAATAAAATTTAATTTACTAATAAGTAGTTTTATAAGTGTGTTTATATGTAGTATATAGTGCACTGATTTTGGAAATGCCTCTTTTATTAAAAGGAAAGAAAGAGAATTTAATGATTTGAACTTCAACATAAGTAGTTCTATAAGGGTGTATATATGTAGGAAGGTGAGAACATATGGTTTAAGGCGTATGTGTTGCGTGTGTATGGGATGTTTAAGTATTCATATACATGTGGATATTTGTAGCTGTGTGCGAGTTCATTAACATCATGTCCATAAATATAGCGCAGATTTATCTGGAATTTTTAAAAATCGTCAATTATATTAAGTAACACAAAGCTATTTGAAAAAAAAGCCCAAATGAAATAATGTATTAAAAGGTCTCTCATAAGTCGGTGGATGAGAGGGTAACACGCTCGATTCCCGACAGTCATGAACCGGGATTAAATCCCGCGTTAAAATTGTTTAATATGTGAATAACCTTCACATATTATTCATTGTTCAATTATCATGAACTAGGTTGCTCTTGCTGAGCGGTACCTATTTATGTGAATTTGAACCAGGAATTTGAAAATTTCTCTCTCGATCGTGCAATCGAAAGATGGTACTAGCCATGGCATGCCTTTTTCTTAATTTAACCACCTGATCACGGTACAATTTCAGTTCTGTACTGCCTTTCATGAAGTTATCAGTGTTGTGTGTTGCATCTGTCATTAATATTGTGTGTGAACATAGAGGCAAGTGTCCTGACCCACAGACGACTTTATCCATTCCCACAGACACTAGCCATTCAAAGAACACTAGCTCTATCACGATGATAGTGTTATTGTATATATAACGAACACTTCCAAGAAGTGGAACGGAGCGGTGTGGAATGATATCTCGAGATAGGAGGACACGGCAAGGACTCGCTGTAAACAACAATGTTGGGAAACAGATTCAGTAGACCTTGCCACGATAGAAGTAGCTTCTTGTCGCGCGATGTATACTGTACCATCTCTGTGTAGACATCGTCTACTCTGAGAATATCTCCAGATACTGTTCATTGGAGACAGTCTATTCTTTCTGGTTTTCGTTCTTAGCGAGCTTTACCTTTCAAGTTTCAAACACCTCCAAATACTTGGCACGTGACGACAGAATCTGGTCAAACTTCAACTCTCAAGATGAACTACGTTAAAGGCCTCCTGTTACGATGACGGAATGATCTAAAAAATGCATTGTCCTGAAATAACGCCAAGTGACAATACCAGAAATAGATAATATCGCGGCATCTCGGCAAATAAAGATCCATATAAAACTACATAATTGGATAATTTAAATGTATAATTGAATTACTCGATTACTCAACTTGGACCAAGCAAACAGATATTTATTCCTAGGAAGTAGTTATTGATGTGCTTCTTCGTAGTCAATAGAAAATTTGGTGTCAATTTGTGACAGTTGAAGAAACATGGATGCACATTGAGTCTAAACAGAAGTCAAATTAGTGAATGTAACCTGATGAAAAGGCTCTAAAATGGTAAAATACTGTTGTTTTTTTTTTCAGCCTGAAATATCTTCTATCTATTGGAAATCTCTGTGAATTATATCAATAGGCTATCTTAAAAATAGGTAAAGCAATACCTGGCCAATATTATGCAAAATACTGTGGGTGCCTTGCTATATATTAAACGACAAGTTGAATAAATAGCATTCTTCGGTTATTTTTATATTATCCTTAGTACACGTGGTACAGGCCATGATAATCATGGTGGGTAGAAGTTGGCGACTGCTTTTACTGTAAGTACACCACATGTCTACACACGTGAAAAGCAGTTAGACTTTTGCAGTTACAAATCTGCCAGAGCCCCATTTGTTTACTTGTACTCGCTGATGGGGTTGGACTTATGCAAGAATCAGGGACCGGCCATTGGAATTTTTTTTTTTCAATTTGGAAAAAGTGCCCAATGCGGGATTCGATCCCGGGACTTAGCGGTCGAAATTCTTCGATTATGACAATGCTTTATCACAAAACTCGATATTTGAGCTGACTAAATTGTCCAGGCCCCAATTTAATGCCTCATTCATCTTATTGTAGTCAGTGTAGTCTTTAATGACCTATTCTTGCTAACTATAACCTACAAATACCAGTTAATATAAAGGAAATATTCATCAGATGAAGAGATACTCGACGCTGTAAAGGTATATTAGTTCTCAAGAAATCATTATTTTATTTTAAAAATTTAAAAAATTCAGAGCGCAACTGAATCTAGTGTGAAGATGGAGGGAGAATAGATTAAAGAATTAAAAATATTTTTCTCAAATAAATGTGTGTAATATATTTCGATTTGGTTTAATTGGTTTGTTTGGACCCTTTTTTGTTTGTTGATTACTATGTAAGACCCTGTTGACTTACTGTAGGGTTGGTGGCTTGTGGTGGTTGATGGCGCAGTCGTTTGGTCGAGATGGTAGGTTTTTCACAGGGGAAATAACGAGAGGGAACACAGAATGGCGTTGAAAATAGGACCTCGCGATTAAGAGAGAGAAGGTTTTGAAACTAATGGAGTATTTTGTTTTTTCACATGCTCGGAGAAGCACCGGAGTGTAACACCGAAAGAAGGGGGGAACAAATGAATGACCCAAACGAATCACCGGAAAGGCTGGAGGAAACACCTGGGCCAAGTAGACCAATAAGAAACCGGAGACTCCCCGAATACTTAAAAGATTGTGTAACAAATTGGGGGTGAGAAGATGTGGTGTTTTGCATAACAATAGTTATGTTTAAATAAATTGTCGAGATATGCAAATAAGGTTTTGCATAGTGTTTGTTTGTGTTACTATGTTAATTATTTTTATGTATATATATATATATCATTAAATTGTAAATAGTTCATTCAGTCATATTAGTGTTTATGAGGCAATAAAGGTTTTATCTCTCACTTAATGGATCTCGGTGACCTGGAGTAGTTGTAGAGACACAACAGTTACCTTTGTGAGAAGGGGTAGCACGTCTTTCTCCTCGTCAGGTCGAGCTCCCTACTGACTAACTTTGAGTCCGAGATTTTCCTCGTTAACTCTCTATGCCTCTCATTGGTTGAAATCGTCTACGTGGTGATTTCTGGTTGGTTGTTAGCTACTCATGCTGAACTCTGATTGGATATTGGTACCTCCATTGTCTTTTTCATGATTACCATCCTCCAGGAAGAAGAAGGTCTTTGAACTTAGTCTTATAGTTCCTGGGTAATAACCTTTACTTCCTGGATAATGAAATCCTGGTAATGGCTGTTCTCTCAGTTTCGCGAGGCCTAACTTTATTAAAACTTTTTGGATCATACATTGCATATATTGTGGTGGGGTTACATCTTGGTATATACAAATTATGACATGTGTATTTTTATTTTTGGCCTCGCGTATTGAACGGGCGTTGTATTCATACAAGAATGGAGCACGGTTTGTTATTTTACAAATAAATCTAATTTCTACTATCCTTACTGCGATGAAAAATAATGGGAGGACTTGACTCATCAGTAGTGAATCTTCCCGACGGTTTCGCCAATTTAATCCACCAGACCACTTTTTAAAGCTCTAATACTGTTTCGGATGATTCTACTTACATATGAAGCACTGAAGGGTGGAATCTTAGTTAAGGTATTTTAGGAAACTATTAAGCTGTTATGACAATATAGAATTGCATAAAATATTTGCATCGAGTAATGTCTTCCGCAAACAATAAAGACAAGTCAATTAGGCATATATTAATTATAAGGCAATAACGTGTTATCCATATACAAGAAGAAGAACTATTAAGCACGAATATTTATTTTACAAATTAAACAAATTTTCTACTGTCTTTACTGCGATAAAAAAAAATGTGGGAGGGCTTGGCTCATTAGTGGTGAACCCTGCCATAGGTGTGGTTCGTCAATTTATGTTTTAATAAAGGCTTATACTCGCCACTTGAATGTATGCATTCACCAAAAATTCTTCTGAAATGGCAGACTATATAAGCACACATAGGTAATGCTAATAAAAGTAGCAGAAAAGATCCTTTGAAAAAAGCCGTGGACCTTTAAAGATGCTAAAAATTATTGTGGCGGTGTAGTTGGATCCAGAACCAGATAATAAATGCGTCAACTTTATTTTTAAGCATGTGGCTGAATCACCATCGATTACTATTGTAGGAGACCATCAATCGCTGCATGCGGTGAGCCCCACCAATGAAGACTGTATATATTATATATATATATATATGTATATTTACCAATTATTTTTATCTATTTATATCTATTTAATCCTGTATTTATCATTATATAATTATATTTATTCATATTTATATTTATTCTGTATTTAACCTTATATAATCTTATAAGGACTTTGAAATAAAGTAGTTTCAATCTCAATCTCTCTCTCTCTCTGGTCAATCAGTCTGCCAATTACTGACTACTGGATCCTCAGCGACCTGCTCATGGCCGTTTGCTCCATCATCTGTCAGATTTCGTCTCCGAGTGTCAGACCGACGCCGTTTCAGGACGGTCATCCTCCTGGAACATTGCGCGAGAATCTGACATAATCGCCTGGGTAGCGAGACATGACACGCCGCTGGCTGTCATCCCCATAGACCTGCAGTCGGCGTTCGACAATCTCAGTAGAATTTACCTGTTCGCCCTGCTGGAGAAGCTGGGCCTACCATCTGCCCTTCTTGGGTGGATTGCTGTTCTCTACGGAGAAGCAGACGCCTCCATCCGGATCGTAGTTATACACACTAAGGCCTTTCCGCTTCTAAACAGGGTGAGGCAGGGCTGCCGTCTCAGCGCCGCTCTCTTCAGAATCCGAGTTGGGCCTTTGCTACGCCACTTCGAGAGGATCCTGGGCCACGGCAGCGTGGTCGCCTATGCGGATGACATCGTACTCTTCATCAGGGACGACGCTCAGTTTGAGCTCGTTCCCCTGATATTCGAAGAGTTCCGCATGGCCTCTGGGGTGGTTGTAAACTTCAGCAAGAGCTGCGGGCTCTGGTGCTGTTCCTGGAATAACCGGACAGATTCTTCTCGGATAATCTCCTGGACGTCCGAGTCACTGACCATCCTGGGCTGTACAATCTTTTCCCGGAACACTGTCGCCTCCCAGACCTCCCACCTGAAGGGGTTGCTGGAGCGAGCCATCGCGAGGTGATCTCCCTTCACTCGCGGCTTGTCGCTGATGGGTCGTATCCGCGCGTCCAACTGCCTGGTCCTGGGATACATCCTGTACCACCTCCACGACTACCTTCCACCTGAAACCACCATCGGCCGGCTGTAGGCACGGCTGAAGCGCTTCGTGTGGGGTACGATCTGAGTCTCGTGGCTTCCCGAAAGAATTCTGGCTCGCCCAGGCTCCGAGGGTAGCGTCGGCCTGCTTGACATCGAGGATCAGCTTCGGCTCGCCTGCCTGAAGGGGGGTCCAGGCCAGAGAGAGAGCAATTAAAGTTTTCAATAACATATGACTCAAAATAATATCACAGGAATAATTTGTATATTTCATCAATATCATTATTTATAGAAATCAAATCCTAAACCGATGTTCATTACCCTTCCCCGATAAAATAATGAATAATTCATTAATAAATTTCACACGAAGAAGTCGAGTGTGTGTATCAGTATATGCATTGCTGTATCATTGACGCTAAGATAGTGTGAATGCATGCATCGGTGTATCATTGACGCTAAGATAGTGTGAATGCATGCATCGGTGTATTATTGACGCTCAGATAGTTTGAAGTAGAAAATGTCGGGTGGATACATATACCTTTATAATGAACTGTTTTAAAGAACGATGACACACATATTTGACAAGAGGTGCAGCGACGAAGTCAGCTTACCGCATCACTGGGAGGATGACATCCGAAAATCTGACCCTGTAGGTAGCGCCACCTATCACGACGGCCGTTCCTGATAACCGGGAGTTATTTATTGATCGGACACACCGGTGGTTGGCTCTCTGCTCTTTGTCTCAAGAAGGTAGGTGCTGGTTTCTCGGGTCCTGTAGTTGATGCATCTACAGTCTCCTCTGTAGTCTCTGGATGTAGTGATCTTTATTGAACAACAGGAGACTCGCTTGTGCATCTACAGTCTATGTCTCCTATAGATTCTCTTTCTTTAGTGATCTCCATACAACAATAGGAGACTTCTTTGAGCATCTACAGTCTATGTCTCCTAGAAATTTTCTTGATTCAGTGATCTCCATACAACAATAGGAGACTGCCTTGTGGATTTAGAGTTTCTATGTCGCCTAGATATTCTTTTTTTTTTTTCGTTAACCCCATACAACAATAGGAGACTGCTTTGTGTATCTACAGTCTGTCTCCTAGATATTATCTTAATAGTGATCTCCACACAACAATAAAAGACTGGCTTGTGCATTTAGAGTTTCTATGTCGCCTAGATATTCTTTTTATTTTTTTCGTGAACCCCATACAACAATAGGGACTGGCTTGTAAATCTACAGTTTATGTCTCCTAGATATTCTTTTGAATAAATGATCTCCATAGAACAACAGGTGACTTGGCTTTGTATCGACAGACTTATTCTAGAGTGTCTCTTTTGTCGAACAATAGACCGGGGCTTGCGAATTTATAGCACTACTTCTTCTTCAACTGTTCTGTTTCCATTAATCTTCGTATAGAGTAACAGGTCTAGACTTCATGTTTGAATTTCTTGCCGCTCTATATAGTGTATTTCTTTCCTGCATTTTCGGCAATCAAGTTCTGAGATAGATACGCGTTTTGAGAACTTTTTGACTAATAATTTGCTTCAATTGTCTCCGATTTTTTCAGAAGTTCTACTCCACCAGATAGTGCAAATATCAAAACGGGGATGGTTTGGCACTTTGTATGTGCACAATCGAACCGTTTTCAACATGTGGCGATGTAGTTTACATACAGTTAGAGTCAGTCTCCAACTACCTATCATTATTATTATGATAGACTCTCTCTCCATACTGTATTTTATAAAACTTACATTTTTTAATGGAATTTTAAGAATAATTCCACATTCTTACCATTACGTTTTCTAAATACTTTCTCTAACAATGTTATTCGATTCAGCCTTGCATTTTAAAGGCAACACGTGACAATTCGTTGCTGGTTAGAATGTTTTTTAAATGGAAGATATTTAACCAATGATTTCTTCTTTAATTCTCACCGTTCAAAGAAGAAGCTGAAGCAACAAATATACCTCACGACAAAGGTGTGGAAGACCGTCGTCAAAACCTAGGATAAAAGAAACAGAAGAAAAGAAATAATTTATTGGGGCGGAGATCGTATGCATCATCTAATGTTTTTTAGATTCTGATGAAATGTTTAAGATTTCATTTTTAATGTAGAACCTCTGTATAAACCTTACCTAGATTCAGAGCCAAACTGTCCTTTGCGGAAAGGTGTCTCTCATCCATTGATGAGCTCTACTCTTCCCCAGCGGACACCATCAAAAGTCTCAAGCTTTACAAGCTTGATACATTAATATGATTGAGTGGAGATAAGAAAGAAGAAGAGAAGAAAGGTGTCTTCTTACCAGAGAACAGCTAATTAGTAAAAATTGTATTTTTTTACTTTGAAAACGGCCCTTTGGAGAGCTGTCTTCTAGCGAGACTATCCTCTGATGAAGAATCTACTGCATGTATAACTAACTGAAAAAAAGATCTGCACCCAACTTATGTTAGCGTGCATATAATATCACATTATTTAAGGTAATTTCTAGAATTTTCCGCATAGATTTCACTTCCCTAATTTCTTTTTAAATCTTAATTTGAAGGGAAACTCAAATTGAATGCTGATCTTGTGCAATATTGGAGAATGATGAATTTAATTATTGATTGGTTGATAACATTTCTAGATGTTTAAATACTTTTTCAAACTTCGTTAGGTTTTGATTATTCCGACAAAAAAAGGCCAGCCTGCATACCATAAGTACGCATATAATGATCCTCATTAAAACAGGAATGGTTACGACATATATATATATAATCTTTCAACAAAGATGCATATATTGGATTTATATTTATTTTATTGTTCCAATATTTCGAGGGGCAACTCGCCTCTCTTTATCGAGGATGTTTGTGTTTTTCACTAAAATATGCGAGCACGCGTACACCACTCTCGTTCTACAAGGCCAATGAAAGAATTGTATCTTTGATTTAAATATTACATTCAGTATATATACAGCTAACAATTATATATAATATTACAGATCAACACCATTATTATTATTTTGTCCACACATTGTGCGTGAAAGAGAGATTTATATACAACTGTGTAATTGTAAATAATTGTTTGTATACATATTAATTCTATAAAATAATGATAAAATTTTGAAAGAAAAATAAATGAGTAAATTAAAAGTATATACATAGTCATTCACAAAAAAATTAGGATATGAATTCTTTATAAATTTCTGGAAAATCAATTTTTCTGTTTATGCTTTGTTTATCTTCGTCAGAAGCCCAACTTTCTAAACACAGTCTACAATGTTTTTCTGTTATATTTTTGTATATAATTGCTGCCTGTTTGAAATCTGGTATATGGCTATTGTTTAGTGAGTGGTCAACTAGGAGGGATAATGGTTTGTAGTTTTTTAAGGCTGCTAAATGTTGATTGATACGATCTTTAAGTGATTTACCGGTTTCTCCAATGTAAGTAACTTGACATGTTTGGCAGGGAATTTTGTAAATTACATTGGTTGTATTTTCTTGGTTCGAAATATTTTTTGTATCTGAGTGGCGTAAGATCTCTCTTTCACGCACAATGTGTGGACAAAATAATAATAATGGCGTTGATCTGTAATATTATACATAATTGTTAGCTGTATATATACTGAATGTAATATTTAAATCATAGATACAGTTCTTTCATTGGCCTTGTAGAACGAGAGTGGTGTACACGTGCTCGCATGTTCTAGTGAAAAACACAAACATCTTCGATAAAGAGAGGCGAGTTGCCCCTCGAAATATTGGAACCATAAAATAATTATAAATCCAATATATGCATCTTTGTTGAATATAATTTTAATTATGGATTGCTCAATCTCTTCAATATATATATATATATAATCCCATGTGAGGAATTATAAAATCGCAAAAATCTGCTAATATTAATATAACACGCCTTGTTATATGATTTTACATATATCCCAAGTAGAATATATGCAATTTAAATTTCTATTTATATTAGAAAGATAAAATTGTAAAGTCTCGTCATGTAAATAAATCATATAGAGGTATGTAGATGAATCCAACTTTTAATGTTATTGTTTTCTTGCCTTAGGAAAGTAAGCAGCAACGGTAATTCATGATTAGCAAAAAGTTGCAGAATTTGTAACTTTAAATTAGGAAAAGGAATAGGTAGAAAAATGTGTTGTGAAGAAATTTTACACACACAGACTTTTTATTATTATTAATATAGTTTTGTATGTTTCAATTTTTAAAATTCTCTAACTCAAAGATGGCAAGATAATGGAATAATTGATGAGCTAAACTCAAAGAAAACGCCTGGAATTGATAATATTTCTAACAATATGATTAAACATACTAAACAACTAATAGTTCCAATACTGGTGAAACTTTTTCAAAAATGCTTAGATTTAAATTATTATCCGAATGAATGGAAAAAATCTGAAGTAATAATTATTCCCAAACCAGGTAAAACAGACATGAAAATTTATAAAAGCTACAGACCCATTTGTCTCAACTCAAACATTTCCAAAATATTTGAAAAAATAATTAACAACAAACTAATAAAATTTTATGAAGACTCAAATCTGCTTAACAATCGTCAACATGGATTTAGAAGATCTAGATCTACTATCTCTGCATTAAATGAAATTGTCAAAATAGCTCTAGAACATAAAAACAAAGAATATACAGCTATAATCGCAGTTGATATAAGTGGAGCGTTCGACAATGCATGGTGGCCGATGGTGCTGAAAAGACTAGATGAGGACAACGTTCAAGCTTCAATAATAAAACTACTACAGTCTTTTCTTAATAATAGAAGAGTGAGATTTAGATATTCATCAAATGAAACCCACAAAAAATTAAGCAAGGGATGTCCACAGGGTGGGCCTATATCCCCTACAATATGGAATATTATTCTAAACGATTTATTGGATAACTATTCAATACTTGTTTAATAGCAAAATATCTGCAAAAATTCCTAACACTATCACTGCCAATCGGGTAGAAAACTGAAGATTATGGGAATAACTTTTAAAAATCATAGAAATAAAAACAAATTGGATTTTGTGCCCCATATTGATGAGATTATTACTAAGACAAATAGAGATAGTGGATACCTAATTGGATTAACCGGGAAAGCATGGGGACTGGACAGTAAAAGAAGAATAGAACTCTATAAGACACTGTTTCGAAGTTCACTAACTTATGGTTCCACGATCTGGTACAACTTTATACCCAAAAAAGTCAAAGATAAATTAAACTCTCTGCAGTACAAAATTTTGAAGCACAGTACACAGGTTTATAATTCAACATCTTCAAACTGTACTCATATTGTTGCTAGAACACCAAAGCTCATGGATTTTATTGAAACAAATATACTAAAAATGAATATTGGATACAAAAAATCAGATCCAACTAAAAGAAAAATGATATCTAATTTTATAAACCAGAAATTTGAGGAATACTATGGAGGTGCCAATGATAATTTCAAGGGATTCTTTGATACTTCAAGAATTCCTAACTATGTTCAACCCAACTTCTATAACGTTCAATTTTTTACTGGACATGGTGACTTCAACACATATTTGTTTAGAATTGGCAAAATTGGTTCACCTGCATGCACTTGTGGAAACGAACAACAAACCCCTGAACACCTTCTGATAAACTGTCCATTAACTTCTGATCTAAGGGAAGAAAACCAACTTTACCTGACTAATACAAACAAGCTGCTTGCAATAAAGACCAATACATCAAGTTTAATAGATTCTGCAGGATGTATATTTTGAGGCGAAAGTGTTGACTGTACATATTTCAAGCTACTACTTATAATTGCTATATGTAAAATTTGATATCGAACGTTTAATTTTAATGATTTCCAATGTTCAATTGTATTAATTGTATATAATTTAAAATATACACGCAATTATCCAAATTGTGGATATGGCGTGTCTCTCCCAACTGTTAAATAAAAATAAAATGAAAATGTAAATTTTAGCTAGACCCATATAAAACTATCCATATTTCAAGTCAAATTGATCACAAGTAGGTTGATTTAAAGATATATTTAAATTGTTTATTGATTTTTCACCAATTTATTACTGTTTTTTTTTTGCGCTTTAATGAAAAATGAATTTTATAAAGAGGGTCTTTCTAACCTTCCAAACGGTTTATCCAGTATATATCTTTCAAACCGTTATATCTGCTTATATATCCGGGAATTTGAAGGAATCCATGGTGAATTAAACTAAGATTTAGGACAAGAGCTTGGATGTGTGAATTTCATTTACGGAAGAGCAATGTTCGGTATTTGAATCTATATGTCTACTGTGCCAATATCTCTACCAAGAATTTCTCCAAATTTCTATCGAACTGAGAATGCGATATTGTTAAGGATAAAGTAGTTATTGATGTTTGCAAAGTTCTGTTGTTACGGGTAAAGTAGTCATTGTTGTGGGTAAAGTTTCAATGTTGCAGATACTTTATTAATAACAATGACTATTTGTATCATTGTTGGGAATGAAGTATCATTGTTGTGGATGAATTTTTATTTTTGGGAATAGACTATCCATTGTTGTGAGTGAATTTTTATTTTGGGGATAGACTAGCCATTGTTGTGAGTGAATTTTTCATTTTTGGCTCTCCCAATATTTGTATCATTGTGAAGTGAGGACAATAGAAAATTGTTTTATTTTAAAAAGAAGAATAAAATATCGCTAAATATATTTTATATTAGTAAAAATATAGATGACGCGCTGATGATTTATATTTAGAAATTTCTGCTTCAGTTAAAAATGATAACATCCGAAAAAATATTGGAAACTTTAAGGAAAGCAATGGTTTTTCTAGAAAGTCGCTTCAAGACGTTTGTTTGGCAATTGCCAAACGTTTATAGATAAGGATTAGAAAAGTGCGGAAATCAGGATTAAATCAGAAGGTAGTTCAAATAGACGGTGTTGAGATAAAGGCTGTGTAAGCAGACGAAAGATAAACTTCTCTCACGCCACAGATGTCCAGCAGATTTGAGGCCGAAATCGGCTCTCTTCCTTTTATAAATCGTAAGGTGGAATCCTCTGGTGTATAATTAGCACCAACACATAAAATTCCGAGGATAAGTTTCTTTTATTTCAAAAATAATATCTTGAGCTTTCGGGCGTAAACAGCCCTTCTTCAGGAATATTGGAAACAATTTCAAGTAGAAATGTTTGTACACAAATAGATGGTATCTTTCTTTGGTCTTGTATAGCGTGAGTGAATCTCATACCCACGTGATTTAGTTCAAATCTAAAAAAGCCTTTATAAAAATCGTTTCCAATATTCCTGAAGAAGGGCTGTTTACGCCCGAAAGCTCAAGATATTATTTTTGAAATAAAAGAAACTTATCCTCGGAATTTTATGTGTTGCTCTTCCTTTTATGTGGTGTTTGAATGATTAATTTACATTGAAGGTATTCTTGGTAAATTGACCTAAGCTTTAGGACAAGAGCTTAGATATGAATTATATTTGCGGAAGAACAATTTTCAATGCAATATTTGTATCTATATGTCTCTCTCTACTGTCCCAATACCTTCATCAGGAATTTATCCCAATTGCTATCTATATAAAAATAACTATCGAACTGAGAAAGTTATATTGTTGGGGATAGTCAGTGATGTTGGTAAAGTTCCATTGTTAAAGGTAAATTAGGCATTTATGTTTGTAAAGTTCCATTTTTAGAGGTAAATTAGTCATTGATGTTGGTAAAGTTCTATTGTAAGAGGTAAATTAGTTATTGATGTTGCGAAAATTTCATTGTTAGATGTGAATTAGTCATTGATGTTGGTAAAGTTCCATTGTTAGAGGTAAATTAGTCATTGATGTTGGTAAAGTTCCATTGTTAGAGGTAAATTAGTCTGTGATGTTGGTAAAGTTCCATTGTTAGAGGTAAATTAGTCATTGATGTTGGTAAAGTTTCATTGTTCGAGGTAAATTAGTCATTGATGTTGGTAAATTTCCATTGTTAGAGGTAAATTAGTCATTGATGTTGGTAAAGTTCCATTGTTAGGGGTAAAGTAGTCATTGTTATGGGTATCATGCCATAGTCATTTATTCTTCTTTCTACCAGTATGATTGAAGCCTGCACAATATCTCTTCACCACTCCTTTCTTCTTGTAATTTTGATGAGCTGTCTGAAGGATGGGATCTGATTTTCAATGATAATTCTAACTTGATTCTGGTACGTTTTTACCATTACTGTTCTCTAATATTGAGAAGAGCGGAATTTTAACCATGAAATTTGATTATTAATGACAATTTAATTCAAATTTGGTTTTCTAATTCAGTTTCGTCATACAATATTCTGCCTGGAAAATTCAAGAGTTGCTGAACATTCATTAAGATAGCGTAATGTTAACATAGAGGTGGTCGCATGGATCTACATACAAACGTTTTTCATGTCTAGTATGACAGAAATTTATTTAGATTATCAAAAAATAAGAGTAATTTCAATAGCGCTATAAGTATAGTTTTAGGTGGTTTCTTTTTTAGGACGTCAATTTTTATTGAGAATAGTTTGTTTTCCAATCCAATCTGCCTGTCTAAGGCATTCAAGTCTATATTCCAAAATTCCAAAGGATACCAACAATTGAAGTATATATTGTCTTGCAAGTAAGAATCTCCCTTGAAATAAACATAACCTCAAATATAAGACAAGTTTGATTGCATATAAAACACAACAATATAAAGGAATACTTACAGTGGAGCTGAGGCAGTTACTGAGTATTCGGCAGTAGAACTTCCGAGCGGGGAGTTGACAAGAGGTTATTGTCAATTATAAAGGACAGTCGTGATTGTCGTTGAATGGCCAGTCCACTTGACATTGAATTTTGTCACCTCCGTGCTCAGTCAATTCTCTGATTGTTTCAAAAGTGACCTAATGGAAACAAACTGCTTTATTCCGCTCACATACCCATCTTCTCTACATAACAGATAGTAAAATTCAATTTAAAAGGCATATATATTGGATCAAAAAAGAATTTATTTATCAATATTTCAGTTGGATTGAAAGGATCAACAGCGTATTTATGTTGTACCTAGAAAAAGGTTGGCGTTCAGCCACAACTGAAATATTGGTAGATAAATTCTTTTTTGATCTAATACATATGCCTTTTTCATATTTGTTCCTATCTGTTATGCAGAGAAGATGTGAATGAGCGGAATAAAGCAGTTTGTTCCCATTAAGTCACTTCTAGCCACTCTACCAGCTAAACACCTCTTTGACAAATTCTGGAGATATCATTTGATCCCTTGTAGATCTCATGAAATCAAAGCCCGCCCTGAACTGACGAGGGCCATTGGCTCGAAACCATTGTATCCAGATATAGGCGCTTCTCAATTTGCTAAAGTTGATGTCGTGGCTTTGTCTCCGACCTAAGTCCTCTAGTTTTCA
>CP092866.1:48255141-48303494 GCA_030710605.1 Cordylochernes scorpioides
GATCATTTCTACCTAATGTAAATAAATGGAGAAAAATATAGCGTTTTATATCGTTCGGTTATCTATTTATATGATAACATCATCCATCCATCACATCTTCATTTTTATTAAGCCATATCAGAGCATTTTTAATATAAATTTGACTTTTTCAGCATTTTTAACTTGCTCACTCACGATGAGAATTCAATTATTTGAAACATTTTTAATTGAGTCAAGTTTGATTTATGATTCACTGAGGATTCACTACCATATATTGGGAAAATACAAGCTGAAAGAACGTTGTTTCTTTATTTACATTCATGGACAAAACTTAAGGAAGTGGAAGGTTGCCGTTTGTCTGTTATTTTGAAGGAGACAGAGACAATTTTGTTCACACTTGGTTATCCCGTGTATCTTCAATAAAGGTCACTGTGTATCAAATATCTTTCAGAGTTATTGTCTGAATCCCCGATATATACGATAAAAGATAGAATTTCACTAAGTTTTGTCCATGAGTGTATTTATTTACCAGAATATATATTGGCTAATACAGTAATACCTCCCTTTAGCGGACACCTCTCCACAAAGGACAGTTTTCATTTGCAAAATTACCATTTTTACAATTTAGAAACTCTCTGGTGAGAGGACACCTCTCCTTAAAGGACACTTAAGCTCTGCAACAGGGATATTCTACTATATATTCTTTCTCTAACTTGAATTGTATCAAAGAAAAGCCAACCGCATACAGGTGTCGGGTTGTTGGCCCTCATTAGCGTCATGCAGGCTGTGCGTTGAAGACTCACTAAGGGAATCTTCACCATAATCCCGGAAAGTATATTTAGAAACGGGAAGATATCTTAAATTAGGTTTGGTGCCAGAACTGGTTGTTCTGAAACCGAGAATGAACTGTACTTGTGCAATAATGAAGAAAAACCTTCCATCAGTGACCCATATGATGAGCTACCATCTCCCTAAGTGGCCACTGGGTTGTTTCATCAAACACATGACTGTATCCTCTCTCTAACCCAACCTCCTACTAACGGCCACCTCCGGGAGAGACCAGCAATATCTGTATTTTAGGCGAACTCTCGTAGGATGGTTCTGCTCTATATTTTATCACATATATGTTATTTTTCAAAAAATGTATCCTACTCATTTAACAAATACATAAAAGATATTTTTAACGTATCCAGATCACACAAAGCATCTTTTCTTTGTCTCTCCGTATAACGCGCAGGTTCAGATCAAGGAATAAGCCAGAACACCAACTTTGGAAAATTCCAACAAATGTCATCCTGTAATACCATGATTTCGGACTATATCCCTCATCAGTAGATTCTATATTCTGATGAGCCAAGCCCTCCCAATATATTTTTTTTTCATCGCAGTAAGGGCAGTAGAAGTTTGTATTATGTATAAAAGAAACATTCGTGCTTTTAAATCCTTCCATTTTATATGTATGATGTATTGAGGGGCCATCTGTTATCAGAAATATAAACTATTTTTTGACGTGTATGATTCTTTTTTGTATTAAAACAATTTCTACTTACCTTACTGCAATGATAGAATAATTATTATTTAAATATTGTAGTAAGGGCAGTAGAAAATTATTTTAATTCAAAAATAAACATACGCGTCAAAAAATAGTTTATATTTCTTATAATAGAATATATAGTTGGATGAGAACCAAACTTATGGAGTTTTAGATAGAAGAAAATGATAGTAAAAAAGAAGAAAGTATTTACCGTAGTTTTGGAAGAGCGAGGTAACCGACGTCCGATCACTTCGGCCACCTGGCGGCAAATCAAATGATACAGTCCTTTAGCACTGTCTACGTCTACATGGAGCTCCTAGAAATCTGGTAGTTTATTTGGTCAGTAGGGTCAGTGGTATCTATCTACACTCGCCGTATCTCCCGCTGTAACCTTTGTCCGTCTACATGAGGCCTTGACATGGTCTCTGTCTGTTGGTGACTGTACGGGGCTAACATGGATATGTTTGTGAATAGGTATGCCTGTGTGCGAACATGTGTCAACATGGGGGTATGTATATGTATGTGAAATTGTGTTATTCAGTTTGTATTAGAGTATATGAACGTGTTTATGTATACACACAAGCCTTTATTAAGACATTCCGTCTTATACAGATGATTCTCCTGTTTGAAATGAATCTAAAAAGAAATGAGAAGCAGAGGAAGAAATTTAATCCTCGCTCAGAAAAGAGAAAAAGAAGAAAAGGAAAGAATATCGATGTACAAAAGTTGAGACTATATACATCGTTTTTCGTGCATAGAACACAGTGAAGAAGTAGACTATTGAGTTGCATCTTGCGAAGAAAAAAATATTTCCACACAGTGAACGTGTCTATGTTAATGTATATAAAAAGAAAATATATATGTAGATAAAATCCAACAAATTAAAATGGCACATCTTGGATAAAACAAACTGGGTTTTTATTGTATGATATTTCCACGATTAGAAAGTTCTTTTTCAAAATATTTTTTAAAATATGAACGTTCTGATCGAGGGGGGAAATATCATGCAATAAGATCGCAGTTCATATTTCGATCCAAGATTTGCCGTTTTTATTTGAATGTTGGATCGTATGGATTGCGATATTTTATAAATAGTCAATAATAGGGCGTGGGACTGTTTTTGCCGGGAGACTATTGATCTATGAAAATAAAGATTAACTCTCCCGTCAAAATAGACGCTAAAATTAGACGTCATCTATTGTCGCTTAATTTTAGCGTCTACTTTGAAATGAGAGGTTAGCATTATTTTTATGAACAATTATAAAAGGGTATTATGGATTTGGTTCCAGATAATCGCAATATACACTCAAGGACAAAACTTAAGGAAGTTGTATCTTTTAGCATGTATATCAGGATTTAGACAATAACTCTGAAAGATACACTCAAGGACAAAATTTAAGGAAGTTGTACCTTTTAGCATGTATATCGGGATTCAGACAATTACTTTGGAATATATTTGATACACAGAGACCTTTATTGAAGACACACGAGATAACCAAGTAAGAACAAAATATAACATATTCCGAGCCCAACCTACAAAGTACGCTAGGTGTATTGTTTACTTAGTATGCCTAAATAGACTTTTGCATTTGTTGGCTTGTCCGATAAGTGGAAGAGCTATGCTCGAGGTACAATTATTTGTAGATGTTCTACAATTACAGAAGCATAGTTACCTACCATCACACACCAAGAATTCAAGTACAAACAATCAATATACAATAGTTGTGGCGAGCTGGTAGATTTTATTTGAAAAATCGCTTAAAGGATTTGCCACTGATGAACCAAGCCTTCATGGTTCTTTATCATATTTATTGCACTGATTTTGGAAATGCCTCTTTTATTAAAAATAAAGAAAGAGAATTGAATGATTTTATCTTCTATAAGTGTGTTTATATGTAGTATATAGTGCACTGATTTTGGAAATGCCTCTTTTATTAAAAATAAAGAAAGGGAATTTAATGATTTGAACTTCAACATATGTAGTTCTATAAGTGTGTTTATATGTAGTATATAGTGCACTGATTTTGGAAATGCCTCTTTTATTAAAAGGAAAGAAAGGGAATTGAATGATTTCATCTTCAACATATGTAGTTCTATAAGTGTGTTTATATGTAGTATATAGTGCACTGATTTTGGAAATGCCTCTTTTATTAAAAGGAAAGAAAGGGAATTGAATGATTTCATCTTCAACATATGTAGTTCTATAAGTGTGTTTATATGTAGTATATAGTGCACTGATTTTGGAAATGCCTCTTTTATTAAAAGGAAAGAAAGGGAATTGAATGATTTCATCTTCAACATATGTAGTTCTATAAGTGTGTTTATATGTAGTATATAGTGCACTGATTTTGGAAATGCCTCTTTTATTAAAAGGAAAGAAAGAGAATTGAATGATTTCATCTTCAACATATGTAGTTCTATAAGTGTGTTTATATGTAGTATATAGTGCACTGATTTTGGAAATGCCTCTTTTATTAAAAGGAAAGAAAGAGAATTGAATGATTTCATCTTCAACATATGTAGTTCTATAAGTGTGTTTATATGTAGTATATAGTGCACTGATTTTGGAAATGCCTCTTTTATTAAAAGGAAAGAAAGGGAATTGAATGATTTCATCTTCAACATAAGTAGTTTTATAAGTGTGTTTATATGTAGTATATAGTGCACTGAATTTGGAAAGGCCTCTTTTATTAAAAGGAAAGAAAGAGAATTGAATGATTTTATCTTCAACATAAGTAGTTTTATAAGTGTGTTTATATGTAGTATATAGTACACTGAATTTGGAAATGCCTCTTTTATTAAAATGAAAGAAAGAGAATTGAATGATTTCATCTTCAACATATGTAGTTCTATAAGTGTGTTTATATGTAGTATATAGTGCACTGAATTTGGAAATGCCTCTTTTATTAAAAGGAAAGAAAGAGAATTGAATGATTTCATCTTCAACATATGTAGTTCTATAAGTGTGTTTATATGTAGTATATAGTGCACTGATTTTGGAAATGCCTCTTTTATTAAAATGAAAGAAAGAGAATTGAATGATTTTAACTTCAACATATGTAGTTCTATAAGTGTGTTTATATGTAGTATATAGTGCACTGATTTTGGAAATGCCTCTTTTATTAAAAGGAAAGAAAGGGAATTGAATGATTTCATCTTCAACATATGTAGTTCTATAAGTGTGTTTATATGTAGTATATAGTGCACTGAATTTGGAAATGCCTCTTTTATTAAAAAGAAAGAAAGATAATTTAATGATTTTAACTTCAACATATGTAGTTCTATAAGTGTGTTTATATGTAGTATATAGTGCACTGAATTTGGAAATGCCTCTTTTATTAAAAAGAAAGAAAGATAATTTAATGATTTTAACTTCAACATATGTAGTTCTATAAGTGTGTTTATATGTAGTATATAGTGCACTGATTTTGGAAATGCCTCTTTTATTAAAAGGAAAGAAAGGGAATTGAATGATTTCATCTTCAACATATGTAGTTCTATAAGTGTGTTTATATGTAGTATATAGTGCACTGATTTTGGAAAGGCCTCTTTTATTAAAAATAAAGAAAGGGAATTTAATGATTTGAACTTCAACATATGTAGTTCTATAAGTGTGTTTATATGTAGTATATAGTGCACTGATTTTGGAAATGCCTCTTTTATTAAAAAGAAAGAAAGTGAATTGAATGATTTCATCTTCAACATATGTAGTTCTATAAGTGTGTTTATATGTAGTATATAGTGCACTGATTTTGGAAATGCCTCTTTTATTAAAAGGAAAGAAAGGGAATTGAATGATTTCATCTTCAACATATGTAGTTCTATAAGTGTGTTTATATGTAGTATATAGTGCACTGATTTTGGAAAGGCCTCTTTTATTAAAAATAAAGAAAGGGAATTTAATGATTTGAACTTCAACATATGTAGTTCTATAAGTGTGTTTATATGTAGTATATAGTGCACTGATTTTGGAAATGCCTCTTTTATTAAAAAGAAAGAAAGTGAATTGAATGATTTCATCTTCAACATATGTAATTCTATAAGTGTGTTTATATATAAGAAGGTGAGAACATATGGTTTAAGGCGTATGCGATATGTGTGTATGGGATGTTTAAGTATTTATGTACGTGTGAATATTTGTAGCTATGTGTGAGTTCATTAACATCATGTCCATAAATATAACACAGATTCATCTGGAATTTTTAAAAATCGTCAATTATATTAAGGAACAACAAGCTATTTGAAAAAAAAAAAGCCCAAATGAAATAATGTATTAAAAGGTCTCTCATAAGTCGGTGGATGAGAGGGTAACACGCTCGATTCCCGACAGTCATGAACCGGGATTAAATCCCGCGTTAAAATTGTTTAATATGTGAATAACCTTCACATATTATTCATTGTTCAATTATCATGAACTAGGTTGCTCTTGCTGAGCGGTACCTATTTATGTGAATTTGAACCAGGAATTTGAAAATTTCTCTCTCGATCGTGCAATCGAAAGATGGTACTAGCCATGGCGTGCCTTTTTCTTAATTTAACCACCTGATCACAGTAGAATTTAACTTTTGTACTGCCTTTCATGAAGTTATCAGTGTTGTGTTTTGCATCTGTCATTAATATTGTGTGTGAGCATAGAGGCAAGTGTCCTGACCCACAGACGACTTTATCCATCCCCACAGACACTAGCCATTCAAAGAACACTAGCTCTATCACGATGATAGTGTTATTGTATATATAACGAACACTTCCAAGAAGTGGAACGGAGCGGTGTGGAATGATATCTCGAGATAGGAGGACACGGCAAGGACTCGCTGTAAACAACAATGTTGGGAAACAGATTCAGTAGACCTTGCCGTGATGGCAGTAGCTTCTTGTCGCGCGATGTATACTGTACCATCTCTGTGTAGACATCGTCTACTCTGAAAATATCTCCAGATACTGGTCATTGGAGACAGTCTATTCTTTCTGGTTTTCGTTCTTAGCGAACTTTACCTTTCAAGTTTCAAACACCTCCAAATACTTGGCACGTGACGACACAATCTGGTCAAACTTCAACTCTCAAGATGAACTACGTTAAAGGCCTCCAGTTACGATGACTGAGTGATCTAAAAAATGCATCGTCCTGAAAAACCGCCAAGTGACAAAAAAAAGATAATATCGCGGCATCTCGGCAAATAAAGATCCATAAAAACTACATAATTGGATAATTGAAATTTTGTTTAACAAGTTTTACCGCAAATGTTTCTTTTTACAGAACGAAAAATCGTCATTTTTAAAATTATTTTAAGGAAAAATAATGACTATTCCTATCTTTAGGAATGAAGTATGAAAGGATGAATTGTGATTACTCTTCACAATTCATCCTTTCATACTTCATCTCTAAGGATAGAAATAGTCGTTATTTCTCCTTAAAATAATTATAATTACGATTTTTCCTTCTGTAAAAAGAAACATTTGCGGTAAAACTTGTTAGACGTCGTTCTATAATCATAGCCGTATTATAATTGAATAATCTATATGCAAATTGAATCGCTTGATTACTCTCAACTTGGACCAAGCAAACATATATTTATTCCTAGGAAGTAGTTATTGATGCTTCTTCGTAGTCAACAGGAAATTTGGTGTCGATTTGTGACAGTTGAAGAAACATGGATGCTTATTAACTCTAAACAGAAGTCGAATTAGTGAATGGAACCTGATGAAAAGGCTCTAAAATGGTAAAATGCTGTTTTTTTAGCCTGAAATGTCTTCTATCTATTGGAAGCGTCTGTGAATTATATCAATAGGCTATCTTAAGATAAGGTAAAGCAATACCTGGACAATATTATACCAAACCTTCTGTGCATTGCTATATATCAAACGACAAGTTGAATAAATAGCATTCTTCGATTTTATTATTATTATTATTATTATCCCTAGTACAGGTGATACAGGCCATGATAATCATGGTGGGTAGAAGTTGGCGGCTGCTTTTACTGTAAGTGCACCACATGTCTTACCCACGCGAAAAGCAGTTCGACTTTTGCAGTTACAAATGTGCCAGAGCCCCGTTTGTTTACTTGCACTCGCTTGAGTTGTACTTTTGCAAGAATCAGAGACCGGCCATTGGAGCTTTTTTTCAATTAGAAAAAAGTGCCCATTGCGGGATTCGATCCAGGGTCTTAGCGGTCGAAATTCTTCGATTATGACAATGCTTTATCACAAAACTCGCTGACTAAATTGTACGAATTAAGCCCCAATTTAATGCCTCATCCATCTTATTGCCTGACTGAAGTCCTTAATGACCTATTCTTGTTAACTATAACCTACAAATATTAGTTAAGATAAAAGAAATATTTATCAGATGAAGAGATACTCGACGCTGTATAGGTATATAAGTTCTCAAGAAATCATTATTTTCTTTTAAAAATTTAAAAAATTCAGAGCGCAACTGAATCTAGTGTGAAGATGGAGGGAGAATAGATTGAAGAATTAAAAATATGTTTCCCAAATAAATGTATATTTTCATTTTTGGCCTTGCGTATTGAACGGGCGTTGTATTCATACAAGAATGGAGCACGGTTGGTTATTTTACAAATAAATCAAACTTTCTACTAAACTTACTGCGATGAAAAATTATGGGAGGACTTGACTCCTCAATAGTGAATCCTACCGACGGTTTCGCCAATTTAATCCACCAGACCACTTTTTAGAGCTCTAATACTGTATTGGATGATTCTACTTATATATGAGGCACTGAAGGGTGGAATCTTAGTTAAGGTATTTTAGGAAACTATTAAGCTTTTATGACAATATAGAATTGCATAAAATATTTGCATCGAGTAATGTCTTCCGCAAACAGTAAAGACAAGTCAATATATTAAATATAAGGCAATAACGTGTTATCTATATATAAGAAGAAGAACTATTAAGAACGAATATTTATTTTACAAATTAAACAAATTTTCTACTGTCTTTACTGCGGTAAAAAAAAATGTGGGAGGGTTTGGCTCATTAGTGGTGAAACCTGCCAGAGGTGTGGTTCGTCAATTTATGTTTGAATAAAGGCTTATACTCGCCACTTTAATGTATACATTCACCAAAAATACATCTGAAATGGCAGACTATATAATCACACATAGGTAATGCTAATAAAAGTAGCAGAAAAGATCTTTTGAAAAAAGCCGTGGACCTTTAAAGATGCTAAAAATTATTGTGGCGGTGTAGTTGGATCCAGAACCAGATAATAAAAATGCGTCAACTTTATTTTTAAGCATGTGGCTGAATCACCATCGATTACTATTGTAGGAGACCATCAATCGCTGCATAACTCTCTCTCCCGCCGGGCATTAGACTCAGAACGGCTCCAGGCGCATCCTACTGCAGAGCTGGCTGCCCGGTGGACCCCCACCGTGGATGTGCCCCGCTCCATCCTCTGGGCCGACCTGCGTCGGAACTGCTTCTCGGGGCACGACGCAGATGTCGCCCTACGGCTGGCCCTCCACGTCCTACCTCATCCTGACAATCCTGCCTCAAGGCGTGCCACCTGTGCCGCCTGTGGGTCCAGCGACGGGTCGCTGACCCATAGATATTGGTATTGCCGAGCCGTGCGACCCTTGCTCCGGGAGGTGTTCGCCTCCTGCGAAGTGCCCCTGGATCTGCAGGCCTGGCCCTTCGGCGTCGGCCTCCATCCCAAGGCAATAAATATCACGAGTGTGGCGAAGGCTACCATCTACAAGTACCATCTTGGTCTTGAGTTGGGTAATGCCAGCCATCACCTCGACCTGTCCACTCTGTGGGAAAGAACTTTCACAGTCCATCGGTGGCGGAGCCTTTCCCGCGGTGGGCGCCACCAATGAAGACCTTGTATATATATTTATATATATCTATATTAATAAAATGCAAATTTCATAAGAGGACATCACTAAAAACTTTCGTTACAATGCATCAATTTCAACCAAATTTTCTACATTTATGTAAAACGAGATGGAGCAGGTTTTGCTTAACATCAAAATATTTTTCCCTAACATTAACATGCGTAACTTAGCTGTTATCGATTAAATACAAAAAAATCAACAGAGTTAATTTTATTTATATATAAATACAAAAAAAAATCAGCAATTCATTCAACTCAATCTAAAAAAATATTCAAAACAAGCAATTTTAAGATAATATAAAAAGCCAACAATGAAGAGTGAATGTAAGATAAAAAGCCAACAATGAAGAGTAAATGTAATATAAAAAGCCAACAGAGTGAATGTAAGATAAAAAGCCAACAATGAAGAGTGAATGTAATATAAAAAGCCAACAATGAAGAATGAATGTAAGATAAAAAGCCAACAATGAAGAGTGAATGTAATATAAAAAGCCAACAATGAAGAATGAATGTAAGATAAAAAGCCAACAATGAAGAGTGAATGTAAGATAAAAAGCCAACAATGAATAGTAAATGTAATATAAAAAGCCAACAATGAAGAATGAATGTAAGATAAAAAGCCAACAATGAATAGTAAATATAATATAAAAAGCCAACAATGAAGAATGAATGTAAGATGAAAAGCCAACAATGAAGAGTAAATATAATATAAAAAGCCAACAATGAAGAATGAATGTAAGATAAAAAGCCAACAATGAAGAGCGAATCTATCTATATATATAAAATTGAATGTCTGTCTGTCTGTTTGTCTGCACTCTATAGATTCAAAAACCATACATCCAATCGCCGTGAAATTTTGGGATATTATTAGGTATATCACCGGGAAGGTTTTTGAAAAATAATTTCCTGAATATCTTGAATATCCTTAGAGTTATTTGCAGATTTGTAGATTTAACTCGCAAGCAGTGCCCCCATTGTGACGATGATAACAATATATCGAGAGATTCAAATTTACGAGTTTCAAATTATCAAAATATATCTTTTTTTTTTTTAAATAAGTTTTTAGAGAATTGTTTTAACAAATGTTCGCTAGACAAACCTTTACTCGGGTAAAACCCCGGGCGAAGCCGAGTACGTTTTATAAGTTTATAGAGAATTGTTTTAACAAATGTTCGTTAGACAAACATTCACTCGGGTAAAACCCGGGCGAAGCCGGGCACATCCGCTAGTATATGTATATTTATCAATCATTTTTATCTATATATATCTATTTATTCCTATATTTATCATTATATAATATTATTTATATATATATATTCGTATTTATTCAATTTTGTAATTAACCATATATAATCTTATATGAACATTGTAATAAATCAGTTTCAATCTCAATCTCTCTCTCTCTCTCTGGTCAATCAGTCTGCCAATTACTGACTACAGGATCCTCAGCGGCCTGCTCATGGGCCGTTTGCTCTATCATCTGTCAGATTTCGTCTCCGAGTGTCAGACCGACGCCGTTTCAGGACTGTCATCCTCCTGGAACATTGCGCGATAATCTGACATAATCACCTGGGTAGCGAGACATGACACGCCGCTGGCTGTCATCTCCATAGACCTGCAGTCGGCGTTCGACAATCTCAGTAGAATTTACCTGTTCGCCCTGCTGGAGAAGCTGGGCCTACCATCTGCCCTTCTTGGGTGGATTGCTGTTCTCTACGGAGAAGCAGACGCCTCCATCCGGATCGTAGTTATACACACTGAGGCCTTTCCGCTTCTAAACGGGGTGAGGCAGGGCTGCCGTCTCAGCGCCGCTCTCTTCAGAATCCGAGTTGGGCCTTTGCTACGCCACTTCGAGAGGATCCTGGGCCACGGCAGCGTGGTCGCCTATGCGGATGACATCGTACTCTTCATCAGGGACGACGCTCAGTTTGAGCTCGTTCCCCTGATATTCGAAGAGTTCCGCATAGCCTCTGGGGTGACTGTGACTGTTAACTTCAGCAAGAGCTGCGGGCTCTGGTGCGGTTCCTGGAATAACCGGACAGATTCTTCTCGGATAATCTCCTGGACGTCCGAGTCACTGCCCATCCTGGGCTGTACAATTTTTCCAGGAACACTGTCGCCTCCCAGACCTCCCACCTGAAGGGGTTGCTGGAGCGAGCCATCGTGAGGTGATCTCCCTTCACTCGCGGCTTGTCGCTGATGGGTCGTATCAGCGCGTCCAACTGCCTGGTCCTGGTATCCATCCTGTACCACCTCCACGGCTACGATACACCTGAAACTACCATCGGCTGGCTGCAGGCACGGCTGGTGCGGTTCGTGTGGGGTACGAGCCGAGTCTCGTGACTTCCCGGAATAATCCTGGATCGCCCAGTCTCCGAGAGTGGCGTCGGCCTGCTTGGCATCGCGGGCCAGCTTCGGCTCGCCTGCCTGAAGCGGGTCCAGGCCAGAGAGAGCGATAATATCACAGGAATAATTTGCATTTTCCATCAATATCATTATTTATAGAAATCAAATCCTAAACCGATGTTTGTTACCCTTCTCCGCTAAAATAATTAATAATTCATTAATAAATTTCACATGGAGAAGTCGAGTATGTGTATCAGTGAATGCATTGGTGTATCATTGACGCTCAGATAGTGTGAATGCATGCATCGGTGTATCATTGACGCTAAGATAGTGTGAATGCATGCATCGGTGTATTATTGACGCTCAGATAGTTTGAAGTAGAAAATGTCGGGTGGATACATATACCTTTATAATGAACTGTTTTAAAGAACGATGACACACATATTTGACAAGAGGTGCAGCGACGAAGTCAGCTTACCGCATCACTGGCAGGATGACATCCGAAAATCTGAGCCTGTAGGTAGCGCCACCTATCACGACGGCCGTTCCTGATAACCGGGAGTTATTTATTGATCGGACACACCGGTGGTTGGCTCTCTGCTCTTTGTCTCAAGAAGGTAGGTGCTGGTTTCTCGGGTCCTGTGGTTGATGCATCTAAAGTCTCCTCGGTAGTCTCTGGATGTAGTGATCTTTATTGAACAACAGGAGACTCGCTTGTGCATCTACAGTCTATGTCTCCTATAGATTATCTTTCTTTAGTGATCTCCATACAACAATAGGAGACTTCTTTGTGCATCTAAAGTCTATGTCTCCTAGAAATTTTCTTTATTCAGTGATATCCATACAACAATAGGAGACTGCCTTGTGGATTTAGAGTTTCTATGTCGCCTAGATATTCTCTTTTTTCATGAACCCCATATAACAATAGGAGACTGGCTTGTGTATCTACAGTCTATGTCTCCTAGAAATTTTCTTTCTTTAGTGATCTCCATACAACAATAGGAGAATGCCTTGTGGATATAGAATTTCTATGTCGTCTAGATATTCTCAATTTTCATGAACCCCATACAACAATAGGAGACTGCCTTATGGATTTAGAGTTTCTATGTCGCCTAGATATTCTCTTTTTTCATAAACCCCATACAACAATAAGAGACTGCCTTGTGTATCTACAGTCTATGTCTCCTAGAAATTTTCTTTCTTTAGTGATCTCCATACAACAATAGGAGACTGCCTTGTGGATTTAGAGTTTCTATGTCGCCTAGATATTCTCTTTTTTCATGAACCCCATACAACAATAGGAGACTGCCTTGTGTATCTACAGTCTATGTCTCCTGGATATTATCTTTATTTAGTGATCTCCATACAACAATAAGAGACTGGCTTGGGCATTTAGAGTTTCTATATCTCCTAGATATTCTCTTCTTTTTTTTTTTTCGTGAACCCCATACAACAATAGAAGACTGCCTTGTATCTACAGTCTATGTCTCCTAGATATTCTTTTGAATAAATGATCTCCATAGAACAACAGGTGACTTGGCTTGTGTATCCATAGACTTATTCTAGAGTGTCTCTTTTGTTAGGGTCTTTTGTCGAACAACAGACCAGGGCTTGCGAAATTACATCACTACTACTTCTTCAACTGCTCTGTTTCCATTAATATTCGTATAGAGTAACAGTTCTAGACTTCATGTTTGAATTTCTTGCCGCTCTATATAGTGTATTTCTTTTCTGCATTTTCGGCAATCAAGTTCTGAGATAGATACGCGTTTTGAGAACTTTTTGACAAATAATTTGCTTCAATTGTCTCCGATTTTTTCATAAGTTCTACTCCACCAGATAGTGAAAATATCAAAGCGGGGATGGTTTGGCACTTTGTATGTGCACAATCGAACCGTTTTCAACATGTGGCGATGTAGTACACATACAGTGAGAGTCAGTCTCCAACTACCTATCATTATTATTATCATGGACTCCGTACTGTGTATTTTTATAAAACTTAAACTTTAAATGGAATTTTAAGAATAATTCCACATTCTTTACCTTACGTTTTCTAAATACTTTCCCTGACAATGTTATTCGATTCAGCCTTGCATTTTAAAGGCAACACGTGACAATTCGTTGCTGGTTAGAATGTTTTTTAAATGAAAGATATTTAACCAATGATTTCTTCTTTAATTCTCACCGTTCAAAGAAGAAGCTGAAGCAACAAATATACCTCACGACAAAGGTGTGGAAGACCGTCGTCAAAACCTGGGATAAAAGAAACAGAAGAAAAGAAATAATTTATTGGTGCGGAGATCGTATGCATCATCTAATGTTTTAGATTCTGATGAAATGTTTAATACAAGAACCTCTGTATAAACCCTACCTAGATTCAGAGCCAAACTGTCCTTTGCGGAAAGGTGTCTTTCATCCATTGATGAGCTCTACTCTTCCCCGGCGGACACCATCAAAAGTCTCAAGCTTTACAAGCTTGATACCTTCATATGATTGAGTGGAGATAAGAAAGAAGAAGAAGAGAAGAAAGGTGTCTTCTTACCAGAGAACAGCTAATTAGTAAAAATTGTATTTTTTTTACTTTGAAAACGGCCCTTTGGAGAGCTGTCTTCTAGCGAGACTATCCTCTGATGAAGAATCTACTGCATGTATAACTAACTGAAAAATGATCTGCACCCAATTTATGTTAGCGTGCATATAATATCACATTATTTAAGGTTATTTCTAGAATTTTCCGCATAGATTTCACTTCCCTAATTTCTTTTTAAATCTTAATTTGAAGGGAAACTCAAATTGAATGCTGATCTTGTGCAATGTTGGAGAATGATGAATTTAATTATTGATTGGTTTATAATATTTCTAGATGTTTAAAATACTTTTTAAAACTTCGTTAGGTTTTGATTATTCCGACAAAAAAAGGCCAGCCTGCATACCATAAGTACGCATATAATGATCCTCATTAAATCAGGAATGGTTACGACATATATATATATAATCTTTCAACAAAGATGCATATATTGGATTTATATTTATTTTATTGTTCCAATATTTCGAGGGGCAACTCGCCTCTCTTTATCGAGGATGCTTGTGTTTTTCACTAAAATATGCGAGCACGCGTACACCACTCTCGTTCTACAAGGCCAATGAAAGAACTGTATCTTTGATTTAAATATTACATTCAGTATATATACAGCTAACAATTATATATAATATTACAGATCAACACCATTATTATTATTTTGTCCACACATTGTGCGTGAAAGAGAGATTTATATACAACTGTGTAATTGTAAATAATTGTGTGTATACATATTAATTCTAAATTAATGATAAAATTGTGAAAGAAAAATAAATGAGTAAATTAAAAGTATATACATAGTTATTTACAAACAATTAGGATATGAATTCTTTATAAATTTCTGGAAAATCAATTTTTCTGTTTATACTTCGTTTATCTTCGGCAGAAGCCCAACTTTCTAAAAACAGTCTACAATGCTTTTCTGTAATATTTTTGTATATAATTGTGGCTTGTTTGAAATCTGGTACATGGCTATTGTTTAGAGAGTGGTCAACTAGGAGGGATAATGGCTTATAGTTTTTTAAGGCTGCTTTATGTTGATTGATACGATCTTTAAGTGATTTACCTGTTTCTCCAATGTAAGTAGCTTGCCATGTTTGGCAGGGAATTTTGTAAATTACATTGACTGTATTTTCTTGATTTTTTGTATCTGAGTGGCGCAAGATCTCTCTTTCACGCACAATGTGTGGACAAAATAATAATAATGGTGTTGATCTGTAATATTATATATAATTGTCAGCTGTATATATACTGAATGTAATGTTTAAATCAAAGATAAAATTCTTTCATTGGCTTTGTAGAACGAGAGTGTTGTACACGTGCGCGCATGTTTTAGTGAAAAACACAAACATCCTCGATAGAGAGAGGCGAGTTGCCCCTCGAAATATTGGAACCATAAAATAATTATAAATCCAATATATGCATCTTTGTTGAATATAATTTTAATTATGGATTGCTCAATCTTCAATATATATATAAAATCCCATGTGAGGAATTATAAAATCGTAAAAATCTGCCCCAATATTAATATAATACGCCTTGTTATATGATTTTTACATATATCCTAAGAAGAATATATGCAATTTGAATTTCTATTTATATTAAGAAGATAAAATTGTAAAGTCTCGTCCTGTAAATAAATCATATAGAGGTATGTAGATGAATCCAACTTTAAATGTTATTGTTTTATTGCCTCAGGAAAGTAAGTAATAACGGTAATTCATGATGAGCATAAAGTTGCCAAAAATTGTGACTTTAAATGAAGGAGAAGAATAGGTAGAAAAAAAAGTTGTTGTGAAGAAATTTTACACACACATACTTTTGATTATTATTAATATAGTTTTATAGGTTTCATTTTTAATTCTCAAACTCAAAGATGGCAAGATAAAAATGTAAATTTTAGCCAGACCCATATAAAGCTAGCCATATTCAAGTCAAATTGATCACAAGTAGGTTGATTTATAGATATATTTAAATTGTTTATTGATTTTTCATCAATTTATTACTGTCTTTTTTGCGCTTTAATGAAAAATTAATTTTATAAAGAGGATCTTGCTAACCTTCCAAACGGTTTATCCAGTATAAATCTTTCAAACTGTTGTATCTGCTTATATATCCGGCAATTTGAAAGAATCCATGGTGAATTAACCTAAGATTTAGGACAAGAGCTTAGATGTGTGGATTTTATTTACGGAAGAGCAAAGTTCGGTATTTGAACCTATATGTCTACTTTGCCAATATCTCTACCAAGAATTTCTCCAATTTAGTATCGAACTGAGAATGTGATATTGTTAAGGATTAATTAGTTATTGATGTTTGCAAAGTTCTGTTTTGACGGGTAAAGTAGTCATTGTTGTGGCTAAAGTTTCAATGTGGCAGATACAAATAGTCATTTTTATTAATAAAGTATCATTTTTGGGAAAGAAGTAGCCATTGTTGTAAATGAATTTTTATTTTTGGGGATAGACTAGCCATTGTTGTGAGTGCATTTTTCTTTTTTGGCTCTCCCAATATTTGTATCATTGTGAAGTGAGGACAATAGAAAATTGTTTTATTTTAAAAAGAAAAAGAAAATATCGCTAAATATATTTTATATTAGTAAAAATATAGATGACGCGCTGATGATTTATATTTAGAAATTTCTGCTTCAGTTAAAAATGATAGCCTCCGAAGAAATATTGGAAACTTTAAGGAAAGCAATCGTTTTTCTAGAAAGTCGCTTCAAGACGTTTGTTTGGCAATTGCCAAACGTTTATGGATAAGGATTAGAAAGTGCGGAAATCAGGATTAAATCAGAAGGTAGTTCAAATAGACAGTGTTGAGATAAAGGCTGTGTAAGCAGACGAAAGATAAACTTCTCTCACACCACAGATGTCCAGCAGAATTGAGGCCGAAATCGGCTCTCTTCCTTTTATGTGGTGTTTGAATGATTAATTTACATTGAAGGTATTCTTGGTAAATTGACCTAAGCTTTAGGACAAGA
Organism: Cordylochernes scorpioides; assembly: GCA_030710605.1. Taxonomy (NCBI): domain Eukaryota; kingdom Metazoa; phylum Arthropoda; class Arachnida; order Pseudoscorpiones; family Chernetidae; genus Cordylochernes; species Cordylochernes scorpioides. The sequence continues at coordinate 48,272,417 of CP092866.1, forward strand.
GCTTAGATGTGAATTATATTTGCGGAATAGAAATTTTCAATGCAATATTTGTATCTATATATCTCTCTCTACTGTCCCAATACCTTCATCAGGAATTTATCCAAATTGCTATCTATATAAAAATAACTATCGAACTGAGAAAGTGACATTGTTGGGGATAGTCATTGATGTTGGTAAAGTTACATTGTTAGAGGTAAATTAGTCATTAATGTTGGTAAATTTCCATTGTTAGAGGTAAATTAGTTATTGATGTTGCCAAAATTTCATTGTTAGATGTGAATTAGTCATTGATGTTGGTAAAGTTCCATTGTTAAAGGTAAATTAGTCAGTGATGTTGGTAAAGTTCCATTGTTAGAGGTAAATTAGTCAGTGATATTGGTAAAGTTCCATTGTTAGAGGTAAATTAGTCATTGATGTTTGTAAATTTCCATTGTTAGAGGTAAATTAGTCAGTGATGTTGGTAAATTTCCATTGTTAGAGGTAAATTAGTCATTGATGTTGGTAAAGTTCCATTGTTAGAGGTAAATTAGTTATTGATGTTTCGAAAATTTCATTGTTAGAGGTAAATTAGTCAGTGATGTTGGTAAAGTTCCATTGTTAGAGGTAAATTAGTCAGTGATGTTGGTAAATTTCCATTTTTAGAGGTAAATTAGTCATTGATGTTGGTAAAGTTCTATTGTTAGAGGTAAATTAGTTATTGATGTTGCGAAAATTTCATTGTTAGAGGTAAATTAGTCAGTGATGTTGGTAAAGTTCCATTGTTAGAGGTAAATTAGTCAGTGATGTTGGTAAAGTTCCATTGTTAGAGGTAAATTAGTCATTGATGTTGGTAAATTTCCATTGTTAGAGGTAAATTAGTCATTGATGTTGGTAAAGTTCCATTGTTAGGGGTAAATTAGTCATTGATGTTGGTAAATTTCCATTGTTAGAGGTAAATTAGTCATTGATGTTGGTAAAGTTCCATTGTTAGAGGTAAATTAGTCATTGATGTTGGTAAAGTTCCATTGTTAGAGGTAAATTAGTCATTGATGTTGGTAAAGTTTCATTGTTAGAGGTAAATTAGTCATTGATGTTGGTAAAGTTCCATTGTTAGAGGTAAATCAGTCATTGAAGTTGGTAAAGTTCCATTGTTAGAGGTAAATTAGTCATTGATGTTGGTAAAGTTCCATTGTTAGAGGTAAATTAGTCATTGTTATGGGTATCATGCCATAGTCACTTATTCCTCTTTCTACCAGTATGATTGAAGCCTGCACAATATCTCTTCACCACTCCTTTCTTCTTGTAATTTGGGTTAGCTATCTGTGTATGTCGAGGGATGGGATCTGGAATTCAATGGTAATTCTCACTTGATTCTGGTGCGTTTTTATTACCATTGCTGTTCTCTAATGTTGAGAAGAGCGGAATTTTAACCATGAAATTTGATTATTAATGACAATTTAATTCAAATTTGGTTTTCTAATTCAGTTTCGTCATACAACATTCTGCCTGGAAAATTCAAGAGTTGCTGAACATTCATTAAGATAGCGTAATGTTAACATAGGTGGCCGCATGGATCTACATACAAAGGTTTTACATGTCTAGTATGACAGAAATTTATTTCGATTATAAAAAAATAAGAGTGATTTAATAGAGCTAAAAGTATAGTATTAGGTGGTTTCTCTTTTAAGGACGTCAATTTTTATTGAGAATAGTTTGTTTTCCAATCCAATCTGCCTGTCTAACGCATATTCAAGTCTTTATTTCCAAAATTCCAAAGGCTACGAACAATTGAAGTGGATCTGTCTAGCAAGTAAGAATATCCCTTGAAATAAACATAACCTCAAATATAAGACAAGTTTGATTGCATATCAAACACAACAATATAAAGGAATACTTACAGTGGAGCTGAGGCAGTTACTGAGTATTCGGCAGTAGAACTTACGAGCGGAGAGTTGACAAGAGATTATTGTCAATTATAAAGGGCAGTCGTGATTGTCGTTGAATGGCGAGTCCACTTGACATTGAATTTTGTCACCTCCGTACTCAGTCAACTCTCTGATTGCTTTCAAAAGTGACCTAATGGGAACAAACTGCTTTATTTCGCTCATACCCATCTTCTCTACATAACAGATAGTAAAATTTAATTAAAAAGGCATATGTATTGGATCAAAAAAGAATTTATTTACCAATATTTCAGTTTTCTGAAAGGTACAAAAGCGTATTTATGTTGTACCTAGAAAAAGGTTGGCGCTCAGCCACAACTGAAATATTGGTAAATAAATTCTTTTTTATCCAATACATATGCCTTTTTCATATTTGTTCCTATCTGTTATGCAGAGAAGATGTGTATTAACGGAATAAAGCAGTTTGTTCCCATTAGGCCACTTCTAGCCACTCTACCAGCTAAACACCTCTTTGACAAATTCTGGAGATTTCATTTAATACCTTGTAGATCTCATGAAATCAAAGCCCGCCCTGAACTGGCGAGGGCCATTGGCTCGAAACCATTGTATCCAGATATAGGCGCTTTTCAAATTTCTAAAGTTGATGTCGTGGCTTTTTCTCCGACCTGAGTCATTTAGTTTTCAGAGACGGTCAATATGTGGCGCTTAGTTTTAATGTCTATTTTGAAGGTAGAGACTACCTTTATTTTATAAATCAATCTTCTCCAGGCACATAATTTTCACATATATAAAGGAAAACCTGATTGTTATATATTTTTTATTATTTATATGATCCTTAATCTATTATTACCGCAGGGGATGTCTGAATTCTAATAGGTGGTCTAGAAAGGTCTCTCGGAAGTCAACGAATACGTTGGAGTTTGAGATGCGTTGTATACTAAAACTATAACATTGAAAGTTTTTTCCTGTGAATAATTCAAGAGTATTATTATTCCTAATTGGCAATCGTACATTTTGACCAAGTTGTTATGGAGAGGTTCAGGAAGGAGCTATTCACTTCCCTATAGCCCGCCAAGAACAATTATTTACCTCCTGATATCTCTCAGGTAATGTGGGATAAGATAGAGGACCGCCCTCATGCCTACTTCCTCTTCAAATCTTATCCCTAGGGTCATTGCGCAGGTGCTATGGCCCTTAGTATTGTTAGCTTCTTGTTTCAAACAGATCCTTCTGTGAAATTGATACAAACGCCTACCTGTATATCTGCAATATTTTTAAACAATTCTTAAATAATATCGATAGGTCACTCTCTCAATATTGCATTGGTCACTTTATTTAATTATTAAATGAATTTATGTATTTTTGTAATACAAAAAAAATGAGACCACTTTACACATTTTTCATATCGATAACTTATTTAAAATTATAAAAAAGTTTTAATGACAAACATTATTGTTGTTCTCCTATTAATTTAACAAATTCATACACAATTTTCTATGTCTTCATACTGAACAATTTCTATAGCCAAAACAAAAACTCATTTTCTTCTTACATTAATTAAATATGACGATAAGAAACTACTCATAGGCCTTAATTTTTAATTATGTTATAACAATTAAATTTATATACCAAATAGGAAGCCATACTCGTTTTAGTGTACTGAAAATGAAATCAGTACATACGCCTCATAGCCCTTTTTGCTTCATCCATTAATAACAGTGTCGGTAGCAAAGAAGAAATCTTTTTTTTTTCGGCATACATAGAATATCAGGATTACTCATAATTAAAATTCATCAGTTTCATCTCGCGATGCCATTAAAAAGTTCCTGTATATTCAAGAAAAGATTATTTCTTCAAGTAAATTCTATCAATTTACATGATAAGATAACACTACTCTGTTACAATATCAAATAGGAACCTCTCTATATGTGTACTTGGTTATTTTTTCAAGAAATAAATATATTTCATACATACTTGCGCATGGAACTTAGCGCATAATTTTCTGATCAAAATGAAGTTTATAGATAGTAATTATTAATTAATGTTTACGAAAATCTTGCCAAAATATTCTGTAATTATATTCAAAAGTTTTTGTATTAAAGAAGAACATACGAGTATATATAATAGCTTTTGGATTCCTTGCGTGATGACAATAAAAAATTTCAGTATTAAAATAGGAATGAAAATGTTACCACTTCAATAATTTCATCGTCCCTAGCTGATTTACGATTAATTTAGTTAAATTTAGAAAACAATATACATTGCTTTTCAATTTACGTAAATTCTAAGCAATGACAAATAAAATACAGTAATGTGTGAGAGCGAACATAAACCACTTTTGTAAACTCGAGAATTACTTGACCTGATTTATTCCTAAACTAGCGGATGTACCCGGCTTCGCCCGAGGTTTTACCCGAGTAAAGGTTTGTCTACCGAACATTTGTTAAAACAATTCTCTAAAAAAAAAGATATATATTGATAATTTGGAACTCGTAAATTTGAATCTCTCGATAAAGTGAACATTTTTTCCCGGTCCCTGTGTGCCGTGTCATCTTGAATTTTGTCTTTTCTAATATTCTACATTACAAAATCATCGTTTTTTCTAGTGAACATTTTTTTCCCGGTCCCTTGAACATTTGTTAAAACAATTCTCTATAAACTTATTAAAAAAAAGATATATTTTGATATTTTGAAACTCGTAAATTTGAATCTCTCGATAAAGTGCTCATTTTTTCCCGGTCCCTGTGTGCCATGTCATCCTGAATTTTGTCTTTCTTAATTTTCTACATTACAAAATCATCGTTTTATCTAGTGAACATTTTTTCCCGGTCCCTTGATAAATACTCGATAAGTTGTATAAAATCATGGTTGTTTATGGAAGATGGACGAATTCCCGGTTTCCAATTATTTTCTTCAGCTTGAAATCAATAATATTTGTATTCATTCACGTATGTATTACATTAACTATCTATAATAAATAACAGCTATAATAATAGACTGAATTCAAAATGTGTCTATTAATATCTTCGTGGGAATTCGTTGCAGCGTTGTTGTAAACAAAGGAAATTTCTTGAAACCACCTGTCAACGAACAAAACTGCCGTTGAACGTGATGTTGTCTAAAGGGGGTTAAGAGAGCAGTCTCTTTCAAACAAATAAATGCTTTAATTAAGCAGATGTTTAAAGTATAATATATGCGAGAGGCAAACTTACAGGTTGTCGACGCTGTAAAATCCCCAGAGAGAGTGTTTTTGTAGCATCATGCTGTGACTCACACGATGACCCAAGGTCATCAGGAGCAGCAAACCTAAGCCTAACTCCGTTTCAATGGCGGCGCTGCTTGCGAGTTAAAGCTACAAATCTGCAAATAACTCTAAGGATATTAAAGATATTCTATATATTATTTTTCGTAAACCTTTCCGGGGATATGCCTAATAATATCCCAAAATTTCACGGCGATTGGATGTACGGTTTTTGAATCTATAGAGTACACACAGACAAACCAACAGACAGACATTCATTTATATATATATAGATTAAATGAGAGAACATCTCAAGGAGATACTTGGATGTTATTTATCATCTCAACAGTCTGTGATGAAAGGTTCTACTGAATTTATTGTAGAACGAAAGGAAAGTTTCGATGATAACTTTCTCTATTTTATCTTGGAGTAGAGAAGACAATGGTATCTCTTATAGATATCCGAGTTGGGGGAGTAGCCAGCTAAGACAATGCCTTGTTATGTGAGGAAGGAGAAGAAACGTCACATCTAGAACCTTAGACCTTGATCTCTGATTAAATAATCAAAGTTTTATCAATTAATATTTTGATTTCATATTCTAGACATTCTCTAGACCTTGGTTTCTGAGATTATATATATAACATTTTTAATCTCTAAAAATTGTTATTGTATTGTTCAAATAATTCCCTTCCCTCCTCTACAATAAGATTTAATTATATAACAAGTTCTAATTTAGAACTTTTTCAAGTTTACGTTTTTTCCAAATTTTTATAAATTTCACCTTTTTCAAAGATAAAGTTTGAAAGGGATGAGGCACTCTCAGAATTATTATTTAAATATGTTTGACATTTGAAATATGTGTTTGTGGTAATCATTATTTTTGAAATGCTGATTAAATTTTATGAGATAGAGAAATAACTCTCTAGGTACCTGGAGCACAGAATGTAAACTTTATACAATAGGAGAACTAGATTTTAACCCTAGCAATAATTTAAACTTCTACACATCAACCCACGCAGGCCACAATTATAAAACTGGATACTGATTAACTATATAGATGGCGTTCTGCTCTCCAGTAATCTCTGTTAACCCTTTATCGTATATAGATTTAATCCTGTTGAAAGAGTGGACTGTATTGCTCCTAACAAACTGTATAATAGAAGAAAGTTTAAGTCATAAGTTATGAACATTTTTCTTTGAAAAAAAAAAAAAGTTTACTAGGTCATTGTATTCGGGCAACGAGTTAATGAAAGGGGTCATTTTTGTAGATTTGATCTTATGCAATATATATAAGGGAAAGTACCATTTGCATTCTGTGCAACAAAAATAAATGTCAGCTAAAGAGGGGTGTTCTTTCATTTATGGCTCGTTCAGTAATAAAAAAGCAGTGAAGCCAATTGGATAATGGTTTTATGACAGAGCGCAGAATCTACCATAATGTGACCAGTATGGATTGAAGAAATGATCTTTTTAAAGCTGAAGTTGAACTGGAGCGTTTTGAAACTTCTGGAGTGGAAGTAAACATGTTATAGGTAATATAAATTATATTGGGAATATATTTTAGACATCTGCCGAAAATGCTAATTTAGGCTTGCAGACTTGCAAATCAATATCTAAAGCCGCGAAATGACATTTATTATTAGAACTGAATGCTCTGAGAGATAATAAGTATATTTTTAGACAAAATGTAAAGCAAAATTGTAAAAATCTATTAAATATACAGGTTGTAAAAAGGGTTGACAGAATTTATATGTTTGAAAGCTAACACAAAACATAGCTCAAAGTGTCTAATCACTGATTTTATATATTTTGCAGGTAACAAATATGGCAGATATCGTTATAACACAAAATATAAAGCAGCATGCCCTCATCGCTGAGGTTTGCGCAAAATAACCTATGTAAAATCTTGAGATTACTGGTGTGGCTTCCAGATCATTTGTTTGTGAAGTGCATAAGGGAGAAGAGAGTAACTGATGTAAAGACTTCACCTATAGCTAATGGCAAAAATCGCAAATACGTTACCCACCATGAGGACACCTCAGCTCGTGCACCATGTGTAAGATATGAGCTATAATAGTTTCGGAACCTCCATGAAAGCCATTGCTAGCGATATTTAAATGTTTGTGAGAACAATCCAGAATGTGATTCACGACACTCTCTTATTGTACAAGTTCTACAACATGAAAAATGACATTTTATGTTAGCATCAACCCATTAATAATGGCTAATCCTCCTAAGTGAATGATTATGAGGAAGAAAATTATTGCAGACAATCTGCATAAGCGTGTCTCCCCAAATATATGTCAACTTCACTCCACAGACCTTAATCCCCTGCACTATTACGTGCCATGCTTGAACATGAAGCCAATAAACATTCATGCTCAACAGTGATTATGAAACGAAAGCCTCCATTATCACTTGCCTTGATGAATCTTATATAACATTGACTATTTAATTCAGGCATGCCAACGTTGCTTCTAATCACAATTGATACTTGTATTGAAGCATATGGAAGATATTTTGAATGAACATATTTTCAAGATGCCAAGTGTTGACTTTGATTAGAATTTTTAATGAAACTGATTCCAAGAAAGTATTAATTAAACATTATATTTATTGATTTACAAGAGAGAGAACAAAATATAAAAGGGAAACCAATATTAAACAAAGGAACTATTTTTTTTGTCGGTTTCGCCTATTTTCCTGTGAGCTTATACTCACTCTGTGGAACACATTTAATTAATATATATACAACACACGCTCCCCTGTGTGTACGCCCAAATAAGCAAGTCCAAGGCTATCTGCACCAAGTCTTATCTTTTTATCTTTTGTGGTTTGCGAGATAGATTGTTTATATTTTCGTTTTAACTAGCTCCAAATAACTTTTTTGCACCCTGTATAAAAATTTAGGAACTAGGCCTTTAAAATATTATCACGTAGAAAATTAGGAAAGCGGAGAATAAACAGAAATTTATTTAATGCAAAACAAACTAATTATTTATTTGGATAACTCAGGCCCTGTGGAGTGTACAAACACAAATTAAAATTTATACCAGAGACAATGAGAGAGGTTTACAGTGCATAAAACTAATAAGCTATTCAATAATAATAAATACTTTGCTTTAATATAAATTTAAAGCAATTTTAAAACACATTTTAAATGTATATAGGTCTGGAGGTAGACAAATACAAGAATACCTTGACTTAATAATCAAAAGGCGATCAATAAAAGAGTGTCACTAAAAAGTGTCTCAACTTCCTATTTTCTTAGCGATTGTTTATTGATCCATAAATCAAGATAACTCTTATAGTTATTCTATTTCTATTTAAAACCTAGGTTCCTGGAGCGCAGAACACCAACTACAGGTTACTCTATAGATTCACATTGTCATCATTAGAAAACTCATTTGAAAGACAATTCCAAAAAAAAAAAAAAAAAAAACACTAAACTTTTATATTTAATCTGAAATAATTATAATTATTTCGATATTAATTGTTAATAATTATTCACAATTAATATCGAAATTGATTAACATTTTTCAAAAAAACTGCAAATGGTGTTCAAAACTAAATTGACTAAGTTGTAATATTAGTTAATATTCAATAGTAATTCTAATATATTTTAAAACGTTATATATATTTTTATATTCGATTATTGAACATAAAAAATTTAAAAATTTTATTCATATATATATTTTTATTACAAACACCCCCACAAAAAAGATAATTGACAGAACTATTTATCATCATTAGTTTTTTTCCATAAAAGATGTTTACGTTTCAGTTTCCGGATGCGCTTAAATAAATTTTATCTTTGTGACATTTCCGCTTTCTAAATTAAGCACCAAACGCTAAGATTTAGACCTAAATGGTGTTATATAATATATCAAGTTGATTTTTCAAAATTTTGAGTAAGTAATTATGAACCTTTCATAATTAATCGAAAATTAATTATATTTTTAATTTATTTATGATTGTGTGAAAAAAAATGTTCAAAAAAAAAATTTCTGCCTCAAATTATCACAATTTTCTTTGCAAATATTAATCACTTTATTTGATAACATTTATCAATATTGCCGCACAAAAAAAGTATGTCATGGGGAAGGAACTACAGTAGTATATAAATATATTATTTTCATTTATGAAATATTGACCTATTTTTATTAAATGTCCAATAATTTTGTACAGAAAAATGTTAGGAAAAAATTGTTTTTAAGATAAAACAAAATATTCAAGTTCTAAATCAAACGATATAAAAATGTTTCAAAAGTTAAAAGGAACCTGAGTTATTAAAAAGAGGTTTACCCCCTGTTGGCATTTGACACTATTCAAGTTTAATTTAAAATATAACAGTTAATCTTCTGCAATTTTTAAAATTATATATACAGTAGAACCTCCATAAGAGGAAACTCATGCTAGAGGACACCTCTCTACAAAGGACGGTATTTATTTACAAAATTAGTATTTTTACTATTTAGCAACTCTCCGGTAAGAGGACACACCTCTCCCTAAAGGACACTTTGGATCTGCAATTTGGTGTTGTCCTTTACAGGGAGGTTCTATTGTATATGGAATATATAAATTAGAATTATTTGAGGTCAAATTAAAGTTGGTTTTAAATTATGTTGTTGTTGTTTCTTATCCCCTTGTGTAAAGATTACACGAATTCCATGAGTTCAGCTTTTAAATTATAATTGGTTAAAGTAAATTGACTGATTGGGTTTTATTAAAACACTGAAGTTGGTTGAATTAAAGAGGTTATACTGGGAGTGTTTGCAATAGACAACAACTTTCGTAGGCGGCGCTGTATGTTGCCGGCATTGTACCTTTGAAATGTAATACACGAGTTAGGCTAAAATCGATATATTTTGTGTGCCTTTATTCATATTTAAATATAAATAGAACTATGAAAATTTGAAACTATTATTGACACATATGATTCATACGCCCATGCAGTAAGGGCAGTAGAAATTGTTTAATTTTTCTTCTTCTTCTTTTTTCTTATCTTCACACTGGGTAAAGTAGAATGCGTCTGCCTTTGTCATTAAGACTGGGAGCACTACTCAGTGGCAGGCCGACTTAGCTCCAAAAGAAATGGCTGTCTCTGACATGAGGAACAGACGCCATGTTCAGCCGCTCCTAACATGGAGTACAAACGCTGCTCATCCTGTATCCCTGGATTAGGAGCCTTTACAGGGTACTATCAGCCGGGCCAGCTGAGCCCAGGTTTTTTAGTGAGTTGTGTTACTGCTCCCCCTCCTCCTTTTTCATCCGGGCTTGGGACCGGCAAAGGCGGAGTTGTTTAATTTTTAAAATAATCATATGCGTCTATAATAGTTTAGAATTTTAATAACAGATGGTGCGCTAATGTATCATAATATAACTCTATGTAATTGACCTACTCTCTAGTTTATGAATAATCTACAACTTAATACAAGAAAATAAGACCTAATCCAAATAATTTAATAGTGTGTGACGTTTCGGTAACAGCATTGTCACCATCATCAGATTTTATTCTTTGGTCTCACTCTCTCTCTCAAGCTTTACAAGCTTGATATCTTAATATGATTAAGTGGAGATAAGAAAGATGAAGAAGATTCTTTTGTCTGATAATGGTGACAATGCTGTTGCTGAAACGTCACACATTATTTAATTATTTGGATTAGGTCTTATTTTCTTGTATTATTATCTATAATCCAAATTGTGAATTATCAATCTACAGTTTAAAAATGTTGTTTTTACATCTAAATAATATTTGGGCAAACAAAGGATTTTCATATATACATTCTCACTTTACCTTTTGAAGCTTTCCATTAAAAATTTTTAATATAAATAATATCATTTTTTTTAGAATTGGACTTTCTTGTATACACACTTTTGTATCTAGTAAACTATATAGGTACACTAGAACCTTCCGCTAGAGGACATCTCTCTACAAAGGACAGTTTTCATTTGCAAAATTACAATTTTTACTCTTTAGCAACTCTCCGGTAAGAGGACACCTCTCCATGCTGCAAGAGAAAAGATGCGAAGCTACTAGGGACAAAGTTTCAAGGCTAAGGAAATCCTTGGCAGAAGCACGTTAGATCCATGTCAGTATCTACAATAATTGCAAACTGTGGGTCACAGCTCCCATAAGGAAGGAGCTATGTAGCAAAGTATTTATTATATTTCCTGTACAGATTATTAATTTTTGATATTTATATTATTTATATTTTGCTACTTTTTGGAAACTTCCCTCTGCTTATCTTATATCTTATAAATGTTGATTTTGTTCTTGCCTTGAATAAATTGCTGTGTCATTCTGAAGTTTGTCTTTCCTAACTTTCTACGTTATAATACTAATTTTACAAATACTCCATAAGATGTGATTAATGAACTCTGTAAAAAAAAAATCCATAATACATTTAGAAAAAAAAAAGGTGACGTTATATTCAAATAAGTAAAATAGGTTAGTTTCAGATAGGTCAAATCTACCCATCTTACATAGTATTAAATAAAGCAAAAATCTCTGCATATATCTTAAATAGCACTTTCCCTTTTATATTTGTCCGTTAGATAATTATTTAAGACTAATTCATTAATCAAACAAGATATTTCAATGATAAGGCACAATTTGGATAATTCTATATACAGTTACGAGTGTCATGCGTGGCCTCTGTCACGGTTTGCTTTTTTTTTGGAATGGCGCCCTCCTATTGGTCGGCTACGATCACGCCACCTTTGCCCCCCCCCCCCCCCCCCCATTTCTGTAACTATTGTGTTAGAGCGGGTCGCTCCTTAAATAAATGCATATATTAGTTAATAACCAAATGGAATCCTCTCTTTCTTTTTCCCAGTAAGAGACGCCTACGGAAGCCAACAGTACATAAAGCACATAGGCTATAGTTATTAACTAAAATATGCATTTATTTAAGGCGCCAATTTATAATTGTAACAAATAGTATTTGAATCAAAACATTCAATCGGGTAAAACACGGGCGTTGCCCGGGTCATTCGGCTAGTAGATTATAAACAAGAGGTAATAAGACCAAATCCAAATAAATAGTGTGTGACGTTTCTTTACCAGCGTTGTTACGAAAACTTCACAAATTATTTATTTGGATTTGGTCATATTTCCTCTTGTTTAAGATATTTCAGAAGATATCCCATAGTTTGGGAACCATTTATATATTTCAATTTACATAGATGATTTCACAGAGCTTGAAAACTCCAGAATATATTTTTATGCATTTGACACAACAGTCCTGTGAAAGTTTAATAGGAATGGTAAAAAAAACCTGGTAGATTGCTGCAAATGTAACTGTGACATGGTGTGATTCCTGTCATGTCAAACTGAACTCCTTTAAATCAATTGTTATACAGTAGAAATACCTCCCATGACAAAGGCAGACGCATTCTACTTCACCCAGTCATGATGGTTGTCAAATACCATCAAGGGTCACAACTTGATACTCTAATGATTGAGTGGAGATAAGAAAGAAGAAGAAGAAGACTACCTCCCTGTAAAGGACACCTAATTGTAGAGCCAAAGTGTCCTTTAGGGAGAGGTGTCCTCTTACCAGAGAGTTACTAAATAGTAAAAATGGTAATTTTTCAAATTAAAACTGTCCTTTGTCCCTGTAAAGGACACCTAATTGCAGAGCCAAAGTGTACTTTAAGAAGAGGTGTCCTCTTACTGGAGAGTTGCTAAATAGTAAACACTGTAATTTTTCAAATGAAAACTGTCTTTTTTGAGAGGTGTCCTCTAGCCTGAATGTCCTCTCATGGAGATTCTACTGTATAAGAAATTAAAGCTATTTTTGACGTGTACGGTTCTTTTTATTATAAAATAATTTTTAACATCCCTTACTGCAAAGATAAAGTAATGGGAGGGCCTTACTCATCAGTGGTGAACCCTCCCAGTGGTTTCACCAGTTTAATCTACCATACCGCTGTAATATTGTATTTTGGCTGTTTTACTTTTATAACACCAATATTGAAGCTAGACTCTTGGAAAGGGTATTTTTAATGAACTATTGAATTGAATAGAAAATTATTTTATTTAAAAAGAATCATACGTGTTAAAGAATAGTTTTAATTTCTTATAAAAGATGGCATGCTATTGTATCATATTATAAATGTGATATAATATTTATACCTCTTATAATAACAAGAAATTTAATATACCAAGTGCTCGTACATTGAGTTATAAAAATTAAACACTCACACATGCATAGAAGTAAACTCACGCCCACACATGCACACTCACTCAAATGCCCAGAAACACGTGTACACAAACTACACACTACCCAGGTATATATGTAATAAATGTTAATTATTATCAAAAGTGCTAAGTTCCATTTGATTACCTACATTCATTGGGTGGGTTTGGATGAAAAAGGAGGAGGGAGAGCAGTAACAAGCTCACTAAAAAACCTAGGCTCAGCTGGCCCGGCTGATAGTACCCTGTAAGGGCTCCTAATCCAGGGATACAAGATGAGCAGTGTTTGTACTCCATGTTAGGAGCAGCTACACATGGCGTCTGTTCCTCATGTCAGAGGCGGCCATTTCATATTGGAGCTAAGTCGGCCTGCCACTGAGTAGTGCTCCCAGTCTTAATGACAAAGGTAGATGCATTCTACTTCACCCAATCATGATGGTTGTCCTGTATTGACTCGTCCATTGATGAGCTTTACTCTTCCCCGACAGACACCATCAAAAGTCTCAAGCTTTACAAGCTTGACACCCTAATATGATTGAGTGGAGATAAGAAAGAAGATTGGGTGGGTTGGACTTAAATGGCAGACATAGATGTGTTACTCTGTGTAATATGCCTTGTAATATTAAAGGAAAGGAGAGAAAGTGATAAATTGTTTGCCCATCACACGGAGCTGAATTACTCTCGAGACACGCTCGCTTCAACTAGAGGTGTGTTACTTTTTTCGTATTTAGAAGAATAAAGTTGACTTAATTCTCTTATATCTTATCCTTCAATTAAATAAAAAAGAGGAATATTACACTGTTTTGTCTAATTTTCTTGAGAGATAAATACAAATTCCTCACAACTTGTGTGGTTATAACATTCAAGTCCCAAGTTTTATGTCCCCATTGTTTGAACCATGGTTATAACAACACTTTTTATAATGCGATATTTTTTCTAAATGATCTAAAAAGGGTTTACCCAAAAGCTTTTATACTGTATAAGATGTGGTTTCCTCCCTTGTTCCACAGATGCTAAGAGGCAAAGTGTGACTAACTTGTATTGCTGGTTCCAGAAAACACCGGCAGCAACATGGTCATTTTACAGTCGGAAATTGATGGTGCCAAGAACCAGATAGAAGAGCTTCGGCGTATGATTCTGGCAGATATCCGGGATAAGAACAGTGAGTAACTCTCTTGACACATGATGTTATCACATAAACTAATGTCTTTAATGTCCTCATCTCTAACTCACCCAAAAGTTGATGATATGGTTATTAACTGCTTAGACCTGTATTTTTGCTTCAATCATAACTAGAACAAATTTTTACCATTACTAAACTGAAGATGGTAAAAATAAGAACAGTGAGTAACTCTCTTGACAGTTTCACATGATGTTATCACTTAAACCAATGTCTTTAATGTCCCCATCTCTAACTAACCCAATCTCGCAGAATTATCTTGTTTTCTGTCAAGAGTGTCTCGGAGAGTAACTCCCTCACATGGCGGTATAGGACCGTTGGGAACAAAGACCCATTTATAACCAAGGGCCTATCCGAATTCAGGATGTCTTGTATAGCCCTTGATTTAAACCAATGAAGCCTGTATAGATTTCATTATGTATATTCATCCATGTTATTAATATTATTTTCTTTAGTTTTCATCTGCCACCATAATATTTTATGAACGGTGTAATAAAAGTTTAATCAATCTCAATCTAACTCACCCAAAAGTTGATGATATGGTTATTAATCGCTTATACCTGTATTTTTGCTTCAATCATAACTAGAACAAATTTCTACAATTACTAAACTGAAGATGGTAAGATAAGAACAGTGCAAGTAACCAAACGGGGCTCTGGCACATTTGTAAGTGCAAAGTCGAACTGCTTTCACATGTGTAGACATGTGGTGCGCTTATACTAAAAGCAGTTGCTAACTACCCACCATGATTATCATGGCCTGTACCACGTGTACTAGGGATAATTAAAAAAAAAAAAAATATATAATAATAATAACAAAAGAAACTCATATCCAGAAACCTGTTGTATTATTTTAATCTATAATTAGGAGATTTAAATCAAGTAAATAAATATTTTAAAGATAATATTTATGGAGGTGTGTGTATTAATAGATCATATTATAGGAAGAAAGACTTTTTTTGTGCATTAGTATGGCTATCTGCAGAATGTTTGAAGGATCTAAATGGTCCTTGTAAGTAACCTAGCAGGTTAATTGTAGTGTTTGGTATTTTGATAAGGCACAGTTTAGATTATAGATTATAAACACAAGGTAATAAGACCCTATTCAAATAAATAAATAGTGTGTGACATTTCAGTAACAGCATTGTTACCAAAATGTCACGCACTATTTATTTATTTGAATTTGGTCTTGTTAACTTGGGTATATACATTTTGTTATCCATGCTTCCACTCCTAGCCACTTCCCAGCTTAAGCCATTTTCTTATTTAACTGTATTATGCAGTAGAGAGCCTCCATGAGACTAGCGAACACCTCTATACAAAGGTTATTCACACAAATTACCATTTTGTCGCTCCAGTAAGAGAACACCTCTGTCTAAAGGACACTTTGTCTCTGCAACTCAATGTTGTCCTTTAGAGAGAGGTGTAGTTAATTTTGAAATAATTAAAAGGATATCTTGAACATGTTCCACATTTCAATTTAAATAGCCTCACAAATTTCCCTATCACAACAGGCACCACACGTTGTTGTTTAGGTGTATTTTGGTCTAGTCGTTATATACACTCATGGACAAAACTTAAAGAAGTTTAAAGTCTTTGATGTCATCTGTCTTCTATTTTTTTAAGGAGACAGAGGCAATTTTGTTCACACTTGATTATCCCATGTGTCTTCAATAAAGGTCACTGTGTATCAACAACAACAACAACAACAAAATGCCTTTATTTAGGGTCACTGACCCTATACAGGATTCACCAGAGGTATGCATAAGAACAAAGCAGTGAGACAAAGGAAATAACGATATAGACAGAAGATAAAGAAAAAATAAATAAATAAATAAACAAGAAAGAGAAAGAGGGAAGCAAGAAAAACAACACAAAAAGAGTAGCGGTAAGAAAGTGAGGAGTGAGTGTCACTTGGCCTTCTTCTGAGATAGGGACTTGTGGAAACCATAAAACGTCGTAGCAATATACTTATTCTGGGTCATATTGTCGGTCACTGTGTATCAAATATCTTTCAGAGTTATTGTCTGAATGCCGAGATACATGCCCAAAAGTACAACTTCCTTAAGTGTTGTCTATGAATGTATGTTTACAGTCTCTCTCAATAAAGTGTGGTAAAGCTCTGCAGGCATTTCCAGACTGTGTTGACAGTAAACAAAGAGGTTGTTTGTGTTCACTGTGGCAGGGAGAAACAACAACAACATGTGGCTGCTGGTGGAACACTTGGTGTCAGAGAGATAACAAGTTTACTCAGATCCCACAGTTGTGGTGTAGACATCATAGTTACCATGGCCTTTTTCTATAAGAACACCACAGGTCTACCTATTTAGAATAGAGGTTGAAACTGCAGGCAAAGTCAGACTTTCACCAAAGTGTGCCTGGATCATGGTGCCATGATCAACGAAAACTGCACCCCTACATCCCATTCCATGAGAGGTTGACTTTGTATTTACAAGTTGCTAGATCCCCTTTTGGTCGCTTACATTCATTTGGACTTGTGAGAGTCTGACAGCCACTGAAAACAATTTAATATTAAAAAAAAGAAAACCTGTTAATTGGATTTAATCCCGGGTCAACATTTGACATGTGTTTGTCACCAACAGAGAATTATATAGTAGAGATATAGAGACACTAAAACCTGAGAATCACATGCAACTGACACATTTAAGGGTATCTACATTGACTGTATTGACTCATCCATTGATGAGCTCTACTCATCCCCAGCAGACACCATCAAAAGTCTAAAGCTCTACAAGCTTGGTGCTCTAATATGATTGGGTGGAGATAAAGAAGAAGGGTATCTACATCTGAGGACTAAACTTTAGCATTGAAAGTCTTCTCCTTTATTTAACAAAAATGTTTGGGAGGGCTGGTGAATGAGTGGTATAAACTGTTGGTTTCTGTCAGCCACAACCTGGTATCAACTCCCACATTGGACATTATTTTTTGAATGTAAGAATTGCTCCAAAGGCCCCTGATTCTTTCAAAAGTCCAATCCCATCAGTGAGTGCAAGTAACCAAATGAAGCTCTAGCACATTTTTAATTGCAAAAGTTGAACTGCTTTCTACCTGTGTAAACATGTGGTGCACTTACAGTAAAAGCAGTCACCAACTACTATTTACCTTGATTATCATGGCCTGTATATCTCAGAAGAAGGCCAAGTGATACTCACTCCTCACTTTCTTACTGCTACTCTTTTTGTGTTGTTTTCTTGCTTCCCTCTTTCTCTTGTTTTTTTTTTCTTTCCTTTTTTTTTTTATTTTTCTTCTGTATATATCGTTATTTCCTTTGTCTCACTGCTTTGTTCTTAGGCATACCTCTGGTGAATCCTGTATAGGGTCAGTGACCCTAAATAAAGGCTTTTTGTTGTTGTTGTTGATTATCATGGCCTGTACCATGTGCATTAAAGATAATTATTTTAAAAAGTTTTATTAAGAAAATGCTTAAGCTGTAAGGTAGCTCTAAGAGTGGAAGCTCATACAGGAATAAAATTGCCATCAGAGGAATGGATTAAGACATATATTGTAGTGACTAGAACCTGTCCGATATACAATGATGGCACTCAAACCAAACTTGTCTGAAGTCTTTATTTAACTTTTAGAAAATCATCCAAAATAAAGTGCAGAAATCTGTGGGATCACAGCCCTGTACGCATCCAGCCATGGAAAGAAGTGAAGTGGCTTCACATGTGATTGGAAACTGATGATGGCATCAGATGGGGCTGGGAAACATGAGGTGGCAGCAGTTGGGGGGGGGGTCAACTCTATCTCTAGTTTATTAGTTTTCCTTGTATTAAGGTGACTCATCACCACTTCTTATTTCAAGAGACAGTCTTGAAAATGTCTTTTCATTCAAAATAAATTGTTGTTGTTGTCGTGTCCAATGACGAGCCTCAGATGGTCCCCATGCATCTCTATCACAGCAGTTTGGAAAATGGGTGCCATTGCCACGTTAATCTCCCTGGAAATAGACCATAATTTGGTCAAATATTTCAAGGGTCCAGGGGGGACCGCAGGGAGGTGTGGTCAAACTTCTCTCCCCCAATTCAAAAGAAGTGTGCTACAATTAACAAAATGGAAGAAAGAGGAAATATTGATGACATTTACAGATATTAACATTATTTACAGATATATGCTTTCAATTATATATTTTTTAATCAATGTTCTTCAGTAACAAGACCAGAAAAAAAGCAGAGTAGCATTAGGTTGTGTAGTGTAGAGATGTAGGTAGATATGGAATACAGCTGTGGCCTGATTTCTATCTCCACATCTCTCTTACAGCGGCTATATCAGAACCACCTCTCCTCTGCATTACCAGCCTGATGGTGATAACCAGACTTCTCTTTGTTACTCTCTGTGACTTACTCTACAAGTCAAATATGTAAAGTTAACAAAATTTAAACTTATGTTCACATTTATTTTCAATTCAAATATTTATGTTTTTTGACGTATAATTTCTAATTTTGACACCATCAATAAGGAATCATGGGTTTGGATTCTTTTATTTCTTGAGCTCTCGGCCTAACATGACCTTTAGCACAGAGATCCAGAAGTACAACTTCTAGCCAATTATAACACACCAAATACAAGTTTAAATATATATATTTATATCTTATATTCCGAGTGGAGAAGGAGAGAATAAAGAAAAGTAATATTGGTTATTAAGTGAATGTTTAGTTTGTCGAATGCAAATTTTACTTACTAAAAAAAGGGAAGAATGATTTTGAATTATTAGCAAATATGCTTACTTTATTTAAACAAATTTAACTATATAATATTTTTGGCAAATGAGTTTATTAGAAAAAACACATTTAACCAATCCAAAAGAAAAAACAAAATCTATATATACAACAGCACAAAAAAAATAATTTAAAAAAGCTTTTTGTTTTTTGGTCAAATTAGAAAAAATATTTATATATCATAAAAAAATTAAATTGAATATAACATATATATTCTGGATCTCCGTGTTGAAAGGCATGTTAGCCCGAAAGCTCGAGAAATAAAAGAAATGAGAAAGGAAATCCTAGATTCCTTATTGATTGTGTGAAAATGTAAATGCAGAAAGAGAAGAATCTTTAATATAATTTATACTGTATATGGTTTACTGACAATTAAGACTACTGATGATGGGGACTGCTAATAATTGGGACAGCTGATAATTGAGACTATTGTTAAATGGGACTATAGATAAATAAGGCCTATTTTATCTTTCTCAGCAAGTCCCAGTGTGTTTCTATTGTATAACTATTGTTTGATTCTCAGTCTGTGTGGTGTTTTCTCAGCAATTCCCAGTTTGTTAATTCTCAGTGTGTGTGTTTTCTCAGCAATTCCCAGTTTGTTAATTCTCAGTGTGTGTGTTTTCTCAGCAATTCCCAGTTTGTTAATTCTCAGTGTGTGTGTTTTCTCAGCAATTCCCAGTTTGTTAATTCTCAGTGTGTGTGTTTTCTCAGCAATTCCCAGTTTGTTAATTCTCAGTGTGTGTGTTTTCTCAGCAATTCCCAGTTTGTTAATTCTCAGTGTGTGTGTTTTCTCACCAATTCCCAGTTTGTTAATTCTCAGTGTGTGTGTTTTCTCAGCAATTCCCAGTTGTTAATTCTCAGTGTGTGTGTTTTCTCAGCAATTCTCAGTGTGTGTGTTTTCTCACCAAGTCCCAGTTTGTTGATTCTGTGTGTGTGTTTTCTCAGCAATTCCCAGTTTGTTAATTCCCAGTGTGTGTGTGTTTTCTCAGCAATTCCCAGTTTGTTAATTCTCAGTGTGTGTGTTTTCTCAGCAAGTCCCAGTTTGTTAATTCTCAGTGTGTGTGTTTTCTCACCAAGTCCCAGTTTGTTAATTCTCAGTGTGTGTGTTTTCTCACCAATTCCCAGTTTGTTAATTCTCAGTGTGTGTGTTTTCTCAGCAATTCCCAGTTTGTTAATTCTCAGTGTGTGTGTTTTCTCAGCAATTCCCAGTTTGTTAATTCTCAGTGTGTGTGTTTTCTCAGCAAGTCCCAGTTTGTTAATTCTCAGTGTGTGTGTTTTCTCAGCAATTCCCAGTTTGTTAATTCTCAGTGTGTGTGTTTTCTCACCAAGTCCCAGTTTGTTAATTCTCAGTGTGTGTGTTTTCTCACCAATTCCCAGTTTGTTAATTCTCAGTGTGTGTGTTTTCTCAGCAATTCCCAGTTTGTTAATTCTCAGTGTGTGTGTTTTCTCAGCAATTCCCAGTTTGTTAATTCTCAGTGTGTGTGTTTTCTCAGCAAGTCCCAGTTTGTTAATTCTCAGTGTGTGTGTTTTCTCACCAAGTCCCAGTTTGTTAATTCTCAGTGTGTGTGTTTTCTCAGCAATTCCCAGTTTGTTAATTCTCAGTGTGTGTGTTTTCTCACCAATTCCCAGTTTGTTAATTCTCAGTGTGTGTGTTTTCTCAGCAATTCCCAGTTTGTTAATTTCTCACCAAGTCCCAGTTTGTTAATTCTCAGTGTGTGTGTTTTCTCACCAATTCCCAGTTTGTTAATTCTCAGTGTGTGTGTTTTCTCACCAATTCCCAGTTTGTTAATTCTCAGTGTGTGTGTTTTCTCAGCAATTCCCAGTTTGTTAATTCTCAGTGTGTGTGTTTTCTCAGCAATTCCCAGTTTGTTAATTTCTCACCAATTCCCAGTTTGTTAATTCTCAGTGTGTGTGTTTTCTCAGCAATTCCCAGTTTGTTAATTCTCAGTGTGTGTGTTTTCTCACCAAGTCCCAGTTTGTTAATTCTCAGTGTGTGTGTTTTCTCACCAATTCCCAGTTTGTTAATTCTCAGTGTGTGTGTTTTCTCAGCAATTCCCAGTTTGTTAATTCTCAGTGTGTGTGTTTTCTCAGCAATTCCCAGTTTGTTAATTCTCAGTGTGTGTGTTTTCTCAGCAAGTCCCAGTTTGTTAATTCTCAGTGTGTGTGTTTTCTCACCAAGTCCCAGTTTGTTAATTCTCAGTGTGTGTGTTTTCTCAGCAATTCCCAGTTTGTTAATTCTCAGTGTGTGTGTTTTCTCACCAATTCCCAGTTTGTTAATTCTCAGTGTGTGTGTTTTCTCAGCAATTCCCAGTTTGTTAATTTCTCACCAAGTCCCAGTTTGTTAATTCTCAGTGTGTGTGTTTTCTCACCAATTCCCAGTTTGTTAATTCTCAGTGTGTGTGTTTTCTCACCAATTCCCAGTTTGTTAATTCTCAGTGTGTGTGTTTTCTCAGCAATTCCCAGTTTGTTAATTCTCAGTGTGTGTGTTTTCTCAGCAATTCCCAGTTTGTTAATTTCTCACCAATTCCCAGTTTGTTAATTCTCAGTGTGTGTGTTTTCTCAGCAATTCCCAGTTTGTTAATTCTCAGTGTGTGTGTTTTCTCACCAAGTCCCAGATTGTTAATTCTCAGTGTGTGTGTGTGTTACAGTACCAGTCCACCCCAAGGATATGGAGAGGCTAGAGACCAACGACTACTTTGTCGGGAGGTTTGTCCTATTCAAGAAGGGGGACCTGCAGCAGGCCCTTCCCTTGATAACAGGCTGTCTGAAGTGGAGGCTAGAGTTCCAGGCCAATGGTAGGTGTGGTACATATTCCTGTGTATGCCTGCTGACATCTCTGCTGTCCAGACATCAACCAGTCCAACATTGCCCCTGAGCTGTTCACCTCCAAGGTTCTCTACCCCTGCAATAAGGACAAAGCTGGCAATGTTGTCTGTGAGTACTCTTCTATGTTTCTCTAGCCTCATCCTTCTTTGCTGGACTTTTTCACTCCTTTTTTAGGATGAGAGTCAATATTTGAATATATATATATTATATAATCTAAAAATATTATATAATCTAAAACCTCAAATATTTCTATTTTTTAAAAAATATATATTTCATTTTATTCATTGATAATTTTTATTTTTGTTATCATCGTTTTTAGAAAGACTTTTAGTTTAGTTGTTTAGTTTCGTTGTATAATTTTGTTGTAAATATGCGTAGTTAACCAATCAATCCTTTTAAATCACTAATATAGGATTAAATTATAAATTCTATATAATGTGAAAACTAACAAATGTGTAATCTTTCCTCAAGTAATTGAAAATAAAAGCTACTTGACGGTAAATATTTATCTTTTTTTATCACGACTGCACCTCAACCCTTTATCTTATCGATCCTTTGTCTTATCAAGCCTAATCTAACAACAACACAATTTATTCATAACAATAAGTCGACAGGATTACCTGAATTTTCAACCTAATTGCTCTATTAATTATTCAAATTTCATAAAACTATTTTTACAAAATGTCTCGCAAACAAAGGAATGTAGAACACGCCATGACGCCAAATCCAAATACTATAGAAATACCGAAATTTAATGGTCAAAATTTAGACATAACATCTTGGCTCAAATTCTTTAACAAAAAATGTTTACAGAAACATCTTGATGAAGATTTTAAACTAAATAATATTTCAAATTATCTCGAGGGAGAAGCATTCAGTTATTACATAGAAGAACTACAAGATATATATAATTGGGGGGAAATAGAACAAAAATTAACATCATATTTCACAATTAAAGATTCAAATTTATTTAGTAGGTTTCTAAATTTAAAATATAATAATAATAATGATCTTGAACAATATTTTAAAGAAAAATCTGCCTTAGCCAATAAACTTAATCTTGAAAAAACACTTTTACTAGAAGCACTTACAGATGGAATGCCAGATCACCTAAAAAAATATCTAATAGCTGCAAGAGTACAAGAACCTTCAGAATGGTATAAAATCACAACCCAATTAAAATTATCAACAAATAAAGAAGAAGAACCCCAACAACCCTCTACCAGTACAAGCACTCCAGCAAGGTCAAGGCTTAACCCCAACTCTCCTCCAAGTCTACAAACCCAGCCACCTCCAAGGTCATCTCCAAGATCAACCACAGCTCATCACCAGGAAGCATCCAGTAGAACAATCAATTTACCACCCTACCCCTGCAAGATATGTGCATCTCACCAGCTACCCAACCAGTACCATTTCCATAGAGACTGCCCACTTAAGAACAATAATCATCCGAAGCGCACCAACCCAGGTAGAACATTATTATTATTTTCTGTATTTATAAATCAAATATCCTTACCCTGTGTACTTGACACAGCATCATCCATATCTATTATCCCTTTAAAATACTTAAATCATATTTATTATAAAATATTAGATAATTCCCCAAAAGAAAGAATAGGTCAGGTAGAAGGATTTACTTACCCATTATACAAAATATTAGTTAGGCTTAGCTTAGGTAAAATTACAAAGTATCAAGAAATGTTTGTTTGTGATAGTCCAATAGAATATCTTATTTTAGGTTTACCAACATTTTATATATTTAAGTTGCAAATAGATTTTTCAAAAAACCTTCTTTTCCAAAATTATAAATTCTTGTATTCTTTTAATCCAAAAACTGATAATCAGAAGTCATATGCCACTACCCTATGTATTCCAGACCCATACTATGTTAAAAATTCATCTCTTTTAAATATTAACCCATTGTGTAATTTCAATTCTTTTGATATGCCAACTACAAATGTTAAACTTATAGATCCTACTTCAAATCCCATTATTGATAATAACTCATATCACAGTATGCGACAACCGGGCTCTATAACAAATTATAATTCCTATTTAGACCTTAGTAAAGTAGATATTAATCCAAATTTCTCTAATCAAACAATTTCAGATATGTTGCATAAATATAAGAATGTTTTCTCTAAGCACAATTTTGATATAGGATACATAAAGACTAACCCAATTTGCATATCTCTTTTAGATAATATTCCCATAGCACAAAAGCCATATAGGACATCTTTTTACAATAATGCTGAAATACAAAAACAAATAACTGAATTATTAAAATATGATATTATTAGACCCTCATCTAGCCCCTATAGTTCTCCTGCATTATTAGTGAATAAAAAATCTGATAACCCAAATCACCCCACAAGACTCTGTATAGATTATAGGAAACTTAATCAAAAAACAGTTCCAGAACATACCCCAATTCCACTTATAGAACAAATTATAGATAGGTTATCACAGTCAAAAATATACACTATTCTAGATGTTAAAAATGCATACTGGCACATACCCATAGATGAAAAAGATAGACATAAAACCTCCTTTGTAACACAATTAGGATGTTATGAATGGAACAGACTTCCATATGGTCTAAAAAATGCACCTTCACAATTTGAAAGGATTATGAAGTCAGTTTTCACTAAGCATAATATACACTATGCCTTAAATTATTTTGATGATATTATTATACACTCTAAAACTTATGAAGAACACATTAAACATTTAGATGACATATTAGGTATATTCGAACAAGAGGATATAAAGCTGAATCTCAATAAATGCAAATTTTTACAAAAAGAAATACAATTCTTAGGATACACTATTAACTCAGGAAAATATACACCCAATAACACAAATATTGAAGCAATTTTAAAATTAAATAGACCATATAATATTAAAACCTTACAGAGATTTTTAGGCACCATAAATATTTATAATAAATTTATTCCCCATTATGCGCAAATTAGGGCACCTTTGAATGAACTTTTGTTAAAAAATGCTCCTTGGCTATGGAGTGAGAAACATGAACAAGCCTTCCAAACACTTAAAAATTCACTCATATCACAACCTGTACTATATATTTATGACCCATCAAAACCATGTCATTTATTCACAGACGCGTCAAGTCTAGGAGTAGCAGGAGTTCTTAAACAACCAGATGAGCAAGGCATTTTACACCCCATAGGTTATTTTTCAAGAAAACTTCACCCATATGAACAGAATTATACTGCCTCAGAAATTGAAACATTAGCTATCATTAATTCAGTACAAAGGTTTCACACATATCTACACAACATACATTTTACCTTGCACACAGACCACTTACCATTTAAAATGGATCAAAAATGTAAAAAACCCACATGGTAGATTATTTAGATGGTCCTTAATCCTATCTCAATATAGCTTTGACATTAAACATATTAAAGGATTAAATAATATAGAAGCAGACATGCTGTCAAGAGCACCTGTCTCATTTTACCTAACATATAATGAGTTAAAAGAACACCAATCAACTGAACAAATTAGTAGTGCTAAAATTAAAATTCAAAATGGCCTCTACATTATAAATAGAAAGGGTTTTAAAAGAGCTTATGTACCACAAACACTAAGACACAAATTATTAAACAAAGTACACACAAAGCATGGACATATTGGAACAACTCAAATGACTAAAATAATTTCTCCACACTATTATTGGCCACATATGTCTAGGGATATTGCTAATTACACCAAACATTGTGAAACTTGCCAGTTTAACAAGTCTAGGGATAACAGAATTGTTTATGGACCACTACAACAGATGCCAATAGCTACACACCCAAATCACATTTTTTCTCTAGATACATTGGGCGGGTTACATAATTATGGGACAACAAGACACAGTATCCATATGATAGTAGATCATCACAGTAGATTCCTTTGGGCTTTTCCAACAAAATCTGTATCAACTGATTCTTATATAACTTGTTTGAGAAATTTATTCCAAATTAATAAGCCTGAATTATTAATAACTGACAGAAATGCAGCTTTTCTTAGCAGAAAATTTAAACACTTTTTAGATAGAAATAATGTTAAGCATCTACTCACCAGTTCCCATCACCCAGAAACAAATGCAAAAGTAGAAAGACTAAATTCCACTATCATTAATAGGTTAAGATGTGAATATAATGATAATTTAAAGATTCCTTGGACAAAATATATTCCTAAAATTACTGAAAGCTATAATGAAACAGTACATACCACAACAGGCTTTACTCCTAAATTCTTATATTATGGAATACAACCACAGTATATAGAACATGACACAGTAACACATACACCAATTGAAAAAGCAAGAAAATTAGCCATTGAAAGAACCATAAAATCCCATGAACACAGCAAACAACTTTATGATATTAAACACCCAGAACCCATTTTTAAAGAAGGAGATCAGGTATTAGTAAAAACCTTTATTTATCCAAACACTGGTAAATTAACACAAAGATATATAGGCCCATTTACAATTTTAAAACAACTTTCTCCAGTCACATATGAAATAGATAAGCCTAATATACCCCAAAGAAAACAAACAGAAATTATACACTCAAATAAGCTTAAATTATTTTATCCAGAAACAGATTTTTTACTTCACTATAGCACTAACATAGAAAATGACTTTATAGTAAACCAAAATTCTAACACAAAGTTAATAGATATTGATGATAAACCATGTTTTTTACAGGAAGGCCATATTTTGGACATGGACAATGAAGAACAAATATCACAACCAATTCTTAAGCCTTCACAAATAACTTAATGTCACTCCATATATCTTAGCGTTTCATTACTCAACCATGTAAAAAAAAAAAAACATTTTCTACTGCTTTTGATATTTTGAAGTGTAACTAGCATAATGTCATTTTTAATCAATTTTAAATACCTTTTTTGCTTCATATCCATATTTCATTTGACTTGACCATTAATATTTCTTATATATACTTTTATTATAATTTCATAATTGTATAAATTATTTGTAAACAAACTTTCTTTTGTTTATTATGAAAAAATGTGCGTATTGATTTTTATTGTTTCATTTTTAATTATTTCTAAAGATTTATTGATTTCGTTTAATTAATTATTTTAATTACCAATTTTATTTTAAAATTTTTAATATTTTAAAATCTTTTTCACAGGGGGGAAATATTATATAATCTAAAAATATTATATAATCTAAAACCTCAAATATTTCTATTTTTTAAAAAATATATATTTCATTTTATTCATTGATAATTTTTATTTTTGTTATCATCGTTTTTAGAAAGACTTTTAGTTTAGTTGTTTAGTTTCGTTGTATAATTTTGTTGTAAATATGCGTAGTTAACCAATCAATCCTTTTAAATCACTAATATAGGATTAAATTATAAATTCTATATAATGTGAAAACTAACAAATGTGTAATCTTTCCTCAAGTAATTGAAAATAAAAGCTACTTGACGGTAAATATTTATCTTTTTTTATCACGACTGCACCTCAACCCTTTATCTTATCGATCCTTTGTCTTATCAAGCCTAATCTAACAACAACACAATTTATTCATAACATATATACAGTTAAACCTGTCTATAGCGCCCCCTCTTGGGACTCACCAAAATAGGGTGCTATAGAGAGGGGGTGCTATAGACAGGTCACTTTTAATGTAAATCGCATCGTACAACGTATTTAAAATCGGGCGCTATAGACAGGTTTAACTGTATATATATATATTTTTTTTTCTTTTATATATATGTCTCATTTATTTTCTAAGAATTTGAATAGCCTATAACTTAATCTGTATCTTCAGCTACCTGCATGTGTCAATGGTTGACTCAGTAGCTTTTTTGGAGAAGAGTAACAACATCGATCGATGATAAGGTCTACAATTTGTATTATAGATTAGAAACATAATGTAACAAAACCAAATCCAAATTCAATAATTGTTCATGATGTTTTCATTCAGTACTTTTATCTGAAGATAGTAACAATGCTGTTACTGAAATGTTACACTCACAATTTATTGAATTCGGATTTGGTCTCATTACCTTATGTTTCTAAACATTGACTCAGCATATAAGGATCCACAAATTACCCCTGCCATAATGATATGGTAAAAAAATAAGGTTTTATAAAAATAAGACTTGCTGGTTCTCAACCTGCAACCCCAAAACACATTATTGACTGTATTCTCTCATCCATTGATGAGCTTTACAAATCCCCAGCAGACACCATCAAAAGTGGTAAGCTCTACAAGCTTGATCCCCTAATATGATTGAGTGGAGATAAGAAAGAAGACAACCCCAAGGAGAATCCTCTGTAAGACCTGTGTGTCTTAATAAAGGCTTTTGTGTGTGTGTGTGTGTGTGATAAGAAAGAAGACTTGCTGGGAAAACAAAAAAACTGGTTTCAAATATCCACAGTACCAATTTTTAAAAGCTTTTATGTAGCTTAGTGAGATTGAGATCAGTAAAATTGAATCCATCTCAATAATTTGGAGTCATTCCCAGCATAGTGTAGCCATTAACTAGCTGCAAGAATATCAAGTCACCAAGAAATGGGTATTTTTACCATTATTCACCTCTGTAGTATAGCATACACCTGGTTCAGGCCATGACAATCATGGTGGGTAGAGAAATGTTCCATATGTAACTATAAAGATAAAGGTCGCCTTTCCCGCAAAACCAGACACCATCTATTGACCTTCACCGCAAACTAGCAGCCTCTGGTCGATGACAAAGCCACAACACCAGCTTTATCCAACCTTTATCTTTATAGATGATTAGCCTCCCGGCAAAATTTCCATATACATCTAACTATGTATATGGCTGGCCTTAACTACCCGTTTCATGATTTTTCAGGATGCCTTGAATGACCAGTTTTTTGGTCGTTGAGGTACAGCTTGCACCACGCTGATGAGGGCCAACAGCCCGAAACGCGTCCGTGGTTAGCTTTTCTTGATTAATCAAGAATGGGTATTTGGCCAATTCTGGAATAATTAAAAATCAACGAGAATAGTTGATATTTATTCCGATAGATGGCACAAGCCATCAGCAACTTTCCGTTTCACGATAAGGAGATACCTCTTTTCATAATTTATGCACCTTATCCCAGTACAATATCACATTTGTACTATTTTTTCACATGTAACTATGTCGACTTTGCACTTACAAGGTGACAGGGCCCATTTGGTGACTTGCACTCACTGGCGGAGACTTGTGCACTGTGCAAGAATAGTGGGAGGGACATGGATGCTTTTTTTTTAATCTAGAAAATGTAGGTTTTGATTCCGGGGGTCAACTGGTTGTCAAAAAATATATATATTTGATTTGTGCCCCCATACAAGATCTAAAAATCACTTCTAGAAATGCTTTGTGAATATTGAAAATAAATGTATGTTTTAAAGTGAAAATTGTGTGTGTGAATCTAAAAGATTCTAGGTGGGGAGTATAAATAGGATTCCTCACTGCACCATTTTGGTCCATTCTATTTTGGATTTACACTTTCTGAGATGATGTGAATGTGGTATTGTGAATGGTCCAGATACCATCTCAACTTGATGACCTCCTCTTCTTCTTCTGGGATTCTTCTCCCATTCTCTCATCTTTACTCTCTCTCCCTCTCACCTTCTTCTTCTCCTGGGGATCTTACCTTGTCTTCTTCTCCTGGGGATCTTACCTTGTCTTCTTCTATGTTCCGGTGAGTGTTTCTCTACTACCCTTGGTGATGGATCACAGAACTTGTACAATTTATATTTGCACATCAATTTACTCACTCTGGGAAAGAACTCTTGCAGTCCACTGATGCTGGAGCCTTTCCCACTACGGATACCAATAATGTAAAAAGTATATACAAGTAGAACCTTCTTTAGCTGACACTCTTACTAGAAGACATCTCTATACAAAGGACAGTTTTAATTTCCAAAATTACCATTTTCACCTACTCTCTGGACACCTCTCTCTCTCTAGGACACTTTGACTCTAATTAAGAGTGTCCTTTAGAAAAAGGTTCTACTCTGTATTATAATAAATATATTATTTTTCATATAAAGTGTTATATATATACACCCATACCTCGCTTTGCGTCGGGGTTACGTTCCAAAAAAACACGACGCAAAGTGAAAATATGTAAAGGTGCAATCAAAAACAAGGGTGTTGCCATATTTTAGGAAATAAAATTACAAAAAAATTAAAGACTCGAATCCAGAACAACGCAACTTTGAAAATCTAACGACGCACAGTGAATATCAGTAAAAATTAAGCAGCGACGCAACTTAGAAAAAAATGCAAAATGAAACGACGCAAAGCGGCGAGGTATTGGTGTAAATATAATATGCTCTTCTGAGCGGTCAGGATATGCCTTTTCTGTTTTTAATATATATATATTTATAATACTGACAATTATTTTTCAGCAAGCAAATTTTCTTGCTGCATAATATAATTGCTAACTTAATGACATTTTACAGTCGAACTTGGATAATTCGAACCCCAAGGGACCATAAAAAAATTAGAATTATCCAAAAATTCGAATTAAAAACGGAAATTTTATTTATTTCAAATTCTAGGGACCAAGATAAATATTCGAATTAAAGAGGTTTTCGAATTAAAGAAGTTCGAATTATCCAAGTTCTACTGTATTTAAAAAAATAAAAAAGTGTGTCCCATTGATCAGCAAAAAAAAAAAGCTCTAAATCTTGCCTCTCTATCAAATTAAATAATAAACCTTGTGTGAATCTTATGAAAGAAAAAAAAAGCTCATTGCAAACCATTTATATTGTTCATGTAACCCATTGAAGTGTGATATCTCTAGTGAGATGGCTTGTAGTAAGCCTGTGGGGTGTGCTGCAGTTGTGGTAAGTGTAAAGGACCACCACAAGGATGCCAAGCTGCTGGAGAAGATGAAGAGATACCTGGTGTACTGGGGTGAGAAGCTCTCCCAGGACATGCCCCACGGACAGTACACCATCATCTTTGATCTCAAAGATGCCGGA
>CP092866.1:48303594-48335743 GCA_030710605.1 Cordylochernes scorpioides
GAGACGGTCAATATGTGGCGCTTAGTTTATCGTTTATTTTGAAGGTAGAGACGACCTTTATTTTAGAAATCAATCTTCTCCAGGCACTTAATTTTTCACCTATATAAAGGAAAAACGGATTGTTATATATATATTTTTATTATTTATAAGATCTTTAATCTATTATTACCGCAGGGGATGTCTGAATTATAATAGGTGGTCTAGAAAGGCCTCTCGGAAGTCAACGAATACGTTGGAGTTTGAGATGCGTTGTATACTAAAACTATAACATTGAAAGTTTTTTTCCTGTGAATAATTCAAGAGTATTAGTATTCCCCCCTAATTGGCAATCGTACATTTTGACCAAGTTGTTATGGAGAGGTTCAGGAAGGAGCTATTCACTTCCCTATAGCCCGCCAAGAACAATTATTTACCTCCTGATATCTCTCAGGTAATATGGGATAAGATAGAGGACCGCCCTCATGCCTACTTCCTCTTCAAATCTTATCCCTAGGGTCATTGCGCAGGTGCCATGGCCCTTAGTATTGTTAGCTTCTTGTTTCAAACAGATTCTTCTGTGAAATTGATACAAACGCCTACCTGTATATCTGCAATATTTTTAAACAATTCTTAAATAATATCGATAGGTCACTCTCTCAATATTGCATTGTTCACTTTATTTAATTATTAAATGAATTTATGTATTTTGGTAATACAAAAAAAATGAGACCACTTCACACATTTTTCTTATCTATAATTTATTTTAAATGATAAAGAATTTTTAATGACAAACAATATTGTTGTTCTTTTAGGATTCTAACAATTTCATACAATTCTATGTCTTCATACTGAACAATTCCTATAGCCAAAACAGAAACTTATTTTCTTCTTACATCAATTAAATATGACGATAAGATACTACTCATAGGCCTTAATTTTTAATTATGACAATGACAATTAAATTTAAATACCAAATAGGAAGCCATGCTCGTTTTAGTGTACAGAAAATGCAATCAGTACATACGTCTCATAGCCCTTTTTGTTTCATCCATTAATAACAGTGTCGGTAGCAAAGGAGAATTAGGTTTTTTTTCGGCATACATAGAATATCAGGATTACTCATAATTAAAATCCATCAGTTTCATCTGGCGATGCCATTAAAAAGTTCCTGTATATTCAAGAAAAGGTTATTTCTTCAAGTAAATGCTATCATTTTACATTCTATGATAACATTACTCTGTTACAGTATCAAATAGGAACCTCTCTATATGTGTACTTGGTTATTTCTTCAAGTAAATGCTATCATTTTACATTCTATGATAACATTACTCTGTTACAGTATCAAATAGGAACCTCTCTATATGTGTACTTGGTTATTTCTTCAAGTAAATGCTATCAATTTATATGCTAATATAACACTACTCTGTTACAGTATCAAATAGGAACCTCTCTATATGTGTACTTGGTTATTTCTTCAAGTAAATGCTATCAATTTACATGCTAAGATAACACTACTCTGTTACAGTATCAAATAGGAACCTCTCTATATGTGTACTTGGTTATTTCTTCAAGTAAATGTCATCAATTTACATGCTAAGATAACACTACTCTGTTACAGTATCAAATAGGAACCTCTCTATATGTGTACTTGGTTATTTCTTCAAGTAAATGTCATCAATTTACATGCTAAGATAACACTACTCTGTTACAGTATCAAATAGGAACCTCTCTATATGTGTACTTGGTTATTTCTTCAAGTAAATGCTATCAATTTACATGCTATGATAACACTACTCTGTTACAGTATCAAATAGGAACCTCTCTATATGTGTACTTGGTTATTTCTTCAAGTAAATGCTATCATTTTACATGCTATGATAACACTACTCTGTTACAGTATCAAATAGGAACCTCTCTATATGAGAAGTCCTCACTTCTTTTTTCTAGATTTGATTCATTTTGTCTCCTCTCTTATTGTAAAGACGATGCTGTATCACCTCATAAGCATAAATAAATATGTGTACTTGGTTATTTCTTCAAGTAAATGCCATCAATTAACATGCTAAGATAACACTACTCTGTTACAGTATCAAATAAGAACCTCTCAATATGTGTACTTGGAAATTTTTTCAAGAAATAAATATATTTCTCATACATACTTCGCGCGTGGAACTTATCGCATAATTTTCTGATAAAAATGAAGTTTAGAGATATCTAACAATATACATTGCTTTTCAATTTACGCAAAAAATAAGAAATGACAAGTAAAATACAGTAATGTGTGTGAGCGAACACTGACCACTTTTGTAAACTCGAGAATTACTTGACCTGATTTATTCCTAAATTCAATAAGAGAACACCTCAAGAAGATACAACAACAACAACAACAACAAAAGCTTTATTAAGACCCTTTAGTCTTATACAGATTCTCCAAGCAGAAATATAGGATACATGCAGGGAAAACAATGATAGAACTTAATGGTAACATAAAATTTATATACAGAGAAAATTATATAAAGACAATCAAGCCAATAGATTAATCTGGGCAAATTGGAGGCAAAGAAAGTTGCTAGACATGGATTTACCACGGATTCTCGTGTTAGGTCTTGTGGAGTTATTTGGTAGCAGCTCTGAAACTTCTTAGCTATGTAGAAATTTTCCTAGTCATCTTCCCCGCCCTTGGCATTGCCGGTTGGACTTCACTTGTAAGCATTTCGACCTGTGAGTCAATTGTGGAGTCTTCCACTAGTAAATTAGTTGAATCCCTCAAGCTGCCCTTGTAAGATGTAGCCTTGTCAGCTGTTCAGGAATACTTGCCAACAGAACGAAACTTTGTATTATCTTTTGCCTTTATATTGTTTAGACCATTAAATTTACCTCAAGAAGATACTAGGATGTTATTTATTATTTCAACAGTCTGTGATGAAAGGTTCTACTGAATTTATTGTAGAACGAAAGGAAAGTTTCAATGATAACTTTCTCTATTTTATCTTGGAGTAGAGAAGACAATGGTATCTCTTATAGATATCCAAGTTGGGGGAGTAGCCAGCTAAGACAATGCCTTGTTATGTGAGGAAGGAGAAGAAACGTCACATCTAGAACCTTAGACCTTGATCTCTGATTAAATAATCAAAGGCTTATCAATTAATATTTTGATTTCATATTCTAGACATTCTCTAGACCTTGATTTCTGAGATTATACACACACAACATTTTAATCTCTAAAAATTGTTATCATATTGTTCAAGTAATTCCCTACCCTCCTCTACAATAAGATTTAATTATATAACAAGTTCTAATTTAGAACTTTTTCATGTTTACGTTTTTTCCAGAATTTTATACATTAAAATTTTTACCTTTTTCAAATATAAAGTTTGAAAGGGATAAAGCACTCTCAGAATTATTATTTAAACATGTTTGAAATTTGAAATGAGTGTTTGTGGTGATCGTTATTTTTGAAATGCTGATTAAAATTTTAGAAGATAGACAAATAACTAGGTACCTGGAGCACAGAATGTAAGCTTTATACAATTATCCAATAAGAAAATTTGATTTTAACCATAGCAATAATTTATACTCAACTGATTCTACACATCAACCCACACAGGCCACAATTATAAAACTGGGTAATAGTCAACTATATAGATGGCGTACTGCTTTCCAGGAACCTGAGTTATCCCTTTATCAGGTATGGATTTAATCCTGTTGAAAGAGTGGACTAAATTGCCCCTAACGAACTGCATGCTAGAAGAAAGTTTGTGTCATAAGTTATGAACATTTCTTTGAAAAAAAAAACAGTTTACTAGGTCATTGTATTCTGGCAACGAGTTAATGAAAGGGGTCATTTTTGTAGATTTGATCTTATGCAATATATATAAGGGAAAGTACCATTTGCATTCTGTGCAACAAAAATAAATGTCAGCTAAAGAGGGGTGTTCTTTCATTTATGACTAGTTTAGTAATAAAAAAGCAGTGAAGCCAATTGGATAATGGTTTTATGAGAGATGGTAATGTGACCAGTATGGATTGAGGAAATGATCTTTTTAAAGCTGAAGTTGAACTGGAGCGTTTGAAACTTCTGGAGTAGAAGTAAACATTTTATAGGTAATATAAATATTATATATTGTAAATATATTTTAGACATCTGCCGAAAATCCTAATTTAGGACCTTTAACTCTGCTGTAACCCCTTATCTAACTCGAGCAGACTTGCAAAGCTATATCTAAAGCCGCGAAATGACATTTATTATTAGAACTGAATGCTCTGAGATATAATAAGTATATTTTTAGACAAAATGTAAAGCAAAATTGTAAAAATCTATTAAATATACAGGTTGTAAAAAGGGTTGGCAGAATTTATATGTTTGAAAGCTAACACAAAACATAGCTCAAAGTGTCTAATCACTGATTTTATATATTTTGCAGGTAACAAATATGGCAGATATCGTTATAACACAAAATATAAAGCAGCATGCCCTCATCGCTGAGGTTTGCGCAAAATAACTGATGTAAAATCTTGAGATTACTGGTGTGGCTTCCAGATCATTTGTCTGTGAAGTGCATAAGGGAGAAGAGAGTAACTGATGTAAAGACTTCACCTATAGCTAATGGCAAAAATCGCAAATACGTTACCCACCATGAGGACACCTCAGCTCGTGCACCATGTGTAAGATATGAGCTATGATAGTTTCGGAACCTCCATGAAAGCCATTGCTAGCGATATTTAAATGTTTGTGAGAACAATCCAGAATGTGATTCACGACACTCTCTTATTGTACAAGTTCTGCAACATGAAAAATGACATTTTATGTTAGCATCAACCCATTAATAATGGCTAATCCTCCTAAGTGAATGATTATGAGGAAGAAAATTATTGCAGACAATCTGCATAAGCGTGTCTCCCCAAATATATGTCTACTTCACTCCACAGACCTTAATCCCCTGCACTATTACGTGCCATGCTTGAACATGAAGCCAATAAACATTCATGCTCAACAGTGATTATGAAACGAAAGCCTCCATTATCACTTGCCTTGATGAATCTTATATAACATTGACTATTTAATTCAGGCATGCCAACGTTGCTTCTAATCACAATTGATACTTGTATTGAAGCATATGGAAGATATTTTGAATGAACATATTTTCAAGATGCCAAGTGTTGACTTTGATTAGAATTTTTAATGAAACTGATTCCAAGAAAGTATTAATTAAACATTATATTTATTGATTTACAAGAGAGAGAACAAAATATAAAAGGGAAACCAATATTAAACAAAGGAACTATTTTTTTGTCGGTTTCGCCTATTTTCCTGTGAGCTTATACTCACTCTGTGGAACACATTTAATTAATATATATACAACACACGCTCCCCTGTGTGTACGCCCAAATAAGCAAGTCCAAGGCTATCTGCACCAAGTCTTATCTTTTTATCTTTTGTGGTTTGCGAGATAGATTGTTTATATTTTCGTTTCAACTAGCTCCAAATAACTTTTTTGCACCCTGTATAAAAATTTAGGAACTAGGCCTTTAAAATATTATCACGTAGAAAATTAGGAAAGCGGAGAATAAACAGAAATTTATTTAATGCAAAACAAACAAATTATTTATTTGGATAACTCAGGCCCTGTGGAGTGTACAAACACAAATTAAAATTTATACCAGAGACAATGAGAGAGGTTTACAGTGCATAAAATTAATAAGCTATTCAATAATAATAAATACTTTGCTTTAATATAAATTTAAAGCACTTTTAAAACACATTTTAAATGTATATAGGTCTGGAGGTAGACAAATACAAGAATACCTTGACTTAATAATCAAAAGGGGATCAATAAAAGAGTGTCACTAAAAAGTGTCTCAACTTCCTATTTTCTTAGCGATTGTTTATTGATCCATAAATCAAGATAACTCTTATAGTTATTCCATTTCTATTTAAAACCTAGGTTCCTGGAGCGCAGAACACCAACTACAGGTTACTCTATAGATTCACATTGTCATCATTAGAAAACGCATTTGAAAGACAATTCCAAAAAAAAAAAAAAAAACACTAAACTTTTATATTTAATCTGAAATAATTATAATTATTTCGATATTAATTGTTAATAATTATTCACAATTAATATCGAAATTGATTAACATTTTTCAAAAAAACTGCAAATGGTGTTCAAAACTAAATTGACTAAGTTGTAATATTAGCTAATATTCAATAGTAATTCTAATATATTTTAAAACGTTATTGTTATGATTGATCCGGCAACACGGCCGACTCGACTTGTAAACACTCTTAGATATATAACCATGTTATAATAAATAGATGTTAATAAATAAATACTTAGTTCAGTTGCATTCTGCGTGATCAAATAGACACAAGAACAACATAAACAACATGGTGGCAGCGGAAAAGTGAGTACTTTTTCAAATAAATATATTATTGAAAAATATTAGTGAAAAAAAGAAAACATGGACTTTGTTAGGCCTAGCGAACTCGCCCTGCACGGAAATGTAGCGGAAAATTGGCGAAGGTTCAAACAGCGATTAATGCTTTATCTTGAAGCAACAGAAAAAGCCACAAAGCCTGATAAACTGAAAGTTGCCATTTTATTAAATTTTATTGGCGAAGAAGCCTTGGAAGTTTTCAACACATTTCATTTAAAAGAAGATGAAGCAGAAAATTTCGATCTTGTAATAAACAAATTTGATGATTTTTGCGAGCCTAAAAAGAACGTCATTTTTGAAAGATTCAAATTTTTTTCAGCGACCCAGAAGGATGGTGAATCCATCGATAGTTTTATAACAGAACTAAAAGGATTATCCACATCATGTGAATTTGAATCACAAAAGGATAGTTTAATTAGGGATCGCATTGTGTATGGAATACAAGACAAGGCTTTGCAGGAACGCCTCTTAAGAGAGCCCAATTTAACTCTTCTAAAAGCCATTGAAATGTGCAAAACAGATGAAATAAGCAAGCAACAGATCAAGATCATGCAGAACAACCAGAACATTTGTCAAATAAGAAAATATGAAAAGAAACACAGTCCAAAACAAAATCAAGAATCTGAAAAAGAATTCAAATGCCAAAGGTGTGGAAAGTCCCACAGAGCAAAAAATTGTCCTGCATGGGGTAAAAGATGCTCCAAATGCAAAAAGATGAATCATTTTGCAGCTTTCTGTAAAAGTTCAGCTATCAGAAGTCTGAATGATGAAACAGAAGAAACTGTATGGTCAATACATGAAGCAAAAGTAGTCCATACTTTGGAATGGAAAAAATCCATCATAGTGAATGGAAAGGAAATATGTTTCAAGTTGGACTCTGGAGCAGAAGTAAATGTTTTGCCATACACATTCACCAGACAAATGAAAGGTTTGGAAATATTTCAGACTAACCGAAAGCTAACATCATATACAGGACATGAAATCAAGATAAAAGGAATTGCCACACTAAATTGCAAAACTAAAAATAAGACGGAAAGTCTAGAATTTTTCATTGCTGATGGATACTATCAACCAATTTTAGGAATAGAAGCTATTGAAAAGCTTTCACTAATTAAGAAATGTGATGCTGTCCAAATACAGCAGAACAATTCAGCAAAAGAAATTTTGAACAGGCACAAAAATATATTTGAAGGCATAGGAAGACTGCCAATTGAACACAAGATTAGACTAAATGAAAATACAACTCCAGTTATTGCTCCAAGCAGAAAAATTCCTTTTTCCATTAGAGAAAAAGTTAAAGCAGAATTGGAACGGATGGAAAAACTTGACATTATTGAAAAAGTTGAAGAACCAAGCGAATGGACACACCCTATTGTAGTGGTACAAAAACCTTCTGGGGATGTCAGAATTTGCATGGACCCCAGGGAACTGAACAAATATGTTCAGAGAGAGCGCTATATTCTGCCAACAGCTGAAACAATATTTTCTGAACTGAAAGGTGCTACAGTTTTCTCTGTATTTGATGCATCATCAGCTTTCTGGCAAGTCCCATTAGACAAAGAAAGCACCAACCTGTGCACCATTGCGACTCCCTTTGGAAGATTCCGGTTCAAGCGACTTCCCTATGGATTGAACAGTGCATCGGAGGTATTCCAGCGATGCATAAACAATATCCTTTCAGGTCTCCAGGGAACTGCTTGCTATATGGATGACATCTTGATCTATGGAAGCACAATGGAAGAGCACAACCGAAACCTTGAAACAGTTCTTCGAAGGTTGGAAGAAAATAATGTCAAGCTCAATGCTAAGAAGCAGCAGATAGCTGTCGAAAAAGTAAATTTCTTAGGCCATATAATCAGTCGAGATGGAATAGCCATTCAAGCTTCAAGAGCAGAGGCAATACAAAAGTTGAAAAGACCTGAGAACAAGACTGAAGTCCAAAGATTCTTAGGTATGGTAACGTACCTTGGCAAATTCATTCCTAATCTGTCTGACAAGACTGCACCTCTAAGGAAATTGATAAGCAACAAGAGTGAATGGAAATTTGGAGGCGAAGAAAATGATTGTTTTGAAAAACTCAAGAATATGGTTTCGAATGCTCCAATATTGACATTTTTTGACCCAACCAAGCCAATCACCATTTCATCTGATGCAAGCCAATATGGTATTGGTACAGTGCTCATGCAAGGGGGACAAGCAATTGAGTATGCGTCCTTCAGCCTGAATGCAACTCAAAGAAAATACGCACAGATAGAGAAAGAACTTTTGGCTATAGTCTTTGGATGTGAACGCTTCCAGTACTATATTTGGGGAAATGATGTTATTGTGGAAACTGACCACAAACCTCTCCTGAGTATTGTTAAGAAACCTTTAGAAAAGCTTTCCCCAAGACTGCAAAGAATGGTCTTACGTCTCATGAGATTTCAAATATCTTTGAAGTTTACACCAGGGAAAAACATGTTTGTAGCTGAACATCTGTCTAGAGATCCATTAAAAGATGAGGTGGACACAAGCTATTTAGAAGGTCAAACTGAATCAGTGCACATGTTGTTGGTTACCACAGATGAAAAAATAAAGAGACTACAAAAAGAAACTCATGAGGACCACACCTTGATACAACTAATAGAGTATGCGAAGAATGGATGGCCGAAATATAAAACTAAGGTCTGTGATGAAGCAAAACCCTACTGGCAATTTCAAGATGAAATTCATGTGAGTGACGGAATTGTTTACAAAGGAAATTGCATCATGGTGCCATCGACTCTTCGAAAAGAAATCCTGCAGGTTGTTCATTCATCACACCAGGGCATAGCAGCTTCCAAAGAAAAAGCAAGATCAGCATTTTACTGGCCCGGCATGATAACACAAGTAGAAAATGAAGTGGAAAAGTGCAGAACATGTCAGGAATATTCAAGAAAGAATCCTGAGGAGTCAAGAATAGCTCATGAAATCCCTGAATTTCCATGGGAAAAAATTGCTGTAGATTTCATGGAGGTGAGTGGAACCAGTTCCATCTTGGTTGTCGATTACCACTCAAAGTTTGTTGAAATCCGGAAATTATCAAGCAAAAGAGAAACCGAAACCATCCTGCAGTTGAAAACCATTTTCAGGACTCATGGAATTCCAAGAACTCTAGTTTCGGATAATGGACCTTCTTTTAACTCTACTGGATTCAAAAATTTTGCTCAGAAATATGAATTCAAACACCAAACCTCCAGTCCCAAATATCCAAGATCTAATGGACAAGTTGAGAGGACAATTCAAACCATCAAAGGACTGATAATTAAAGCTGTGAAGTCAGGAAGAGATCCCAATCTGGCTTTGATGGAGTTCAACAACACACCTAAGTATGACTTGCCATCTCCGACCCAAATGCTTATGGGAAGATCTGTGAGAACTCTTTCGACATACACCCGACAACAGTTGAAACCACTGTTTGACACAACAAAGAATTATCAAAAATTGAGAGACCATCAACAAAAGTATGCAGGAAGTCCAAAGAGAATTTTGAGACCTTTGGAAGTAGGAGACAACATCATGTTGCAGGAAAGGCATAGAAAATGGGTTCCGGCAACAGTGACCGCAAAGCATGAAACTCCACGCTCATATATGGTGAAAACACCAAGTGGTTCTGAATACCGCAGGAACAGGTCTCACCTTAGACCGAGAAAGTTCAGTGTAGAAGACTCT
This sequence comes from Cordylochernes scorpioides, assembly GCA_030710605.1. Lineage (NCBI taxonomy): Eukaryota > Metazoa > Arthropoda > Arachnida > Pseudoscorpiones > Chernetidae > Cordylochernes > Cordylochernes scorpioides. The sequence goes on from CP092866.1 coordinate 48,313,702, forward strand.
GCCCCAACAAGTCAAAGTCCAAGCATTCCTGGATCTCAAGCAGGGACAGCCATGGATGACAACATACAAGATCACGGAAGACCCACTTCCGAAAACAGAAGAGCATATGATCCAAGGGAGGACATTGCCAAGAAAGGTGAAGAATCATCTACTTCTCCTAGTGTGCGAACCCGCAGTGGTAGAACAGTGAGAAAACCTTTGCGTTATAGAGACTAGGAGAACTGCAATCCTTTTTATTTTTGTTTAAAGGAAACATGTTATGATTGATCCGGCAACACGGCCGACTCGACTTGTAAACACTCTTAGATATATAACCATGTTATAATAAATAGATGTTAATAAATAAATACTTAGTTCAGTTGCATTCTGCGTGATCAAATAGACACAAGAACAACATAAACAACAGTTATATATATTTATATTCGAATATTGAACATAAAAAATTTAAAAATTTTATTCATATATATTTTTTTATTACAAACACCCCCACAAAAAAGATAATTGACAGAACTATTTATCATCATTAGTTTTTTTTCCATAAAAGATGTTTACGTTTCAGTTTCCGGATGCGCTTAAATAAATTTTATCTTTGTGACATTTCCGCTTTCTAAATTAAGCACCAAACGCTAAGATTTACACCTAAATGGTGTTATATAATATATCAAGTTGATTTTTCAAAATTTTGAGTAAGTAATTATGATCCTTTCATAATTAATCGAAAATTAATTGTATTTTTAATTTATTTATGATTGTGTGAAAAAAAAAAAATGTTCAAAAAAATAATTTCTGCTTCAAATTATCACAATTTTCTTTGCAAATATTAATCACTTTATTTGATAAGATTTATCAATATTGCCGCACAAAAAAAGTATGTCATGGGGAAGGAACTACAGTAGTATATAAATATATTATTTTCATTTATGAAATATTGACCTATTTTTATAAAATGGCCTAAATTTTTTACAGAAAAATGTTATGAAAAATTGTTTTTAAGATAAAACAAAATATTCAAGTTTTTTCTAAATCAAACGATATAAAAATGTTTCAAAAGTTAAAAGGAACCTGAGTTAGTAAAAAGAGGTTTACCCCCTGTTGGCATTTGACACTATTCAAGTTTAATTTAAAATATAACAGTTAATCTTCTGCAATTTTAAAAATTATATATACAGTAGAACCTCCATAAGAGGACATTTGCGTTAGAAGACACCTCTCTACAAAAGACAGTTTTCATTTACAAAATTCACATTTTTACTATTTAGCAACTCTCCAGTAAGAGGACATTTCTCCCTAAAGGACACTTTGGATCTGCAATTAGGTATTGTCCTTTACAGGGAGGTTCTATTGTATATGGAATATATAAATTAGAATTATTTGAGGTCAAATTAAAGTGGTTTTAAATTTAGTTGGTTAAAGTAAATAGACAGATTGGGTTAAAAAAAAAAAAACTGTTGAAGTTGGTTGAATTAAAGAGGTTATACTGGGAGTGTTTGCAATAGGCAACAACTTTCGTAGGCGGCACTGTATGTTGCCGGCGTTGTACCTTTGAGGTGATATTCACGAGTATGGCTAAAAGTGATATATTTTGTGTGCCTTTATTTATATTTAAATATAAATAGAACTATGAAAATTTGAAACTATTATAGACACGTATGATTCATACGCCCTTGCAGTAAGGGCAGTAGAAATTGTTTAATTTTTCTTCTTCTTCTTTCTTATCTCCACACTGGATAAAGTAGAATGTGTCTGCCTTTGTCATTAAGACTGGGAGCACTACTCAGTGGCAGGCCGACTTAGCTCCAGAAGAAATGGCCGCCTCTGACATGAGGAACAGATGCCATGTGCAGCTGCTCCTAACATGGAGTACAAATGCTGCTCATCCTGTATCCCTGGATTAGGAGCCTTTACAAGGTACTATCAGCCGGGCCAGCTGAGCCCAAGTTTTTTAGTGAGCTTGTTACTGCTCCCCCCTCCTCCTTTTTCATCCGGGCTTGGGACCGGCAAAGGTGGAGTTGTTTAATTTTTAAAATAATCATATGCGTCTATAATAGTATAGAATTTTGATAACAGATGGCGTGCTAATGTATCATAATTTATAAATAATCTACAGTTTAATACAAGAAAATAAGACCTAATCCAAATAATTTAATAGTGTGTGGCGTTTCAGCAACAGCATTGTTACCATCATCAGATTTTATTCTTTTGTCATCTCTCTCTCAAGCTTTACAAGCTTGATATCTTAATATGATTAAATGGAGATAAGAAAGAAGAAGAAGATTCTTTTGTCTGATGATGGTGACAATGCTGTTGCTGAAATGTCACACACTATTAAATTATTTGGATTACGTCTTATTTTCTTGTTTTATTATCTATAATCCAAATTGTGAATTATCAATCTACAGTTTAAAAATGTTGTTTTTACATCTAAATAATATTTGGGCAAACAAATGATTCTCATATATACATTCTCACTTTACCTTTTGAAACTTTCCATTAAAAAATTTTAATATAAATAATATCATTTTTTTAGAATTGGACTTTCTTGTATACACACTTTTGTATCTAGTAAATTATATAGGTACACTAGAACCCCCCGCTAGAGGACACCTCTCCACAAAGGACAGTTTTCATTTGCAAAATTACAATTTTTATTCTTTAGCAACTCTCCGGTAAGAGGACACCTCTCCATGCTGCAAGAGAAAAGATGCGAAGCTACTAGGGACAAAGTTTCAAGGCTAAGGAAATCCTTGGCAGAAGCACGTTAGATCCATGTCAGTATCTACAATAATTGCAAGCTGTGGGTCACAGCTCCCATAAGGAAGGAGCTATGTAGCAAAGTATTTATTATATTTCCTGTACAAATTATTAATTTTTGATATTTCTATTATTTATATTTTGCTACTTTTTGGAAACTTCCCTCTGCTTATCTTATATCTTATAAATGATGATTTTGTTCTTGCCTTGAATAAATTGCTGTGTCATTCTGAAGTTTGTCTTTCCTAATTTTCTATGTTATAATACTAATTTTACAAACACTCCATAAGATGTGATTAATGAACTCTGTAAAAAAAAATCCATAATACATTTAGAAAAAAAAAAAAGGTGATGTTATATTCAAATAAGTAAAATAGGTTAGTTTCAGATAGGTCAAATCTACCCATCTTACATATTATTAAATAAAGCAAAAATCTCTGCATATATCTTAAATAGCACTTTCCCTTTTATATTTGTCCGTTAGATAATTATTTAAGACTAATTCATTAATCAAACAAGATATTTCAATGATAAGGCACAATTTGGATAATTCTATATACAGTTACGAGTGTCATGCGTGGCCTCTGTCACGGTTTGCTTTTTTTTTGGAATGGCGCCCTCCTATTGGTCGGCTACGATCACGCCACCTTTGCCCCCCCCCCCCATTTCTGTAACTATTGTGTTGGAGCGGGTCGCTCCTTAAATAAATGCATATATTAGTTAATAACCAAATGGAATCCTCTCTTTCTTTTTCCCAGTAAGAGACGCCTACGGAAGCCAACAGTACATAAAGCACATAGGCTATAGTTATTAACTAAAATATGCATTTATTTAAGGCGCCAATTTATAATTGTAACAAATAGTATTTGAATCAAAACATTCAATCGGGTAAAACACGGGCGTTGCCCGGGTCATTCGGCTAGTAGATTATAAACAAGAGGTAATAAGACCAAATCCAAATAAATAGTATGTGACGTTTCTTTACCAGCGTTGTTACGAAAACTTCACAAACTATTTATTTGGATTTGGTCATATTTCCTCTTGTTTAAGATATTTCAGAAGATATCCCATAGTTGGTGGGAGCCATTTTATATATTTCAATTTACATAGATGATTCACATTATGCATTTGAAACAACAGTCCTGTGAAAGTTTAATAGGAATGGTAAAAAACCTGGTAGACTGCTGCAAATGTAACTGTGACATGGTGTAATTCCTGTCATGTCAAACTGAACTCCTTTAAATCAATTGGTATACAGTAGAACTACCTCCCTGTAAAGGACAACACCTAATTGTAGAGCCAAAGTGTCTTTTAGGGAGAGGTGTCTTCTTACCGGAGAGTTGTTAAATTGTAAAAATGGTAATTTTGCAAATGAAAACTGTTCTTTGTAGACAATTGACAATTTAAACAATTTTATCGATTCTCTCAATCAAATTTTACAAAGGTGGAAAAATAAAAGAGTAAAAGGGCATATAAAGTGTAGGGGAATATATATACAAATGTCTTCAGCAAGGAAGGCTTCCCCACCTTGAGAGAGTCCTCCTCCAGACAAGGAGGGGGTCTTCTTGTACACTCCTCAGTTCCGCACCGAGGATGTAGAGAGGTGTCTTCTTACCAGAGAGTTGCTAAATAGTAAACACGGTAATTTTTCAAATAGAAACTGTCCTTTGTTGAGAGGTGTCCTCTAGCCTGAGCGTCCTCTCATGGAGATTCTACTGTATAAGAAGTTAAAGCTATTTTTGATGTTTATGGATCTTTTTATTATAAAATAATTTTCTACATCTCTCACTGCAATGATAAAGTAATGGGAGAGCTTGACTCATCAGTAGTGAACCCTCCCAGCGGTTTCACCAGTTTAATCTACCATACCGCTGTAATATTATATTTGGCTGTTTTCCTTTTATACCACCAATATTGAAGCTAGACTCTTGGAAAGGGTATTTTTAATGAACTATGAATCAAATAGAAAATTATTTTATTTAAAAAGAATCATTACGTGTTCAAGAATAGTTTCAATTTTTTATAACAAATGGCATGCTATTATATCATATTATAAATGTGATATAATATTTATATCTCTTATAAAATAACAAGAAATTTAATATACTAAGTTCTCATACATTGAGTTATAAAAATTAAATACTCACATGCAATAGAAGTAAACTCATGCCCACACATTCAAACTCACTCAAATGTCCAGAAACACACGTACACAAACTACACACTACCCAGGTATAAACACAAGGTAATAAGACCAAATCCAAATAAATAAATAGTGTGTGACGTTTTGGTAACAGTGTTGTTACCATCTTCAGGCAAAAGTACTGAATGAGAAATTTTACCACAGCATGTTTTAAATAGTTACTGTTATCAAGTGTGTAAACAAGATAATTCTTATCTGTTATCTGCTATGGTAAAATTTCTCATTCAGTACTTTGGTCTGAAGATGGTAACAATGCTGTTACCGAAATGTCACACACTATTTATTTATTTGGATTTGGTCTTATCACCTTGTGTTTATAATCTATAATCCAAATTGTGCCTTATCACTAGCCAGGTATATATGTAAAAAATGTTAATTATTATCAAAAGTGCCAAGTTCCATTTGATTACCTACATTCATTGGGTGGGTTGGACTTAATTGCCAGACATAGATGTGTTACTCTGTGTAATATGCCTTGTAATATTAAAGGAAAGGAGAGAAAGTGATAAATTGTTTGCCCGTCACACAGAGCTGAATGACTCTCGAGACACGCTCGCTTCAACTAGAGATGTGTTTCTTTTTTCTTATTTAGAAGAATAAAGTTGAATTAATTCTTTTATATCTTATCCTTTAATTAAATAAAAAAAGATGAATATTACACTGTTTTGTCCAATTTTCTTGAGAGATAAATACAAATTCCTCACAACTTGTGTAGTTATAACATTCTAAAGTCCTAAGTTTTATGTCCCCATTGTTTGAACCATGGTTATAACAACATTTTAAAAATGTGATTTTTTTTTCCAAAGGAGCTAAATAAGGGCTTGCCCAAAAGCTTTTATACTGAATAAGATGTGGTTTCCTCCCTTGTTCCACAGATGCTAAGAGGAAAAGTGTGACTAACTTGTATTGCTGGTTCCAGAAAACACCGGCAGCAACATGGTCATTTTACAATCGGAAATTGATGGTGCCAAGAACCAGATAGAAGAGCTTCGGCGAATGATTCTGGCAGATATCCGGGATAAGAACAGTGAGTAACTCTCTTGACACATGATGTTGTCACTTAAACCAATGTCTTTAATGTTCTCATCTCTAACTCACCCAAAAGTTGATGATATGGTTATTAACCACCTATACCTGTATTTTTGCTTCAATCACAGCTAGAACAAATTTACTAAACTGAAGATGGTAAAATAAGAGCAGTGAGTAACTCTCTTGACACAATCTTATTTCACATGTTGTTGTCACTTAAACCAATGTCTTTAATGTCCCCATCTCTAACTCACCCAAAAGTTGATGATATGGTTATTAACCGCTTATACCTGTATTTTTGCTTCAATCACAGCTAGAACAAATTTACTAAACTGAAGATGGTAAAATAAGAGCAGTGAGTAACTCTCTTGACACAATCTTATTTCACATGTTGTTGTCACTTAAACCAATGTCTTTAATGTCCTCATCTCTAACTCACCCAAAAGTTGATGATATGGTTATTAATCGCCCATGCCTATATTTTTTGCCTCAACCAACTAAAAAAAACTGAAGATGGTAAAATATTTGGGAACTCTTAGCTCCTAAGTGGCGAGGCAACAATTTCACCAATCTAATCTACCAGGCTGTTATCATATTGTATTGTACTGTGTCTTCTGCTGATATAGTCTGTATTTGGGGTAAGTTGGTTTATTTCAAGTAATCTCCTTCACACACCCTTAGTTTGGTGATTCTAGGAAATGTGGTCCCATATATGGGGTTGACAAAAAATGTATTAAATTAGTTCTTCATAATTATTATCTTCAGATGGTACTGTTATATGTTCTCAATATAAATAAAATATCAGTAAAATACATCCTCTTTTCAACTAAATTAAAACCTGTCTCAAGCAGGAACCTATGTTATGCATTCAAAATCCCCCCTGTTATAATACAACTTCTAAGTAAAGGATAGTTGCAGAGCCTTTAGGGAGAGATGTCCTCTTACCGGAGAACTGCTAATTAATAAAAATGGATATAGCTACAAGAAAATAAGACCTAATCCAAATAAAATATTTAATTTATTATTAATTTATTTGGATTAGGCCTTATTTTCTTGTCATTTATTCTTTTATCTGATGATGGTAACAAGGCTGTTACTGAAATGTCATACACTATTTATTTATTTGAATTAGGTCTTATTTTCTTTTAGCTATAATCTATAATCCAAATTGTGCTTTTATCATAAAAAATGGTGATGTTAACAATGAAAACTGTGTAGATAGGTTTGCTCTAATGAGAGTGTCTTCTCACGGAGGTTCTGACATCCAGTGTTACCACCAAGGTCCTCCACTAAGTGGCTGCTAAAGTCTTTATACGGCTAAATAATTTATTAAAACAATACAACAGGTTTCTCTGGAGGTGGGTTTCCTTTATTTATGGCCATCTCAAGCTTTCAGACATCTTTGCCCTTCTACAGGAGTACATAAAACTAATAATAAATGCTTCTTATTGCATTAAAAAATAAACTTATATCCAGAAACCTGTTGTATTATTTTAATCTATAATTAGGTGCAAAGTCGAACTGCTTTTCACATGTATAGACATGTGGTGCACTTACAGTAAAAGCAGTCGCCTAATTCTACCCACCATGATTATCATGGCTTGTACCACATGTACTAGGGATAAGCAAAAAAAAAAAAATCTATAATTAAAAGTAAATAAATATTTTATTGTTAAAGATAATATTTATGGAGGCAGTCATTGTGTGTGTATTAACAGATCACATTATAGGAAGAAAGACTTTTTTTGTTTTTCATCATGGTTATCTGCAGAATGTTTGAAGGATCTGAACGGTCCTTGTAAGTAACCTAGTAGGTTAATTGTAGTGTAAGGTACAGTAGAACAAACTCCCTGTAAAGGACACCTAATTGCAGAGTCAAATTGTCTTTTAGGGAGAGGTGTCCCCTTACCCTAGAGTTGCTAAATATTAAAAATGGTAATTTTGTAAATGAAAACTGTCCATTGTTGAGAGGTGTCCTCTAGCGTAAGTGTCCTCTGATGGAGTTTCTACTGTATATGCATTTTGTTATCCATGCTTCCATTCCTAGCTTAAGCTATTTTCTTACCTAACATCCTATTATTTAAATAACTTCCATGAGACTAGCTGACACCTCTATACAAAGAACCCAAATTACCATTTTGTCTTTCCAGTAAAAGAACACCTCAGTCTAAAAGACACTTTGTCCCTGCAACAAGATATTTTCCTTTAGAGAGAGGGGTTCTACTGAAGTTAATTTTAAAGTAATTAAATGGAGATCTCAAATTTGCTCCACATTTCAATTCAGATGTCTTAATAAATTTCCATATCACAACAGACTCAACACATTTTAGTTTAGATGTATTTTGGTCTAGTCGTTATATACACTCATGGACAAAACTTAAATAAGTTTAAAGTCTTTGATGTCATCTGTCTTCTATTTTTTTAAGGAGACAGAGGAAATTTTGTTCACACTTGGTTATCCCATGTGTCTTCAATAAAGGTCACTGTGTATCAAATAACTTTCAGAGTCTTCTTCTCTTCTTTCTTATCTCCACTCAATCAAATTAGGGTATCAAGTTGTGACCCTTGTTGGTGTCTGTTTGACAACAGTCATGACTGGGTGAAGTAGAATGCGTCTGTCTTTGTCATTAAGACTGGGAGCACTACTCAGTGGCAGGCCGACTTAGCTCCAAAATAAATGGCCGCCTCTGACATGAGGAACAGACACCATGTGCAGCTGATCCTAATATGGAGTTCAAACCCTGCTCATCCTATATCCCTGTATTAGGAGCCCTTACAGGGTACTATCAGCCGGGCCAGCTGAGCCCAGGTTTTTTAGCGAGCTTGTTACTGCTCCCCCTCCTACTTTTTCATCCTGGCTTGGGACCGGCAAAGGCAGCGTTATTGTCTGAATCTTGACGTACATGCTAAAAAGTACAACTTCCTTAAGTGTTGTCTATGAATGCATGTTTACAGTTTCCCTCAATAAAGTGTGGTAAAGCTCTGCAGCCATTTCCAGACTGTGTTGACAGTAAACAAAGAGGTTGTTTGTGTTCACTATGGCTGGGAGAAACAACATGTGGCTGCTGGTGGAACACTTGGTGTCAGAGAGATAACAAGTTTACTCAGATCCCACAGTTGTGGTGTAGACATCATAGTTATCATGGCCTTTTTCTATAAGAACACACCACAGGTCTACCTATTTAGAATAGAGGTTGAAACTACAGGCAAAGTCAGACTTTCACCAAAGTGTGCCTGGATCATGGTGCCATGATCAACGAAAATTGCACCCCATTCCATGAGAGGTTGACTTTTTATTTACTAGATCCCCTTTTGGTCACTTACACTCATTTGGACTTGTGAAAGTCTGACAGCCATTGAAAGCAATTTAATATTTAAAAAAAAAGAAAACCTGTTAATTGGATTTAATCCCGGGTCAACATTTGACAAGTGTCTGTCACCAACAGAGAATTATATAGTAGAGATATAGAGACACTAAAACCTGAGAATCACATGCAACTGACACATTTAAGGGTATCTACATTGACTGTATTGACTCATCCATTGATGAGCTCTACTCATCCCCAGCAGACACCATCAAAAGTCTAAAGCTCTACAAGCTTGGTGCTCTAATATGATTGGGTGGAGATAAAGAAGAAGGGTATCTACATCTGAGGACTAAACTTTAGCATTGAAAGCCTTCTCCTTTATTTAACAAAAATGTTTGGGAGGGCTGGTGGATGAGTGGTATAAACTGTTGGTTTCTGTCAGCCACAACCTGGTATCAACTCCCACATTGGACATTATTTTTTGAATGTAAGAATTGCTCCAAAGGCCCCTGATTCTTTCAAAAGTCCAATCCCATCAGTGAGTGCAAGTAACCAAATGAAGCTCTGGCACATTTTTAATTGCAAAAGTCAAACTGCTTTCTACATGTGTAAACATGTGGTGCACTTACAGTAAAAGCAGTCGCTAACTACTATCTACCTTGATTATCATGGCCTGTACCACGTGTATTAAGGATAATTATAACAAAAAAAATCTATTAAGGAAATGTTTAAGCTGTGAAGTATCTCTTGGAGTGGGAGCTCATATAGGAATAAAATTGCCATCAGAGGAATGGATCACGACATATATTGTAGTGACTAGAACATATCAGATATACAACGATGGCACTCAAACCAAACTCGTGTCTTCATTTAACTTTTCAAATAAAATCATCCAAAATAAAGTGCTGAAATCTGTGGGATTACAGCCCTGTGCAAATCCAGCTATGGAAAGAAGTGAAGTGGCCTCACATGTGATTGGAAACTGATGATGACATCAGTTGGGGCTGGGAAACATGAGGTGGTTGGGTCAACACTCTCTCTAGTTTATTACAGTTTTCTTTTTATTAAGGTCTTCTTCATCTTTCTTATCTCCACACTGGGTGAAGTAGAATGTGTCTGACTTTGTCATTAAGACTGGAAGCACTACTCAGTGGCAGGCCAACTTAGCTCCAAAAGAAATGGCCACCTCTGACATGAGGAACACACGCCATGTGCAGCTGCTCCCAACATGGAGTACAAACGCTACTCATCCTGTATCCCTGGATCAGGAGCCCTAACAGGGTACTATCAGCCGGGCCAGCTGAGCCCAGGTTTTTTACCAAGCTTGTTACTGCTCCCCCTCCTCCCTTTTCATCCGGGCTTGGGACTGGCAAAGGCGGAGTTCTTCTATTAAGGTGACTCTCACCACTTCTTATTTCAAGAGACAGTCTTTAAAATGTTTTTATTTTTTATTTTTCATTCAAAAAAAGTGTGCTACAGAATGGAAGAAAGAGGAAAAATTGATGACATTTACAGATATATGCTTTCAATTATATATTTTTTAATCTCTGTTCTCTTCAGTAACAAGACCAGAAAAAATAAGCAGTAGCATTAGGTTGTGTAGTGTAGAGATGTAGGTAGATATAGACCACAGCTGTGGCCTGATTTCTATCTCCACATCTCTCTTATAGCAGCTATATCAGAACCACCTCTCCTCTGCATTACCAGCCTGATGGTGATAACCAGACTTCTCTTTGTTACTCTGTTACCTACTCTACAAGTCAAATATGTAAAGCTAACAAAATTTAAACTTATGTTCACATTTATTTTCAATTCAAATATTTATGAGAATGTGTGTGTTTTTTTTTTTTTTTGACGTATAATTTCTAATTTTGACACCATCAATAAGGAATCAAGGGTTTGGATTCTTTTCTTTCTTGAGCTCTCGGGCTAACATATCCTTTAACACAGAGATCCAGAATTACAACATCTAGCCAATTATAACACGCTGAATACAAGTTTAGATATATATACATATTCTGAATCTCTGTGTTGAAAGGCATGTTAGCCTGAAAGCTAGAGAAATAAAAGAAATAGAACGACATTTAACAAGTTTTACCTCAAATGTTTCTTTTTACAGAATGAAAAATTGTAATTTTAATTATTTTAATGAGAAATAAACAGGGATTCCCATCCCTGGACACTTTTATTTTTCCGTTCAACATTACTCTTTACAATTCATCTTTTCATACTTCATCCCTAAGGATAGGAATAGTCGTTATTTATCCCCTTAAAATAATTAAAATTATGATTTTTCATTCTGTAAAAAGAAACATTTGCGGTAAAAATTCTTAAATATCGTTCTATAATCTTAGCTGCATTATATTGTAAAATAAAAGAAATGAGAAACCAAATCCTATATTCCTTATTGATTGTGTCAGAATGTAAATGCAGGGAAGAATCTTTATTATTATTTATACTGTATATGGATTACTGATAATTAAGACTACTGATGATGGGGACTGCTGATAATTGGGACAGCTGATAACTGAGACTATTGTTAAATGGTACTATAGATAAATAGGGCCTATTTTATCTTTCTCAGCAAGTCCCAGTGTGTTTTTATTGTATAACTATTGTTTGATTCTCAGTGTGTGTGTTTTCTCAGCAATTACCAGTTTGTTAATTCCCAGTGTGTGTGTCACAGTCCCAGTCCACCCCAAGGATATGGAGAGGCTAGAGACCAACGACTACTTTGTCGGGAGGTTTGTCCTATTCAAGAAGGGGGACCTGCAGCAGGCCCTTCCCTTGATAACAGGCTGTCTGAAGTGGAGGCTAGAGTTCCAGGCCAATGGTAGATGTGGTACATATCCCTGTGTATGCCTGCTGACATCTCTGCTGTCCAGACATCAACCAGTCCAACATTGCCCCTGAGCTGTTCACCTCCAAGGTTCTCTACCCCTGCAATAAGGACAAAGCTGGCAATGTTGTCTGTGAGTACTCTTCTATGTTTCTCTAGCCTCATCCTTCTTTGCTGGACTTTTTCACTCCTTTTTTAGGATGAGAGTCAATATTTAAATATATATACAGTTAAACCTGTCTATAGCGCCCCCTCTTGGGACTCACCAAAATAGGGTGCTATAGAGAAGGGGGGTGCTATAGACAGGTCACTTTTAATGTAAATCGCATCGTACTACGTATTTAAAATCGGGCGCTATAGAGAGGATGGTGCTATTTAGAGGGGGCGCTATAGACAGGTTTAACTGTATATATATGTGGCAATATAATAATAAGGTGGGGAAAGAGAAATAATCACACCACAAGTTGGAAGATGAACCCAGACAACCAGAGAGAGAAGGGGAGATAGCCGGGCCTGCCACCGCTGAGCGGCCGGCCGTTCGTTCTTGTCACCCACAATCCCCCAACTGTTCTAAAAGTCCCAAGGTGTTGACGGACGGGCCCCATTTGCCGCCCCTTGGAATGTCGCTGCTGTCTCAAGTGACCGGACTTTACATCCCGTCTCTCTCTGGGCTGGCTCTAGGTTTGCTTTATTATTCCTGGAAGAGTATATATTATGACATATATATATCTTTTTCTTTTATATATATGTCTCATTTATTTGCTAAGAATTTGAATAGCCTATAACTTAATCTGTGTCTTCAGCTACCTACATGTGTCAATGGTTGACTCAGTAGCTTTGTTGGAGAAGAGTAACAACATCGAACCATGATAAGGTCTACAATTTGGATTATAGAGTAGAAACATAAGGTAACAGGACCAAATCCAAATTCAATAATTGTTCATGATGTTTTCATTCAGTACTTTTATCTGAAGATAGTAACAATGCTGTTACTGAAATGTTACTCTCACAATTTATTTAATTCGAATTTGGCCTCATTACCTTATGTTTCTAAACATTGACTCAGCATATAAGGATCCACAAATTACCCCCCGCCATAATGATATGGTAAAAAAAAAGGGTTATATAAAAAATAAGGTTTTATAAAAATAAGACTGCTGGTTCTTAACCTGCAACCCCACACCACATTATTGACTCATCCATTAATGAGCTCTACTCAGCAGACACCCATTAAAAGTCTCAACCTCTACAAGCTTGATACCCTAATATGATTGAGTGGAGATAAGAAAGAAAAAGAAGACTTTCTGGGAAAGCAAAAAACTGGTTTTAAATATCCACAGTACCAATTATTAAAAGCTCTATGTGGCTTAATGAGATTGAGATCAGTAAAATTGAACCCATCTCAATAATTTGGAGTCATTCCCAGCATAGTGTAGCCATTAACTAGCTACAAGAATACCAAGTCACCAAGAAATGATTTTTTTGTTTCCATTATACACCTGTAGTATAGCATACACCAGGCCATGACAATCATGGTGGGTAGAGAAATGCTCCATATGTAACTCTAAAGATAAAAGTCGCCTCTCCTGTCAAAACCAGGCGCCATCTATTGACCTTCACCGCAAACTAGCAGCCTCTGGTCGGTGACAAAGCCACAACACCAGCTTTATCCAACCTTTATCTTTATAGATGAATAGCCTCCCGGGGCAAAAATTTCCATATACATGTAACTATGATTATGGCTGGCCTTAACCACCCGTTTCATGATTTTTCAGGATGCCTTGAATGACCAGTTTTTTTGGTCATTGAGGTACAGCTTGCACCACGCTGATGAGGGCCAACAGTCCGAAACGCGTCCGTGGTTAGCTTTTCTTGATTAATCAAGAATGGGTATTTGGCCAATTCCGGAATAATTAAAAATCAACGAGAATAGTTGATATTTATTCCGATAGATGGCACAAGCCATCAGCAACTTTCAGTTTCACGATAAGGAGATACCTCTTTTCATAATTTATGCACCTTATCCCAGTACAATATCACATTTGTACTATTTTTTCACATGTAACTATGTCGAAGCCATTCGACTTTGCATTTACAAGGTAACAGGACCCATTTGGTGACTTGCACTCACTGATGGAGACTTGTGCACTGTGCAAGAATAGTGGGACATGGATGAATTTTCTTTAAATCTAGAAAATGTAGGTTTTGATTCCGGGTCAACTGGTTGTCAAAAAATATATATATATTTGATTTGTGCCCACATACAAGATCTAAAAATCATTTCTAGAAATGCTTTGTGAATATTGAAAATAAATGTATGTTTTTAAGTTTAAAGTGAAAAAATTGTGTGTGTGAATCTAAAAGATGCTAGGTGGGGAGTATAAATAGGATTCCTCTCTGCACCATTTTGGTCCATTCTATTTTGGATTTACACTTTCTGAGATGATGTGAATGTGGTATTGTGAATGGTCCAGATACCATCTCAACTTGATGACCTCCTCTTCTTCTTCTGGGATTCTTCTCCCATTTTCTCATCTTTACTCTCTCTCCCTCTCACCTTCTTCTTCTCCTGGAGATCTTACCTTGTCTTCTTCTATGTTCCGGTGAGTGTTTCTCTACTACCCTTTGGTGATGGATCACAGAACTTGTACAATTTATATTTGCACATCAATTTACTCACTCTGGGAAAGAACTCTTGCAGTCCATTGATGCTGGAGCCTTTCCCACTGCGGATACCAATAATGTAAAAAGTATATCTACAAGTAGAACCTTCTTGAGCTGACACTCTTACTAGAGGACATCTCTATACAAAGGATAGTTTTAATTTCCAAAATTACCATTTTCACCAATTAGCTACTCTCTCTCTCTCTAGGACACTTTGACTCTAATTAAGAGTGTCCTTTAGAAAAAGGTTCTACTCTGTATTATAATAAATATATTATTTTTCATATAAAGTGTTATACAGGGTCCATTATGAAAGTAATGAGCATAATGTTATTGTGACACGACGATAGATGGCAGCACGGTAAAACTGTGGGAAATCCATCCGGTCGTCAGTTGAGTTCGAGCAGTGTGAGGGGAGATACATGCCTCCGCTTGAAGTGTGTTTTCAACTTTTGTAACATAGCGCGATGGAGTGTTCGCTTGAACAACGATACGCCATAAAGTTTTTTGCGTGAGGCTTGGAAAAAATGCAACCGAAACATTCCAGATGCTGCAAAAAACCTTCAAGGACAATTGCATTTCAAGATCACAGTCTGGGAAGTGGCACAAGGCGTTCAAGGAGAGTTGGGAGGAGGTCGCAGACGAACCCCGTTCAGGACGCCCAACAACCGCCAGAACTGACGAGAACGTGGATCGTGTGCTCGAAGTTTTGCGTACTGACCGTCGATTAAGCATCCAGCAAATTGCTGACACATTACACATGTCCACATTTGTGGTAAATGGGATAGTGACCGAGGATTTGCAAATGCGTAAGGTCTGTTCGAAGCTTGTGCCGAAAGGGTTGACGCAAGACCAGAAAGAACTTAAGAGTTTTGTGCTGTCAAGAATTGTTGGATTTGATTCAAAATGAACCGGACTTTCTGAACTCTCTAGTAACCGGAGACAAATCCTGGATGTTTGAATATGACCCAGAGTCGAAAAGGCAGAGCTGTGCATGGCACACAAAATCATCCCCACGCCCCAAGAAAGCGCGAATGAGCAAGTCGCGCATCAAAACGATGATTATTGTCTTCTTTGACATCCGGGGAATAGTCCATTGTGAGTTTGTACCGCAGGGACCAACTGTAAACTCAGCCTTTTACCTGGAGGTTCTCAGGAGATTGAAACGCCGGATCACACGCGTGAGGACTGATATTAAAGACACGGTCAAGCTTCACCGTGACAATGCCACCAGCCACACAGCCTTCATCATTACTAACTTCCTGGCCCGGAGCAACACCCCGGTGATCCCTCGCCCCCCCTTACAGTCCCGACTTAGCTCCATGTGACTTCTTTTTGTTTCCGCGACTCAAGAGAGAGATGAAAGGAAAACATTGGGAAACCGTGGAAAACATCCAACACCATGTTACAACGTTCCTGAGAAGCATTCCTGTCGAGGAGTTTCAGGGTGCCTTTCAGGCGTGGCAAACGCGTCTCCGCAAGTGTATTGATGCAGGAGGAATGTATTTTGAAGAATATTGAACATTTGCACAAATTACGATCAATAAATGTATTTTGCCAGTAAATGCTCATTTCTTTCATAATGGACCCTGTATATACACCCATACCTCGCTTTGCGTCGGGGTTACGTTCCAAAAAAACACGACGCAAAGTGAAAATATGTAAAGGTGCAAACAAAAACAAGTGTGTTGCCATATTTTAGGAAATAAAATTACAAAAAAATTAAAGACTCGAATCCAAAACAACGCAACTTCGAAAATCTAACGACGCACAGTGAAAATCAGTAAAAATTAAGCAGCGACGCAACTTCGAAAAAAAAGCAAAATGAAACGACGCAAAGCGAGGTATTGATGTAAATATAATATGCTCTTCTGAGCGGTCTGTATATGCCTTTTCTGTTTTTAATATATCTATATTTATAATACTGACAATTATTTCTCAGCAAGCAAATTTTCTTGCTGCATAATATAATTGCTAACTTAATGACATTATATTTTTAAAATGTGTGGCCCATTGATCAGCAAAAAAAAAAACTCTAAATCTTGCCTCTCTATCAAATTAAATAATAAACTTTGTGTGAATCTTATGAAAGAAAAAAAAAAAGCTCATTGCAAACCATTTATATTTTGTACATGTAACCCAATGAAGTGTGATATCTCTAGTGACAAGGCTTGTAGTAAGCCTGTGGGGTGTGTGCTGTAGTTGTGGTGAGTGTAAAGGACCACCACAAGGATGCCAAGCTGCTGGAGAAGATGAAGAGATACCTGGTGTACTGGGGTGAGAAGCTCTCCCAGGACATGCCCCACGGACAGTACACCATCATCTTTGATCTCAAAGATGCCGGACTTTCTAATCTGGTAACTTTACACCTTCCTTTAAAACAATTGCCATTTTATATCCTAAACTATATGCTTGGGATTTTTAAAAAATAGTCCCTAGCATCTTTTACAAATAGATGCTAAAACACACTATGCTCCATAAAGATAATACAAGATCTTTACAGATAACTATTAGGTTCTATAATCTGATAACGTTAATAATACTGTCACTAAAATATTTTCTGGTCGTATTAGCTCTTGAATAGGAAACGAGATGTCACACCTCTCCTGCCAATATAACAACAACAACAAAAGCCTTTATTTAGGGCATTCCGCCCCATATAGGATTCGCCGTATTTACACGTCAACAAGAGGAGAGGGAAGAGGAAACATTTACAACAAAATAAAGTTTGTCTCACATTCAGTTACCTATTTACAGATAGGTCATCCTCCAGTATCCTTTGCCCTGCATTCTTTCTCATGCGCCCAGCTTCTGTGCAGAACTTAAATTATCTAACAATCAGTAATTCATCATCCAGAGCTGAAGAGAGAAGTTGACATATGCGATGGTATCTAAATTGACCAAAGCTCTCCTGCCAATATAGGAACTATTATGCCATATATAGACTCTCTACCAACTAGTGGAATTGGGTCATTGACTAAGCTGCAACACCAGCTTTGGCCAAACCCCCACCTGACCACACTAGTTTAGAGTTGACAGATGGTTCTTACATCTACTTTGATGGGAGATACCATCCTCCCAGTAAAATTTCCATCCATCTTGAATATGTGTCACCCAGTGACACCATCATTCTCCAGATTGACTCGAGCTGGAGATAGTATGTTTATCAACTTAACTCTGACAGATTGCAAAGATAAACACTTAAATGGCACATGGATGTTCTTTTAATCTGCTTTGTTGATGGAAGAAGTGAATTTTTAAATATCTTTATAGTTATTTAGCTCTTTTTAATTGGGGCTCTCACAGATAAGACAAAAGTCTGTTCCAATTATCTCAGTATCCCTCATTAATAAATGTGTGTTTCAAATTCTCTTTATCTTACAAATTTTGCTTAAATATCAATTGGAGGCATTACAGGCATTAATTTGTGATAATTAATCAATCATTGCCTTTATTATATATAGAACCTTTAGTCTTAAATACAGATGCTTCTGACAGATACAGAAAATGTGTGAAAAAATAGGGAGAGAAAAAGAAATTAGGATATAAAAAGTTATATGAGAAAAAATATATGTTGTATCTGTCGTGGTCGAATGGAAGGGTGCGACCGTTGTGCATGTAAGCTTCGAAAAAGAATTTGTTTCACACTCGTGAGCGCACGCAGCGGCGTGCGGTAGTATTCGCCCGCACGCACTGGCTCCCACATTTATTTTGTACAGATTTATAGATGGGTGAATTTGTATTTACATTTTAACATATTAATTATGGCGAAAATAAATTATATCTCGTGGGCATTAGGCAAATTATGACATATATATGTAGTTAAATATATTTCAATATACACTAAATTTTCATATGTACCATAATTATAAATAGTGTAACAGCCTCTATATATAGATACAATTCAATGCCCCAGCTTGGCCATAATGTAATCACAACCATAGCAATAAAGTTTTATTGAAAGTTCGCCGCACACAAGATAGGGCGAGGTTCAATTTCATCAAGATTATTTATTTCCTCTTAGGAATCTTCCAGTAAGTTTTGTGACCGCTGCCACCAACAAACAGGCCTGACAACAACAAATCATCTCTCCCTCTCGTACAGATCAGACACCCTTTTGGATGTTGTTCACTCTATCAGTGCTGGCTTCTCTCTGAGTTGACATTCAACCTGTTTTGTCCCTTGTGTTACCCATTGACACCTTACCACTTGGCCCCATGACTGTTAGTGCTTGTGGTACAACATATATATATAGAGCTATAATTATTTTAATATTATATATATATGTTATAGGTTTTCTCTTACTCTCCTTTTTATATATATAATTGGTTTTCTATATACAAATGGTAAATGATTAGTTTTATTCTGTAGGTATATTGAGGTATATCTGTATTCCCGTAGCTGACAGCAATGTGTGCAGGACTATGAGCTCATCAAGTATCTCATCATGCTCTTCAAGCTCTACTACCCTCACACCGTGGGTGAGTCCCTCCCTCCCTCTACAATGTCAGCTGCACTATTTACACTCAGGTTGTTGGCATCAACCTCAGGAAAATATTGTCAAAACAATAATGGTGATTGTCAGAACAACAATGAAGATTGTTGAAGAATCAACAATTACCATTTTCAAAACCCTTATTAAAGTCAATGGTGATTATCAGAGTAACATTGGAGGCTATCAAAGCCATTTGTTGATGCACAAGGCAACAATGAAAGTTGAATCAACAATGAGGATTGTAAAAAAAAAAAGAGATTGTTGAAATCAACAATGTGTGAGCAAAACTGGGAGTTAATTAAGGTGATGATTGTGAGGCCAACAATGGAAGTTCATCAATTGTAATGTAGATTGTTGGGCCAAAATTGCTAATGGTCAAAACCAACAATGGAAGTTCATCAATTGTAATGTAGATTGTTGGGCCAAAATTGCTTATGGTCAAAGCCAACAATGGAAGTTTCTCAATTGTAATGTAGATTGTTGGGCCAAAATTGCTAATGGTCAAAACCAACAATGGAAGTTCATCAATTGTAATGTAGATTGTTGGGCCAAAATTGCTTATGGACAAAGCCAACAATGGAGGTTCATCAATTGTAATATAGATTGTTGGGCCAAAATTGCTAATGGACAAAGCCAACAATGGAGATTCATCAATTGTAATATAGATTGTTGGGCCAAAATTGCTTATGGACAAAGCCAACAATGGAGGTTCATCAATTGTAATATAGATTGTTGGGCCAAAATTGCTAATGGTCAAAACCAACAATGGAAGTTCATCAATTGTAATGTAGATTGTTGGGCCAAAATTGCTAATGGTCAAAACCAACAATGGAAGTTCATCAATTGTAATGTAGATTGTTGGGCCAAAATTGCTTATGGTCAAAGCCAACAATGGAAGTTCATCAATTGTAATGTAGATTGTTGGGCCAAAATTGCTAATGGTCAAAGCCAACAATGGAAGTTCATCAACTATAATGTAGATTGTTGGACCAAAATTGCTAATGGTCAAAAACAACAATAGAGGTTCATCATTTGTAATGTAGATTGTTGGGCCAAAATTGCTAATGGTCAAAGCCAACAATGGAAGTCCATCAACTATAATGTAGATTGTTGGGGCAAAATTGCTAATGGTCAAAAACAACAATGGAGGTTCATCAATTGTAATATAGATTGTTGAGCCAAAATTGCTAATGGTCAAAGCCAACAATGGAGGTTCATCAATTGTAATGTAGATTGTTGCAACCAAAATTACTTATGGTCAAAGCAGATGGTTGTTCTAGCTCCCCTTATTGGGTCTAGTATAGTGGTTGTGTCAGAGTGAACAATTGAGGTTATCAGGGTTAACAATGAAATATATAATACCTAACATGTAATTTACCCAACTTTTTCACTATTTGAAATGTTAGAGCATAAGATTTTAACTGATGATGGGTTTTAATTTTATTTATTGTGTGTTCTAGCCCATCTCTTTGTCTTTGAGATGCCCTGGATTCTCAGCGGTACGTACACTCTTTAGTGATATTCTTTTAATGACAATATGGTTGTGTGCATGAATGCAGTTTCTATCTCCCACTTTTTGTCTTAGGCAATGTCTATGTTGAGTCCTTTCATTCTGATGTCCAGTATCACGGGACACAGTTTAAATATGCTCTCCTGTAATATTGGCTGCAGTAAAATTACAGGAATTGGCCAAGAGTGATGGTAGCCAGCAATTAGCTCTGATACAATGTTTCCTTCCTGCCTTCCTCTCTTAGCTCCAAAGTTCATCATTGGAGATTTGAATTTATAAGATATATGTTCCATTCTCACAGTTTGTACATCACTCATTTCAGTTTTTATTTTTGTCATTTTTATATTCCTACTGCTGTGAAACATGTGATAACTATATTTGAATTCGATATACAGTTAAACCTGTCTATAGCGCTCCCTCTTGGGACTCACCAAAATAGGGTGCTATAGAGAGGGAGTGCTATAGACAGGTCACTTTTAATGTAAATCGCATCGTACTACGTATTTAAAATCGGGCGCTCTAGAGAGGAAGGCGCTATTTAGAGGGGGCGCTATAGACAGGTTTAACTGTATAGGAAAACATTGAGACATGTTTTATTTTAATTTGAAACATATTTAGATATAAAATTGTTTAGGTATATTTTTTTTCTGGGATAAATGTCTTGCTCTCAAGTGAATTTTAAAAATTAAATATTTGTTTAAATTTAAGTGTGTATATTTCAAAAAATATATATAATAAAACTTCAACCCCCCCATGGGGATCAGAATTTTCAGTTGAATTAAAGTTGTGGTGTTAAATTGTAGTTCGTTAATTTAAAGAAAAAATACCTATTGGGATTTAATAAAGCAAAATTTGGATTATAGATTAAAGCTACAAGAAAATAAGACCTAATCCAAATACATTAATATTGTGTGATGTTTCGGTAACAGTGGTGTTACAGAAACGTCACACACTATTAATTTATTTGGATTAGGTCTTATTTTCTTGTAGCTATTGGGGTTTGATAAATGGTTGAATTAAAGAGGTTATGCAACATGCAACAACTGTCCTGGTGTGAAACTAACACCTACTCACATATTATCATGCCCAGCAATGGCCGCAACCTTGCAGAAAATTAACATAGACCCAGAGCAGCAGCTTTACACACCCATGATAGTGGACATTGCTGCTGCTGTGATAGAGATGCATGGAGACATCTGAGGCTCTTCATTGGACACGACAACAACAACAAAGAGGTTATACT
>CP092866.1:48335843-48354303 GCA_030710605.1 Cordylochernes scorpioides
CTTTCTAATCTGGTAACTTTACACCTTCCTTTAAAACAATTGCCATTTTATTACTAAACTATATGCTTGGGATTTAAAAAAAATAGTCCCTAGCATCTTGTCTAAATAGATGCCAAAACACACTATGCTCCATAAAAATAATACAAGATCTTTACAGATAACTATTAGGTTCTATAATCTGTTGTTGTTGTTGTTTCTTATCCCCTTGTGTAAAGATTACACGAATTCCATAGGTTCTATAATCTATAAATTAACGTTATCAGGTTCTATAATCTGATAACGTTAATAATACTTAGCGTTCTCACGCAATTCTGGCCTTAACTACCCGTTTCATGATTTTTCAGGATGCCTTAATGACCAATTTTTTGGTCGTTTTGGTACAGCTTGCCTTACACTGATGAGGGCCAACAGCCCGAAACGCGTCCGTGGTTAGCTTTTCTTGATTAATCAAGAATGGGTATTTGGCCAATTCTGGAATAATTAAAAATAAACGAGAATAGTTGATATTTATTCCGATAGATGGTGCAAGCCATCAGAAACTTTCAGTTGCACGATAAGGAGATGCCTTTTTCTTAGTTAATAATACTGTCACTAAAATATTTTCTGGTCGTATTAGCTCTTGATTAGAAAAAGAGATGTCACAACTCTTCTGCCAATATAGGAACTATGGGCCATATATAGACTATCTCTGCAAACTAGTGGAATTGGGTCAGTGACCAAGCTGCAACACCAACTTTGGCCAAACCCCCACCTGACCACGCTAGTTTGCAGTCAACAGATAGTTCTTACATTTATTTTGATGGGAGATACCATCCTCCCAGCAAAATTTCCATCCATCTTGAATATGTGTCACCCAGTGACACCATCATTCTCCAGATTGACTCGAGCTGGAGATATGTTTATCAGCTTAACTCTGACAGATTGCAATGATAAACACTTAAATGGCACATGGATGTTCTTTTAATCTGCTTTGTTGATGGAAGAAGTACATTTTTAAATATCTTTATAGTTATATAGCTCTCTTTAATTGGGGCTCTCACAGAGAAGACAAAAGTCTGTTCCAATTATCTCAGTAGTCCTCATTAACAAATGTGTGTTTCAAATTCTCTTTATCTTACAAATTTTGCTTAAATGTTAATTGGAGGCATTACAGCAAGTACTATAATTTGTGAAAATTAATCAATCATTG
The DNA here is from genome assembly GCA_030710605.1 of Cordylochernes scorpioides. NCBI lineage: Eukaryota > Metazoa > Arthropoda > Arachnida > Pseudoscorpiones > Chernetidae > Cordylochernes > Cordylochernes scorpioides. Next base: position 48,337,033 of record CP092866.1, read on the forward strand.
CCTTTATTATATATCGAACCTTTAGTCTTAAATACAGATGCTTCTGACAGATACAGAAAATGTTGGAAAAAATAGGGAGAAAAATAAATTATAATATAAAAAGTTATATGGGAAATATATGTTGTTGTTGTTGTTTCTTATCCCCTTGTGTAAAGATTACACGAATTCCATGAGTTCATGCTCCTCGAGCTGGGAAATATATATATATATACAGTAAAACCCCTCTATAGTGAACCCCAATGGGACAGAGCTTTTGGTTCACTATAGCCACGGTTTGGCTTTTTTTTTTACTTTCCAAAATTTTTAGACCGTATAATTAAAGGACAGCCATACACACAGCAAGAGGCTTCCTCTTAATAGTGGTCACTTTGTTTTAATTCCCATAATTGAGCAATTTCCTTACATTAATACTGAATAACAATAGAAATCATTATATGATAGGTTCTTCTTATCATTAACATACATGTACCTCTATGTCTAATTTAAAAATCAAGACAATTCCTAGGCAAAGTTTTATTAAATATATATTCAAAGATATAAAAATTATTTTAAAACATCTTTATCACATTATATAATACAATGTTTACTTGGAAAAATGACTCTAATACCTTGTTGCTTGAAAGCACTCTTCAAGCATTGCACCATTCAAATAAAGTTAGTGTTTTTCTTCCATTTCATGTTTCCACATATTCTTCAAAGTCTAGATTTCGTTTTTTAACCTGTCATGCAAAACATTGCTGGCTTTAAAATCACCATAGTTTATGGCATAAAAATAATTTTTGTTTCATCACGGGACCGTTTATTTGGACTTTTTTTTTTGCCCTAAAACATACGATCGCGGCAAAAGTTGAGGTTGATTCCTCTTTGTAACAGTTTTTAATAGCTTTATATTTTATTTTTTATAATAGAAAAGTTATATTCTCTTATTTTAATATGTTCTTAACATTTTGCCTGTGTTGTTTCACTTTGAAAAATTCTGAAAATGAACTTTTTTTTTTATAGAAATAACGTTTTTGTTTTTAAAATGACTTTGTTTTCTTCATTTTGGAAGCCATTTGGATTTTTATATTTCAAAATTAATGGATGCAAAGATATTCTATTTAACAAAAAGTATAATATGTAAAAATTTATACAACATGTAGCAAAAATAAAGTGCAAAAATCAAAACAAACAATGCCGCTAAATTCATTGTTTTGAAATCGCGATCCGCGAGCTGAAATATGCTTAAAATTTTGTTGTTTTAATTTTTTTTTTTAATTACAATTCTAAGTTCGTTATAAGCATAGTATTTTAAATAGATTTTATTATTTTGGGACCGAAAATAGGTTCGTTATAGGGGTAGTTCGTTATTCTAAAAATCGCAAAGTTCGTTATAACGATGGTATTTTTAATGGTATGGAATTGGGAATCGGCGTGGGTTCGTTATAGGGGAAGGTTCGTTATATCCAGGGTTCGTATTAGCGGGGTTTTACTGTATATTAGATGATAAAAAGGCATATATTAGATTTAATAAAAGATTTATTTGCCAATATTTCGGTTGGCTGAATGCCAAACCTTTATCAAGGCATTACATTTTTGTATAAACAAACTCAACGCTGCAGAGTGGTATAATATTGGCAAATAAATCTTTAATTAAATCCAATATATGGCTTTTTATTATCTGATGATTTAAATATGGATTGCTCTATTTAAAAAAAAAATATATATATATATATGTAGTTAAATATATTTCAATATACACTAAATTTTCATATGTACCATAATTATAAATAGTGTAACAGCCTCTATATGTAGATACAATTCAATGTGCCAGCTTGGCCAAAATTTAATCACAACCAAAGCAATAAAGTTTTATTGAAAGTTCGCCGCACACAAGACAGGGCGAGGTTCAATTTCATCAAGATTATTTATTTCCTCTTAGGAATCTTCCAGTAAGTTTTGAGACCGCTGCCACCAACAAACAGGCCTGACAACAACAAATCATCTCTCCCTCTCGTACAGATCAGACACCCTTTTGGATGTTGTTCGCTCTATCAGTGCTGGCCTCTCTCTGAGGTGACATCCAACCTGTTTTGTCCCTTGTGTTACCCATTGACACCTGACCACTTGGGCCCATGACTGTTAGTGCTTGTGGTACAACATATATATATATATATAGAGCTATAATTATTTTAATATTATATATATATGTTATAGGTTTTCTCTTACACTCCTTTTTATATATTTAATTGGTTTTCTATATACAAATGTGGTAAAGGATTAGTTATATTTTTTCTGTAGGTATATTGGGGTATATCTGTATTCCTGTAGCTGACAGCAATGTGTGCAGGACTATGAGCTCATCAAGTATCTCATCATGCTCTTCAAGCTCTACTACCCTCACACCGTGGGTGAGTCCCTCCCTCCCTCCACAATGTCAGCTGCACAATTTACACTCAGGTTGTTGGCATCAACCTCAGGAAAATATTGTCAAAACAATAATGATGATTGTCAGAACAACAAGGAAGATTGTTGGAGAATCATCAATTACAATTTTCAAAACCCCTTTTTAAAGTCAATGGTGATTGTCAAGAGCAACATTGGAGGCTATCAAAGCCATTTGTTGATGCACAAGTCAACAATGAAAGTTGAATCAACAATGCGTGAGCAACACTGGGAGTTAATTAAGGTGATGATTGTGAGGCCAACAATGGAATTTCATCAATTGTAATGTAGATTGTTGAGCCAAAATTGCTTATGGTCAAAGCCAACAATGGAAGTTCATCAATTATAATGTGGATTGTTGGGCCAAAATTGCTTATGGACAAAGCCAACAATGGAGGTTCATCAATTATAATGTAGATTGTTGGGCCAAAATTGCTTATGGACAAAGCCAACAATGGAAGTTCATAATTTGTAATGTAGATTGTTGGGCCAAAATTGCTTATGGCCAAAGTAGATGGTTGTTCTAGCTCACCTTATTGGGGTATAGTGGTTGTGTCAGAGTGAACAATTGAGGTTATCAGAGGTAACAATGAATTATATAATACCTAACATGTAATTACCTAACATTTTCACCATTTGCAATGTTAGAGCATGAGATTTTAACTGATGATGGGTTTCAATTTTTATCTGTTGTGTGTTCTAGCCCATCTCTTTGTCTTTGAGATGCCCTGGATTCTCAGCGGTACGTACACTCTCTAGCAATATTCTTTTAATGACAATATGGTTGTATGCATGAATGCAGTTTCTATCTCCCACTTTTTGTCTTGGGCAATGTCTATGCCTTTACATTCTGATGTCCAGTATCACGGGACACAGTTTAAATATGCTCTCCTGTCATAATGGCCTCAGTAAAATTACAGGAATTGGCTAAGAGTGATGGTAGCCAGCAATAAGCTCTGATACAATATTTCCTTCCTCTCTTAGCTCCAAAGTTCATCATTGGAGATTTGAATTTAAAAGTTCCATACTCACAGTTTGCACATCATTCATTCCAGATTTTATTTTTGTCATTTTTATATTCCTACTGCTGTGATACATGTGATGAATATATTTGAATTCGACTTATAGGATACACTTTGAGAAACTTCATATTTTATTTTAATTTGAAATTTTTTCTCTACATATAAAATTGTTTAAGTATTTTTTTTTCTGGGATAAAGATCTTGTTCTCAAGTGAATTTTTAAAATTAAATATTTGTTTGAATTTAAGTGTGTATATTTAATATATATATATACAAGGTATGTCCCATAAGTTCCCGGACTGGGTCCATAAAAAAATAAATAAATGAAAAATGTAAATGAATTTGACTGTTTATTATAGAAAAAATATCTGGCTACACGGTGGTACCAATATCGAGGCGGTACTTGCGCGCGCGCCAAGGTTATTCTAATTTATTTAAAGGTCACACCTAGCGCTGCGGCGATTTTACGATGGAACAAAAATTGAAGCAGAGGATTTGCATAGAATTTTGTGTGAAACTTCAAATATCAGCAACCGAAACTTTTGAAATGCTTAATAAAGCATTCCCCAATGACGCCCCAAAGAGAAAAACTGTTTTTGAATGGCATTCTAGATTTAAAGCTGGCAGAATTTCCATTGAAGATGATCCTCGTCAAGGACGCCCAAAATTTCAAAGGACTGATGAAAATGTGCAAAAAATCACCGATTTGATAAAAGAAAATCCTCGAACCACTTTGCTGGAGCTAGAGCAAGACACAGGCATCTCTAAAACAACGATTGGAAGGATCGTAACCAAAGATTTGAAGCTCAAAAAGACTCCTGCAAAATTCATCCCAAGATTCCTCACCAATGAGCAAAAACTGTGTCGGCTTGCAACCTGTGAGGACATGATGGAAATGACAAGAACGGATCCAGAATGGAAAGACAAGATAATCACAGGCGACGAGACATGGGTCTATGGCTATGACCCTGAAACCAAACCTCAATCTGCCGAGTGGAGAGGTTAGGGTGAGCCTAGACCCAAAAAATCCAGAAACAAGGTGTTGCTGGTCGCTTTTTCGGATAACAAGGGCATTGTTCATCACGAGTATCTTCCTGCAGGCCAAACAGTTATTAAGGAAATGTATTTGGGCATTCTTCGCCGTCTAAGGGAAGCGATTCGAAAAAAAGGCCAGAAAAATGGACTAATGGTGGCTGGATCCTACACCATGACAATGCTCGCCCTCACACAGCGCACTTGATGACTAGCTTTTTGGCGAAAAACGGGACACAAATCCTACTTCAACCACCCTATTTCCCAGACATCGCACCAAATGACTTTTTCCTGTTCCCCAAACTTAAAGCAGTTCTAAAAGGAAGACATTTTGACACCAGGGATGACATAATAGAAAAATCGCCGCTAGCATTGAAGAGCATTCCAAAAGAGGCTTATAAAAACTGTTTCGACAATTGGGAGAAACGTTGGCGCTGGTGCGTTGAAGCAAGGGGGGATTACTTTGAAAAGTTTTAATAAAAAAATTTTAAAAAAATCTTACCTTTTTTTTTATGGACCCAGTCCGGGAACTTATGGGACATACCTTGTATAATCATACTTCTTCAATTCAACACCCCGTGGAGGATCAGAATTTTCAGTTGAATTAAAGTTGTGGTGTTGAATTGTAGTTCGTTAATTTAAAGAAAAAATACCTATTGGGATTTGATAAAGAAAAATTTGGGTTATAGATTAAAGCTACAAGAAATTATAGACCTAATCCAAATAAATTAATAGTGTTACAGAAACGTCACACACTATTAATTTATTTGGATTAGGTCTTATTTTCTTGTATCTATTAGGGTTTGATAAATGGTTGAATTAAAGAGGTTATGCAACATGCAACAACTGTCCTGGTGTGGAACTAACACCTACTCACATATTCTCATGCCCAGCAATGGCCGCAGCCTTGCAGAAAATTGACATAGACCCAGAGCAGCAGCTTTACACACCCAAGATAGTGGACATTGCTGCTGCTGTGATCGAGATGCATGGAAACATCTGAGGCTCTTCATTGGACACAACAACAAAGAGGTTATGCTATAGAGACATTTAATGCCAAACAGGTGTATTTGGTAGCTAGAATTGATGTCATGATTCCCAATCACCTCACACCCACCCATACCACGAAGATGTTGCTGAGATATGAATGTGTCACAGCTGCGTGGAAGATCATCAAGACCTGGCTGCCCCCAGAGTTGGTGGAGAGAACCAAGTTTGTGAACAAAGTCTCCATCCAGGAGTACATTGACAAAGACTGCCTGACTGAACACATGGGTGGAACCGTAAGTATTGTTCATTGTCTAGGTGTGTTTCCTATGGAATTTTTTTTAATAAGTGAATGTTTAGTTACAATTTGGATTATAAAGCACAATAACAATGCTGTTACAAAACCATCACCTGCTATTTATTTGAATTTTGTCTTATTACCTTGTAGTTTTTTTTTATTATCCCCAGTACATGTGGTACAGGCCATGATAATCATGGTGGGTAGAAGTTGGCGACTGCTTTTACTGTAAGTGCACACATGTCTACACATGTGAAAAGCAATTCGACTTTGCACTTACAATTGTGCCAGAACCCCATTTGGTTACTTTCACTCACTGGTGGGGTTGGACTTTTGCAAGAATCGGGGGGGCCATTGGAGCATTTTTTTTTATTAGAAAAAAGTGCCCAATGATTTGATCCCAGGTCGTAGTGGTTGAAAACCAACAGTTCAGACCACCCTTCCACCGACCCCCCGCCTTGTAAATATCATATTTGTGTATGATTCCAGACAATTTGTGCTATGCCTGTCCCAGTTACCAATGAATATGTTGATATGGTGAAAGTTTTCCTAGACAATATGTATATTTCATAAATAGAATGGCACTGTGTGTGTTGAAGGGATAAATAGAATCACTTGAGTTTAGTAGTGTTTTAAGCCAGTTCCCAACCAGATATAACCTGGAGTTTTGCTAGAACTCTCCAGGATGTTTGGGTAGAGGACATTCAACAAACACTTGTTTCTTCCTCTTTCCTAAAGGTTGTTTTGATCCCTCACGTGGGGGTTTGAAAGGTAAACAGGTGTTTTGTACAACTTACTTTGTTTACCAGGATGGGTGGACTTAATTGTTGTTGTTTCTTATCCCTTTGAGTGAAGATTACATGAATCCATGCTCTTCCGGCCCATTAGCTCAGTTGGTTAGAGCGTCGTGCTGATAACGTGAAGGTCATGGGTTCGATCCCCCCATGGGCCATTTTTAAGGGATCGGTGGAAGGATGGTCTAAACCGTTGGTTTTTGACTGCTACGACCCGGGTTCGATCCCTGCATTGGCCACTTTTTTCTGATTTAAAAAAAAAAATGCTCCAATCATCCCCAATTCTTGTAATAGTCCAACCCCACCAGTGAGTGAAAGTAACCAAATGGGGTTCTGGCACATTTATAAGTGCAAAGTCGAACTGCTTTTCACATGTGTAGACATGTGGTGCACTTACAGTAAAAGAGGTCGCCTTCTTCTACCCACCATGATTATCATGGCCTGTATCACGTGTACTAGGGATAAGTAAAAAAAAAAGCTCCTCGAGCCTCATGGAATGGGGAGTAGGGGTGCAGCTTTCGTTGAGCATGGCACCATGATCCAGGCACACTTGGACTCAACTCTAGACAAGCTCCACTTCAATAATCAATTTGTAGCAGCATTTTTTTTTTCAAAACAATAAATTTTAATTCTGCATTGTAACCCCTGATTCTTGTACAAGCAACCACACCTGTGAGTGCAAGTAGCCAAGCATGTCTCTTGTAAGTGCAAAAGTCAAACCTCTACATGTGAAGGCATGTGATGTGGTGTACTTTAAAGTACGATCAGTCACACATTCTCTTCTCACATGAATATCATGGTCTGTATGCTTGTGTACCTGTGATCAGTAAATAAGTTTTTATTTAAATTAAGTATTTTTTCAAAATTGAAAAATCTTGGTGGCAGCTTCATTAAATATAATGATTTTTCAACAAATTTTACATTTTTGCAAATTTTTGTCATTCTAATCAAGGGAAGTGTAGTTTAGGATTCTGGTCTCTTATTACATGCACTGAAGTATGCTGGAAGGATTTGTTGGTGTACACAGCAACTTCCATCAATAAAGGTGACCAAGACACAGTGGGTGGAAATTTTCTTTCCCTTTCTCTACAAGAACTTTCCAACCAGCAAAATAATGTTTGCATACACTAAATGTTTAAGAAAATAAGGCCAAATCCACTTATTTTCTTGTAGTTATAATCTATAATCCAAATTGTGCTTTATCATAAATGTGTTAGACAATTTTTAATTAAGGAACTTAATATTTTGTATACCATTTTGTATTTTTTTAAAATTATTTTTTAAAGTCTTAAACAATTTAAAAAGGCTGCCTAAAGAAGATAAATGAATCAGAATTGAATCATGGGACCCATATTGATTATGCTACATGTTGTATCTTGGTTTTGTTCAAAAGATCCCATTAAATATTAAATTTTGAAAAAAAAAGGAAAGGAAAAAACAAGCTGATATAGTACATTGGTAAGATTACTGACATCAATTTATATGGCCTTTTTTATTTCTCTTACATTCTGGTTTTCTTGGATTGTTATTCTGTGCTGCTGGGAGAGTAAGGTGTGTGTGAAGTGTGATTTCAAAAGAGGTAAGGGAAAAAAAAACAGCGAGTTGCACTAATAAAATATGCCAGCTAATAAAATAATTTTAAATTGATACAATAAAAAAAACCTCCATGAGAGGACACTCATGCTTGAAGACACCTCTCTATAAAGGACAGTTTCTATCGCCAAAATTACCATTTTTACTAATCAGCAACTCTCCAGTAAGAGGACATCTCTCCCTAAAGGACACTTTGGTTCTGCAATTATATATCTTTTACAAGTAAGTTCTACTGTGCCAGGTTGTTAAAATGTAACAAACCTCAATGAATATATTTAGAGAAAAAAAAAACATGATAAGTAATTTATATGTAATGTTTCTCTGGAACTATGTTTTTTGGATTTAGTCTTAATGTCTTGTGGTTCTTTTCTATACCCCACAATTGACCTAGTTTATTTAACTAGTTAGGTGTTATCTTTTGATTGTGTTTCTTCTGACAAGGGCCATTAGCCCAAAACCATGGTCTCTAGGTGGACACTTCTCAGTTTGCCAAAGCTGGTGTTGTTGTGGCTTTGTCACCGACCCAAAGCCGCTAGCTTGCAGGAACGGTCAATAGATGGCATTTAGTTTTGATGTTTATTTTGATGGGAGAGATGCCCTGTGCTTTTGTAGATATATTGACCCCATTTCATGTGTAAGACTAGATGAAGGAAGCTACTCATTTTAATAGCCTCTCTCATAACAGCAATTTGGGTTTAACATCATAATTCTAAAGTCCCATGTCTTAATTGTTTAAACTATGTTTGAGCACCATACACTTGTGGACAAAACTTAAGGAAGTGGAAAGCTTTAATGCCTCTGGTTGACTATTTTTTGAAGGAGACAGAGGCAATTTGTTCACATATGGTTATCTCATGTGTCTTCCTTCAATAAAAGTCACTATGTATTAAATATATTTCAGAGTTATTGTCTGAATCACGATGTACATGCTAAAAGATACAACTTCCTTAAGTTTGTTTGTTCACGAGTGTAAAAGCATGGTCCTAAGTGATGTTTTAAGATTGAGGTTTCACTCTACATGAAAGGTGTATTGAATGTATCTTTGATAAGGTACAATTTGGATTATAGATTATAAACACAAAGGTAATAAGACCAAATCCAAATAAATAAATAGTGTGTGACGTTTCAGTAACAGCATTGTTACCATCTTCAGACAAAAGTACTGAATGAGAAATTTTACCACAGCATGTTTTAAATAGTTGTTTACACACTTGATAACAGTAACTATTTAAAATATGCTGTGGTAAAATTTCTCATTCAGTACTTTTTGTCTGAAGATGGTAACAACACTGTTACCAAAACGTCACACACTATTTATTTATTTGGATTTTGTCTTATTATCTTGTGTGTGAATGTATCTTATTTGTACAAACTGTTCATGTCAATACTGTTATAGCTGATGAAGGAATGTGGTGTGATTGCAGGTGAGATTCACGGAGACCCCCAACATGCTGAACTACACGTTTGAGGATAAAGTAGGTACCGTTCAAGCATGACTGCCATGATACTACTAACCCTCTGTTTACATATCTTCTTTCTTCAACCCTCTATGTCACCAGAGTATTTCTATGTTTTGTAGCTTTATTGACAATTTTTTTTTGCCTTTTTTATAAGAGTTATATATATTTATGCTATTTTTTTTTTAATTTTAAAGATTTTTTTGTTGTTTTTTTTTTTCTGTGAAACAATTTTTTTTTTCTTATAGTCTCGGAACAAATGTACATAGTCCCTTTATACGTGCCATTATTCCTACTTGACTGTTATAGATATTAGTATATGCCAAAGCAGCTATTAACATGGTAGCTTGTTTGTTTGGAGGTTACCTTAGTTATCCCCTTACAATACCTGGATCTAGTCGGCACTCAATAAAATAATACTTATATTGCATGCTTCTTCACCTAACTTTCTAGTCTTTTAGTTTTAGACTATACTAACACTATACTACTCTCTTATTATACTAGAATCTATCCATTACTACAGCTACAAATTAAAAGGCTGTATCAGCCCATTGACATCTCTACTCTAAAGGTCTTTTTCAAGGTGAAAAGACCAAATAATTAAATTCTATGTGATGTTTACGTTAGTAGTGTTGTTGCTATCTCAGGAAAAATACACTCATGGACAACACTTAAGGAAGTTGTACCTTTTAACATGTATATTGGGATTCAGAAATAACTTTGAAAGATATTTGATACAGTGACCTTTATTGAAGATATGAGATAACCAAGTGTGAACAAAATTGCCTCTATCTCCTTCAAAAAAAAAAATAGCCGACCGGTGACATCAAAGATTTTCCATTTCATTAAATGTTGTCCTTAAGTGTACTTTATTCAGTAATTTTGTCTGTAAAAGTTAGCATCACTGTCATTGAAAATGTCCCATATAATTTAGTTATTTGGTCTTTTTCACCTTGTTTTTCTAGTCACTAATTTCTATTACACTTCATCACAGCTCTATTGTGATATGGCGGTAACATTTGGAAATCAGAGTTAGCAATTAAAGGGTATAATAAGACGTATGGTAATAAGACCAAAAAAATAGTGTGTGACGTTTCGGTAACACCGTTGTTACCGATATGTCACACATTATTTATTTATTTGGTCTTATTACCATGTTTTTATAATCTATAATCCAAATTGTGCCTTATATCAGGGTATAATAAGACTAAATCAACAATTAAGAAATTTATATTCGATGTTTCCATTCCTCTAGTACTTTTGTCAGAAGTTGACAACAAACCTGTTAGTCAAATGTCACATATAAATTACCTATTTTGAGTTTGTGGCATTGTTACCATGTAAAAATACTACTTCACCTAGTTATGGTTAGCTTTCTTACTAATTGTGGGACAACTCTAATTAGGAGAGAAAAATTTACTCCAATTACCAGTGGTTCCAATTAACAAAGGTAATATTTTAAAAATTACTCCTCACGAATGTGGCCATTAATGATCCAAATAGTTGGTAATGAGGGCTGTACCCTTACTTTTGAGCATATCCTTTTGGTGTTACTTATCCCAAGTACACCTCATGGTGGGTAGGTAGTGACTGCCTTTTACTGTAAGTACAGGTAGAAAGCCATTTTCTTTTTTTGTCGGTAGAAGGATGGTCTAAACCGTGGTTTTCGACCGCAACGACCCGGATTCAATTCCCACATTGGGTACTTTTTTCTGATAAAAAAAAATGCTCCATTATTCTTGTAAAAGTCCAACTCCACCAGCGAGTGCAAGTAATCAAATGGGGCTCTGGAACATCTGTAAGTGCAAAGTCAAACTACTTTTCACATGTGTAGATATGTGGTGCACTTACAGTAAAAGCAGTCGCCTACTTCTACCCACCATGATTATTATGGCCTGTATACCATGTGTACCTGGGATAAGCAAAGAAAAAAAAATCCTTTTAAAAGTGTACCACTGCCCTGTTAGGTTACTTGCACTCACTGGTGGAAGGGACTAGAGTAAGATCCTGGGGCCAATGAAGCACAAAAGTGTCCAATGTGGTGTTTGAAAATCTACAATGTATATTCCTCCACACCAACCAACACCCTAATCTATTGTGTCTGTGTTTGTAGTAGGCCAATTTAAGTTTTAATTAGGTTAAGTTTGGTAGAGTTAGGTGTGGATTGAATAAATTAAGGACATTGATTCCTAGACAGCAGGGATCCTCGAAGTTCCCTACATCTTCCTTCTATTACTCAATTGCTATACAAACTCGAGTAAACACAAAATTTTAATGTTTCCACCATTTTTTTTTTCACTTTCATAAAAAGAGTTACTTTCTATCATTATGACTGAAATGAAAAGAATGGGATGAGTTATTAATGAAAAAAAAAACAGTTTTAATATACTAGACCTCCATCACTATGACACTGGTTTGTTCTACAGACTAATCTTCAAAGGGAGTTTTAAAGAAAATATATTTGCAGTTTATCGTTAAAATGTGGATACGGCTTCATAGGGACATATAGGGAGATACAGCTTCGTAGGGACATATAGGGAGAAAAAAGATGGTGTCAACAATGAAGAAATTGAAATATACTTGCAGTTTATCGTTAAAATGTGGATACGGCTTCGTAGGGACATATAGGGAGATACAGCTTCGTAGGGACATATAGGGAGAAAAAAGATGGTGTCAACAACAAAGAAATTGAAATATACTTGCAGTTTATCGTTAAAATGTGGATACAGCTTCGTAGGGACATATAGGGAGATACAGCTTCTTAGGGACATATAGGGAGAAAAAAGATGGTGTCAACAACAAAGAAATTGAAATATACTTGCAGTTTATCGTTAAAATGTGGATACGGCTTCGTAGGGACATATAGGGAAAAAAAAGATGGTGTCAACAACGAAGAAATTGAAATATATTTTCAGTTTATGGTTAAAATGTGGATACGGCTTCGTAGGGACATATAGGGAGAAAAAAGATGGTGTCAACAACAAAGAAATTGAAATATACTTGCAGTTTATCGTTAAAATGTGGATACGGCTTCGTAGGGACATATAGGGAGATACAGCTTCGTAGGGACATATAGGGAGAAAAAAGATGGTGTCAACAACAAAGAAATTGAAATATACTTACAGTTTATCGTAAAAATGTAGATACGGCTTCGTAGGGACATATAGGGAGAAAAAAGATGGTGTCAACAACAAAGAAATTGAAATATACTTGCAGTTTATCGTTAAAATGTGGATACGGCTTCGTAGGGACATATAGGGAGAAAAAAGATGGTGTCAACAACAAAGAAATTGAAATATACTTACAGTTTATCGTAAAAATGTAGATACGGCTTCGTAGGGACATATAGGGAGAAAAAAGATGGTGTCAACAACAAAGAAATTGAAATATACTTGCAGTTTATCGTTAAAATGTGGATACGGCTTCGTAGGGACATATAGGGAGATACAGCTTCGTAGGGACATATAGGGAGAAAAAAAGATGGTGTCAACAACAAAGAAATTGAAATATACTTGCAGTTTATCGTTAAAATGTGGATACGGCTTCGTAGGGACATATAGGGAAAAAAAAGATGGTGTCAACAACGAAGAAATTGAAATATATTTTCAGTTTATGGTTAAAATGTGGATACGGCTTCGTAGGGACATATAGGGAGATACAGCTTCATAGGGACATATAGGGAGAAAAAAGATGGTGTCAACAATGAAGAAATTGAAATATACTTAGAAGATTACAGGATTAAAACCTGTCTGATGTTCTTGTGCTTTTAACATTTTCCCCCTCATGGAATGGGGTGTAGGGGTGCAGGCAATGAAGCTGCTGATGTGTTAGCGAAAAAAGGCACAAAAGAACCCTTGCCACAGAAAAATAAACTTACTTTTAAAGAAATAGAAACAGTAGCCAAAACAAAAATAAACAAGAACTGGAGGATCCCACCTAAGCACAGTTGGTACAGTGGAGTGAACCCAGGAGGAGCTCTGAACATCAGAAATAGACAGCATCAAACAACACTAACAAGATTTAGAACAGGCCATCTCAAGCCATTGAAGATAGAAAATAATAACAAAATCTACCCCACTTGCCCAAAATGTAGCTTGGCACCTGCAGCTCCAGAACACATTTTGGCTTGCATTAGATGCACTAAACAGGACCTTTGGGAGAGGCCGCTGCTCATCATAAAACAGCTCGAGGAGCATGAACTCATGGAATTTGTGTAATCTTTACACAAGGGGATAAGAAACAACAACAGCATTTTCCCCCTTTATAAAAGGGAGCTAAGATCACCAATCTAAAACTTTTAGTCATTTTGCTAAACAAAATTTTTATTAATGTCACTTCGGTGCCACAAGGTCTCTGTCTCACTGAAAAGCTTTGACAGAGGTGGTGTTTGTGTTGTTTTATGAGAGGAACTCCAGGACAGTGTATTCATGTCTATGGTATTTAATGATTATACCTCCACTCACAGCCACGCTGTTTATTTGACAAATTTGGGGAAAACATTTGTTCTTTTTTTTTTTTTTTTTTTTTTTTTAAATCAAGGTAATATACCAAATTCAAAAAAATAGTGTGCGACGTTTCAGTAACTGTGTTGTTACCATCATCAGACAAAAGTACTGAATCTGGTCTTCTCCATCACTGCCCATCATTCAGCACTTTTGTCTGATTAACTCTTTTACAGAAACAGCACACTATTTATTTATTTGGATTAGGTATTTTTACCATATGTTTCTGAGATAAGAAAGAAGAAGACCTTGTGTTTCTAATCAATAATCCCAATATTGTACCTTTATCATTTTTAAAAAATGAAACTAAATGAACTTGGAAAGTTGGAAACTCCTGTATGCTCTAGGAACCTGGCCTAATTAAAAACAAATGAATTAATCCCAGGTCATCAAAAGTTGATTCCAAGTCCAAATCCTTAAGTGGAAAAAATAAAGTTGAATATAATATTTTAAACATCCTATTGTTTCTACAATGTAAAAATACCAAATCCAAAACTTGATCAACGTGCGATGTTTAAATAAAAAATACATATAGATTAATTACTTCTTTAGATTTTGGTCTTTCTACTTTTAAAATATTATTTAGAGAGAATCCAAATATAACATCATCAATATTGCTATTTTAAAGAAAATTGTAAAGCTCTTCACAGTTCTATTTTAAAAATGGTGCTATGTTTACATGTTCTAAATTACTTGGTAGCATACCTGAGGATCAATGCTGTTACATCACACATAGCTTACTGATTTGGCTATCTAGTTATATTACCTTGTCATTTCTCATCTATAATCCAAATTGTAGTGTATCAATTATTTGGAAAACTAGAATATTAGCTCATTGCCTAGGGTCAACACAAAACTCAAGGCTACCAGCCCAAACTTGTGTTAGAAGTGTCTCTCTCCAAAGAAAATAACCCATCTGTAAAACACTGCCAATAAATATCTCTCAATAGAACCTAAGCTGTGAATATGTAAGAAAAATGGTACTGTGCGTGTATCAGCCATTTGTCATCATTTGAAGTGATGTTGGGAAACAGGAGAGGGCCAATAAACTGAGTTAAACAATGTCAAACCCAACAACACCACTTTAGTGAGTTTATGTTGTTAGAATCACAGTTTGGAACTTCCAATCCTAGATTTGAGAATGTTATAATTAGCTTGCTGTGTTATAAAGAGGTTCCGGTGTATAACAATATATTTATTATTATAATTATAAATATTAATATATTGTACACAGAAGGAATAAGCTGCCAGAGTCACTGTTTATTCACATAAATATCTCCTCACAAGGGCAACAGGTCTACAGTATAGAATAAAGGCTGGAAATAAACTTGATGACTAAATATTTACATATTAACCCACTATCTTTTCCCACTGGCTGCCTACACTGTCCATAGATACCTAAGTCTTTGGGTCATTGAAATTCCAAGTTTTTATAGATTAGATGATAAAAACCATAGAGTATCTTGTACCCAAGATAGTGGACATTGCGACTGCTGTGATGGAGATGCATGGAGACATCTGAGGATCTTCATTGGACACGACAACATAAAAACTGTGGTGGTAATAGTTAATCAGCAAATTGTGTTGGTTCCTCTGTGTGCTGCTGCTTTCCAAGATGGGGTTTCAGATGTTGTACACTAGCTGGAAGTTTACTTATGGAAATATTATAACTTTAGATATTATAGTGTTGGGGTTGTGTAGATTGGGTGTGGGATTATGAGAATAGAGAGCTGACAGGGAAAAAATATTAAATATTATTAATAAAATAACCTCCATCTGATAAATTCAGGTTTTGATTAGTGTCCCTTTATTATGGTTATGATAATTTCTGAATGGTTGCAAGGTTTTCCCACTATGTACTAAGTGCAATTCTCAGCCTGCAACCCCAAGACATATTATTGACTGTATTGACCCATCCATTGATGAGCTCTACTCTTTCCCGGCAGACACCATAAAAAATCTCAAGCTTTACAAGCTTGATACCTTAGTGTGATTGAGTGGAGATAAGAAAGAAGAAGATGATAATTTCTCCAACTTTTTATTAAGGTCCCCTTACTATTAAGGTCTCAGACCTCTGAAGATACAGTACAACCTCCCTGTAAAGGACACCTAATTGCAGAGCCAAAGTGTTCATTAGGCAGAGGTATCCTTTGTGGAGAGGTGTCTGCTAGCGGGGTGTCCGCTGCAGGGAGGTTCTACTGTATTACTATATAGAGATTCTACTCCATAAAATTCCAGGCATAATTCTGCTGAGTATGTTATCTATCACCTGTGTGACACAATGAACAATGTCAGGATGGTTGGTATCAATTATGTGTCATGTTGAATCACACTGTGGGATCACAATCCCAGCATCGCTCTTAGCGTAAGTTTCCCTCTCTATAAACATAGTGATTAGGGTAATGGATAATTTGGCAAGATTGGAAAAAAAATGTTATCCTCAAATTTATAAAAACATCACAAATGCATGAGTTGAAAAAAAAATGAATTTAAAAATATTTAACATTCTATAAACCATAATTCTTAAGAAAATATTTTAAAACCTGGTGTACAGTTTAGAATCACCTTAATTCAACACTTTTTACTTTAACCAACTCTAATTCAACTTTCCAACATTCTGAAGGATGTTAAATAGGTTTTTTTTTTCCCTGCTATCTACCTATTTAAAAATTCTGGCCAAAGTGTTCTTTTCCACAAGAAATATGAGTGCTGGCCAGAATTGGTATCGAATCTAAATTGTATCTAATCATTTAAGATAAGTTCTAGAGATATTGATGATATAATTAGGATTTTTAAAATGCTTATTTTTATGACTCTTTCTAAAGTTGTAGAACACCTACAGCCATTCCAGTTAATAGGCAGAAAAATACAATTTACAAAAATATAGTCTAATATAATTTAATACCCTAAGAAAACAGAGCTTTTGGCTGATTTAAAGTTGGTGTGAAGTTTCTAAAGTAACCAAATATTAAATTATTATATATATATGTAGGATTTGATTAGGAAGAAGCTGGCAACACAGAATCAAGAAGAGAAGAAGACGCGCTTACGATGACAACTGAACAATAAGACTTTTTACTTTCTTTTTTAACTTTGTTTTTAAATTGTAAACTCTAAAATAAATCCATTTATATCTACTCTGTTTCCTACATATATATATAT
>CP092866.1:48354403-48409995 GCA_030710605.1 Cordylochernes scorpioides
ATAGAGACATTTAATGCCAAACAGGTGTATTTGGTAGCTAGAATGGATGCAATGATCCAAATCATCTCATCTCACACCCATAAATGGTGTTCCACAGAGATGTTGCTGAGATGTGTTAATGTGTAACAGCTGCGTGGAAGATCATCAAGACCTGGCTGCCCCCAGAGTTGGTGGAGAGAACCAAGTTTGTGAACAAAGTCTCCATCCAGGAGTACATTGACAAAGACTGCCTGACTGAACACATGGGTGGAACCGTAAGTATTGTTGTTTCTTATCCCCTTGTGCAAAGATTACACGAATTCCATGAGTTCATGCTCCTCGAGCTGTTTTATGATAAGCAGTGGCCTCTCCCAAAGGTCCTGTTTAGTGCATCTAATGCAAGCCAAAATGTATTCTGGAGCTGCAGGTGCCAAGCTACATTTTGGGCAAGTGGGGTAGATTTTGTTATTATTTCTATCTTCAATGGCTTGAGATGGCCTGTTCTAAATCTTGTTAGTGTTATTTGATGCTGTCTATTTCTGATTCAGAGATCCTCCTGGGTTCACTCCACTGTACCAACTATGCTTAGGTGGGATCCTCCAGTTCTTGTTTATTTTTGTTTTGGCTACTGTTTCTATTTCTTTAAAAGTAAGTTTTTTTTTTCTGTGGCAAGGGTTATTTTGTGCCTGTAAGTATTGTACATTGTCTAGGTGTGTTTCCTATGGATTTTTTTTTTTATAAGTGAATTTTTTGGTACAATTTGGATTATAAAGCACAATAACAACGCTGTTACAAAAATTTTGCATACTATTTATTTGAATTTGGTCTTATTACCATGTAATTTTTTAAAATTATTCCTAGTACATGTGGTACAGGCCATGATAATCATGGTTGGTAGAAGTTGGCAACTGCTTTTACTGTAAGTGCACCACATGTCTACACATGTGAAAAGCAGTTCGATTTTGCATTTGCAAATATGCAGAGCCCCGTTTGGTTACTTTCACACGCTGGTGGGGTTGGAATTTTGCAAGGATCGGGGGGCCATTGGAGCATTTTTTTTTTAATTAGAAAAAAGTGCCCAATGATTTGATCCCAGGTCGTAGTGGTCGAAAACCAACAGTTCAGACCACCCTTCCACCAACCCCCCGCCTTGTAAATATCATATTTGTTTATGATTCCAGACAATTTGTGCTATGCCTGTCCCAGTTACCAATGAATATGTTGATATGGTGAAAGTTTTCCTAGACAATATGTATATTTCATAAATAGAATGGCAATGTGTGTGTTGAAGAGATAAATAGAATCACTTAAGTTTAGTGGTGTTTTAAGCCAGTTCCCAGCCAGATATAACCTGGAGTTTTGCTAGAACTTTCCAGTATGTTTGGGTAGAGGACAATCAACAAACACTTGTTTCTTCCTCTTTCCTAAAGGTTGTTTTGATCCCTCACGTGGGGGTTTGAAAGGTAAACAGGTGTTTTGTACAACTTACTTTGTCTACCGGGATGGGTGGACTTAATTGTTGTTGTTTCTTATCCCTTTGAGTGAAGATTACATGAATTCCATGAGTTCATGCTCCTCCGGCCCATTAGCTCAGTTGGTTAGAGCATCGTGCTGATAACGTGGGTTCGATCTCCCCATGGGCCATTTTTAAGGGATCGGTGGAAGGATGGTCTAAACCGTTGGTTTTTGACTGCTACGACCCAGGTTCAATCCCTGCATTGGGCACTTTTTCTGATTTAAAAAAAAAAAATGCCCCAATGGCCCCCGATTCTTGTAAAAGTCCAACCCCACCAGGGAGTGAAAGTAACCAAATGGGGTTCTGGCACATTTATAAGTGCAAAGTCGAACTGCTTTTCACATGTGTAGACATGTTGTGCACTTACAGTAAAAGAGGTCGCCTTCTTCTACCCACCATGATTATCATAGCCTGTATCACATGTACTAGGGATAAGTGAAAAAAAAAAAACTCTTCGAGCCTCATGGAATGGGGTGTAGGAGTGCAGCTTTCTTTGATCATGGCACCATGATCCAGGCACACTTGAACTCGACTCTAGACAGCTCCACTTCAATACCCAATTTGTAGAAGCATTTTTTTTTTCAAAACAATAAATTTTAATTCTGCATTGTAACCCCTGATTCTTGTACAAGCAACCACACCTGTGAATGCAAGTAGCCAAGCATGACTCTTATAAGTGCAAAAGTCAAACCTCTACATGTGAAGGCATGTGATGTGGTGTACTTTAAAGTACAATCAGTCACACATTCTCTTCTCACATGAATATCATGGTCTGTATGCTTGTGTACCTCTGATCAGCAAATAAGTTTTTATTTTTTAAAATGTTTTTTGATGTATTTTTTTCAAAAAATTGAAAATCTTGTTGGTAGCTTCATTGTCATTCTAACCAAGGGAAGTGTAGTTTAGGATCCTGGTCTCTTATTACATGTACTGAAGTATGCTGGAAGGATTTGTTGGTTTACACAGCAACTTCCATCATTAAAGGTGACCAAGACACAGTGGGTGGAAAATTTCTTTCCCTTTCTCTACAAGAACCTTCCAACCAGCAAAATAATGTTTGCATACACTAAATGTGTAAGAAAATAAGGCCAAATCCAAGTGGATTTGGTGTTATTTCTTGTAGTTATAATCAATAATCCAAATTGTGCCTTATCATAAATGTGCAAGACAATTTTTAATTAAGGAACTTAATATTTTGTATACCATTTTGTATTTTTTAAAAATTATTTTTTAAAGTCTTAAACAATTCAAAAAGACTGCCTAAAGAAGATAAATGAATCAGAATTGAATCGTGGGACCCATATTGATTATGCTACATGTTGTATCTTGGGTTTGTTCCAAAGACCCCGTTAAAGATTAAATTTTAAGAACAGAAAAAAAAAGGATAGGAAAAAACAAGCTGATATAGTACATTGGTAAGATTACTGACATCAATTTGTATGGCTCTTTTATTTCTCCTACATTCTGTTTTCTTGGGTTGTCATTCTGTGCTGCTGGAAGAGTAAGGTGTGTGTGAAGTGTGATTTCAAAAGAGGTAAGAGAAAAATAGATTTAAAAAAACAGCAAGTTGCACTAATAAAATATGCCAGCTAATAAAATAATTTTAAATTAATACAATAAAAAAACCTCCATGAGAGGACACTCATGCTAGAGGACACCTCTCTATAAAGGACAGTTTCTATCGCCAAAATTACCATTTTTACTAATCAGCAACTCTCCAGTAAGAGGACATCTCTCCCTTAAGAACACTTTGGCTCTGCAATTATATATCTTTTACAAGTAAGTTCTACTGTGCCAGGTTGTTAAAATGTAACAACCTCAATGAGTATATTTAGAAAAAAAATATATATATATGATAAGTAATTTATATGTAATGTTTCTCTGGAACTATGTTTTTTGGATTTAGTCTTAATGTCTTGTTGTTCTTTTCTATACCCCACAATTGACCTAGTTTATTTAACTAGTTAGGTGTTATCTTTTGACTGTGTTTCTTCTGACAAGGGCCATTAGCCCAAAACCATGGTCACTTCTCATGGGTCATGGTGGACACTTCTCAGTTTGCCAAAGCTGGTGTTGTTGTGGCTTTGTCACCGACCCAAAGCCGCTAGCTTGCAGGAACGGTCAATAGATGGCATTTAGTTTTGATGTTTATTTTGATGGGAGAGATGCCCTGTGCTTTTGTAGATATATTGACCCCATTTCATGTGTAAGACTAGATGAAGGAAGCTACTCATTTTAATAGCCTCTCTCATAACAGCAATTTGGGTTTAACATCATAATCCTAAAGTCCCAAGTTTTAATTGTTTCAACCATATTTGAGCACCATGCACTTGTGGACAAAACTTAAAGAAGTGGAAAGCTTTAATGCCTCTGGTTGACTATTTTTTGAAGGAGACAGAGGCAATTTGTTCACGTATGGTAATCACATGTGTCTTCCTTCAATAAAAGTCACTATGTATTAAATATCTTTCAGAGTTATTGTCTGAATCACGATGTACATGCTAAAAGACACAACTTCTTTAAGTTTGTTTATTCATGAGTGTAAAAGCATGGTCCTCACTATACATGAAAGGTGTATTGAATGTATCTTTGATAAGGTACAATTTGGATTATAGATTATAAACACAAAGGTAATAAGACCAAATCCAAATAAATAAATAGTGTGTGACGTTTCAGTAACAGCATTGTTACCATCTTCAGACAAAAGTACTGAATGAGAAATTTTACCACAGCATGTTTTAAATAGTTGTTTACACACTTGATAACAGTAACTATTTAAAACATGCTGTAGTAAAATTTCTCATTCAGTACTTTTGTCTGAAGATGGTAACAACACTGTTACCAAAACGTCACACACTATTTATTTATTTGGATTTTGTCTTATTATCTTGTGTGTGAATGTATCTTATTTGTACAAACTGTTCATGTCAATACCTTTATAGCTGATGAAGGAATGGTGTGTGATTGCAGGTGAGATTCACAGAGACCCCCAACATGCTGAACTACAAGTTTGAGGATAAAGTAGGTACCGTTCAAGCATGACTGCCATGACACTACTAACCCTCTGTTTACATATCTTCTTTCTTCAACTCTCTATGTCACCAGAGTATTTCTATATTTTGTAGCTTTATTGACAATTTTTTTTTTTGCCTTTTTTTATAAGCGTTATATATATTTATGCTATTTTTTTTTTATTTTTTAAAGATTTTTTTTTTTTTGTTGTTTTTTTTCTGTGAAACAAATTTTTTTTTTCTTATAGTCTCGGAACAAATGTACATAGTCCCTTTATACGTGCCATTATTCCTACTTGACTGTTATAGATATTAGTGTATGCCAAAGCAGCTATTAACATGGTAGCTTGTTTGTTTGGAGGTTACCTTAGTTATCCCCTTACAATACCTGGATCTAGTCGGCACTCAATAAAATAATACTTATATTGCATGCTTCTTCACCTAACTTTCTAGTCACTAGTCTTTTAGTCTTAGAGTATACTAACACTATACTACTCTATTATCTTATTATACTAAAATCTAGCCCTTACTACAGCTACAAATTAAAAGGTTGTATCAGCCCATTGACATCTCTACTCTCAAGATTTTTTTCAAGGTGAAAAGACCAAATAATTAAATTCTATGTAATGTTTCAGATGTTGTTGCCATCTCAGGAAAAATACACTCATGGACAACACTTAAGGAAGTTGTACCTTTTAGCATATATATCAGGATTCAGACAATAACTCTAAAAGATATTTGATACACAGTAACCTTTATTGAAGACGTGAGATAACCAAGTGTGAACAAAATTGCCTATATCTTCTTCAAAAAAATAGTCAACTGGTGACATCAAATATTTTCCACTTCCTTAAATTTTGTCCATAAGTATACTTCATTCAATACTTTTGTCTGAAAAAGGTAGCATCACTGTCATTGAAAATGCCCCATATAATTTAGTTATTTGGTCATTTTCACCTTGTCTTTCTATTCGACTAATTTCTATTACACTTCATCACAGCTCTATTGTGATATGGCGGTAACATATGGAGATCCGAGTTAAAAATTACAAGGTATAATAAAACACATGATAATAAGACCAAATCCAAATAAATAAATAGTGTGCGATGTTTCTGTAACACCGTTGTTACTGAAATGTCACACATTATTTATTTATTTAGTCTTATTACCATGTTTTTATAATCTATAATCCAAATTGTGCCTTATATCAGGGTATAATAAGACTAAATCCACAAATGAGAAATTTATATTCAATATTACCATTTCTCTAGTAATTTTGTCAGAAGTTGACAACAAACCTGTTAGTCAAATGTCACATATAAATTTTATTATATGGTTAGCTTTTCTTCTTAATTATGGGAGAAATCTAATTAGAAATGCAAACATATTACTCCAATTACCAGTGGTTCCAATTAACAAATGTAATATTTTAAAAATTACATCTCACAAATGTGCCCATTAATGATCCAAATAGTTGGTAATTAGGGGCTATACCTTCACTTTTGAACATATTTTTTTGGTGTAACTTATCCCAAGTACATCTCAGGGTGGGTAGGTAGTGACTGCCTTTTTTGTCGGTGGAAGGATAGTCTAAACCGTTGGTTTTCGACTGCAATGACCTGGGTTCGATTCCCGCATTGGGCACTTTTTTCTGATAAAAAAAAAAAAATGCTCCATGATTCTTGAAAAAGTCCAACCCCACCAGCGAGTGCAAGTAATCAAACAGGGCTCTGGCATATTTGTAAGTGCAAATATCGAACTGCTTTTCACATGTGTAGACATGTGGTGCGCTTACAGTAAAAGCAGTCGCCTACTTCTACCCACCATGATTATCATGGCCTGTACCACGTGTGATAAGCAAAAAAAAAAGTTTTCCCTTTCAAAGTGTACCACTGCCCTGTTAGGTTACTTGTACTCACTGGTAGAAGGGACTTGAGCAAGAATCTGGGGCCATTGAAGCACAAAAGTTTCCAATGTGGTGTTTGAAAATCTACAATGTGTATATTCCTCCACACCAACCAGCACCCTAATCTATTGTGTCTGTGTTTGTAGTAGGCCAATTTAAGTTTTAATTTAGGTTAAGTTTGGTAGAGTTAGGTGTGGAGTGAATAAATTAAGGACATTGAATCCTAGACAGCAGGGATCCTTGAAGTTCCCTACATCTTCCTTCTATTACTCAAATGCTATACAAACTTGAGAGAGTAAACACAAAGTTTTACTGATCCAGGCAATATTTTTTTTTGTCTATTATTATATTTTTCAAAAAGAACTATGGTATCTTTTATTATTTGAAAATATAATTTAGTACTATTTAATACTTTTTCTCTTTCTCAAAAATAAATTCTATAGATTTTTAAAAATGTAATTTCATATATAAATATAATCGAATTTAGCTTTTTATAGATCATTAGTTTATTTTTATTATGTCATTGAAGTAATGGATACAAGAAAAGAACAAAGAAGTAACTGAAGAAAATTTTAGCTACTTTCTATCATTATGACTGAAATGAAAGGAATGGGAGGAATTCTTAATGGAAAACCAATTTGAATCTATGAAACCCACACTACTATGATACTTGTTTGTTCTTTAGTCTAATCTTCGGAGAGGATTTCAAAGAAAATATACATTCAGTTAATGGTTAAAATGGATATTGCTTCGTAGGGACATATTGGGAGAAAAAAGATGGTATCAACACTGAGGAAACTAAAATATATTTGCAGTTTATAGTTAAAATGGATACAGCTTCATTGGGAGAAAAAACACTGAAGAAAAGAGTTAAAAGATTACAGGATAATCAGGTTAAAACCTCTCTGATGTTCTTGTGCTTTTAACATTTTCTCCTTTATAAAAGGAGGCTAAGATCACCAATCTAACACTTTTAGTTATTTTGCTAAACAATATTTTTATTAATGTCACTTTGGTGCAACAAGGTCTCTGTCTCACTGAAGAGCTTTGACAGAAGTAGTTTTTGCTGTTTTATGAGAGGAACTCCAGGCCAATGTATTCATGTCTATGATATTTAATGTTTATACCTCCTCTCACAGCCACGCTGTTTATTTGACAAATTTGGGGAAAACATTTGTTCTCCTTTTTTTTTTTTTTTTAATCAAGGTAATATACCAAATTCAAATAAATAGTGTGTGACGTTTCAGTAACAGTGTTGTTACCATCTTCAGACAAAAGTACTGAATCTGGTCTTCTCCATCACTGCCCATCATTCAGTACTTTTGTCTGATTAACTCTTTTACCGAATCAGCACACT
The DNA here is from genome assembly GCA_030710605.1 of Cordylochernes scorpioides. NCBI lineage: Eukaryota > Metazoa > Arthropoda > Arachnida > Pseudoscorpiones > Chernetidae > Cordylochernes > Cordylochernes scorpioides. The sequence continues at coordinate 48,362,173 of CP092866.1, forward strand.
ATTTATTTATTTGGATTAGGTATTTTTACCTTGTGTTTCTGAGATAAGAAAGAAGAAGACCTTGTGTTTCTAATCAATAATCCAAATATTGCACCTTTATCATTTTTAAAAAATGACACTAAATGAACTTGGAAAGTTGGAAACTCCTGTATACTCTAGGAACTTGGCCTAATTAAAAACAAATGAATTAATCCCAGGTCATCAAAATTTGATTCCAGATCCAAATCCTTAAGTGGAAAAAATAAAGTTGAATATAATATTTTAAACATCCTATTGTTTCTACAATGTAAAAATACCAAATCCAAAACTTGATCAACGTGTGATGTTTAAATAAAAAATACATATAGATTAATAACTTTAGATTTTTGTCTTTCTACTTTTAAAATATTATTTAGAGAATCCAAATATAACATCATCAATATTACTATTTTGAAGAAAATTGTAAAGCTCTTCACAGCTCTATTTTTAAAATGGTGCCATGTTTACATGTTCTAAATTACTTGGTAGCATACCCGAGGATCAATGCTGTTGCATCACACATAGCTTACTGATTTGGCTATCTAGTTATATTACCTTGTCATTTCTCATCTATAATCCAAATTGTAGTGTATCAATTATTTGGAAAACTAGGATATTAGCTCATTGCCTAGGGTCAACACCAAAACTCAAGGCTACCAGTCCAAACTTGTGTTAGAAGTGGCTCCAAAGAAAATAACCCATCTGTAGAACACTGCCAATAAATACTTCTCAATGAAACCTAAGCTGTGAATATGTACGAAAAATGGTACTGTGCACGCATCAGCCATTTGTCATCATTTGAAGTGATGTTGGGAAACAGGAGAGGGCCAATAAACTGAGTTAAACAATGTCAATGTCCCTCTTTAAAAATCCTGAGTTCAACTGACCCGTTTGATGGACCTCAGCAATGGTCCCACTCCAGGAATACAGAGGAGCTGTGTCTGTACTCATGTTAGAGTCGGCAGCAAAGGCTTCCATGTTAGGAACAGCCTCAAATTACAGGCAAACTCAGACTTTCACTAAAGTGTGCCTGGATCATGGTGCCATGATCAACGAAAGCTGCACCCCTATACCCCATTCCATGAGATCATGAACTCATGGAATTTGTGTAATCTTTACACAAGGGGTTTAAGAAACAACAACAAACAATGTCAAACCTAACAGTACCACTTCTGAGTTTATGTTGTTAGAACTGAAGTTTGGAGCCTTCAACCCTAGAATTGAGAATGTTCCAACTAGCTTGCTGTGTTATAAAGAGGTTCCGGTGTATAACAATATATTTATTATTATAATTATAAATATTAATATATATTGTACACAGAAAGAATAAGCTGCTATAGTTATTGTTTATTCACATAAATATCTCCTCACAAGGGCAACAGCTCTACAGTATCAAATAAAGGCTGGAAATAAACTTGATGACTAAATATTTACATATTAGCCCACAATCTTTTCCCACTGGCTGCCTAAACTGTAATTCAGATACTTAAGTCTTTGGGTCATTGAAATTCCAAGTTTTTATAGATTAGATGATAAAAACCGTAGAGTATCTTGTACCCAAGATAGTGGACACTGTGACTGCTGTGATAGAGATGCATGGAGACATCGGAGGCTCTTCATTGGACACGATAACAACATAGAAACTGTGGTAGTAATAGTTAATCAGCATATTGTGTTGGTTCCTCTGTATGCTGCTGCTTTCCAAGATGGGGTTTCAGATGCCGTACACTAGCTGGAAGCAAGAAGTTTACTTATGGAAATATTATAACTTTAGATATTATAGTGTTGGGGTTGTGTATATTGTGTGTGGGATTATGAGAATAGAGAGCTGATAGGGGAAAAATATTATATATTATTAATAAAATAACCTCCATCTGATAAATTCAGGTTTTGAATAGTGTCCCTTTATTAAGATCACCTCACTATTAAGGTCTCAGACCTCTGAAGATACAGTAGAACCTCCCTGTAAAGGACACCTAATTTCAGTGCCAAAGTGTCCTTTAGGGAGAGGTGTCCTCTTATTGGAGAGTTCCTAAATTGTAAAAATGGTAATTTTGCAAATGAAAACTGTCCTTTGTAGAGAGGTGTCCGCTGCAGGGAAGTTCTACTGTATTACTATATAGAGATTCTACTCCATAAAATTCCAGGCATAATTTTGCTGGGTAGGTTATCTATCACCTGTGTGACACAATAAACAATGTCAGGATGGTTGGTATCAGATTATGTGTCATGTTGAATCACACTTGGGATCACAATCCCAGCATTGCTCTTAAAGTAAGTTCCCTCTCTATAAACATAGTGATTAGGGTAATGGATACTTTGGCAAGATTGGAAAAAAATGTTATCCTCAAATTTATAATAAAATCACAAATGCATGAGCTAAAAAAAAAATAATTTAAAAATATTTAACATTCTATAAACCATAATTCTTAAGAAAATATTTAAAAACCTGGTGTGCAGTTTATATCCACCTAAATCAACCATCTTTCAACACACATTCTTTCTAAATCAACACTTTTTACTTTAACCAACTCTAATTTAACTTTCCAACATTCTAAGTGATTAAGTATTAATTTATGCCTAACTGGCCTCATCCTTATTGTTTGTGGAAGAGCATTGCTCGATGCAAATATTTAAATGTAATTCTCCTGTCCTAAAAGCTTATGCCCATAGTTTGCTTGAATACCATTTCTAATATTCCACCTTTCAGTGCAGCATATAAAAGCAGAATGATCCAATACAGTATTAGACATCTAAAAAAGTGGTCTGGTAGATTAAATTGGCACAACCTCTTGGAGGTTTCACCACTGATAAGCCAAGCCCTCACAATATTTTTTCATGGCAGTAAGGACAGTGGAAGTTTGATTTATTTATGAAAAGAAACATTCGCGTCTCAACGTTTTTCCTGCTCTCTACCTATTTAAAAATTGTGTATTAAAGTGTTCTTTTCCACAAGAAATATGAGTGCTGGCCAGCCCTCTTTAAGATAAATTAAAAACACAAGCTAATAGGACCAAATCCAATGTGTATCAAATCTAAATTGTATCTAATCATCCTATATACAGTTACGAGCGTCATTCTTCATCTCCTAATCATCTCTGTCACAGTTTGCTTTTTTTTTTTGGAATGGCACCCTCCTATTGGTTGGCTACGATCACGCCACGATTGCCCCCCCCCCCCCCCCCCCCATTTCTGTAACTATTGTGTTGGAGCGGGTCGCTCCTTAAATAAATGCATATATTAGTTAATAACTAAATGGAATCCTCTCTTTCTTTTTCCCAGTATGAGACGCCTACGGAAGCCAACAGTACATAGACAGATAAAGCACATTGGCTATAGTTATTAACTAATATATGCATTTATTTAAGGCGCCAATTTATAATTGTAACAAATAGTATTTGAATAAAAACATTCAATCGGGTAAAACACGGGCGTTGCCCGGGTCATTCGGCTAGTTTAAGATAAGTTCTAGAGATATTGCTGATATAATTAGGATTTTAAAAATGCCTATTTTTATGACTCTTTCTAAAGTTTTTGAACACCTACAGCCATTTCAGTAAATAGGTGGAAAAATACAATATACAAAAATATAGTCTAATATAATTTAATACTCTAAGAGATATCAGAGCATTTGGCTGATTCAAAGTTGGTGTAAAGTTTTTCTAGAGCAACCAAATATTAAACACAAAGTAATAAAGACCAAATCCAAATAACTACTGTGTGTATGCACTAACTATGGCTGCAATGCCATAGTAGTGAATTTTTAGCTATAAAGTTTTATTTTAACAGCAAATAACTAATTTTGTGGTCAAATTTTGATTTAAAAGAAAGGTTCAAATTATTGTGTTGAATTATCATTGATTGGATTAAAGAAGTTAAACTGTATACAATAAAACTCTCAGATACAGTCTTGTTTATTATAGTTCCTTTTATGAAGGTCAAGATCATTGAACCAAATTTTTTATGGAACTACTTGATAGGAAAGCCAAGAATTAGTCCCAAGTAGCTTAATCTTCCCAATTAACTTTTTTTGGAGGGGGGAGAATAGGGAGCTTAAGAACATTTTAAATAGACCCATTTGTTATCACAGGTTTGCAGATTTTGACAAATTACAAAATAAAGGTATAATATTTAGTTTGTTGAGGAAGAGCTTGTCCGAAAGCTACTTTATACAATTAATTAAAAAGAGTTGCGGCATCTTATACCCATTTGTTATTTGAACACAACACATTATTAAAAAAAGACCCAATGGTATCAAATCATATTATTAATTAAAATATAGTACAGTAGAACCTCCATGAGAGGACACTCACACTAGTGGACATCTCTCTACAAAGGACAGTTTTCATTTGAAAAATAACCGTCTAAATACACATTTATCATTGTTATGACACTCTTGTTTTACTTGATTTTGGAAAACAAGGAAAATTTCCCTAGCATGTTCTGACCATGGGGATACTTAATTAAAAAGGATGTTGTTGTTGGGTCCAATGAAGAGCCTTAGATATCTCCATACATCTCTATCACAGCAGTCGCATGCCTCAATGGCCCCCGATTCTTGCAAAAGTCCAACCCCACCAGCGAGTGCAAGTAACCAAACGGGGCTCTGGCACATTTGTAAGTGCAAAGTCGAACTGCTTTTCACATGTGTAGACATGTGGTGCACTTACAGTAAAAAAGCAGTCGCCTACTTCTACCCACCATGATTATTGATCTGTGATATATTATTACTCTACTCTGTATTATTTATCATCATCTTGTAAACAACGAGATACGTGCAATAGAATGTGTACGAGTGTAAGAATTGTAAATAGAATAAAATAATTATAGTAGCTTAAAAATAGTGTATCTTTTATTTATCTTTATATATATATATATATAGTGCGATTTCTTACAAAATAATTTTCACCATTAATATTTAACAATTAATAGAAACGTATCAAATGGCGACGAAGAATTAACGTAAGTATGGCCACCACTAATTTAAATTATCCAAGGTTTCGTGAAGGTGAAGATCTAAATTGTTATTTGGAACAATTAGAAGAATGTTTTAAATTGAACAAAACATTAGAAGCAGACAAAGTATCTGTGTTATTAACGTCTATTGATGTTAATGTTTATAAGACTTTGCGCGATTTGTTGGTACCCAGAAGGCCAAGTGACCTTAAATATAAAGATTTAGTAGAGGTTTTAACCAACCATTTATATCCAATAAAAAATAAGCACTATGAAAGATATTTATTTCACAAGATTGTACAAAAAGAAAATGAGCCTGTGGGAAAATTTGTTTTGAGGCTTAAATCTCAGGCAGACAAGTGCAAATTTACTGACATAAATGAAAATTTGTGTGATCAATTTGTAAGTGGTTGCTTCGATGAAGCTACGCTTAAAAGGCTGCTAAGTGAACCATTTTTAACGTTTGATAGTGCAATAAATATTGCAAATTCTGTAGAGGCAGCGAAGTCACAAGTAAATTTGATGAAAAATCCTGGTCATGATATTGATAAGTTGAAAGCCAGATCTAAAAATTTTAAATTCCCATGTAAATACAATAATCCTTGCAAAATTTGTGGAAAGTCTAACCACGATACGAAGTTATGCAAATTTAAAAATGCTCAATGTTATATTTGCAATAAGAAAGGGCACATTGCTCCAGTATGTTGGAATAAAAAATCGGCCCAAAATTCTGGAATGAATAAACCCAATCAGAATAAATTGAATACTATTCAGTGCAACACATTAGAAAACGCACCAAAAATAATGGTAAACGTTAAAATTGAAGATGCAGACACTATAATGGAGGTTGACACTGGTGCAGACGTGTCTGTAGTTTCAAAGAAATTTTTTCTTACAAATCTCAAAAATGTCACTCTAGAGAAATACAGTGGACATTTGAAAAGTTTTTCAGGAAATTTGATTCCAGTTTTTGGAAAATGCTTGGTAAATGTTAGTTACAAAAACTATCAGGAAAAACTACCCCTAATTGTGACAGGCCAGTTTAATAACCAAACGCCGTTACTGGGCAGAAATTGGATAAGAATTTTAAAAGCTGATTGGCCCAATTGCGTTTTTGATATCTGTAATAATATAAATGTAATTTCAAATTTAGAACTGTTTTTAGAAGTATATAAGAGAGTATTTGAAAATAAAGATTTACCAATTCAGGGCATTAAAGGTTCAATATCATTGAGGCCAAATGCAAAGCCCAAATTTTTTAAATTTAGACCAGTACCCTTTTCCATTAAAGAGAAGATAGACAAAGAACTAGACAGACTTGAAAAAAGTCAAATAATTGAAAAAGTTAATGCTAGTGATTGGTCTACGCCTTTAGTAACGGTAATAAAGTCAAATGGAGAACTACATTTGTGTGGTGATTTTAAAAATACTTTGAATAATTGCATTGAAGATGAGAAATATCCATTACCTACTATAGAAACTATGTTGGGAAATCTAGGAGGAAACAAGATTTTTACCAAATTGGATCTCTCCTCCGCATATCATCAAATTGAAATGGATGAAGCATCAAAAAATCTGCTAGTGGTATCTACCCATAGAGGACTTTACCGATATAATAGATTGCCTTTTGGCATCAGTCCAGCTTCAGCCATTTTCCAGAGGTGTATGGACAGCCTTTTTTATGATGTTCCCAACACGGTGATATACTTAGATGATATTTTCATTGGTTCTAAAGATGAACAAGAACATTACAGAATTCTAAAATGATCTTCGATAAATTGAAAGAGCTAAATTTCACCCTTAATAAAGAAAAATGCTTATTTTTAAAAAAAGACATTTGTTTTCTAGGTCATATTATAAATGAAGATGGTGTTAGACCAGATTCAAAGAAATTGGAAGCATTAGAAAGGTGTAAAAAGCCTTTCGACAAAACATCATTGAAGAGTTTTCTAGGGATGTTAAGCTTCTATTCAAAATACATACCTAATATGTCAACCTTGGCTGGTCCTCTTTATCAACTCCTAAAGAAGGACAATCGTTGGAAATGGTCTAGCCAATGCGAAAAGGCATTTCTGAATTTGAAGTTAACTCTATTAAATTCCCAGGCGCTTATTCACTATTCAATGAAGCTTCCATTAACTTTAACCTGCGACGCATCTGCCTATGGCATAAGTGGGGTCTTGTGTCATATTGTGGAAGGGGAAGAGAAGCCAATCACCTTTGTTTCCAGAACATTGTCAAGTGCAGAAGTCAAATACTCTCAGACTGAGAAAGAAGCACTTGCTATTGTGTTTGCAACTTCCAAACTGAGACAATACTTGTTTGGGAGAAAATTTGTGTTAAAGAGTGATCATAAAGCTTTAACGACTGTTTTTGGAAACAAAAGACTTCTTTCGCCTTTAATTGCAAATCGCTTGCATAGGTGGGCTTTAGAGTTGTCAAATTTCGATTTCGATATTAGATATACAAATAAAGATACCATGCTCTGTGCGGATGCATTTTCAAGACTTCCACTTGAGGAAATAAATTCAAGGGAAGACAACATTGATTTGGTGACACATGATATATCATTTTTAAATGTAACTCCATTGGACCACCTCATTATTGAAGAAGAAACCAATAAAGATCCGGTTTTAAATAAGCTCAGGGAATATCTATTAGAAGACCCTCAGTTAGCAAAAAAGGATGAAACAATGAAACCATTCCTTTCAAAATTGGAAAATTTTTCTGTACTGCAGGGATGCATTTTTGTTGATTCTAGGGCAGTGATTCCAAGAACCTGTCAAGATCAAATGTTGAAGTTACTTCATCAAAGTCATATAGGAATCAATCGCATGAAATCTCTAGCCAGATCTTCGGTTTGGTGGCCAAAAATGGATAGTCAAATTGAAGAGTTTGTGAAGGAATGTTCTCCCTGTATGCATCATCAGACAGCTCCTCCCGCTGAGAACACACCTTGGCCCAGGACTAACCAACCGTGGCAGCGAGTTCATGTTGACCATTTCTATTTCAGAGGTGATTGTTATTTATTAGTAGTAGATGCAAATTCAAATTGGATTGAAGTATTTCCAGTTAGAGGTACTACTTCGCAAGAAAATATTAAGCTTCTACGGGAGTGTTTCGCCAGGTATGGATTACCGCAATGCTTAGTGTCTGACAATGGCCCCCCCTTCAATTCGATTGAATTTAAGGAGTTCTTACGGAAAAATAATGTATACCACTTAACCTCGCCAGCATATAATCCCTCGTCTAACGGAATTGCTGAAGTTTCGGTAAGAATAATTAAAAAATCTCTGGAAAAGTCGTTGGAAGAATCTCCAAACTCAAATATGGACTGTATTTTACAAAATGTTCTGTTTAATTATAGAAATACGCCTACCTCTTTAGATAAGCCTCCTGTAGAACGTCTCCTAAGTTATGTGCCTAGAACATTTGTAAATTGCTTGAACTCTGAATTTATCCAGAAGACTTTTGGGAGAAATGAGTGTGGAAGGCGACATTTTCAAGTTGGAGATAAAGTGCTGTTTACAAGAGTAATACAAAATAGGCGCAAATGGTTCAAGGCCCAGGTGATACGACGACTAGGTTACAATGTTTATCTAGTAAAGAACCTAAAAGGCACATTTAAAGTGCATGTCAATCAGATGAGGACAGGTTCAGATACCAAATATGCTGAAGATTCTGATTGGACCTTGGACAACGCTGGAGCAGGACCTCACCGACTGGAACAAGACCCTCAAATTTCCACATCACCTCCGCCTAGGAGATCTACCCGACCTCGATGCCCTCCTTGCCGGTTTTCTCCAACTATGAACAATATAAGGAAGGAGGAATGATCTGTGATATATTATTACTCTACTCTGTATTATTTATCATCATCTTGTAAACAACGAGATACGTGCAATAGAATGTGTACGAGTGTAAGAATTGTAAATAGAATAAAATAATTATAGTAGCTTAAAAATAGTGTATCTTTTATTTATCTTTATATATATATATATAGTGCGATTTCTTACAAAATAATTTTCACCATTAATATTTAACAATTAATAGAAACGTATCAATTATCATGGCCTGTACCACGTGTACTAGGGATAAGCAAAAAAAAAAAGAAAACAGCAGTCACAATATCCTCTATCTTGTGTGTGTGTAGCTGCTTGTTCTGGTTATTAATTATATAAGGAATTAGAGAGAGGCAAATGGTATTGTATCAACACAAATTTCTTGAAAAAATAGACACTTCGGCTAATTAAAGTTTTATTTTCTTAATGTTTCAACAAAAATCTTTTGTCTTCATCAGGATAAATAAAAATAAAGCATTTAGCAAGGCATTAAAAATTATTTCAAACAAATGTTAATGTATTTTAAATACAGTAGAATCATTCTCTAAAGGAAAACACCTAGTTGCAGAGCCAAAGTGTCCTGTAGGGGGAGGTGTACTGGAGAGCAGCTAAACAGTAAAAATGGTAATTTTGGAGATGAAAATTGTACTTTATAGAGAGATGTTCTCTTGTGTTGGATTGTGTCCTCTTATGGAAGTTATACTGTACAAATATTATAAAACAGAAAAGTTTTGTGTGCTGATTGGTTGGGATTTAAATTATGCATAAGAATTAAGGATATGCTAAATTATATTTCACAATATAGTTGATTAGATATAAAAGTAAAATTAATACAAAGCAATAACGTGCCATCTATATATAATGAATCAAGACATTATTACGCAAATTTTTCTTTTTTAAATAAATCAAACTTCTACTGTCCTTACTGCGATGAAAAAATATATTGGGAGGGCTTGGCTCATCAGTGGTGAACCCTCCCAGCAGTTTCGCCAATTTTTAATCTACCAGACCGTCTCTTTAGAGATCTAATACTGTATTGGATCATTCTGCTTTTATATGTTACACTGAAGGGTGGAATCTTAGAAATGGTATTATATAAAAGTAAAATATTAAAGTTGGTGTGGGAAGGGGTTGTTGAATCATAAGTGAGATTTTAAAAGATTATTTTTATCAAAAGATATTGAGATATATGAAATGTTACTAATCAATTTTTACCATGACCCCACTCAGCAGAATTCTTTTGCAAGAGCTTCACAGCCATAAATGTTGAAAGGTTGTCAATTGGCTTATAGTTGTTAGCCATGACATGCAGTGGGAATAAAACTTTCCCAAAAATGACTCTCAAGGAACTCAAATTCTTGCATTATAACCAAACATCTCAATGGGCAGTGAAAATATAAAAAACAATAACACTAAATAGATTATGTTTCCTTAGCTGCATGTTACAATATTAACACTAGTGTATGGTAATAAAGCTATTTATAGTTAAACATCCTGTGAACTTGGATAGTCCCAATTTCTCCTGGATCTTTCCTTTCATAGGAGATGTGGTTATATAGTCCAATTCACACCTTTGTGATCTTAAAATCTCAAACTGAACTGACCCAAACTCCAGGATAGGCCAGAATTATCCATGTTCTCAAGGTGTGTCAGTCTATCTTAAGAAGTTCTGCTACCAGGTCTATTAGTATGAAACGCGAAAATTTTCAGTGAATTCAAAAGTTCACCAATTCTATGCAACAAAATATTTTTATTCAAAGTAATTGCCCTGATTAGCTATACACTCGGACCACCTTTCAGGCAATTTTCGAATTCCTTGTCTGAAAAATTCTATTCCTTTTGAGTCGAACCAGTCAACAAGCCATTTTCGGAGTATGTCTTGAGTTCGAAAATTCCTGGTTTTTTAGGGCGTGTCCTAAAGATGTGAAAAGGTGGTAGTCCGACGGCGCTAAGTCTGGTGAGTACGGCGGATGGGGTAAGAGTTCCCAGCCCAAGTCTTTTATGGTGTTTTTGACCACTGAAACGTTGTGGGCTGGAGCGTTGTCATGCTGCAGTATCAGCTTGTTGTGCTTTTCACGCAATTCCGGTCTTTTTTCATTCAATGCCTCTCTCAAACTGTGCATTTGTTGTTCGTAGCGACTAGTATTGACTGTTTCGCCAGGTTTCAGGAGCTTGAAATATACTACGCCGGTCTGGTCCCACCATACGCAAAGCATTGCCTTTTTTCCTAAGCTATTGGGCCTAGGCTTCCGTTTTGGAAATTGGCCGAGCAGGCCCCACGACTTTTGGCGCATAGGATTGCTGAAGTGGATCGATTTCTCATCAGAAGTTACGATTCGGTGCAAAAATGACTTCTTTTCATGCCTGGCGAGCAGCCCTTCGCAGGTTACCAGACGCCGTTCTTGCTGCCTTTCGCTCAACTAGTGGGGGACCTATCTGGAAAGCTTTTGGGTCATTCTGAGGCTGTTTAAGGGAAACAGAAACATGAGACACCTGGAGCTGTTTCGCGAGTTTCTTCTGCGTTTGGGTACTGTCGTCATCCAACAAAGCTTGCAGTTCAGCGTCCTCGAACTTTTGGTGCGGTTTTCCACGTGGTTCATTATCAAGTTCGAAATCGCCACTTTGGAATTTTTTAAACCACCTGTAACACTGTGATTTGCTCAGAGCGTGGTCGCCGTGAACTTCCTCGAGCATTCAGTGGGCTTCAGTGGCATTTTTCTTCCAGTTGAAGGCAAACAACAAAACTTCCCGCAAATGGGCACTTTTTGGCTCGGAAATCACCATTTTCCACAGGCTCCAGAAATTTTACACGATTCGAATTTTTCTAAAACTCCACGCATGCTGATGTCACGTGAGTCAAAAAACAAAATGCCTTCAACAGCGCCACCGTAGGCTCAAAAAAGTTGCACAGCGCCCTCTGGCAGCCATTTTCGCGTTTCATACTTTAGACCTGGTATATTTAGAGTTTATAAAAGTGGCCACACATCAGATAGGTTGTTCTCAGGAAAGAGGTTTTACAAAAGATTATACATTTTGGATTTTATCTATGATCCAAATTGTGTATTGTTTTGCTTTCCACGGGTGTAGAGATGTGGCCCATTTAATTATGTAAGCAGCTTTCTATTCCAGAGATTTTTTGGAGAGAATTTATATACAGTAGAACCTCCCTATAAAGGACACCTAATTGAAGAGCCAAAGTGTCCTTTAGGGAGAGGTGTCCTCTTACCGGAGAGTCACTAAATAGTAAAAATGGTAATTTTAAAAATGAAAACTGTCTTTTATAGAGAGGTGTCCTCTCATGGAGGTTCTACTGTATATCTTTTGATGAAATATAAATTTGTAAATGAAAGGCCCCATATGGAAGTATTATAAGAATTAATTTTGCTTAAGGCCATACAAATTTGTATATTAGACAAATTTAAATTATATGGCAATGGTGAAGATGATCCTATTTTGTAACAAGGTGTTAAAAAAGGGTTAATGGCATGATGGTATAAACTTAATTTCAGACAACAATTACTCAGGGTTAAATCCCATAGTGATTACTTTATAAAAAAATTTAAAAATTCTTCAATGACCCCAGCTTGCATTAGTCTAACCTCATCTGTGATGAAAAAAACTAAAGAGGGCTCCATGTAAATGCAAAGTCTGACTGACATGTGGTAAACTTACTGTGTAGGAGAAGTTACAAACCCCTAGCTACTGTGGTTGTTTCTACCATGTGTATCTGGGATAGGTAACACAGTAACAAGGTTCTAGAAGAGAATGGATATAACTATGGTAGAGTTTCCCATAAGAGAAATCCTAAAAACATGGTTAAACCTGTCACTCCTGGAGGTAGTCTCTCATCAGAAACTATTTCAATTGAAAGACTCCACCTGACTTGACCTGTCAGAATCTCTGGTGAGAGATTGCCTTCAGGAGAGAGGCCAGGTGTAGTTGTGTTTTGTAACAGTCTCTCATGGGAGGCTGGCTCTACTGTATTTCTAAAATAAAGATACTTAGATAAAACTATAAACATTATGATTAAAGAAAGTGATATGGCACAATTTGGATTATAGATCATAAACATAAGGTGATAAGATATAATATATTAATATTTATTTATTTAGATTTGGTCTTATTACCTTGTGATTCACCAAAAAGACATAAAATGTAGCATCCAGTAATTGTCTCTGCAATCACATCTGAATCAAAGAAATTCAAAAGCTTTGGCTCATTCTGAAAGCTCACCTGAAGACTATGGTTGTTAGTAATCAAAGATGGTTCAATTATTGTCTGTAAAATCAAGTTTGGGAAAGAAAAATTACTATAGAATACAATTTATATTACAACAAGGGGTAGCAAATAAAGTCATTTTCATATATTGTATACAGCATTGTTAGACAAGATTACTGCAGACTTCCAGTTTGAGGATATAACATGCCCAATACTGATATAAGGTACAATTTGGATTATAGATTATAATCAAAAGGTAAAAAGATCTTTTGATGCACAATACTGTTAAAGAAGCAACATTTACAGTCAAACCTTGTTATAACATAGAGGAGACAGAGATTTGTTATAACCACAGTTAAAACATTTGGAACTGTTGCTGTAATAACCATATTATAAAAGGAGCTGTTATAACAAAGTTATATTTTCAATGCCTTTTTTTATTTGGTCTAGATACCTTGTAATTGCCAAAGTCATTAAGTGGAACATAGTTGCTGCAATCTTGATGAATAGGAGTTTTTTTAGAATTTCTTAGTCTTACATTTCCAAATCTGTATGTTGAAGTTATAATTTCTAAGAGCTTATATGTAATACTAGATTGTAAGACTATGTAAAGAAATGGTTATCAATGTCACCCCACCAGTAAATTCAAATAATAAAAAAAGGAGCTTACACACTTTGAGTACAAAGTTGAAACCATTCTATATCCATAAAATGGGGATAAATTTACTTTTTAAGCAGATTTCCATGGAAATGGCACACAGATGAAACACAGTCAAAAGATAACACCTAAATATTTAAATAAACTAGGTATAATAAAGGTTAATTGTGGGGTATAGAAAAGAACCACAAGAGACATTAAGACTAAATCCAAAACATAGTTCTAGAGAAACGTCACATATAAATTACTTATCATTCTAATATTCTAAGAATATTCATTGAGATATAGGTTTGTTACATTTTAACAACCTGGTACAGTAGAACCTACTTGTAAAAGATATCTAATTACAGAGCCAAAGTGTCCTTTAAAGAGAGGTGTCCTCTTACAGGAGAGTTTCTAAATAGTAAAAATGATAATTTTGGCAATGAAAACTGTCCTTTGTAGAGAGGTGTCCTTTAGCATGAGTGTCTTCTCATGGAGAATCTACTGTATTACAATACAGCCTTTGGTTCTAAAGGCCCTTATACCAGTGTCACATAATGATCTTACTTGAAAGTGAAATTTGTATCTGAGATGACACTACATGATATTCTGGGGAAAGAAAGAGTTAGTGGAATTTTATAGTCTCTACAGCATAATTCTAATTTTTTTTTAGTTTCCATTGTTTCAACTGTGGACAGCAACGTGGTTAGAACAACATAAAAGCTTGGTCCCTAGAGATCTTGTTATAACAAAGTTTGACTGTACTGTTCTGGATAGGTTCAATAAGAAAAAGGATTACAAAAAAAAAGAAAACTTAACTAATTGATTTATTTTATTAAGTAATTCTTTTAATAAAAAAAGGTAGACATTTTTTTGCAGATAGGTTAAATGAATATTGTGAAATTTGGGTCGAGTTTAAAAAATGAAGGTTTTTAAAAGCAATGCAATAGAACCTTAATTGAAAGACCTCCGTTTAAACAGTGATATTCTTGGTCTCTACTGGAGGTTGGTCTCCCAATGGAGGTTGGACCAGATTATATATTTTACATAAATGGTCACACATGGAGGTAGCTTATCAGATGAGTCACCCAAGGGAGGTACTATAAGTGCTCTATATCCTGTTAATGTACAATTTGGATTATAGATTAGAAACACAAGGTAACAACACCAAATCCAAACAAATAAATAGTATCTAATGTTTCGGTAACAGTGTCGTTATATCACAACATGCTTTTAAACATGATAAGGCACAATTTGGATTATAGATTATAAACAGTAACTATATAAAAACATGCTGTGATATTTTTTTCTTATTCAGTATTTTTGTCTGATGATAGTATCAAGGCTGTTATACCTTATAAGGTAACGCTGTTACCTAAAATGTCACACACTATTTATTTATTTGGATTTGGTCTTGTTACCTCATGTTTTCTCTATATCCTGTATGGAAAATCAACAGGTTAATTATCACACATAAGGAAACTATATACAGCTCATAAATAAGGACACACACATATGGCATGCTACTTATCAATACAAATTTATATTTCATTTTAACCTCTTCAATTTGACTCTCTAAAGGATCGGAGCTTTTGGTTGAATTAAAGTAGGCATTGAATTAAAGTTTGGTTTGGAAAAGATATGGTTTCATTGCAACATTCACTCCTAGTGGACATTTTTTTATTCTAGGATAACCAAATATATAATTAAAATGATATATTTTGAAAATACTGTTTTAATATATTTTAATTAATGATGTGAATTGTGATACCATGAGACTTTTATATATTTAATTTTTTGTGATGAATGAAAAGGCACAATTTGGATTATATATTATAAACACAAGGTAATAAGACCAAATCCAAACAAAAAATAGTGTTTGATGTTTTGGTAATAGTTTTGTTACCATTGTCAGACAAAATTCAGTACTTTTGCCTGAAGATGGTAACAACGTTGTTACCAAAAGTCACACACTATTTATTAATTTGGATTTGGTCTTATTACCTTGTGTTTAAGTCTTCTTTCTTATCTCCACTCAATCATATTAAGGTATCAAGCTTGTAAAGCTTGAGACTTTTGATGGTATCTGTCGGGGAAGAGTTGAGCTCATCAATGGATGATTGTGTTTAAGTGATGAATAAAATTGAATTAATAAATTTTTTGAACAAAGGAAAAATTACAGATAATATTTTAATCTAGGTGAATAAGTGCAATGGGAAGAAAAGGAATACATTTAGAAAATAAAGAAAAGGTTGAGGAAAAGGCTCCAAGAACCCTCATTATTTACCACAGTAATTAGCAGCTGCTAAATTTAGGTCTAAATCGTCCATCGTTGGTGCTGATATTTTTTGTAAATTTAATTTAAATTCTTACATTTTAAGCATGGTGTGCATATGCTAGCTGTGACCTGCATTTCAAATTATTGCATTTTGAGAAATAAATTTAAATTAAACAAGAATTATCTGTTGTTGAAATTTGATTCGAAAAATTGGTTGAATTATCAATGGTGTTGAATTATTGTTTGGTTGAATTAATGTTGGTTATTTGATAGACTGCAGGTCGGGACATGAAAACATGGTTGAATTAACATGTGTGTTGAATTAACAAGGCTATACTGTATTTAAATTTCTTCTTCACACACACACACATACAAAGCATTTATTTTAAAATTTGAAATCATTGGAAGGCTTGGCTTAACACATACCAATGATACATACACTCTCCCATTGGTTCTGACAATATTGTAGCGTAGTTTATTTATCCTGTTAGTTTACATAATTATAAGTTTCAGATTTTGTTAGATATATTTGTATAGATTGGTTTAGATTGATTTGTTATATAAAAATTTGTGTATCTTTAATTTGGATTTGGTATAGGGTAGTATACTGTTCTTTGGTATTGAAGAATAAAGCTCTATTTCTACCTCCCTCTTTTGTCAACTATTTTTCTAACATGACAATATAGTCTACCAGACTGTTCCAAATATTGCCTCATTCAATTCATATAGAAACATCTGAAGGTTTTTTTTTATGACAGATCTGTAGAACCTCCATGATACTCTCACTAGAAGACACCTCTCTACAAAGGACAGTTTTCATCGCCATTTTTACTATTTAGCATTTCCCTAGTAAGAGGACACCTCTACCTAAAGAATACTTTGGCTCTGCAACTAGGTTCTACTGTAGTAAGAAAATATAGGGCTGTGTTATTTAGACCTCTTTCAATAGTTTTCCCCATTAAGGTATTATACACAACACAACATTGGACAAGACACCACCACAACACACACACAGTAAAACTTCTTTAATTTGAATTCCAGTACACTCTACCAAAAATAATCTACTTATATGAATATTTAATTTTTTATTTAAATAGCCAAAATGATTCAATTTTTAAATTTTAAATAACAATTTGAAGAATTACTCTAGTTTAAATTTGAATGGAAGAATAAGTAAATTATATGCAAGATTCATATGAGGGCCTGAACATATGCCGTGGCTTCCTTCTGGCATCCTAGCAAGTCACAGGGGGCCATGGACTTGGGCACTCAGCTCCATCTAGCATGCCTCAACGGTGTCCAGGTCGGGCTCTGCTGTTGGGAAAATGACTTCCCCTGGCTAGAGACGAGCGATCCCTGTCTGAGCCCTCCACGTGACACCACCAGACTCCGGCCCCAGCGTCTCCAGGTGCTGAAAATTTGGGAGGAAATTTCAAGCATCTTGAATTTAAACCACCGAGTGGCCCCCACGACCCAGCTGCTGGATCTTCCTATCATTGACATCTGTCAGTTCCTCCACCTACCGAACCTTCTGGCCTCTTTGCGCTGGGTCGGCGCTCGAGTCTGGGACCTGAGTGACATCACCATCATCCGCCCTACGCGCTCTGCCATAACTGATGTAGCGGCCTTCGCCACCTTCTGCCAGAGGGTGGTGGCAGAGAACCTCCAGGCGAGCTTCCGGGAGCCCAGTCTGGCCGAGGCTGTTGTCCTGCGCAGGACAACCATGCCGTTCATCAAGATCACCAGCCGCTCGGCCCATCACGCATGGGAACACCCGCACCTTGCGGCCCTGCCTATCACCCGGTTCCTAGAGAGATGGGTGTCCACCGTGGATGTCCCGGCCAGGGTTGACTGGTATTTGCTTCGACATGGTGCTTTCCCGGGACACAATGGAGATGTCACCCTCCCATTGGCCCTGCCTCACCCAGACCATTCAGCATCAGCCTGTCTGTCCTGCCCTGCCTGCGGGTCCGCCCGCCGATGGCTCTTTGGGCCACAGATACTGGGGATGCCAGAATATCAGGCTCCTTGTCCAGGAGGCCTTCAACATCATCGGCAGACTCCCTGACCTACAGGCTTGGATCTTTAGAACCAGCCTTGAAGACGACGAGATAGCCATCCTTTTGTCAGTGAAGGCCAGAATCTACCAGTACTTCGTACGGGTTGGCCTGGGTGTTGGCATTGAATACCCCGTCATTGCCTAAAAGAGGACACTAGTGATGGGAAGACTCCCTGGGTGAAAAAATATATATTGTAAATAGTTCATTTTTTAATCATTATTTGAGAAACTTCCTTTTGAAGTTGTAAATATTGACTAAGGAGTCAATAAATATATTTTAATTGTCAATTGTCACACACATACACAAACAAAGCATTTCTGTTTTTAGAACTTGATATGATATCTTTGGAAGGCTTGGCTCAATACATGCCAATGATACATACACTCTCCCATTGGTTCTGACAATATTGTACCGTAGTTTATTTATCCTATTAGTTTTAATATATAAGTTTGAGATTTTGTTAGATTTATTTGCATAGATTGGTTTAGATTGTCATTGCTATTTAAATTTGTGTTTAATTTTAGGGTAGTATATTGTTCTTTGGTACTGAAGAATAAAGCTCTATTTCTTCCTCCCTCTATCAGCAACTATTTTTATAATGCGACAATATAGTCTACCAGACTGTTCCAAATATTGCCTCATTCAATTCATATAGAAACATCTGAAGGACTTTTCTTTATGACAGGTCAGTAGAACCTTCATGACACTCTCGTTAGAGAACATCTCTCTACAAGGACAGTTTTTATTGCCATTTTTACTATTTAGGGGGGTCGATGGAAGGATGGTCAAAACTGTTGATTTTCAACCGCTACGACCCGGGTTCAATTCTCTCATTGGGCACTTTTTTCAGATAAAAAAAAAAAAAAAATGCTCCAATGGCCCTCGATTCTTGCAAAAGTCCAACCCTACCAACAAGTGAAAGTAACCAAACGGGGCTCTGGCACATTTGTAAGTGCAAATTTGAACTGCTTTTTTTGTGTAGACATGTGTTGCACTTACAGTAAGAGCAGTCGCTAATTTCTACCCACCATGATTATCATGGCCTGTACCACATATACTAGGGATAAGCAAAAAAAAAACTATTTAGCAACTCTCTAGTAAGAGGACATTTCTACCTAAAGAATAGCAAGGCTTAAATAATAAAAGTAGAAACTCTCTTGAATTCATTAGGCGTGGAAGTTGAGTTCAATAAACCCAGTGACTTGGCACCAATGAACTAATCATGTCAAAGGTTGGTTAGTAATCTATCTTCAAGAAACCTCTTTATATACTGTGTTGTCAAGCCATAGCTGAGTTACTTGCAAGATTTATCTCTTCTTCTTCTTTCTTATATCCACTTAATCATATTAGAGTATCAAGCTTGTAAAGCTTGAGATCATGACTGGGTGAAGTAGAATGTGTCTGCCTTTGTCATTAAGACTGTGAGCACTACTCAGTGGCAGGCCGACTTAGCTCCAAAAGAAATGGCCATCTCTGACTTGAGGAACAGACGCCATATGCAGCCGCTCCTAACATGGAGTACAAACGCTGCTCATCCTGTATCCCTGGATTAGGAGCCCTTACAGGGTACTATCAGCCGGGCCAGCTGAGCCCAGGTTTTTAAGTGAACTTGTTACTGCTCCCCCTCCTCATTTTTCATCCGGGCTTGGGAATGGCAAAGGCGGAGTTATCTATAGAGGGTTATCGCAGTGATAATATTCTCCTATCTCCTGATTGGTTAGTAGCCATTCTTTGTATGTGTGTACGTGGTTGGTATTTCATTGCTAGCATAAAAACTTTTGTTTTAGTCTGGTGTTGGTAAACATACCTATAGACATTTCTGTAAGATAAGTTTTTACAAAAGTACTTTTAGCTGGGACAGTTTTTGTTATTTTATTGTTAATATTCCAAGAGGGCTGTAGTTAATTTTATTTGAAAGTTGCATAACATATCTACACTTGCAAAAAAAAAAAAAATCTTGCCTCAAGTGATGGCCATAGCCCAAAATTTGATATGCAGGTTGTTTTTTTTTTTTTACCAATATGCCAAAGGCTGTTCTTTTGGAAAATCTATAGATAAGAATCTGAACAATATTTGCATATTGACCATTACATATGCAACTCAAATTTAGATCTTACTTTGTAACACACAAAAACCTATCCTGATTTTACATTTAAACATTGCAGATGGTAGAATGCCCACTATCTTAATAACTACCATTTAAATGTCAATTTCTCAATCAACAAAAATCTTTTTTTTATTGCACAAATACTTATCAAGAAACTCCAATCACACACATACAGATGTTTTGAACTGTCATGCATGGGGAGGAAAAAGGTATTTGAAGCCACCTGCATGTGAATATGCTAAATTAGAAAAAGAGAAAAATCAGGGTATGTGGTAAAATAAAATAAGAGTATATATTGATAAGGTACAATTTGGATTATAGATTATAAACACAAGGTAATAAGACCAAATCTAAATAAATAAATAGCTGACCTTTATCTTTATAGATTGTAATGATTCCATATGCAAATTTTATTCTTAAAGAAAAAATGCAGCATATATGTAGATATGTATTAATTTTCTGATAGAAAATTAAATATGTAAACAATGGTTGCCTGTAAAGTCGGTTTTACGGGCGAAGATTTTACGGTGGAAGGCTGGTAAACCGTTTGGTTTTCGACCACTAGGACCCGGGTTCGAACCCGCATTGGACACTTTTTTCTGTTTAAAGAAAAAAAAATGCTCCAATGGCCCCCGATTCTTGCAAAAGTCCAACCCCACCAGCGAGTGCAAGTAACCAAACGGGGCTCTGGCATTAGTAAGTGCAAAGTCGAACTGCTTTTCACATGTGTAGACATGTGGTGCACTTACAGTAAAAAGCAGTCGCTAACTACCCACCATGATTATCATGGCCTGTACCACGTGTACTAGGGATAAGCAAAAAAAAAAAAAAAAAAAAAAAAAGATTTTACGTGACAACGGTAGAATATTTATTGATATGAATATAATTAAATTGCACAATAGGAACAAGGAATTGAATGAAAATAAGAATTGCACAAATTTTAACTATAGAAATATATTTTGTTTACTAAAACATTGTACATGTAAACTTAAACTTAACTAATTCCTATTTGAGTGATTTTGTTGAGGATAGGACGATGATAGGAGAAATATGAAATGAAAGGAAGTGTTTCTGCTGTAATGTGTCTTGCGAAAGTCAAGTCGATAGTTGTTCCTTTTAACGTAGTTGACTTAGAAACGCTGTTGAAGGCACCGTTTCCATTGTTTTGAGAGTGGTGATTCCTGTTGAACATTTGAAATTGAATGGATGAATTTTTAATTTTAAAGAATCAATTTGAAAATCAAAACACTTATTCAGATCGAAGGTTCAAATTTTTGCTAAATAAATTTGAAATTAAATAAAATTTGTAATTGTAAATGATGAAGTTGAAAATTAAAACATTTACTTATATTAGATGTTAAAATTCTTGCTCAACACAGTTTAAATAAAGTTTTCTTATATCTGCCACTTTTTCTTAATATTTGTAATTTTAAATAATCAATTCGAAAATCAAAACATTTATTCAGATCGAAGGTTCATATTTTTGCTAAATAAATTTGAAACTATTTAAAATTTGTAAAATAATAATTAATTAATTAATTAATTTTAAACTAATAATTTACTTAACACTATCAATAGTATGACATAACCTATAAACTCAGTTTCTCAACTTTTGTGTCAATCTAACAATTAATCAATCAATCATAGTTTACGATAATGAAATATCAGTGTACAATTATTTACCTTTATTGTTGTAGTTGTTGTAAATGACGTATCTAAGCACTCCACATTTTCACTACAGACACAGCTGACGATACTTTAACCACACGTGTGAACTTGTATTATGACGCTTTCTTGTTTTTCCAACGCCAAGAACGTTCGAGAAAGACAGAGACAAGCATGCGCCGATTCAATGCGCCTAATTCTCTAGCGCTGCGCGCGCAGCACTCTCGTTCGGTGACTCATCGTAACGTTACCGGGCGTTACACTTTTTCATAAGTGACTCCCAGCCGCAACCTAATTTAAGACGTCACGTCAAAATGATTGGATATATATATAGAGTGTAAGAGGAGAGTGAAAGTATCTTATTTATAGAAATAAATGGCTTATACCTTATAGTGTTCGTCAAGTGCTATTTTTGTTAGGTAGAGAACACAACATAGATAAAAAACAATATTATGGATATATTCTGTGGTTTAGAAGATTGTCATAATGAACCCAATCAGGAAGTGTCTCCAGTTTGGTTTATTTATGTCTTGGTACTTTGAAGGTGTTGAAGGAGGGCTGAGGATGGTAACAACGTTGTTACCCAAACATCACACACTATTTATTTATTTGGATTTGGTCTTATTACCTTGTGAAGAGTATATATTAAAGATTCTTCCCTGCTCTTTTACACTTGACAAAATCAATAAGGAATCTAGGGCTAGGTTTCTTTTTACATTTTTTTTTATTTCTTGAGCTTTTGGGTTAAAATGCCCTTCAACGAGGTCTCTGTGCTGAAGGGCATGTTAGCCTGAAATCTCGAGAAATAAAAAATTGTAAAAAGAAACCTAGCCCTAGATTCATTATTGATTTTGTCAAGAGTATATATTGATTGTGTAACTAAACAGTGCTGATGACAGGCTACTATTAAGCGAGGAAAATAACAACTGAATATTATAGGCATGACAACAAGATAGTGAAAATTCACAGTTTGGATTATTAAAGATCAGCAAATTCACAGATGGCAACCATATCTCAAGTTCCTGGATTCAACAACAGACAAAAGTGAAGGGATTTGTAAATTTCTTAAGAGAGTTAGAATGGTGGTGCAGAACATTTGACTAGAGCGATGGAAGATCATTCAAATCTCAATATAGAGCTTAGAAATTGATAAGGCACAATTTGGATTATAGATTATAAACACGAGGTAATAAGACCAAATCCAAATAAATAAATAGTGTGTGATGTTTCGGTAACAGCGTTGTTACCATCTTCAGACAAAAGTCTGAAGATGGTAACAATGCTGTTACCGAAATGTCACATACTATTTATTTATTTGGATTTGGTCTTATTACCTTGTGTTTGAGCTTAGAAATTGTATTCATAAATAAAAGATAAGGCACAATTTGGATTATATATTATAAACACAAGGTAATAGGACCAAATCCAAATAAATAAATAGTGTGTGACGTTTATTTGGATTTGGTCTTATTACCTTGTGTTTATAAAGAGGATATAATTTCAAGGAGATGAAGAGATTTGCTATGAAGAAGGAAGAAAATTATGAAAAAGAACCAACCAAAGATATCATCATTGTCTACAAATGGTCTTACCTTTGCTGAAGAAGAGGTTCTTGAAAGATACAGATATCACCAATTTTGAGCCTGTTAGAATAAAAGGTGTAGAGAGACTATAAATTCTGCATGTTCACTGTGGGACAGCTTTGTACATTCCAGAGAATGTCATTCTAATAGATCTGGATGTCTCCCCTTGGTCTACTTCACTTATAACCATTCTGTACCATTGTTGGCTCTTGGTTGCTAAGTCAACAGTACTCATTGCTGAAATTTTTACTATTAGGTCAATAGAGAATATATGGAAATATTCTGTATTGATTTGTGCTAAAAAAACACAAGGTAATAAGACCAATGCAATATAATATATAATTGGATGTTTCTGTAGAGGGTAGTAACTTGGATATTCCATTTTTAAGGGTTTTCAAATCACCAAATACAGTAAAAGCTTTCCAGCAAGGAAATGGAAGGGTTGGTAGAAGGAATGTTCTTCTTTCTTATCTCCACCCAATCATATTAAGGTATCAAGCTTGTAAAGCTTGAGACTTTTGATGGTGTCTGCCGGGGATAAGTAGAACTCATCAATGGATGAGTCTGCGCGACGGCCGTTGAAAGTAGGAGTGCTACATACTATTGATTTTTTACAATCACAATCCAGGATTGAATTTCTGAAGAAAAAAATTGCCCCAATAGCCCCTCAATTCTTTCAAAATTCCAACCTCAGCAGTTAATGCAAGCAACCAAACAGGTTCTGGTGTCCTGTAAATTTAAAGTGGGGAGATTTGACAACCATCATTATTGGGTGAAGTAAAATGTGTCTGTCTTTGTCATCAAGACTTGGGAGCACTACATAGTGGCAGGCTGACTTAGCTCCAAAAATTGGTCGCCTCTGACATGAGGAACAGATGCCATGTGCAGCTGCTCCTAACATGGAGTGCAAACACTGCTCATCCTGTATCCCTGGATCAGGAGCCCTTACAGCAGTGCCAGCTGAGCCCAAGTTTTTTAGCGAGCTTGTTACTCCTCCTCCTCCTCTTTCATCCGGACTTGGGACCGGCAAAGGCAGAGTTGAAAGTAGGAGTGCTACACACTATTGATTTTTTACAATCACAATCCAGGATTGAATTTCTGAAGAAAAAAATTTTTCCAATAGCCCCTCAATTCTTTCAAAATTCCAACCTCAGCAGTTAATGCAAGCAACCAAACAGGTTCTGGTGTCCTGTAAATTTAAATTTCAAACTTCTTTGTACATGTGTAAACATGTTTATTTGTCTTATGTTGTTTTGAAAGCCTACCATTATTTTTTTGGTAAATTGTGCCGTTTGTTGTTTTATCAATCTGGCAAGAGGAGGAAAAAAGCCTCCTAAACAATGGCTGTTTCAACAATAGATAAAAACTGAATGTGGTGGTGGCCAGATAAATCAAGTTGTGATACAGGTGTCAACACCCGAGCCACCGTTGACTGACTCTACTCCTCCTCCCACATCTGAAGCTCTCATGGATACAGTTTCCATCACTTCTATTCCAGCTCCCCTCTCCAGGAATTCTGGAATCTTGGGTATCAGGTAGGTCAACTTCTTCTTTCTTATCTCCACTCAATCATATTAGGGTATCAAGTGGTACAGGCCATGATAATCATGGTGGGTAGTTAGCGACTGATTTTACTGTAAGCGCATCGCATGTCTACACATGTGAAAAGCAGTTCGACTTTACACTTACAAATCTGCTTTTCACATGTGTAGACATGTGGTGCGCTTACAGTAAAAGCAGTCGCTAACTACCCACCATTATTATCATGGTCTGTACCACGTGTACTAGGGATAATTTAAAAAAAAAAAAAGGGTATCAAGTTGTGACTCTTGATGGTGTCTGTTTGACAACCACCATGACTGGGTGAAGTAGAATGCATCTGCCTTTGTCATTAAGAATGGGAGCACTACTCAGTGGCAGGCCAATGTCAACTTATATAACAAATCAATTGTCTTCTTTTGCTTCCTTGACTCCTAGCTGTAGCTACAAGACCACTATATCTCTCACTATAAAAACAACACTCAGGACCAAGATTTTTTATTATTATCCCATGTATCATTATACAATGTCATGGAGACTATAAGATTTTTATGCTATCATAACCACATTGTTGCTATAATCATGGTTGAATTCATTTTAGCTTTGTCTCCTGCAATTTTTTAAAATGAGTAGAACCTCCATGAGAGGACACTCGTGCTAGAGTACAGCTTTCTACAAAGGACTGTTTTCATTTGTAAAATTATCATTTTTACTATTCATCAACTCTCCAGTAAGAGGACACCTCTCCCTAAAGGACACTTTGGCTCTGCAATTAGGTATTCTTTACAGGGAGGTTCTACTGTAAGATTAAATTTATTATTTTTATTCCATTTCTAATTTTAAAATTGATTCGTTGTAATAGTTTGTAAATTATATTTAGGATGCCCAAATTTAGTATTTTCATATTATTCTAATGGATATAAACAAAAGATAATAGATAATAAAGCACAATTTGTATTCTAGATTATAAACACAAGGTAATATAAGACCAAATCCAAATAAATAAATAATGTGGGACTTTTTGGTAACAACGCTGTTACTGAAATGTCACACACTATTTATTTATTTGGATTTGGTCTTATTACCTCATGTTTCTATTCAATAATCCAAATTGTGCTTTATCATCTAATGGCTATGAAATTCCAAATGAAAGCTAAAAGGTAACAGAACTAAATACAATATAATTATTACAGTACAATTAATACAGTAGAACGGTAAAGGACACCATATTACAGAGCTAAAGTGTTCTCTATAGAAAGCTTTTCCAAAAAAAAAAAAGAGTTTCTAATCTTAAAAGGACACTTTGGCTTGCAATTAGGTGTCCTTTGCAGGTAGGTTCTACTGTATATATTATTGAATCAAGTAATTTTTTTCAAATAAAAAAAATATCAAGTGATGATATGTTGAGTGACTTATGCTGAAAGTTTTGCCTCTCCGTGTGGTCACAGCACCAGGAGACAGTCTATAATAAGTTGTTTTATAGTGTAATTACTTTTACTAAATGCTGTATACAATGTCTCTCAGGTACAATTTGGAATACACATATGGTAACAAACACACACAAAAGCCTTTATTAGGGACATGCCCCATACAGATTCTCCCAATTGGGTAAGGTAATAATCATCTTGTGTTATTTACATAGGTAGTAAGATAGAAATTGAACTGGCTTTACTCTTCGTCTCAAAGTCATTCACTTGTTGACTGGTCCTTACATAATGATGATCTAAAAAAATTATAGATTTGAATCTTAGATTTGTTTGCTGATATTTTTGAAAGCAATACGTAGGGTGAAGTGTTGGTACATTTAATTTGTTGATATAGGGCCTTTCTCTCTGCATTAAGAGCTGTAAAATTAAGTATGTAATAGGAGAGTTCAAATAACTCCACCCATCCACAAATCCAAAAATAATGCTCCAATGGCCCCCGATTCTTGCAAAAGTCCAACCCCACCAGCAAGTGCAAGTAACCAAACGGGGCTCTGGCACATTTGTAAGTGCAAAGTTGAACTGTTTTTCACATCTGTAGTCATGTGGCGCACTTAGAGTAAAAGCAGTCGCCAACTTCTACCCACCATGATCATCATGACCTGTACCACGTGTACTAGGGATAAGCAAAAAAAAAAGACCACATCTAAATCACTGTAAATGATGTTTTAATAATTGTTACCAAGATGTCACATAGAGTTTGTGATGTTAACATACCTGCTAGTAGAGTATTCTAATGGACAATGTGTGGAACAGTCCTACAGTGGAGTTTGAAGAACCTATACCAGGACAGTTATCTGAGTCTTACATTGAACTCTCCAACCTCCTGGACTGCCCAGTGGCTTACAAGGTAGGTGGTGTTCAGGCCTAATTGATGAGGAATCACCATTCCTGCTGTGCACAGATCCGAACCAACAATGTCAACCACTTCAAGGTCCGTGGTCCAAATGGAATCCTAGAGCCCCACCAGAATTTCAAAGTACCTGTCCAGATGCTCTCCTGTAAGTTCTTGTAATTTGTCAATATTTAAACCTTCAATGAGTGGCCATCCAATCTGATGGGTGATTACTAAAGAGCACACTTTTGGGGGCAACATTCTCAAAGGTTCTGGAAAGTCTAAAAATGGGGCACATTTTTGTTTTTCGGGTCGATCCAAAATTTTTTTCAAACAAATACAGTTAAACCTGTCTATAGCACCCCCTCTAAATAGCGCCTCCCTCTCTATAGCGCCCGGTTTTAAATATGTAGTGAGATGCGATTTACATTAAAAGTGACCTGTCTATAGCACCCCCCTTCTCTATAGCACCCTATTTTGGTGAATCCCAAGAGGGGGTGCTATATAGACAGGTTTAACTGTATTATATATTGGAGGATGATATTCATTCACCAAAAGAAGCACCTCTTCCTTTAATTAGGTATGTACTGGCCCTCTCTTATAACAGATAAATTGACTGATTACATATTTAAAAATAAAATAATGTTCTGACCACATTCCTTTTGTTGATAAAATAAAGAGGTAACAAGATCTTGTTAGAGAAGGAGAGTCACATCAACCAAATTCTATTCTTTTATATTGGTAAAGCACAATTTGGATTATAGATTATAAACACAAGGTAATAAGACCAAATCCAAATAAATTAATAGTGTGCGACGTTTCAGTAACAACGCTTTTATCAAAACATCACACACTATTCATTTATTTAATTTTTAACAACAACAAAAAGCTTTTATTCTTATACAGATTATCCAAGAACAGAAATGTAGGATACATACAGGAATTACAGTTATAATACTAGAAATAAGTAATGTTATTATTATTATTTTTAAAGCTAATTACATTTAATGGTAATATGAAATGTTTATACAGGGAAACTTAATTAAGACAATCAAGCTAATAAATAGATTTGTCTGGGTAAATTGGAGAGGAAAATAAATTATTTATTTATTTGGATTTGGTCTTATTACCTTGTGTTTATAATCTATAATCCAGTACTTTTGTCTGGTGATGGTAAAAATGGTGTTACCGAAACAACACATACTATTTATTTGGTCTTATTACCTAGATGAATTGGCCTTGGGGAGGCTGTCATAAAGAGATTACTGTATAAATAAAAGCCTAGAGGAATACTCATCCCATGTCAAGTGAGTATTTAATAAATTATAATTTTCAATAAAAAAAAAATCAATTTTTGCTTCAGATTAAGTCATGTTTGAAATTCCTGATAAATACCTCTGTCACTTTGGTTGTTGTTGTTTCTTATCCTCTTGTGTTACATGAGTTCATGCTCCTCTGCCACTTTTGTTTCTAGTCATATAAATCTAAATTGTTTAATGACAATAGTTGGAAAAATTATTTTATTCTTTTTAGTAAATTTTTATAATATACTAGACGGTTGACCCGGGCTTCGCCCCGGGATTGACCCGTGTGCATATCTACCCGAGTGATATATATTTAGATAAGATTTTTTTTTTATAATTGTTTGTTATTAGCATTATCTATTTGTTTGCATCAGCATAATTTAATCTAATCTTTGATAGAGGGCGCTGTTCGTGAGCTAAGTAGAGTAATTTGAATATATAGTTTTAATAATTGATTTATATATTTTTTAAAATAGCCTATCGTCTTCCCCGTATTTTTTTTACCTATCTATGGAAATTTTGGTTTGAATTAGTGAACTACTGCGAATTTGTATACCGGACATATATACAAACAAACATACAAACATTAATTTTTATATATATAGATAGATATATATAACATTTCCATAGAAAGTTTTTTTTTTCTTCAATGTATTCATTTTTCCAGCTATAATAAAAGGTGGGGGGTGTGTAGTTTCAGAGATCCAGAGACCTGGGAGGTTCCAGGTTCTAGGCATGAAGGTTGGCAGTCTGACAGTAGACCATTCCACCCTCTGGAACCCTGGCAACAAAGAAGTCCTCAACCACATGTAAGTCTTTCTGTGTTTACTCTGCATAACTCGACAAGATTTGTAAGTGCAAAGTCGAACTGCTTTTCAAATGTGTAGACATGAGGTGCACTTACAGTAAAAAGCAGTCACCTACTTCTACCCACCATGATTATCATGGCCTGTACCCGCGTGTACTAGGGATAAGCAAAAAAAAAAAAAAAAAAAGTGATTTACATATTATTTCTCTATACAAATCAAATATACATATTTATACTTGATTTAAGTCCTATTGACAACCAAGTTGTTTTTCGACCAAATTCATCTCTGATCCCAAATATTTTTCTGCAGTGATATATACAAGGATGTCCCAAAAGTTCGTAAACACTTATTATATAAGATATATATTGTATATTTTTTATGAAAATAGAGAAATCCCATACTTAAATCATTAGATAATAATAAGGCATATATTGGATTGAATAAAATATTTATTTGCCAATATTTCAGTTGGCTGAATGCCAACCTTTATCAAGGCATTACATTTTTGCATAAACAAACTCAGCATCTCATAGTGTTCTAATATCACAGTTGAAATCATTTTTAAAATACAAAGTAGGTGGGGGAAATTTGTGCATGAAAAAAATTATCATTGATTGTAATTTTTATAATATTTTTTTTTCATACACAAATTTACCCCACCTACTTTGTATTTTAAAATGATTTCAACTGTGATATTAGAACACTATGAGACGCTGAGTTTGTGTATACAAAAATGTAATGCCTCGATAAAGGTTGACATTCAGTCAACCTAAATATTGGCAAATAAATCTTTTATTCAATCCAATATATGCCTTTTTATTATCTAATATATTGTATATGTGTTTACAAACTTTTGGGACAATTTATACTTTAAGTTTTAATTTTTTTTCTATAATGAATTTGCAAATTTTGGGATTTCCTTTTTTTTTTATGATTCTTTTAATTAAAATGGTAATTTGGCTGGGTCAAAGAAAAAAATTAGAATTCTTGAAAAAAAATAAGATTCAATGAGTTACAAATTAAAAAAGGTGTAACTGTGTGTGTCTTTAGAAGAATTTGGCAAATTTCTTGTTCCTGAGTCTGTCTTAAATTTAAAACTCGATTCTCTTAATGTCAAAATCACAAAGTTACACACAATACAATACATCCTTTTTAATTTACAGGAATCTCCAATCCCTTGGGGTAAACACAAGGTAATATAACCAAATCCAAATAAATAACAGCGTTGTACCGAAACGCCACACTATTTATTACTGAATGCACTTTTCATTCAGCACTTTTGTCTGAAGATGGTAACAATGCTGTTACTGAAAGCTCACACACTATTTATTTATTTGGATTGGGTCTTATTACCCTTTTTTTATAATCTATAATCCAAATTTACCTTATCATTAATCCCTTGGGGTGTTTGGCTGTATATTCTCAATGTTGTATTTTGACTTTCTACCTTTTCTAGTATGTACCATAAGTTTTACTTAAGATTTTTACTTAACATTCTCCTCATTTTTTTTTTTTTTGAAGCCATCTTTTTACCTCTTCCTATTTTTTTTAAAAGACTAATCCACTTTTAAAAAATGACCCAGTTGGACTACAGATGAAAGGAAACCAAGTCCAAATAAGAAGCCCTTCTTTGTGGCCTTCTACAACAGTATTTATAACATAATATCTTGGGTCTGACCATGATAGCAAAATTGTTCTATGAACACCCTACAGCTTCATAAGGTAATAAGACCAAATCCAAATAAACAAATAGTGTGTGATGTCTCAGTAACAGTGTTATTACCATCATCAGACAAAAGTATATGATTCATATATTGATTTCAATATATTTGTCTTAAGATGGTAACAATTTTGTTACAGAAACGTCACACTCTTTATTTTATAATACACTGCGGCCTATGATTGTAAAACGACACTTGAAGTTACACCGCATGAGTTTCTTTTAAACGAAAAATCAAATTTTTATTTCAAGGTAAAATATCGACTATTTTTAACCTTTTTTGGATGAGGTATGAAAGGGTGAATTATGAAGAGTAATGACGAATGGAAGAATAAAAGTGTCCAGGGATGGGAATCGAACCCACAATGTTCCGCTTACCGGGCAGATGCCATGTCCACTAGGCTACCCTGGACGTATTTTTCCGTTCGTAAATGATACATAAAGTAACTTATAATACACTGTGGCCTATGATTGTAAAACGACACTTGAAGTTACACTGCATGAGTTTCTTTTAAACGAAAAATCAAATTTTTATTTCAAGGTAAAATATCGACTATTTTTAACCTTTTTTGGATGAGGTATGAAAGGGTGAATTATGAAGAGTAATGACGAACGGAAGAATAAAAGTGTCCAGGGATGGGAATCGAACCCACAATGTTCCGCTTACCGGGCAGATGCCATGTCCACTAGTCCCTTTCATACCTCATCCAAAAAAAGGTTAAAAATAGTCGATATTTTACCTTGAAATAAAAATTTGATTTTTCGTTTAAAAGAAACTCATGCGGTGTAACTTCAAGTGTCGTTTTACACTCTTTATTTATTTGTACTTTTCTTAATTAACCTTGTGTTTCTAATCTTTAATCCATATTGTAACTAATTATCCTACAGAATCTTTATTTAGTTTCCTTTATTTTCTCTTAGTAATCCCAGAGTTGAGGTATGGCTCAACCAACTTGTATTGTGAGTCATATTACTGAGAGCTGCTCGTGATGCAGCGTGCGCTGTGTGGTCACCAAGAAGTCGGCCCCACTGGCTTACTCAACCCCGACACCTCTCCCTCCACTGGAAGAGAGGAAAGAGATCCAGCCAGATATCTCTATGCTCTGTGGGAAGGTGAGAATATTTTATTATCTTCAACAATGATTATAGAAAGTGAGACCATGCCAAAGAACAATGTTGTTTCGGGGTTAAAAGGTGTTAGGTTTTTTTTTCCCTCCTTTATATATACAGTAGAACCTCCACGAGAGGACATTCTTGCTAGTCTACAAAGGACAGCTTTCATTACTAATTTGACCATTTTCACTAATTAGCGACTTGCCGGTAAGAGGACACTTCTCCCTAAAGGACATGTTGGCTCTGCAGCTAGGATTTTTTCTATAAAGAGAGGTTGTGCTTTAATTTGATTAGAGGAACAATCTGTCCTAGAGACCTGCCTGCTCCCTACAGTCTTATATGATAGATACAGTGGAAGCTTTCTGTAAAGGACAACACCTAGTCGAAGAGCCAACATGTCTTTTAGGGAGATGTGTCCTCTTACCAGAGAGCTGCTAAATGGTAAAAATAAATACCAGAAATGTACAAAACAATAGACACAATTAAAATCCATAGTTAACCCATATTTATGTTATATAATAGGAATGTAGCTGTCAGTTTTACATATAGATAAAAACTAATCATTAGTTTAGAAAATAGCTAAATATACAAAGTTAACAGCAATAGAATTATATTATACTAGACAGGTGACCCGGGCTTCGCCCCGGGATTGACCCGTGTGCATATCTACCCGAGTGATATATATTTAGATAAGATTTTTTTTTATAATTGTTTGTTATCTATTTGTTTGCATCAGCATAATTTAATCTAATCTTTGATAGAGGGCGCTGTTTGTGAGCTAAGTAGAATAATTTGAATATATAGTTTTAATAATTGATTTATAGATTTTTTAAAATAGCCTATCGTCTTCCCCGTATTTTTTTTACCTATGTATGGAAATTTTGGTTTGAATTAGTGAACTACTGCGAATTTGTATACCGGACATACAAACAAACAAACAAACATTGATTTTTATATATATAGAAGATATATGATTTTAAAATTATGTAAAATATATTTTAGCACATGTATATGTCTAAACTTGTATATAAATTTGGACAGCATCTTCAGGATCTCCTTTTTGAAGGGCATGTTGGCCCAAAAGCTTGAGAAATAAAAAATAAGAAACCCTTGATTCCTTATTATTAATTCAAAGTAAAAATGGTATTTTTGCAAATGAAAACTGTCCTTGTTAGAGAGGTGTCCTCTCATGGAGGTTCTACTGTATTCTTTTAGTTGATGTTTCACTCTTTGAATGTGTACACTATTGTATTGCCATATTTTATAAAAGTGCCATTAAATGCATTATTATCTCTTTGTTTGGAGCTCTATCCAATGTTGATAAGTAAGGAGATTATGCACATCTTATCTTGGTTCCAAGATAAATAGGTCTTATCCCTTTGTATGTTTATTCCATACTTCTGTATGTATATAGGAAGACTGAACATTTTATGTCTTTTCCCTACCATTATTTCCTCAGCACTTTATTCAAATCTTGAAAAATACTTTTTTTTTTTGCCCTCAGCTCTGGAAATTGCTAGCCAATATGGAGATTTAAAAATGTTCATATTGTGTGAAACATAAACCAAATTTCAAGTAGTTTATTTTTTATTTAAAACCAAGCTGAGAATGACCAGAATTATATCTTCAATTCAAGTTTGAATTATGGCGTGTTAACTTTTTTAAAACTAAATTTATATAGAGATAATCACATTTTTTTAAAATAAGCCTTCTGGTTTTAAATATGTGAGTGATTTAAAAATATACAGTGGACCCTCGGTTTGCGAGCATAATCCATTCCAGAGCCATGCTCGTACTCCAAAACGCTCGTAGTGCGAAACTAATTTCTTATTTTTAATAATTAAAACTCGGGCAATTCTTCTTGCTACGAACAATTGCACAGTTTCCCACATTTTACATATTTCCCGAATCTGATCTGAAGGGAGGGATCCCAGTGAATTTTCATCCATCACGATTACGGGCAACCATCACGAGTTGCTCGTAATGCGAAATTTCACTCGTAATCCGAGGTAAAATTTTTCAAAAAATTTTGCTCGTACTGCGAAAAGCTCGTACTCCAAAGTGCTCGTAAACCGAGGGTCCACCGTACATTTAAACCTGTCTATAGCGCCCCCTCTTGGGACTCACAGAAATAGGGTGCTATAGACAGGTCACTTTTAATGTAAATTGCATCGTACTACGTATTTAAAATCGGGCTCTATAGAGAGGGAGGCGTTATTTAGAGGGGGTGCTATAGACAGGTTTAACTGTATATAAAAATTGAATTGGGGGGATTTTTAAATTCTTAGCATCTCGTATCAAATTATGACTAATGTCTAATTAGTTTTAATGCTAGAATTGTATTAAGGACTTGGGGGGAGGGACAGGGGAATATCTTGGTTTGAAATGTTATTTGGTCTCTTAAAACCGATATACAGTAGAACAACCTCCCTGTAAAGGACACCTAATTGCAGAGCCAAAGTGTCCTTTAGGAAGAGGTGTCCTCTTACTGGAGAGTTGTTTCTTCTTCTTCTTTCTTATCTCCACTCAATCATGTTAGGGTGTCAAGCTTGTAAAGTTGACAACCATCATGACTGGGTGAAGTAGAATGCATCTGCCTTTGCCATTAAGACTGGGAGCACTACTCAGTGGCAGGCCGACTTAGCTTCAAAAGAAATGGCCGCCTCTGACATGAGGAACAGACGCCATGTTCAGCCGCTCCTAACAGGAGTACAAACGCTGCTCATCCTGTATTCCTGGATTAGGAGCCCTTACAGGGTACTATCAGCCGGGCCAGCTGAGCCCAGGTTTTTTAGTGAGCTTGTTTACTGCTTCTCCTTTTTCATCTGGACTTGGGACCGGCAAAGGTGGAGAGTTGCCAAATAGTAAAAATGGTCATTTTACCTATGAAAACTGTCCTTTATAGAGAGGTGTCCTCTCATGGAGGTTTTACTGTATGTCTCTTAAATGTCACTCCCACAGTTATAGTTTGAGAATATTTTAATAACTACCCCTCTACACCACAAGGTAATAAAGACCAAATAAACAAATAGTGTCTGACGTTTCGGCCTAATTCACTCTTTTGTTTGATAATGGTAACAACACTGTTGCTGAAATGTTGCATGCTACTTATTTATTTTTATTTGGTCTTATTACGTTGTAGTTCTAATCTATAATCCAAATTGTGTGCCTTATCATACCCCTACACCACTAATAATGGAGGAAAGAAGATTGGTTGACAAGAATGGTATCGAGAAGTTTGTAAGAGAGAGGGATGGGAGGCCTGTTGAAAGTCACCAGAAGAAAAGACAGAATAATTGGAGGGGACATATTTTTTAAAAGAAATGGATTTAGGAAGAAAAGGCAAAATAAATGGGAATAGAACATCAAGAAGTAGAAATAGGGGGATGATGGAAGGATGGTCTAAACTGTTGGTTTTTGACCGCTATGACCCGGGATCAAATCCCTCATTGGACACTTTTTCTGATTTAAAAAAATGCTCCAATGGCCCCCGATTCTTGCAAAACTCCAACCCTACCAATGAGTGCAAGTAACCAAATGGGGTTCTAGCACATTTGTAAGTGCAAAGTCAAACTGCTTTTCACATGTGTAGACATGTGGTCACATGTAGACACACACACACAAACAGTCGTCTAATTCTACTCACCATGATTATCATGGTCTGTGCCACGTGTGCTAATGATAAGAAGTAAAAATTGATAAGGGATGCTATATATATGATGAACTAAAGAGAAGAGCTAGAGAAGCATTGTGCTACTGAACACCAGGACTTGTTCAAAAGCAGAGAAGCTGAATGCCACCCACCAATCCAAATAAATGAATGTCACAATAATGGTTTACACCCACGGTCTAAAGTGTAAACTGCTGATTTCTACAGGTGAGTCCATCTACTTGTGGTAAAAACAGTCATCCCACCATAATTCTAATGGCCTGTGTAATATGTTTACTTGGGATAATAAAAATATACTGAGAGAGAAAACTTAAGAAAGTGGAAGATCTTCGATACCACCGGTCATCTATTTTTTTTTTTTTAAGGAGACAGGCAATTCTGTTCACACTTAGTTATCTCGTGTTGTCTTCAATAAAAGTCACTGTTATCAAATATCTTTGAGAGTCATTGTCTGAATCCTGGATAAACAAGCTTTGTCCATGAGTTTATTTATATATTATGAAAATGCTAATTGCTCTGTTTTCACAATGAGCTAACAAGCTAGAATGACTATTCCTACAAGTGGCCAACTCACTCTACAACTGAATATAACTTGTTGTGTTCAGATCCAGAACCTGGAGGAGACGTTGCTACATGTGGAGCAGAGGAACCGCACCCAGATGGTCATCACCATTATCTGCATGATCACCTTCCTGGCCGCCCAGTTCCAGGACATGTGGCTCTTGCCTCTCTACTACCTCATCAGCTATCTCATCTAACCATCCCTGGCACACACACTCCTGCTTTTTAAACACAAGGTAATAACACCAAATACAAATAAATAAATAGTGTGTGACGTTTCGGTAACAGTGTTGTTACCATCTTCAGACAAAAGTACTTACTACTGATTACTAGATTCAGTACTTTTGTCTGAAGATGGTTACAACACTGTTACCGAAACGTCACACACTATTTATTCATTTGGATTTGGTCTTATTACCTTGTGTTTATAATCTATAATCCAAATTGTGCCTTATCACTCCTGCTTTTTGTTGCCACTATTTACTGACCATCTACCCTCTGAGCTAGCCATCTTGGACAATCTACTTTCACACTCTATAGATCCATTAGCCAGCAGAAAGGACTCTATTCCATGTACCTGTCTCCTCCAATACCCTCACAGTTATTTTGTTCCCCCCCCTTCTCCAAACCCTACAAGAAGTCATCACTAGTTTAAGAATATGTTCTTCTCTCTCCATCCATTTTATCCTTTTTAATGTGTGCGATATATTTATTTATTTAACACTATCTTCAAAGCATTTCTTTCATATATTTTTTTTATAAATCTCTATTTTTTTAATTATTATTAACCATACATATTATAAACTTTTTCGTATAATATTTAAAGTGTTTTTCCTCCCTCTTGTATATATACCTAACCCCCTTAAAAGAATCACTCCTGTTTGTTCTTGTTTTTATAAATCTCTATATTAGTATATTTATATATGTATATATTAATGGTATTTGGGTTTATATATATATATATGATGTTTTTATATTATGAAATATTTTTAAAATAACACGTTTATAGCTACAAGGTAATAAGACCAAAAAAAAAAAATAGATTTGGTCATATTACATATATTAAGGCACAACTCAGATCTATAATCCAAATTGTGCCTTATCATGACACAGTTAGGACTTGATTTGACCAAACTATTATGTATAGATGGAATTCTGTGATCGAAATGTGTTTTAAATTTCTTCTTATACAGTTAAACCTGTCTATAACCCCCCCTCTTGGGACTCACCAAAATAGGGTGCTATAGACAGATCACTTTTAATGTAAACCGCATCGTACTATGTATTTAAAATCGGGCGCTATAGAGGAGGGGAAGGTGCTATTTAGAGGGGGCGCTATAGACAGGTTTAACTGTATATAATATGAAAACTAAATAATGGTAATGAATGAATTTGTTATGGATAATTGGCCAACATTCTGGTCTTCTATCCCCCTAACTCATGGCTGAACCAAGCAAACAGAATGATAAACAACTGGTGTCAACACCCCAAAACTCAGCTAACCACCAAGGAGAGCTGAGGGAGACCAGGAGGGGCGGCAACAGGAAAATTATAGTAAAACCCCCTTGTTAAGGCCTTTAAAGAAATCAAGGTTTGAGATGTTTTTAAAATGAATCAAAGTGGTACCAGTGAATTCAGCTGCATATGAGGTAATACCATAGTAAAAAATTAGGCTCTGTTTGATAAGATTTATTGCATTATTAGTTTTTTATTGGATTCTTTTGAGTTCAACTTATGAGGGAAAAGTACGTTGATATATATTTAAAAAAAAAAAAAACATTGGTATTAAGATATGTAGTGTTGTATTTTATAGTTTTTAAATAGGATTTGATGCTGTGTGTTCTCTCTTCTTTTTTTTTTCCATTGTTAGACCAATCTCCTACTTAGACTGTCCCCCATTTACAGGACTGCAACAATATTTGGAAGGAGCTGGCTCATCAGTAGAGAACCCTCCTCAACTCTTGTTTTGCTTTTGTCATTGGAAATTTGATGGAATTGCTTTGACCATTTCTCCTCTCTCCCCAAATAATTTGCATTTCACTAAAGACCTTTCTAAAATTTTTTTTTTCATCTTAGGAAGAGGGGCAAAATTATTTTAATTAGAAAAAAAAGCTTCTAATCTTATTTTAAAAGGAATGTTAATTCAATATTTATTTACCTTTATATATGTACAGTAGAAACTTCCTGTAAAGGACACCTAATTGCAGAGCCAAAGTTTCCTTTAGGGAGAGGTGTCCTCTTACCGGAGAGTTGCTAAATATTAAAAATGCTAATTTAGCAAATTAAAATTTTCCTTTGTAGAGAGATGTCCTCTAGCGTGTGTCCTCTCATGGAGGTTCCACTGTATATATAAATTGGATTTTGACCACTTCCCTTTCAAATAATCACAATTATTGCAATCAAATGATCATTTGAAAGAGAATTAGTTAGGATTTTAGGGGGAAAAAAAGAGTTATAAAAATGCCGAATTATAGTATGCTGAATTAGATAAGTTTTATATATATTGTGTATATATAGCTCTATTGAAAAGTATGCTCTTATTGCCTAGATTTGTTCATGCTGGTTGTGGAAT
Organism: Cordylochernes scorpioides; assembly: GCA_030710605.1. Classification (NCBI taxonomy): domain Eukaryota; kingdom Metazoa; phylum Arthropoda; class Arachnida; order Pseudoscorpiones; family Chernetidae; genus Cordylochernes; species Cordylochernes scorpioides. Next base: position 48,401,147 of record CP092866.1, read on the forward strand.
ATTAAACAGCAATTATATTTATTGAGAATACAGTAGAACCTCCCTGTAATGGACGACATCTAGTTGCTGAGAAAAAGTGTCCTTTAGGGAGAGGTGTCCTCTTACTGGAGAGTTGCTAATTAGTAAAAATGAAATTTTTTTTGGTCATATGAAAACTGTCTTTTGTGGCCAGTTGTCCTCTAGCAGGAGTCTCCTCTCATGGAGGTCTACCATGACTTTATACAGTAGAACCTCCCTATAGTGGACACTCCGCTAGAGAACACCTTCTCCACAAAGGACAGTTTTCATTTACAAAATTTTTACAATTTAGCAACTCTCCAGTAAGAGGACACCTCTCCCTAAAGGACACTTTTGCTCTGCAATTATGTGTCCTTTACATAGAGGTTTTACTGTACACCCATACCTCGCTTTGCGTTGGGGTTACGTTCCAAAAAAAAACACAACGCAAATTGAAACGACGCAAAGTGAAAATATGTGAAGGCACAATCAAAAACAAAGGTGCTGCCATATTTTAGGAAAAAAAAAATTAAAGACTCGAATCCAAAACAACGCAACTTCGAAAATCTAACGACGCACAGTGAAAATCAGTAAAAATTAAGCAGCGACGCAACTTCGAAAAAAACACAAAACGAAATGGCGCAAAGCGAGGTATTGGTGTATATATATATATTGTGGAATATATTTTAGTGTGTACCTTATTGAATTTATATATTTTTTGAAATGTTAATTTTTTTACATCTTTTTTTTTTTTTATACTTTATATATGATTGTTAAAAAAATCTATAAATTGTTATTTATATATACCCATATTCCTATCTCTCTATATATATGTGTGTGTTTTAAACTTTTCAAATTTTATCTACTCACATATCATTCCAAGAAACAACTAATTGTTAACATCTTCAGATTTTAATAATTTTCCTTCAAATTAAAGATACCAGTAAATCTTTCTTATTGTCTCAACGTTTCGACAAAAAGCGAACAAAAATCAAAACATTTGGCAAAGCGTTGAAAATTATTCTGATAAATTGTTTTGATTTTTGTTTGCTCTTGACGAGGACAAAATATTTTTGTCGAGACAATAAGAAAGATTTACTGGCCGAAGTATCTTTAATTTTAAGAATTATGAATTCCGGGCAGGCAGCCTCTATCTTTACAATTTAATAATTCTGTCAGAATGTTGCTATATAGGCCTGATAACCTAGATAAAACTTGTAGACAATCAAGTTGTGTACTATTTGTAATGTTAACTTGATGTTGTAATTTATTTAAAGGTTAAACACAAGCTCTTAAGTAGCTAAACAATTTATTATTACAAGTGAAGAACAATACAATAACATTAACCGTTTTTTTTTTATGTTAAAATTATCCATATGATTATTATTGTCTTTAGAATAATGAATAGAATATTTATATTTACACCATTGTTTTGTTTTCTATCCATTTTATATGCCGATTATATTATATACATTTATATAATTATAGATATCATAAAATATATTGTTATATTTTGAGGTCTCCTTATTAAAAATTGTCAATTGTAATATCTTGACATTCCAATTTTCTCTGTTTTTTCTGTTTGTTTCACCTATCACTTGCACAAGGTTTGTATTTACTTTAAATAAATGTGAATAACTTGTGTGGAAGCTGTTTATATAAAGTACACAAGGAGTGATGTTGTAAAACACCATTCTATTAAGGTCTCCTTCAATGGGCCCAAAGTATAAGACCTCAATAACAAGGTGACCTTAATAAAAGTAATTTTTCAATGGATAACAAGTGTGAAAGAGTCTACTCTCTCTTTCTACGAGGTGTCTCAATAGTTGGATAACATTATATTATATTCTATATACAGTTACGAGCGTCATGCGTGGCCTCTGTCACGGTTTGCTTTTTTTTTTGGAATGGCGCCCTCCTATTGGTCGGCTACGATCACGCCACCTTTGCCCCCCCCCCCCCCCCCATTTCTGTAACTATTGTATTGGAGCGGGTCGCTCCTTAAATAAATGCATATATTAGTTAATAACCAAATGGAATCCTCTCTTTCTTTTTCCCAGTAAGAGACGCCTACGGAAGCCAACAGTACATAGACAGATAAAGCACATAGGCTATAGTTATTAACTAACATATGCATTTATTTAAGGCGCCAATTTATAATTGTAACAAATAGTATTTGAATCAAAACATTCAATCGAGTAAAACACGGGCGTTGCCGGGGTCATTCGGCTAGTACATATATATTTTTGAAAATAGAACAATCCATAAATAAATCTCTAAATAAAAAGGTAAATATTGGATCAAAATATTATTTATTTTACCAATATCTCAGTTGGCTGAACGCCAAACTTTATCAAGGTATTATAACATTTTAAAAGCACGAATGTTTCTTTTATACATATTACAAACTTCTACTGCCCTTACTGCGATGAAAAAATTTATATTGGGAGGGCTTGGCTCATCAGTGGTGAACCCCCCCAGCGGTTTCGCCAATTTAATCCACCAGACCGCTTCTCAGAGCTCTAATACTGTATTGGACGATTCTGCTTATATACGCAGCACTGAAGGATATAATCTCAGAAATGGTTTTCAAGAAAACTATGGACATAAGCTTATAGGACAGTAGAATTACATTCTAATATTTGCATCGAGCAATGCTCTTCCGCAAACAATAAAGACAAGGCCAGTTAGGCATAAATTAACACAAAGCAATAACGCGCCATCTATACATATAAAATGAAAGGACTTAAAAGCACGAATGTTTCTTTTATACATATTACAAACTTCTACTGCCCTTACTGCGATGAAAAAATTTATATTGGGAGGGCTTGGCTCATCAGTGGTGAACCCTCCCAGCGGTTTCGCCAATTTAATCCACCAGACCGCTTCTCAGAGCTCTAATACTGTATTGGACGAGCTACTGTATAAGCTTATGTCCATAGTTTTCTTGAAAACCATTTCTGAGATTATATCCTTCAGTGCTGCGTATATAAGCAGAATCGTCCAATACAGTATTAGAGCTCTGAGAAGCGGTCTGGTGGATTAAATTGGCGAAACCGCTGGGAGGGTTCACCACTGATGAGCCAAGCCCTCCCAATATAAATTTTTTCATCGCAGTAAGGGCAGTAGAAGTTTGTAATATGTATAAAAGAAACATTCGTGCTTTTAAATCCTTTCATTTTATATGTATAGATGGCGCGTTATTGCTTTGTGTAAATTATAACATTTTAATGTGTGTAATTTAAAATGTTATAATACCTTTATAAAGGTTGACGTTCAGCCAACTGAAATATTGGTGAAATCTATATATATAAAATTGAATGTCTGTCTGTCTGTCTGTACTCTATAGATTCAAAAACCATACATCCAATCGCCGTGAAATTTTGGGATATTATTAGGTATATCACCGGGAAGGTTTTTGAAAAATAATTTCATGAATATCTTGAATATCCTTAGAGTTATTTGCAGATTTGTAGATTTAACTCACAAGCAGCGCCCCCATTGTGACGATGATAACAAGTTTTCTTATCACTAAGTTTGTTATCTTAAATATTATTTATCAAAAGTAAGATTATCTCAGGATGACACGGCAAATATTTGACCGGGAAAAAATGTTCACTAGATAAAATGATGATTTTGTAATGTAGAAAATTAGGAAAGACAAAATTCAGGATGACACAGCAATTTATTTGAGACAAGAATAATGATACAATTCCAAGGCAAAGATACTATTCCTTTAACTTCCAATTACCGAGGGAACCAATTAATATTGATTTTATTCAACTTATCGAGTATTTTTCAAAGGACCGGGAAAAAATGTTCACTAGATAAAATGATGATTTTGTAATGTAGAAAATTAGGAAAGACAAAATTCAGGATGACACGGCACACAGGGACCGGGAAAAAATGTTCACTTTATCGAGAGATTCAATTTACGAGTTTCAAATTATCAAAATATATCTTTTTTTTTTTTTATAAGTTTATAGAGAATTGTTTTAACAAATGTTCGTTAGACAAACCTTTACTCGGGTAAAACCTCGGGCGAAGCCGGGTACATCCGCTAGTAAATAATATTTTGATCCAATATATGCCTTTTTATTTAAATACATATATCTCTAAAGGACAAAACTTAGTTGCAGGGCGAAAGTGCCATTTAGAGAGAGGTGTCCTTTTACTGGAGAGCTGCTATTTAGTAAAATTGATCATTTTGACAATGGAAACTGTGTGGAGAGGTGTCCTCTCATGGAATTTCTACTGTAATAAATATGTGAAAAAAAAAAAAGAAAAAAATAGGTAATAAATATATAATAGAATATTTTGTTGTTGTTGTTGTTTCTTATCCCCTTGTGTAAAGATTGCACAAATTCCATGATCTCATGGAATGGGGTGTAGGGGTGCAGCTTTCATTGATCATGGCACCATGATCCAGGCACACTTTGGTGAAAGTCTGACTTTGCCTGTAGTTTGAGGCCGTTCCTAACATGGAAGCAAACGCCTTTGCTGCCGACTCTAACATGAGTACAGACGCAGCTCCTCCGTATCCCTGGAGTGGGACCCTTGCTGAGGTCCACCAACCGGGTCAGTTGAAGTCAGAGAACTCTTTTAACAATGCAGCTGTTGGTCCGCGACTGCTTATTTGTCAGAGTTATTCTGCTTGTTTCGCAGCTGGCCTTCATATCTGAAGGTCGTTCCCCTATCCGCCACCTGGGGACGCGCCCTATAGCAGTCAGCTCTGCCAAAGAATATTTTGTAGCTTGGTATATTGATCTAAGGCAACTAACTGTTGAAGGGCACTTGTCCTGAAAGCTAGCCATGTATGATCTAATAAAGAAACGTATCCCTTTGGAATTTGGTTTTATTACCTTGTGTTTATAATCTATAATCCAAATATATTTTGCCTTATCACTTTAATTGAACAGTTTTTAAATTATAAGAAATTTAAACTATTTTTGACATGTATGATTATTTTCAAAATAAATCAATATTCTACTGCCCTTATTGCAATGATTGTAATAAAATGTAAAAAATGGAATTATTTTTAAAAGAATCGTACGTATCAAATATAGTTCAAAATTTCTTATAACAGATGACATGCATAATAATATTGAGTTTTTAAATTCTCAATCACTTGAATTAACTAATTGTAATTGTGCACGACTCCATAAGGAACCATAGAGATAGTTTCCATCATTCTTGGTACCAGGTAGAAAACCCCAAAAAACAGACCCTCCAACTAAACAGAAGGGAATCGACACAGTTGGCCAGATGGAAATCTGGTCACCTGCGCCTCCTAGTCTATAAAGAGGGAGCCAAAAGCTTCCCCATGTGCACTAGGTGCAAAACCGAAGAAGCCACTCCCCAACATTTACTAAATTGCATTGGAAAGGACAAAAGATCCCTGTACAGAGAACCAAGAAGAGTTCTTGAGCTTCTTTACGAGCACGACCTCCAAGATCTTGTCTAATTTAGACTAAAAGGATAAGTAAAAAAAAAAAAACTAATTGTAATTTATCACCAACTTTAATTGAAACAAAAATTATTTTCCCTGGGAGTGTGGAATAGAAAATTGGTTGTTGTTTCTTATCCCCTTGTGTAAAGATTACATGAATTCCATGAGTTCATGATCTCATGGAATGGGGTATAGGGGTGCAGCTTTCGTTGATCATGGCACCATGATCCAGGCACACTTTGGTAAAAGTCTGACTTTGCCTGTTATTTGAGGCTGTTCCTAACATGGAAGCCTTTGCTGCTGACTCTAACATGAGTACAGACACAGTATCCCTGGAGTGGGACCCTTGCTGAGGTCTATCAACCGGGTCAGTTGAACTCTAAGATTTCTAAAGAGGGAATTTCCCTCCTGGTTACAGCATCAAGTCTACCAGAACAAGACTTGATCGTGTAGAGGGTTTATTGCACCTCCCAACAATGTCCACTGCAACACAGGCCAGTTACAGAGGGGTAAGCATGGGAGGCCCATAGAAAATTTGGAGGGCTGTACTGACACCGTAATCAGATTTCACTTTGCTTCTATAGAGGACTATCTCAAAGATTTTAATCCACCTAACACAAGTTAGTTCACTGTTAACCAGCTCAATTTATGATTGGAAAGAAACACAGGTACTTTTTGTTTAAAGATAGTAACAAGGCAGTTATTAAATGTTACATATAAATTACTTATTTGATCTTGTTACCTTAATATACCTTATCCTGATTACAAAATAATATGCAAATAATTGAATTTGTGCATGTTGTAACTGGGTAGAAAATAATCCCATATTGGGGGATCTCAAAACAATGTGATAATAATTTTGCCTTTGTAAAACTTTATTTTTTTCTTTATGGTGAATTTGATAAGTTCATTGCATCGATTTGATTCTCTGACAAAGGCTTGTAAGGATAAATCCAAGTTTCATTACATGTTATGGTGCCTTTAAAAGCCTCATTGAGTGCTTCTGAGAAAGAGTTGAGGAGGTTTAAACCAACCTCTTTCTGAATTTGTGTAATTTCTCACATTGAAAACTTTGGCACCCATTTTGAGCACAAAATTTAGATATACAGAAAAACATTCATTTGAGAACACCTCTCTACAAAGGGTAGTTTTCCTCTCCAAAATTACTATTTTCACTAATTAGCAAGCTCCAGGAAGTGGACACCTCTCTCATTTTGACTCTGCAACTAGGTGTCCTTTAAAAAGTGGTTTTACTGATATTATAGTTTAGGGGAAATTTCAAAGATGGACAATCGTTCAATCAATTGTTAAGTCATTATATTTCGGTTATCCCTAACCATTTCCTCTAAATAAGGAAGATTTCAATCTATTGCTACAGGTCCTGGCTCCACTTTGTTCTTGATGTCAAAATCACCAGGAAATGTTGAACCCTCTCTGTATTGTGCTTATATTCAGTTTCTATCAGTTTCAGTGAATGAATTACTGTGGCTGAAATGCCATTGTACTTAAACAGGAACTTTCTCATTGGCATTTTAGATACTTGAGTTCACTTAAGCCTCTTTATTCATAAGATAATTGTAGTTGAACTACACTAGAACCTCTATGAAAGGACAATCCTGCTATAGGACAACCTCTCTACAAAGGACAGTTTTCATCACCAAAATTATAATTTTTACTAATGGGCAATTCTCCAGTAAGAGGACACCTCTTTCTTAAAGGACACTTTGGCTATAAATCTAGGTGTTGTCCTTTTCAGAGAGGTTCTACTGTTTTGAAAAATATTTATTTCTTATTGCATAGAATATTAATAACGACAAAATCAGGATGATACAGCAATTTATTCAAGGCAAAAACTAATCAAAATTCATAAAATAGCAGAAAAATGAGAAAAGTTTCAAATTAGCAAAATCGAAACATCAAAATTAATAATGTGTACATAAAATAACAAATACTTTGCTTGCATAGCTCTTTCCCTATGAGAGCTGTGACTCACAGCTTGTAAATACTGTTTCTATTGCCATAGATCTGACATGTTTTGTCAAGGATTCCCTTGGAGTCATGGAAGTTTGTCCTTAGTACCTCTCTTTGCGTCCTTTTTCTTGTAACATGAAGAGAGGCGTTGCCATCATATTGTCTATAGGGACATTGTCTTTTTGGAGTGAAGTGAACCTTAGGCACGCTAGTGGAATCCTGAAGTCAGTCGCGGAAAAAATATAGGCTACAGGGTATGCTCTGTAAACTTCAGTTTGTCTTCCCTAATATAGCCAGTATTACCACCAAAATGTAATGTATAAAATTGAGGAGACAAACTGCAAGATGACACAGCAATTTATTTAAGGCGATAACGAATCAAAATTTATAAAATAGAAGAAGCCATGAGGAAAGTTATAAAAGTATCAAAATATAAAAATGTGTCTAAAAATAACAAATATTTTGCTACAATATTTATGATTAGAAACTACAAATATTTTCCTACAATGAGTTTCTTTTTACACAAAAAAAAGTGTAGTTATTAAATGTTTCACACAATTTTATATTGAATCACGATATATGATTAGGGATAATTTGGGTTATAGATAGAATCATATATGGTAACAAGACCACATCTAGGTACTAAAGTAATACCTTATTAATTCATGTCTTGATAAATTTGCATGTTTCAATCATTTAGAGTTTTCTCTGTGGTTCCAGCCCGTAACATAGGTTCTTTAATTTGATATTACAAAACATCACATACATATTGTTACCTTATGTTGTAATCTTATAAACTTTGTGTACTGCAATAGATTATGTATTACCTATTAACCAACCCTTGTATATAATGAATGGCCTTGATTTGGTTTAATTCTAATTGCAACCTTTGAAGTATGTAAGCCCTGAGACCCTCGTTCTAAAATTACTCCATTTACTGAGTTTATGACTTGGGCGATATAAGATCGTGGGAAAATACAGTAAATATAAAATATATGTTCTTGTTGCAAAATCACTTTATTAGGTACCGCTCAACAAGAGCAACCTAATTTATGACAATTGCAACAATGAATAATATATGAAGGTTATTCACTTATTGAACAAAATTTTAACGCGGGTTCGATCCCGGTTCATGACTGTCGGGAATCGAGGGTGTTACCCACTCGTCCATCGACTCTTAAAATATAAGCACACATATAAGCACAATTATCTGATAAAAATGAAAAATATGCACAAGAAGCGTGGCTACAAATTAACTAGATATTGATGCTTCTATAGAAACATCACGTATTTCTTGTGAAGTGTCTCGAAAAATTTGAGAATCTATGATTTAATGTCATGGGAAAGGACTTTAAAAAAGAAGCCAATCACACACATTGAGGTAGAATTTAAGAAGTATTACTGTATACAGCCCAACTTCTTTAATTCAAGT
>CP092866.1:48410095-48516537 GCA_030710605.1 Cordylochernes scorpioides
AAAATAATATATTTTTAGAAAATACTCATACAGTAGAACCTCTCTGTAAAGGACACCTAATTGCAGAGCCAAAGTGTCCCTAAGGAAGAGGTGTCTCCTTACCGGAGAGTTGCTATATAGTAAAAATGGTAATTTTGCAAATGAAAGCTGTCCTTTGTAGAGAGATGTCCACTAGTGCAAGTGTCCTCTCATGGAGGTTCTACTGTACTATATTTTAACTTTGGGCCTTTTTTAAAGATAATTTATTTAGAATGTATTGTGTGTGTGATTAACTTTTAAGTGATGAACAAAATTGCATTAAGACATTTGGAGCATATGTGTGTGTGGGAATTAGGTAAATAAATTAGCAAAATAAAGAAAAATCTGAAAAAGGTATTTAAAAAAAAATCATGAACCTTATTCATTTTGCATTCTAGTTGAACAATCTTAAATGGCATGCATGACTCTTCAAGTTCTTTCAGGGCACCTCATTGTTTATATGTTAGTAACTTGTGGCTGCTTGGGTTAGATTATCAAACCAATGATGTCTAAATTATCCAAGACGAAACAGATATTGCACATGACATATGGGCAATGTTGGTGCTAACATTTGCGGCATGGCATTGCAACACTTTTGATTTACCTTTGGGAGAGGCTGCTGCTTATCATAAAACAGCTCAAGGAGCATGAACTCATGGAATTCGTGTAATCTTTACACAAGGGGATAAGAAAAAACAACAACAACATTTTTGATACTGTGTGCATGCGCCAACTATGGCTGCAAGTTTGCCGAAGGCCATAGTAATGAATATTTAGCTATAAAGTTGTATTTTAACTACTGTGCATGACATATGGGCAATGTGCTGTGTGCATGCGCTAACTATGACTGCTATTGCCATAGTAGTGAATTTTTAGCTATAAAATTGTATTTTAACAACAAATAACTATAATTTTGTTAACCCATTTTATTTAAGAAAGTGTCAAATTATTGTAAATGTTGAATTATTTTTGGATGAATTAACTTTAGTCACTTGATAGGCTGGAAGCCGGGACATTGAAAAAATGGTTTAATTATTGTGTTGAATTATCATTGATTGAATTAAATAAGTTAAACTGTGTATAATAAAACCCTCAGATACAGTCTTGTTTATTATAGTTTCCTTTTGTCAAGGTCAAGATCATTGAACCAACTTGTTTATGGAACTACTTGCTGGGAAATCCAAGAATTAGTCCCAAGTAACTTAATCTTCCCAATTAGCATTTTCTTTTTGGGTGGTGGAATAGTGAGCTTAAGAACATTTTAAATAGACCCATTTGTTATCACAGGTTTGTGGATTTCGACAAATTACAAAAAAAAAAAAGTATAATATTTAGTTTGTTGAGGAAGGATATGCCCGAAAGCTACTTTATACAATTAATAAAAAAGAGTTGCTGCATCTTATACCCATTTGTTATTTGAACACAACACATTCTTTAAAAAAGACCCAATGGTATAAATTCATATTATTAATTAAAATATAGTACAGTAGAACCTCCATGAGAGGACACTCACACTAGTGGACACCTCTCTACAAAGGACAGTTTTCATTTGCAAAATAACCGTCTAAATACACATTTATCATTGTTATGACACTCTTGTTTTACTTGATTTTGAAAACAAGGAAAATTTCCCTAGCCTGTTCTGACCCCCATGGGGATACTTAATTAAAAAGGATGTTGTTGTTGGGTCCAATGAAGAGCCTTAGATGTCTCCATGTATCTCTATCACAGAAGTTGCAATATCCTCTATCTTCTGTGTGTAGCTGCTTGTTCTAATTATTAATATACAAGTAATTAGTCAAATGGTATTGTATCAACACAAAGTTCTTTAAAAATAGATACTTTGGCTAATTAAAGTTTTATTTTTTCAAGGTTTCAACAAAAATATTTTGTCTTCGTCAGGAGAAATAAATATAAAGTATTTAGCAAGGCATTAAAAATTATTTCAAACAAATGTTAATGTATTTTAAATACAGTAGAATCTTTCACTAAAGGAAAACACCTAGTTGCAGAGTCAAAGTGTCCTGTAGGGGAAGGTGTTTTCGTACTGGAGAGCAGATAAACTGTAAAAATGGTAATTTTGGAGATGAAAATTGTACTTTATAGAGAGATGTTCTCTTGTGTTGGATTGTGTCCTCTTATGGAAGTTATACTGTACAAAAATTATAAAACAGAAAAGTGTTGTGTATATGTTGATTGGTTGGGATTTAAATTATGCATAAGAATTAAGGATACGCTAAATTATATTTCACAATATAGTTGATTAGATATAAAAGTCTTCTTCTTCTTCTTTCTTATCTCCACTCAATCATATTAGTGTATCAAGCTTGTAAAGCTTGAGACTTTTGATGGTGTCTGCCAGGGAAGAGTAGAGCTCATCAATGGATAAGTTTGACAACCATCATGACTAGGTGAAGTAGAATGCATTAAGACTGGGAGCACTACTCAGTGGCAGGCCGACTTAGCTCCAAAAGAAATGGCCGCCTCTGACATGAGGAACAGACGTCATGTGCAGCCGCATCTAACATGGAGTACAAACTCTGCTCATCCTGTATCCCTGGATTAGGAGCCCTTACAGGGTACTATCAGCCAGGCCAACTGAGCCCAGGTTTTTTAGTGAGCTTGTTACTGCTCCCCTTCCTCCTTTTTCATCCGGGCTTGGGACCGGCAAAGGCGGAGTCAGGGGTATAAAAGTAAAATATTAAAGTTGATGAGTTAAGAGGTTGAATCATATGTGAGATTTTAAAAGATTATTTTTATCAAAAAATATTGAGATATACGAAATGTTACTAATCAATTTTTATCATGACCCCACTCAGCAGAATTCTTTTGCAAAACTTCACAGCCATAAATTATGAAAGGTTGTCAATTGGCTTATAGTTGTTAGCCATCACATGCAGTGGGAATAAAACTTTCTCAAAAATGATTCTCAAGGAACCCAAATTCTTGCGTTATAACCAAACACCCTTATCAATGAGTAGTGAAAATATATAAAGTAACAAGACCAAATATATGATGTTTCTATAGCAGAATGTTACAATAATGACACCAGTGTATGGTAATAAAGCTATTTACAGTTAAACATCCTGTAAACATGGATAGTCCTACACAAGGTTATAAGACCAAATCCAAATAACAGTGTTGTTACCGAAACATCACACATTATTTATTTATTTGGATTTGGTCTTATTACCTTGTGTTTATAATCTATAATCCATATTGTGTGCCTTAACATGTGATAGTCTTAATTTCTTCTGGAGCTTTCCTTTCATAGGAGATGTGGTTATATAGTCCAATTCACACCTTTGTGATCTTAAAATCTCAAACTGAACTGACCCAAACTCCAGGATAGGGCAGAATTATCCATGTTCTCAAGGTGTGTCAGTCTATCTTAAGAAGTTCTGCTATATTTAGAATTCACAAAAGTCTCCACACATCAGATGGGTTGTTCTCAGGAAAGAGGTTTTACAAAAGATTATACATTTTGGATTTTATCTATGATCCAAATTGTGTATTGTTTTGCTTTCCACAGGTGTAGAGATGTGGCCCATTTAATTATGTAAGCAGCTTTCTATTCCAGAGATTTTTTGGAGAGAATTTATATACAGTAGAACCTCCTTGTAAAGGACACCTAATTGAAGAGCCAAAGTGTCCTTTAGGGAGAGGTGTCCGCTTACTGGAGAGTCACTAAATAGTAAAAATGGTAATTTTAAAAATGAAAACTGTCTTTTATAGAGAGGTGTCCTCTCATGGAGGTTCTACTGTATATCTTTTGATGAAATATAAATTTGTAAATGAAAGGCCCCATATGGAAGTATTATAAGAATTAGTTTAGCTTAAGGCCATACTAATTTGTATATTAGACAAATTTAAATTATATGGCGATGGTGAAGATGATCCTATTTTGTAACAAGGTGTTATAAAAGGGGTTAATGGCATGATGGTATAAACTGTTAATTTCAGACAACAATTACTCAGGGTTAAATCCCATAGTGATTACTTTATAAAAAAATTTAAAAATTCTTCAATGACCGCAGCTTGCATAAGTCTAACCTCATCTGTGATGAAAAAAACCAAAGAGGGCTCCATGTAAATACAAAGTCTGACTGACATGTGGTAAACTTACTGTGGAAGAAGTCACAAACCTATAGTTAGTTTTGGTTGTTTTTACCATGTGTATCTGGGATCACAGCAACAAGGTTCTAGAAGAGAATGGATAAAATTATGGTAGAGTCTCCCATAAGAGAAATCCTAAAAACATGGTTAAACCTGTCACTCCTGGAGGTAGTCTCTCATCAGAAACTAGTTCAATTGAAAGACTCCACCTGACCAGACCTGTCAGAATCTCTGGTGAGAGATTGCCTTCAGGAGAGAGGCCAGGCGTAGTTGTGTTTTGTAACAGTCTCTCATGGGAGCCTCTACTGTATTTCTAAAATAAAGAGACTTTGATAGAACTATTTATAAGCATTATGATTAAAAAAAGTGATAAGGCAAAATTTGGATTATAGATCATAAAAACAAGGTGATAAGATATAATATATTAATATTTATTTATTTAGATTTGGTCTTATTACCTTGTGATTCACCAAAAAGACATAAAATGTAGCATCCAGTAATTGTCTCTGCAATCACATTTGAATCAAAGAAATTCAAGAGCTTTGGCTCATTCTGAAAGCTCACCTGAAGACTATGGTTGTTAGTAATCAAAGATGGTTCAATTATTGTCTGTAAAATCAAGTTTGGGAAAGAAAAATTACTATAGAATACAATTTATATTACAACAAGGGGTAGCAAATAAAGTCATTTTCATATATTGTATACAGCATTGTTAGACAAGATTACTGCAGACTTCCAGTCTGAGGATATAACATGCCCAATACTGATATAAGGTACAATTTGGATTATAGATTATAATCAAAAGGTAAAAAGATCTTTTGATGCACAATACTGTTAAAGAAGCAACATTTACAGTCAAACCTTGTTATAACATAGAGGGGACAGAGATTTGTTATAACCACAGTGAAAACAATTGGAACTGTTGCTGTTATAAACATATTATAAAAGGAGCTGTTATAACAAAGTTATATTTTCAATGCCTTTTTTTATTTGGTCTAGATACCTTGTAATTGCCAAAGTCATTAAGTGGAACATAGTTGCTGCAATCTTGATGAATAGGAGTTTTTTTTAGAATTTCTTAGTCTTACATTTCCAAATCTGTTGAAGTTATGATTTCTAAGAGCTAATATGTAATACTAGATTGTAAGACTATGTAAAGAAATGGTTATCAATGTCATCCCACCAGTAAGCTCAAATAACAAAAAAAGGAGCTTACACACTTTGAGTACAAAGTTGAACCATTCTATATCCATAAAATGGGGATAAATTTACTTTTTAAGCAGAATATACAGCTTTATTTAGCAGATTTCCATGGAAATACCACACAGAGGAAAGAGAGTCGATAGATTACACCTATCAAAGTAAATAAACTAGGTATAATTGTTGGGTATAGAAAAGAACCACAAGAGACATTAAGACTAAATCGCAAAAACATAGTTCCAGAGAAACGTCACCTATAAATTACTTATCATTCTAATATTCTAAGATTATTCATTGAGATATAGGTTTGTTACATTTTAACAACCTGATACAGTAGAACCTCACTGTAAAGGACAACACCTAATTGAAGAGCCAAAGTGTCCTTTAAAGAGAGGTGTCCTCTTACAGGAGAGTTGCTAAATAGTAAAAATGGTAATTTTGTAAATGAAAACTGTCCTTTGTAGAGAGGTGTCCTTTAGCATGAGTGTCATCTCATGGAGATTCTACTGTATTACAATACTGCCGGTTCGGTGGAAGGCTGGTTAAACCGTTTGGTTTTCGACCACTAGGACCCGGGTTCGATTCCCGCATTGGACACTTTTTTCTGTTTAAAAAAAAAATGCTCCAATGGCCCCCGATTCATGCAAAAGTCCAACCCCACCAGCAAGTGCAAGTAACCAAACGGGGCTCTGGCATTTTTAAGTGCAAAGTCGAACTGCTTTTCACATGTGTAGACATGTGGTGTGCTTACAGTAAAAAGCAGTCGCTAACTACCCACCATGATTATCATGGCCTGTACCACGTGTACTAGGGATAAGCAAAAAAAAAAAAACAATACTACCTTTGGTTCTAAAGGCCCTTATACAGAACCAGTGACATAATGATCTTACTTGAAAGTGAAATTATAGCTGAAATTTGTATCTGAGATGACACTACATGATATTCTGGGGAAAGAAAGATTTAGTGGAATTTACAGTGGAATTTTACAGTCTCTACAGCATAATTCTAATTTTTTTAGTTCCCATTGTTTCAACTGTGGACAGTAACGTGGTTAGAACAACATAAAAGCTTGGTTCCTAGAGATCTTGTTATAACAAAGTTTGACTGTACTGTTCTGGATAGGTTCAATAAGAAAAAGGATTACAAAAAAAAAAAAACTTAATTAATTGATTTATTTTATTAAGTAATTCTTTTAATAAAAAAGGTAGACATTTTTTTGCAGATAGGTTAAATGAATATTGTGAAATTTCGGTCGAGTTTAAAAAATGAAGGTTTTTAAAAGCAACGCAATAGAACCTTAATTGAAAGACCTCCGTTAAAACAGTGATATTCTTGGTCTCTACTGGAGGTTGGTCTCCCAATGGAGGTTGGGTTATATCAGATTATATATTTTACATAAATGGTCACACATGGAGGTAGCTTATCAGATGAGTCACCTAAGGGAGGTACTATAAGTGCTCTATATCCTGTTAAGGTACAATTTGGATTATAGATTAGAAACACAAGGTAACAACACCAAATGCAAACAAATAAATAGTATGTAATCTTTCGGTAACAGTGTTGTTATATCACAACATGCTTTTAAACATGATAAGGCACAATTTGGATTATAGATTATAAACACAAGGTAATAAGACCAAATCCAAATAAATAAATAGTGTGTATAGAAGAATAACTTCTTAGGTCCATTGAAGTCAATAAAATTGATAAGGCACAATTTGGATTATAGATTATAAACACAAGGTAATAAGAACAAATTTACACACTATTCATTTATTTATTTGGATTTGGTCTTATTACCTTGTGTTTATGCTTTTAAACAGTAAATATATAAAAACCTGCTGTGATATTTTTTCTTATTCAGTATTTTTGTCTGATGATAGTAACAAGGCTGTTATACCTTATAAGGTAATGCTGTTGCCTAAAATGTCACACACTATTTATTTATTTATTTGGATTTGGTCTTGTTACCTCATGTTTTCTCTATATCCTGTATGGAAAATTAACAGGTTAATTATCACACATAAGGAAACTACAGTACTGTATATACAGCTCATAAATAAGGACACACACATATGGCATGCTACTTATCAATACAAATCATTTTAACCTCTTCAATTTGACTCTCTAAAGGATCGGAGCTTTTGGTTGAATTAAAGTAGGCATTGAATTAAAGTTTGGTTTGGAAAAGATGGTTTCATTGCAACAGTCACTCCTAGTGGACATTTTTTTATTCAAAAAAATAATTAAAATGATATATTTTGAAAATACTGTTTTAATATATTTTAATTAATGATGTGAATTGTGATACCATGAGACTTTTATATATTTAATTTTTTGTGATGAATGAAAAGGCACAATTTGGATTATTCTATATACAGTTACGAGCGTCATGGCCTCTGTCAAAGTTTGCTTTTTTTTTTGGAATGGCGCCCTCCTATTGGTCGGCTACGATCACGCCATCTTTGCCCCCTCCCCCATCATTTCTGTAACTATTGTGTTGGAGCGGGTCGTTCCTTAAATAAATGCATATATTAGTTAATAACCAAATGGAATCCTCTCTTTCTTTTTCCCAGTAAGAGACGCCTACGGAAGCCAACAGTACATAGACAGATAAAGCACATAAGCTATAGTTATTAACTAAAATATGCATTTATTTAAGGCGCCAATTTATAATTGTAACAAATAGTATTTGAATCAAAACATACAATCGGGTAAAACACGGGCGTTGCCCGGGTCATTCGGCTAGTATATTATAAACATGAGGTAATAAGACCAAATCCAAACAAAAAAATAGTGATTGATGTTTTGGTAATAGCTTTGTTACCATTGTCAGACAAAATTCAGTACTTTTGCCTGAAGATGGTAACAACATTGTTACCAAAAGTCACACACTATTCATTAATTTGGATTTGGTTTTATTACCTTGTGTTTAAGTCTTCTTTTTTCTTATCTCCACTCAATCATATTAGGGTGTCAAGCTTGTAAAGCTTGAGACTTTTGATGGTGTCTGTCGGGGAAAAGTAGAGCTCATCAATGGATGATTGTGTTTAAGTGATGAATAAAATTGAATTAATAAATTTTTTTAACAAAGGAAAAATTACAGATAATATTTGAATCTAGGTGAATAAGTGCAATGGGAAGAAAAGGAATACATTTAGGAAATAAAGAAAAGGTTGAGGAAAAGGCTCCAAGAACCCTCATTATTTACCACAGTAATTAGCAGCTGCTAAAATGAGGCCTAAATCGTCTATCGTTGTGGTGCTGATTTTTTTTTTTTTATTTAATTTAAATTCTACCTTTTAAGCATGGTGTGCATATGCTAGCTGTGACCTGCATGTCAGAGTATTGCATTTTGAGAAATAAATTTAAATTAAACAAGAATTATCTGATGTGTTGTCGAATTTTGATTTGAAAAATAGGTTGAATTATCAATGATGTTGAATTATTGTTGGTTGAATTAATGTTGGTTATTTGATAGACTGCAGGTCGGGACATGAAAACATGAGATAAATATTATGTATCGAATTAACACAAAGTTATACTGTATTTAAATTTCTTCTTCACACACACACAAAGCATTTATTTTTTTTAGAACTTGAAATCATTGGGAAAGCTTGGCTTAACACATACCAATGATGCACACACTCTCCCATTGTTTCTGAAAATATTGTAGCATAGTTTATTTATCCTGATAGTTTACATAATTATAAGTTTCAGATTTTGTTAGATATATTTGTATAGATTGGTTTAGATTGTCATTGCTATATAAAATTTTGTGTATCTTTAATAAAAGAAAATAAGACCTAATCTAAATAATTTATTATTTATATATTAACATACTAATAAATTATTTGGATTAGGTCTTATTTTCTCTCATTATAATCTATAATCCAAATTGTGCTTTATCATTGTGTATCTTTAATTTTGGGGTAGTAGATTGTTCTTTGGTACTGAAGAATAAAGCTCTATTTCTACTTCACTCTCTATCAGCAGCTATTTTTCCAACGTGACAATATAGTCTACCAGACTGTTCCAAATATTGCCTCATTCAATTCATATAGAAACATCTGAAGGGTGTTTCTTTATGACAGATCAGTAGAAACTTCATTAGAGGACACCTCTACCTAAAAAATACTTTGGCTCTGCAACTAGGTTCTACTGTAGTAAGAAAATATAGGGCTGTGTTATGTAGACCTCTTTCAATAGTTTTCCCCATAAAAGTACTATACACAACACAACATTGGACAAGACACCACACAACACAACACACATTAAAACTTCTTTAATTTGCATTCCAGTACACTCTACCTAAAAGAATATACATATACGTACTTAAGTGAATATTTGAATTTAAAAAAAAAAAAGAGCCAAAATGATTCAATTTTTAAATTTTGAATAACAATTTGAAGAATTACTCTAGTTTAAATTTGAATGGAAGAATAAGTAAATTATATGCAAGATTCATATAAGGGCCTGAACATATGCCGTGGCTTCCTTCTGGCATCCTAGCAAGTCACGGACTTATGGACGTGGGCACTCAGCTCCATCTAGCATGCCTCAACGGTGTCCAGGTCGGGCTCTGCTGTTGGGAAAATGACTTCCCCTGGCTAGAGACGAGCGATCCCTGTCTGAGCCCTCCACGTGACACCACCAGACTCCAGCCCCAGCGTCTCCAGGTGCTGAAAATTTGGGAGGAAATTTCAAGCATCTTGAATTTAAACCACCGAGTGGCCCCCACGACCCAGCTGCTGGATCTTCCTATCATTGACGTCTGTCAGTTCCTCCACCTACCGAACCTTCTGGCCTCTTTGCGCTGGGTCGGCGCTCGAGTCTGGGACCTGAGTGACATCACCATCATCCGCCCTACGCGCTCCGCCATAACTGATGTAGCGGCCTTCGCCACCTTCTGCCAGAGGGTGGTGGCAGAGAACCTCCAGGCGAGCTTCCGGGAGCCCAGTCTGGCCGAGGCTGTTGTCCTGCGCAGGACAACCATGCCGTTCATCAAGATCACCAGCCGCTCGGCCCATCACGCATGGGAACACCCGCACCTTGCGGCCCTGCCTATCACCCGGTTCCTAGAGAGATGGGTGTCCACCGTGGATGTCCCGGCCAGGGTTGACTGGTATTTGCTTCGACATGGTGCTTTCCCGGGACACAATGGAGATGTCACCCTCCCATTGGCCCTGCCTCACCCAGACCATTCAGCATCAGCCTGTCTGTCCTGCCCTGCCTGCGGGTCCGCCCGCCGATGGCTCTTTGGGCCACAGATACTGGGGATGCCAGAATATCAGGCTCCTTGTCCAGGAGGCCTTCAACATCATTGGCAGACTCCCTGACCTACAGGCTTGGATCTTTAGAACCAGCCTTGAAGACGACGAGATAGCCATCCTTTTGTCAGTGAAGGCCAGAATCTACCAGTACTTCGTACGGGTTGGCCTGGGTGTTGGCATTGAATACCCCGTCATTGCCTAAAAGAGGACACTAGTGATGGGAAGACTCCCTGGGTGAAAAAATATATATTGTAAATAGTTCATTTTTTAATCATTATTTGAGAAACTTCCTTTTGAAGTTGTAAATATTGACTAAGGAGTCAATAAATATATTTTAATTGTCAATTGTCACACACATACACAAACAAAGCATTTCTGTTTTTAGAACTTGATATGATATCTTTGGAAGGCTTGGCTCAATACATGCCAATGATACATACACTCTCCCATTGGTTCTGACAATATTGTACCGTAGTTTATTTATCCTATTAGTTTTAATATATAAGTTTGAGATTTTGTTAGATTTATTTGCATAGATTGGTTTAGATTGTCATTGCTATTTAAATTTGTGTTTAATTTTAGGGTAGTATATTGTTCTTTGGTACTGAAGAATAAAGCTCTATTTCTTCCTCCCTCTATCAGCAACTATTTTTATAATGCGACAATATAGTCTACCAGACTGTTCCAAATATTGCCTCATTCAATTCATATAGAAACATCTGAAGGACTTTTCTTTATGACAGGTCAGTAGAACCTTCATGACACTCTCGTTAGAGAACATCTCTCTACAAGGACAGTTTTTATTGCCATTTTTACTATTTAGGGGGGTCGATGGAAGGATGGTCAAAACTGTTGATTTTCAACCGCTACGACCCGGGTTCAATTCTCTCATTGGGCACTTTTTTCAGATAAAAAAAAAAAAAAAAATGCTCCAATGGCCCTCGATTCTTGCAAAAGTCCAACCCTACCAACAAGTGAAAGTAACCAAACGGGGCTCTGGCACATTTGTAAGTGCAAATTTGAACTGCTTTTTTTGTGTAGACATGTGTTGCACTTACAGTAAGAGCAGTCGCTAATTTCTACCCACCATGATTATCATGGCCTGTACCACATATACTAGGGATAAGCAAAAAAAAAAAAAAAAACTATTTAGCAACTCTCTAGTAAGAGGACATTTCTACCGAAAGAATAGCAAGGCTTAAATAATAAAAGTAGAAACTCTCTTGAATTCATTAGGCGTGGAAGTTGAGTTCAATAAACCCAGTGACTTGGCACCAATGAACTAATCATGTCAAAGGTTGGTTAGTAATCTATCTTCAAGAAACCTCTTTATATACTGTGTTGTCAAGCCATAGCTGAGTTACTTGCAAGATTTATCTCTTCTTCTTCTTTCTTATATCCACTTAATCATATTAGAGTATCAAGCTTGTAAAGCTTGAGATCATGACTGGGTGAAGTAGAATGTGTCTGCCTTTGTCATTAAGACTGTGAGCACTACTCAGTGGCAGGCCGACTTAGCTCCAAAAGAAATGGCCATCTCTGACTTGAGGAACAGACGCCATA
Organism: Cordylochernes scorpioides; assembly: GCA_030710605.1. Lineage (NCBI taxonomy): Eukaryota > Metazoa > Arthropoda > Arachnida > Pseudoscorpiones > Chernetidae > Cordylochernes > Cordylochernes scorpioides. Next base: position 48,422,266 of record CP092866.1, read on the forward strand.
TGCAGCCGCTCCTAACATGGAGTACAAACGCTGCTCATCCTGTATCCCTGGATTAGGAGCCCTTACAGGGTACTATCAGCCGGGCCAGCTGAGCCCAGGTTTTTAAGTGAACTTGTTACTGCTCCCCCTCCTCATTTTTCATCCGGGCTTGGGAATGGCAAAGGCGGAGTTATCTATAGAGGGTTATCGCAGTGATAATATTCTCCTATCTCCTGATTGGTTAGTAGCCATTCTTTGTATGTGTGTACGTGGTTGGTATTTCATTGCTAGCATAAAAACTTTTGTTTTAGTCTGGTGTTGGTAAACATACCTATAGACATTTCTGTAAGATAGGTTTTTACAAAAGTACTTTTAGCTGGGACAGTTTTTGTTATTTTATTGTTAATATTCCAAGAGGGCTGTAGTTAATTTTATTTGAAAGTTGCATAACATATCTACACTTGCAAAAAAAAAAAAAATCTTGCCTCAAGTGATGGCCATAGCCCAAAATTTGATATGCAGGTTTTTTTTTTTTTTTTTTTTACCAATATGCCAAAGGCTGTTCTTTTGGAAAATCTATAGATAAGAATCTGAACAATATTTGCATATTGACCATTACATATGCAACTCAAATTTAGATCTTACTTTGTAACACACAAAAACCTATCCTGATTTTACATTTAAACATTGCAGATGGTAGAATGCCCACTATCTTAATAACTACCATTTAAATGTCAATTTCTCAATCAACAAAAATCTTTTTTTTATTGCACAAATACTTATCAAGAAACTCCAATCACACACATACTGATGTTTTGAACTGTCATGCATGGGGAGGAAAAAGGTATTTGAAGCCACCTGCATGTGAATATGCTAAATTAGAAAAAGAGAAAAATCAGGGTATGTGGTAAAATAAAATAAGAGTATATATTGATATGGTACAATTTGGATTATAGATTATAAACACAAGGTAATAAGACCAAATCTAAATAAATAAATAGCTGACCTTTATCTTTATAGATTGTAATGATTCCATATGCAAATTTTATTCTTAAAGAAAAAATGCAGCATATATGTAGATATGTATTAATTTTCTGATAGAAAATTAAATATGTAAACAATGGTTGCCTGTAAAGTCGGTTTTACGGGCGAAGATTTTACGTGACAACGGTAGAATATTTATTGATATGAATATAATTAAATTGCACAATAGGAACAAGGAATTGAATGAAAATAAGAATTGCACAAATTTTAACTATAGAAATATATTTTGTTTACTAAAACATTGTACATGTAAACTTAAACTTAACTAATTCCTATTTGAGTGATTTTGTTGAGGATAGGACGATGATAGGAGAAATATGAAATGAAAGGAAGTGTTTCTGCTGTAATGTGTCTTGCGAAAGTCAAGTCGATAGTTGTTCCTTTTAACGTAGTTGACTTAGAAACGCTGTTGAAGGCACCGTTTCCATTGTTTTGAGAGTGGTGATTCCTGTTGAACATTTGAAATTGAATGGATGAATTTTTAATTTTAAAGAATCAATTTGAAAATCAAAACACTTATTCAGATCGAAGGTTCAAATTTTTGCTAAATAAATTTGAAATTAAATAAAATTTGTAATTGTAAATGATGAAGTTGAAAATTAAAACATTTACTTATATTAGATGTTAAAATTCTTGCTCAACACAGTTTAAATAAAGTTTTCTTATATCTGCCACTTTTTCTTAATATTTGTAATTTTAAATAATCAATTCGAAAATCAAAACATTTATTCAGATCGAAGGTTCATATTTTTGCTAAATAAATTTGAAACTATTTAAAATTTGTAAAATAATAATTAATTAATTAATTAATTTTAAACTAATAATTTACTTAACACTATCAACATTTATCAATAGTATGACATAACCTATAAACTCAGTTTCTCAACTTTTGTGTCAATCTAACAATTAATCAATCAATCATAGTTTACGATAATGAAATATCAGTGTACAATTATTTACCTTTATTGTTGTAGTTGTTGTAAATGACGTATCTAAGCACTCCACATTTTCACTACAGACACAGCTGACGATACTTTAACCACACGTGTGAACTTGTATTATGACGCTTTCTTGTTTTTCCAACGCCAAGAACGTTCGAGAAAGACAAAGACAGAGACAAGCATGCGCCGATTCAATGCGCCTAATTCTCTAGCGCTGCGCGCGCAGCACTCTCGTTCGGTGACTCATCGTAACTGTTGGATCCTATAGTTAATAATGTCCTTAAATTCAATTTTATATATGAAAATTAAGCCAAAATATTCTAAATTCAATTGTACAATATAAATCTTTAATATGTAAATTTTAAAGCAATCAACATGTATGTAAATTTCTAGTTTGGTTAATTAATAGTTTTTGTTTTCTCTCTCTCCCTACCACTAGTATCAAAATCTAAGTCAATTTCATGTATTCTAAATTCATGTGGTAGCTACTCATAACTCTAAAACCAAAGACAATAAAACAATTCAAGACAAGTGGCAAAGTGCTTCTTAGTATCTTTTACTGAACATTGAAGCCACGAACATTATGGTCCCTCGAGCCGGATACTTTAAAAAATTAAGGTAAGCCATTTGAAAACTTAAAATTCTTAAAATAAAGTCATGCCTAAATCAGAAGTTAAAATTCGGCACAAATTCAACTTTATCATTCAGGAAATAAAGGATCTGGAATCAGAGAATGAAGCTATTGTAGAATCCAAAAACATACATAGATTAAAGCTATTCCAACAAGAAGTTAATGAAAGGAAAATTAGCCTAAATCAAGTTATCAACACATTATTAGAATCAGAGTTAGATGATACACAATATGGCGATTATTCAAAGGCCAAAAAGGATATTTTTAATATGTTGGTGTCTATTGAAGAGGCTTTATCTTTGATTGAAACCAAAGAAAATACTCATAGTGATAAACAACTGCCCGAATCCAATGTTAATTTACCTAAGATAAATTTACCCATTTTCAATGGTGATTCAGCCAATTGGCTTAGTTTTAGAGAAATATTTAACTCCACCATTAATTCAAATCAAACACTAACTGAAATACAAAAATTTCAATATCTAAATGCATCTGTTAAGGGTCCTGCGGAAAAGTTGATTCGGGGTTTTCCCATTTCTGACAAAAACTACCAGCAAGCATGGGATACCTTATGCAATAGATTTAATAACAGAAGAGAATTGGCTTTTTCACAAATCAACAAAATATTCTCCATAAGGCCATTAAAATCTATTTCGGCTGGTTCTCTCTATGAAATCCTTGATGTTTGCAATGAAGGCATTAGAAATCTCTCAGTGCTAGGACTTGAGAAAAACACATTAACAGATCTAATCCTGATCAATTTTTTTGAAAAAAGAATCGGTGAAGCCCTCAGGAAAGAATGGGAATTAACCCTTCAAAATGAAGAATATCCAACATTTGAAAACTTTGTGAATTTTTTAGAAAAACATGCTAGAAGCCTGCAAGGTATGAGAATTCCTTTGTTCCAGGAACAAAAAACCTCTAGCAAAAATATGATGGCTCATGGCCTTTATGTCAACAAAGGTCAAAATTGTATTTTATGTCATCAAATTCATAAACTAAATGACTGCCAGAGATTCATAAATCTTCCCTTGCCTAAAAAATGGGAATTAGTTAAAAAACATAAACTTTGTCAAAATTGCCTTAGAGCAAATCATGAGATATCCAAATGTCTCATCACATCAAGATGTAAAAACTGCAAGCAGAACCATCATACTCTTCTGCATGAATACAACTCTGAACCATCCATTCCACAACCAACAACCTCTCAAGAGATGTTGATTTCAACAAATACCATCTGTAATGCGATGCCTTTGGAAACGGAAACAAATATTCTACTGTCAACAGCCCTTATTAAAGTCAAGGCGAAGGATGGCTCATTTGTGCTATGTAGAGCATTAGTGGACAATGGGTCCCAAATAAGCCTAATTTCAGAACAATGTTGCCACAAGTTGGGACTTGAAAAAAGGAAAAATTCTTATACACTAAAAGGTGTAGGTGACATTGTTGTCAACAGGACAACATCGCAGGTTGAAATAGAGTTCACCCCACATCATAATGATCAATTATTTTCTGCCAGAGCATTTGTGGTTGGGAGGGTAACTGCAGACCTTCCAAACTTCCAAATTCAGTCAGCAGACTTTCCTCATTTAGAAAATTTGCTCTTGGCAGACCCAGAATTCTATGTCACCAAGCCCATAGACCTAATTTTGGGTGCAGATAACTTTGTAGAAATAATTCTAGGTCATAAAACAGATTTAAAGCACCATCCTATAGCACTTAATACCAAGTTAGGTTGGCTTGTTTCTGGGAGAATCCATTCAACTATTAAGTCGAATACTTCGGTAATCAATCACTGTACCACTGAACTTGATTCCAGCATAAGAAAATTCTGGGAACTTGAAGATGTCCCAATTTCTAAGGCCCAGTTGGGTATAAAGAATGCCCCATCTCCAAGTCTACAAGAGTCCATTCAGAACTCTCCAAGTCTAAAGGAGTTCACTCAGAACTCTCCAAGTCTACAAGAGTCCATTCAGAACTCTCCAAGTCTAAAGGAGTTCACTCAGAACTTTCCAAGTCTGCCGGGGTCCATTCAGATCTCTCCAAGTCTACCAGACTCTGTTCAAGGGTCACCGTCTCTAACTTTGAGCCTACAGAGCTCCAAACACAACTCTCCAACCCCCTTACAAGTATCAGTTCACAGCCTGAAAGAGGCCATGTCCCCTTTGGTCGAAATGCCATCAAGCCCTGGGTGCTCCAAGCAGATTCCAATTCCTATAGAAGAAGACTCTATAGAGAGCCAGAACCGAGTTGATAATCTGCCATCCTACCCGATGAGCCCAGAGCAGAGTTACACTCTCTCATTGGCTTCTGTTGAAGATTTCAAGGCCCAAAGTGGGCCCAAGTCCCCTACATCTCCCACCAGGGGTTCAGAGAGTTGCCGATGTTCTGGGGATTATACAGAGCCACAGATGTCTCAGAACTCCACTTTTTCATGCTCCTCTATAGAAGAATCTGAAGATAATTCAAGTAAATCTGAAGAAAATCTAAGTAGATCCGAAGATAATCCAAGTAAATCTGAAGAAATTCCAAGTAAATCTAAAGGTCACGTATTTCCAAGTTAACTCCACAAATTACTTCTAAACAAAACCAATTACTTCCTTCTGAATCAAGTCAACCATCCACTCCAGAACAACCTCTCGCTTCTCAGTCAAGTGAACCACTCTCATCTAAGAAAGAAACTTCGATTATTCCTAAGATAAAGCCACCACCCTATTATAGGCGAAAACGTCAACTTCCTGCTGAGAAAACTTCATGGGATGAACCAATTGAATCAGATATAAAGTCAAATTGGAATAAATTCCAAACTCAACTATCGTGCCTAAAGGAAATCAAAATACCAAGATACCTGAACAGTTCATCTTCTGAAATAGAAGAATTACAACTACATGGATTTTGTGATGCATCCCTTAATGCTTATTCAGCAGTTTTTTACTTGAAAACTAGATTCAAAATTCAAAAGATCAAAATCAATCTGATAACCTCAAAAACTAAGGTTGCACCATTAAAGACCATTACAATTCCAAGACTTGAACTAAGTGCAGCATTGCTTTTGGCTCAACTGAATCAAGTCATTCTTGAATCATTTCCTTTTCAACCTGACAAAACCTTTTTGTGGACTGATTCACAAATCTGCATAGATTGGATAAGATCAGATGCCAGCAGATGGAAGGCCTTTGTTTCGAACAGAGTGTCGTCAATTCAAAATTTGACTCAAATCACTGATTGGTTCCATGTATCCAGTCAAGATAATCCAGCTGATTGCGCATCAAGAGGAATCATGCCTCAAGACTTGGTCAATCATAGAATTTGGTGGCGGGGTCCTATTTGGCTTCAAGAAAATAATGTTCGATATATTCCTTCTTCACCAACCCAAGTAAATCTCAATATCATTCAAGAAGAAGTCGGTGAGGGTCAAGTGTTGGATCAAACAACCTTAATTCAAAATTCAGAAACTATGTTAAATCTAGAATTCATTGAAAGGTATTCCACAATGACCAAATTGATCCGAATCACAGCTTGGTGTTGGAGATTCTACTACAATTGCCTCCTCTTTGATCCAATTCGTCAGAAAGGACCTTTGACAACAAGAGAATTAACAAAGGCAATTCAAGTCTTAGTCAAATCAATTCAGCAAGTTGAATTCTGCACGGAAATAAAATTACTGAAGTCAAACAAGCAACTACCTCTGTCCAACAAGCTAACTTCTCTAAATCCCTTTTTAGACACTCAAGGACTTCTAAGAGTTGGAGGTAGACTCAAGTATTCCTATTTAAATGAAAATCAAAAATTCCCTCTCTTACAACCAAAATCCCCACACCAGGAATCACTTATCAAAAATCTCTTAACTGAGAATGCCGACATTCCTGAGGCTATTGATGAGAATCAAGAAGATTCTTCAATTTTAGAAACCACTTTTGTCATTGAAGACGAAGAGTCTAACAAAGATATCGGGACTCCAAAGATTGAAATCTCCGAAGTTTCGGTTATTGATAAATCGGAAGGCAAATATTCGAAAGAACCAGTGGTCAGTGTAGAAGCTCTGGATAAGAAAGAACTGTGCCATGATGACTCAGCTCACCTCAATGTAGTTGAAGCTGATCTTAATCGACCTAAAGAGGCTACCAGTGGCATAATCAATGTTTATACAGAAGCTAATGAATCGTCAAGCAAAGAGAAAGTTGTACCTGTTGAAATTGTGGATACATCAACAAAGGATTATCTACAGAGCGGTGAAAAGGCAAAATTATCCCGCTGGAAGCCCATCGATTCTCTATGCTTAGAAGACGTCAAGGAATATGAAGACGACGATGAAAATTACAGTTCATCGGCATATATAGAATGGCCAGAAATCTTGAAGAAAGAAGTCTTAAGACCCGAAGCTTTAGAAAAGGCAGTCAATCGGGAAGATTTTGAGAAGGCGGCAGAAAGTCGACAACTCTCCAAAGAACATTTAGAGGAATCGACCGAACAAGGCTCATGCATAAAGGCTGAATCAAAACCTTGGGAAGATCCTATTGAATCCGACTTAGCAGCCGCAGAGTCTGATAATCCAGCAGTTCCCGAAAGAGAACTGGCCAACGAATCTGAAAATCTCATCCAAGATTCACCTCAATCGGATACTCAAAGATGGAAGCTAATTCCATTACCTTTCAAACAATTTGAATTGTAATCTTAGCTACATAGTCGGAATCAATTAGTCCAGCATCTATACTATTGGAACTCTTTTTTTATTTTTATTTATTTTTTTTATTTTTTATTTTCTGGTCATCTCTTCCCAGCCGGGGGAGTATGTTGGATCCTATAGTTAATAATGTCCTTAAATTCAATTTTATATATGAAAATTAAGCCAAAATATTCTAAATTCAATTGTACAATATAAATCTTTAATATGTAAATTTTAAAGCAATCAACATGTATGTAAATTTCTAGTTTGGTTAATTAATAGTTTTTGTTTTCTCTCTCTCCCTACCACTAGTATCAAAATCTAAGTCAATTTCATGTATTCTAAATTCATGTGGTAGCTACTCATAACTCTAAAACCAAAGACAATAAAACAATTCAAGACAAGTGGCAAAGTGCTTCTTAGTATCTTTTACTGAACATTGAAGCCACGAACAGTAACGTTACCGGGCGTTACACTTTTTCATAAGTGACTCCCAGCCGCAACCTAATTTAAGACGTCACGTCAAAATGATTGGATATATATATAGAGTGTAAGAGGAGAGTGAAAGTATCTTATTTATAGAAATAAATGGCTTATACCTTATAGTGTTCGTCAAGTGCTATTTTTGTTAGGTAGAGAACACAACATAGATAAAAAACAATATTATGGATATATTCTGTGGTTTAGAAGATTGTCATAATGAACCCAATCAGGAAGTGTCTCCAGTTTGGTTTATTTATGTCTTGGTACTTTGAAGGTGTTGAAGGAGGGCTGAGGATGGTAACAACGTTGTTACCCAAACATCACACACTATTTATTTATTTGGATTTGGTCTTATTACCTTGTGAAGAGTATATATTAAAGATTCTTCCCTGCTCTTTTACACTTGACAAAATCAATAAGGAATCTAGGGCTAGGTTTCTTTTTACATTTTTTTTTATTTCTTGAGCTTTTGGGTTAAAATGCCCTTCAACGAGGTCTCTGTGCTGAAGGGCATGTTAGCCTGAAATCTCGAGAAATAAAAAATTGTAAAAAGAAACCTAGCCCTAGATTCCTTATTGATTTTGTCAAGAGTATATATTGATTGTGTAACTAAACAGTGCTGATGACAGGCTACTATTAAGCGAGGAAAATAACAACTGAATATTATAGGCATGACAACAAGATAGTGAAAATTCACAGTTTGGATTATTAAAGATCAGCAAATTCACAGATGGCAACCATATCTCAAGTTCCTGGATTCAACAACAGACAAAAGTGAAGGGATTTGTAAATTTCTTAAGAGAGTTAGAATGGTGGTGCAGAACATTTGGCTAGAGCGATGGAAGATCATTCAAATCTCAATATAGAGCTTAGAAATTGATAAGGCACAATTTGGATTATAGATTATAAACACGAGGTAATAAGACCAAATCCAAATAAATAAATAGTGTGTGATGTTTCGGTAACAGCGTTGTTACCATCTTCAGACAAAAGTACTTTTGTCTGAAGATTGTAACAATGCTGTTACCGAAATGTCACATACTATTTATTTATTTGGATTTGGTCTTATTACCTTGTGTTTGAGCTTAGAAATTGTATTCATAAATAAAAGATAAGGCACAATTTGGATTATATATTATAAACACAAGGTAATAGGACCAAATCCAAATAAATAAATAGTGTGTGACGTTTATTTGGATTTGGTCTTATTACCTTGTGTTTATAAAGAGGATATAATTTCAAGGAGATGAAGAGATTTGCTATGAAGAAGGAAGAAAATTATGAAAAAGAACCAACCAAAGATATCATCATTGTCTACAAATGGTCTTACCTTTGCTGAAGAAGAGGTTCTTGAAGGATACAGATATCACCAATTTTGAGCCTGTTAGAATAAAAGGTGTAGAGAGACTATAAATTCTGCATGTTCACTGTGGGACAGCTTTGTACATTCCAGAGAATGTCATTCTAATAGATCTGGATGTCTCCCCTTGGTCTACTTCCCTTATAACCATTCTGTACCATTGTTGGCTCTTGGTTGCTAAGTCAACAGTACTCATTGATGAAATTTTTACTATTAGGTCAATAGAGAATATATAGAAATATTCTGTATTGATTTGTGCTTAAAAAACACAAGGTAATAAGACCAAATAAATAAAGATTATGTGAGGTTTTGGTAACAGTGTTGTTACAGTCATAAGAAAAAAGTACTGGATCTATAGATTAGAAACATAAGATGATAAGATCAAATCCAAATAAATAAATATTTTGTGATGTTTTGGTAACAATGTTGTTACTGAAACGTCCCACACTCTTTATTTATTTAGACTCTGTCTTATTATCTTTTATTTCTAATCTATAATCCAAATATGTACTAAAAAAATACAATAGAATATATAATTGGATGTTTCTATAGAGGGATGGAGAGTAGGGTAGTAACTTGAATATTCTATTTTAAGGGTTTTCCAATCATTAAATACAGTAAAAAGGAAATGGAAGGTTTGGTAGAAGGAGTATTCTTTCTTATCTCCACCCAATCATATTAGGGTATCAAGCTTGTAAAGCTTGAGACTTTTGATGGTGTATGCCGGGGATGAGTAGAGCTCTTCAATGGATGAGTCTGCGCGACGGCCGATGCAGCATAGTGGGGAGATTTGACAACCATCATTATTGGGTGAAGTAAAATGTGTCTGTCTTTGTCATCAAGACTTGGGAGCACTACATAGTGGCAGGCTGACCTAGCTCCAAAAATTGGTCGCCTCTGACATGAGGAACAGATGCCATGTGCAGCTGCTCCTAACATGGAGTGCAAACACTGCTCATCCTGTATTCCTGGATCAGGAGCCCTTACAGCAGTGCCAGCTGAGCCCAAGTTTTTTAGCGATCTTGTTACTGCTCCTCCTCCTCTTTCATCCGGGCTTGGGACCGGCAAAGACAGAGTTGAAAGTAGGAGTGCTACACACTATTGATTTTTTACAATCACAATCCAGGATTGAATTTCTGAAGAAAAAAATTGCTCCAATAGCCCCTCAATTCTTTCAAAATTCCAACCTCAGCAGTTAATGCAAGCAACCAAACAGGTTCTGGTGTCCTGTAAATTTAAATTTCAAACTTCTTTGTACATGTGTAAACATGTTTATTTGTCTTATGTTGTTTTGAAAGCCTACCATTATTTTTTTTGGTAAATTGTGCCGTTTGTTGTTTTATCAATCTGGCAAGAGGAGGAAAAAAAGCCTCCTAAACAATGGCTGTTTCAACAATAGATAAAAACTGAATGTGGTGGGCGCCAGATAAATCAAGTTGTGATACAGGTGTCAACACCCGAGCCACCGTTGACTGACTCTACTCCTCCTCCCACATCTGAAGCTCTCATGGATACAGTTTCCATCACTTCTATTCCAGCTCCCCTCTCCAGGAATTCTGGAATCTTGGGTATCAGGTAGGTCAACTTCTTCCTTCTTATCTCCACTCAATCATATTAGGGTATCAAGTGGTACAGGCCATGATAATCATGGTGGGTAGTTAGCGACCTATTTTACTGTAAGCACATCGCATGTCTACACATGTGAAAAGCAGTTCGACTTTACACTTACAAATCTGCTTTTCACATGTGTAGACATGTGGTGCGCTTACAGTAAAAGCAGTCACTTACTACCCACCATTATTATCATGGTCTGTACCACGTGTACTAGGGATAATTAAAAAAAAAAGGGTATCAAGTTGTGACCCTTGATGATGTCTGTTTGACAACCATCATAAATGGGTGAAGTAGAATGCATTTGCCTTTGTCATTAAGACTGGGAGCACTACTCAGTGGCAGGTCAATGTCAACTTATATAACAAATTGTCTTCTTTGGCTTCCTTGTTGACTAATAGCTATAGCTACAAGACCACTATAGCTCTCATTATAAAAACAACACTCAGGACCAGGATTTTTTATTATGATCCCATATATCATTATACAAGGTCATGGAGACTATAAGATTTTTATGTTGTTATAACCACATTGTTGCTATATAATCATTGTTAAATTATCTTTAGCTTTGTCTCCTGAAATTTAAAAAAATAAATTATTAAATGTGTTCTTTTTTATTTCATTTCTAATTCAAAAATGGCATCATTGTAATAGTTTGTAAATTTTATTTAGGATTCAGTATTTGTATATTAAATGGCTATTAAATTCCAATATGAAACTAAAAGATAACAGAACTGAATACAATACAATTATTACTACAGTAGAGAACCTCTCTGTAAAGGACACCTTATTACAGAACTAAAGTGTCCTTTATAGAGAGGTTTTTCTCTTACCAAAGAGTTGCTAATTAGTAAAAATTATAATACAGTAGAACCTCCATGAGAGGACACCTCTCTACAAAGGACAGCTTTCATTTGCAAAATTACCATTTTTACTATTTAGCAACTCTCCGGTAAGAGGACACCTCTCTCTAAAGGACACTTTGGCTCTGCAATTAGGTGTCCTTTACAGGGAGGTTCTACTCTATCTGCAATTAAAACTATCCTTTGAAGAGAGGTGTCCTTTAGCCAGAGTGTCTTCTTTTGGAGTATATTCTATTGTATCCAATACAGTAGAACCTCCAGGAGAGGACAAACACTCTTACCAGAGGACACCTCTCCCAAAATGACATTTTGGATATGCAGTTAGGTGTCCTTTGCAGAGAGATTCTATGCCACATGTAGATTCTACCTGATCAAAGGAATAAATAAGGTTTTTCTTTTGGTATATTTATGAAAATAAAATATGATGGTCAGGAAAATCACACACACACACACAAAAGCCTTTATTAAGACACTCAGGTCTTACAGAGGATTCTCCTTGGGGTTACAAGACGGAGAAACCTATGAAAGTGGGAAATAAAAATGGAGAAAGATTATATACATATGGTAAATATATACAGATTATAAGAAAAAATAAAAAGATAAAAGAAAGAAAAAAAAAAATTGGAAATATGGATGGGAGAAGTGGAGAACGAAAAGAGGAAAGAAAACAGGTATTTCCATATGGAACAAGTCAATTTAAGCTCTTCTGCTCACACAGCACAGGTGGGCCATGTCTTTTTCAAGAAATCTTTAAGAGATTTTCCAGGAAAATCCGAGTGTTCAGGGTTGTAAGGTAAACACCGTTGGTCAGGAAAATCAAGTAAAGTGTATTTTCATTATAAATTACTACACTAGGACCTCCAAGAGAGAACACTTCCTCTCTACATGGCACAGTTTCCATCGCCAAAATGACCATTTTTATTATTTAGCTGCTCTCCTGTATGAGGACACCTCTCCATAAAGGACACTTTGGCTATGCAACTAGTTCTCTTTAGAGAGAGGTTCAACTGTAGTAATACTTTTAGACGATGATGTAATATTTTAACACTCACACCAAAGGTTTCTACTAATTTTCTTATTAAAATTATATATTTAAAATTAATAATATTATAATTGGATAAAATTTTTGTTATGTCAGTACAGTAGAACCTCCCTTTAACTGGACACCTCTCCACAAAGGACAGATTTCATTTGCAAAATTACCATTTTTACAATTTAGCAACTCTCCGGTAAGAGGACACCTCTCCCTAATGCACACTTTGGCTCTGCAATTAGGTGTTGTCCTTTACAGGGAGGTTCTACTGTATATATTATTGAATCAAGTAATTTTTTTCAAATAAAAAAAATATCAAGTGATGATATGTTGAGTGACTTATGTTGAGAGTTTTTCCTCTTTGTATGGTCACAACACCAGGAGACAGTCTATAATAAGTTTTTTTATAGTGTAATTACTTTTACTAAATGCTGTATACAATGCCTCTCAGGTACAATTTGGAATACACATATGGTAACAAACACACATAAAAGCCTTTATTACGGACTTGCCCCATACAGATTCTCCCAATTGGGTAAGGTAGTAATCATCTTGTGTTATTAACATAGGTGGTAAGATAGAAATTGAACTGTCTTTACTCTTCGTCTCAAAGTCATTCACTTGTTGACTCGTCCTTACATAATGATGATCTAAAAAAATTATAGATTTGAATCTTAGATTTGTTTGCTGATATTTTTGAAAGCAATACGTAGGGTGAAGTGTTGGTACATTTAATTTGTTGATATAGGGCCTTTCTCTCTGCATTAACCCTTAATTACTCGCGCCTATATTTGTTACGTAAGTACTCGCGTTGAGATCCAGGTCTCACTTAAAAAAAAACGAAATATATGTTAAATTTTAATATTTGGATTGAAAATTAGGCTGCATTATATTCGTAATTGTGTGTAGTTTATGACACACGTGAATTAAGGCAAAAAATATTTTTATATTTATTTATTTTTATTGAAACAATGACTATAGTAAAAACAATGAATGTTTGACATAGTTTTACAAATAGGCTACTATTAAAAATTGCAGACGGATATTATTCGCAATCTTTGCAAATATTCGAAGAATGACGTTGACAGATGTGTCTCTTGCATTTGTAGCAAATAATTTGTGTCATACTACCTTTGGTACTTGGGCAAACATAGCACCGTTTTCGCTTCTTAGGTTCTGACTCTACACTCATTTCGATCTGTGGTAAACAAAAGATTGTTATGTTTATCATTTTAAATAATTTTATGAAATATATATAACTTACCTCTGGACTTTCAGCTTTCTTGCAATGCAATATTATCAGGTCATGGAGACTTCTTGGCAAGTTTTTCAATTGGGATCGAATTTTTAAATGATCCTGGAATAATTGTAGGGAAATATTTTTCAAAAAGATTCTTCTTGGAACTCGAGGTGAATTTATATTTAAAGACTTGAAAATTATTTCTGAATTTATGAATGCAACATTTAGTAGGTCGAAAAATAGGCATAGAGGCCATCTGTAGGTTCGACGGCCAACAGAATAAGTTCCACACATTTGGTTCACCATGTCAACCCCGCCTTTAGTCAAATTATAAAATGTTACAATTTCAGGCTTTAATTTGAATCCACTTTCTTCGTCAATTGTGGGAGTTGAGTGCATCGTTGAGAGCAATAGCCTTGCTCTTTTTTGGGACATAAGATACAAGGGTGGTATTCTGAGTGAAGCCAAATATACTATTATATTTTGGTCTATTCCTATTGGGCAGAAATATTTTAGGGATTTCCTTTTTATTTTTTTTTCAAAGTGCCAACTAAAGTGAGTTTATGTTCTGTAAGAAGATCTTGGGATAATTTATAACTAGTGTACCAATTGTCTGTTGTTATGTTTCGGCTTGTCCCAGATATTGGAGTGATCAATCTTTTTACGATATCATTGGGTGAATTACTTTTTTTATATGGACCATCGGGTTGTTTTCCACAATATATTTCAAAATTAAAGGTATAAAATGTTCTTGCATCACTAATGGCATAAATTTTGAGTCCATATTTTGCAGTTTGTTGGGCATATACTGTCTAAAGCCACACCTGCCACGAAATGGAATGAGCTTCTCATCAATTGTATTATATTCACCTGGAGTATAGAGATTTTTACAGTTATATACAAAGGCTTCTACAAATTCTCTAATTGGAGCAAGTTTGTCCAGCTTTTTTCGTTCTTTCCTTGTTGTAATTTCATCAAATCTCAGGCAACGTAGAAGAAATAAAAAACGTTCTTGTGACATAATTGCTCTCACAATTTCTACTCCTGAGCCATCCACCGCCCATAGCTCTTTATAAGTTAAATGAGCAGCTCTTTTGACACCTGACATTATCAAAAGTCCAAATAAAGCTAGGATTTCTGTTACAGTAGTTAATTTGGCATCTCTATCTCTAGAGAAATGTTCTTTGATATTGCTCATATAAGCATTCGTACAATCTACAATTTTTTGTACCATATCATTATCAATTATTTTTGTAAATGCATCCGATTCAGATTCTATCGATTTTGCTTCAAATTTAGGCCCTGGCAATTGAGAAATTATATTCACACCTCTTGAACGAATCTGGGTTTTCTGTCACATTGTCTTTTTCCATTTTGTGACACCATCCTTTCCAAAATAAAATTCAGAATCATCATTTGGTAATTCTTCATCCGCCTCTGAATTCTGTTCAGAGTCTGTGTCATGATAACTATAAATTTCGGTATCAGAAGTATCGGATAAATCACAAATTATTTCATCGCAATCCATGTCGGATTCACTCTGATTCCTCTCAGAAGTACTAGCCATTTTTTATAATATAATATATATTTTAGGAAATATTTAGTATTAAAATATTGAATAAAAATAAATAAATTCTAAATACCTAAGAGAGACAGAGAGAGAGAATTTAGGATATTTAGGAACAAAAAAATATACTTAGAAGAAGAACAATAACTTACTGTTTTACGAAGATAGAGCCAGCCGGAAAATGAAACCTAAACCAAAATTATTACGCAAGTACTCGCGTCGAGACGTTTGTCTCAGGCGGTGGCTTTTTTGTTTTATTTTTCTTCCTTCTAGGGGCCAAGCGATAGAACAAATGGTCTAAAATATTTATTTCGATGCTATCTTTAGCTACAAAAACTTACAAATTATTTGGACTCGAAAATCGTATTTATTTTTTCGATTAAAATTTTAGGTGAGACCTGTGTCTCGACGCGAGTAATTAAGGGTTAAGAGCTGTAAAATTAAGTATGTAATAGGAGAGTTCAAATAACTCCACCCATCCACAAATCCAAAAATAATGCTCCAATGGCCCCCGATTCTTGCAAAAGTCCAACCCCACCAGCAAGTGCAAGTAACCAAACGGGGCTCTGGCACATTTGTAAGTGCAAAGTTGAACTGTTTTTCACATCTGTAGTCATGTGGCGCACTTAGAGTAAAAGCAGTCGCTAACTACCCATCATGATCATCATGACCTGTACCACGTGTACTAGGGATAAGCAAAAAAAAAGACCACATCTAAATCACTGTAAATGATGTTTTAATAATTGTTACCAAGATGTCACATAGAGTTTGTGATGTTAACATACCTGCTAGTAGAGTATTCTAATGGACAATGTGTGGAACAGTCCTACAGTGGAGTTTGAAGAACCTATACCAGGACAGTTATCTGAGTCTTACATTGAACTCTCCAACCTCCTGGACTGTCCTGTGGCATACAAGGTAGGTGGTGTTCAGCCCTAATTGATGAGGAATCACCATTCCTGCTGTGCACAGATCCGAACCAACAATGTCAACCACTTCAAGGTCCGTGGTCCAAATGGAATCCTAGAGCCCCACCAGAATTTCAAAGTACCTGTCCAGATGCTCTCCTGTAAGTTCTTGTAATTTTTCAATATTTAAACCTTCAATGAGTGGCCATCCAATCTGATGGGTGATTACTAAAGAGCACACTTTTGGGGGCAACATTCTCAAAGGTTCTGGAAAGTCTAAAAATGGGGCACATTTTTGTTTTTCGGGTCGATCCAAAATTTTTTTTAAAACAAATACAGTTAAACCTGTCTATAGCACCCCCTCTAAATAGCGCCTCCCTCTCTATAGTGCCCAATTTTAAATACCTAGTACAATGCGATTGACATTAAAAGTGACCTGTCTATAGCCCCCCTCTCTATAGCACCCTATTTTGGTGAATCCCAAGAGGGGGTGCTATATAGACAGGTTTAACTGTATTATATATTGGAGGATGATATTCATTCACCAAAAGAAGCACCTCTTCCTTTAATTAGGTATGCACTCATCCACTGACCCTCTCTTATAACAGATAAATTGACTGATAAGGTATAATTTGGATTACAGATTAAAAAAAAAAATAATGTTCTGGCCACATTCCTTTTGTTGATAAAAGAGGTAACAAGATCTTGTTAGAGAAGTCACATCAACCAAATTCTATTATTTATATTGGTAAAGCACAATTTGGATTATAGATTATAAACACAAGGTAATAAGACCAAATCCAAATAAATTAATAGTGTGTGACATTTCAGTAACAGCACTCCTACTGAAACATTACACACTATTCATTTTTTTACAACAAAAAGCTTTATTAAGACCTTTTATTCTTATACAGATTCTCCAAGCACAGAAATGTAGTATACATGCAGGAAAAACAGTAATAATATCAGTAATAAGTAATGTTTTTATTATTATTATTTTTAAAGCTAATTACATTTAATGGTAATATGATATTTATATACAGGAAAACTTAATTAAGACAATAAAGCTAATAAATAGATTAATCTGGGTAAATTGGAGGAAAATAAATTATTTATTTGGATTTGGTCTTATTACCTTGTATTTATAATCTATAATAAAAATAATTCTTGCAAAAGTCCAACCCCATCAGCGAGTGCAAGTAACCAAACGGGGCTCTGGCACATTTGTAAGTGCAAAGTCGAACTGCTTTTCACATGTGTAGACATGTGGTGCGCTTACAGTAAAAATCAGTCGCTAACTACCCACCATGATTATCATGGCCTGTACCACGTGTACTAGGAATAAGCAAAAATAAAAAAATCTATAATCCAGTACTTTTGTCTGATGATGGTAACGACACTGTTACTGAAACCCCACACACTTTATTTATTTAGATTTAGTCTTATTATCAAGATGAATTGACCTTGGGGAGGCTGTCATAAAGAGATTACTGTATAAATAAAAGCCTAGAGGAATACTCATCCCATGTCAAGTGAGTATTTAATAAATTATAATTTTCAATAAAAAAAAAAATCAATTTTTGCTTCAGATTAAGTCATGTTTGAAATTCCTGATAAATACCTCTGTCACTTTGGTTGTTGTTGTTTCTTATCCCCTTGTGTTACATGAGTTCATGCTCCTCTGCCACTTTTGTTTCTAGTCATATAAATCTAAATTGTTTAATGACAATAGTTGGAAAAATTATTTTATTCTTTTTAGTAAATTTTTATAATATACTAGACGGTTGACCCGGGCTTCGCCCCGGGATTGACCCGTGTGCATATCTACCCGAGTGATATATATTTAGATAAGATTTTTTTTTTTTTATAATTGTTTGTTATTAGCATTATCTATTTGTTTGCATCAGCATAATTTAATCTAATCTTTGATAGAGGGCGCTGTTCGTGAGCTAAGTAGAGCAATTTGAATATATAGTTTTAATAATTGATTTATATATTTTTTAAAATAGCCTATCGTCTTCCCCGTATTTTTTTTACCTATCTATGGAAATTTTGGTTTGAATTAGTGAACTACTGCGAATTTGTATACCGGACATATATACAAACAAACAAACAAACATACAAACATTAATTTTTATATATATAGATAGATATATAACATTTCCATAGAAAGTTTTTTTTTTCTTCAATGTATTCATTTTTCCAGCTATAATAAAAGGTGGGGGTGTGTAGTTTCAGAGATCCAGAGACCAGGGAGGTTCCAGGTTCTAGGCATGAAGGTTGGCAGTCTGACAGTAGACCATTCCACCCTCTGGAACCCTGGAAACAAAGAAGTCCTCAACCACATGTAAGTCTTTCTGTGTTTATTCTGCATAACTCGACAAGATTTGTAAGTGCAAAGTCAGACTGCTTTTCAAATGTGTAGACATGTGGTGCACTTTAAAAAGCAGTCACCTACTTCTACCCACCATGATTATCATGGCCTGTACCACGTGTACTAGGGATAAGCAAAAAAAAAAAAAGTGATTTACCTATTATTTCTCTATACAAATCAAATATACATATTTATACTTGATTTAAGTCCTATTGACAACCAAGTTGTTTTTCGACCAAATTCATCTCTGATCCCAAATATTTTTCTGCGGTGATATATACAAGGATGTCCCAAAAGTTCGTAAACACTTATTATATAAGATATATATTGTATATTTTTTATGAAAATAGAGAAATCCCATACTTAAATCATTAGATAATAATAAGGCATATATTGATTGAATAAAATATTCATTTGCCAATATTTCAGTTGGCTGAATGCCAACCTTTATCAAGGCATTACATTTTTGCATAAACAAACTCAGCATCTCATAGTGTTATAATATCACAGTTGAAATCATTTTTAAAATACAAAGTAGGTGGGGGAAATTTGTGCATAAAAAAAATTATCATTGATTGTAATTTTTATAATATTTTTTTTCATGCACAAATTTACCCCACCTACTTTGTATTTTAAAATTATTTCAACTGTGATATTAGAACACTATGAGACGCTGAGTTTGTGTATACAAAAATGTAATGCCTTGATAAAGGTTGGCATTCAGCCAACTGAAATATTGGCAAATAAATATTTTATTCAATTCAATATATGCCTTTTTATTATATAATATATTGTATATGTGTTTACAAACTTTTGGGACAATTTATACTTTAAGTTTCAATTTGTTTTTTTCTATAATGAATTTGCAAATTTTGATTAGGATTTTCTATATATATTTTTTTTTATGATTCTTTTAATTAAAATGGTAATTTGGCTGGGTCAAAGAAAAAAAAATAGAATTCTTGAAAAAAATAAGATTGAATGAGGTACAAATTAAAAAAGTGTAACTGTGTGTGTCTTTAGAAGAATTTGGAAAATTTCTTGTTCTTGAGTCTGTCTTAAATTTAAAACTCGATTCTCTTAATGTCAAAATCACAAAGTTACACACAATACATCCTTTTTAATTTACAGGAATCTCCAATCCCTTGGGGTAAACACAAGGTGGTAATATAACCAAATCCAAATAAATAACAGCGTTGTACCGAAACGCCACACACTATTTATTACTGAATGCACTTTTCATTCAGCACTTTTGTCTGAAGATGGTAACAATGCTGTTACTGAAAGCTCACACACTATTTATTTATTTGGATTGGGTCTTATTACCCTTTTTTTATAATCTATAATCCAAATTTACCTTATCATTAATCCCTTGGGGTGTTTGGCTGTATATTCTCAATGTTGTATTTTGACTTTCTACCTTTTCTAGTATGTACCATAAGTTTTACTTAAGATTTTTACTTAACATTCTCCTCTTTTTTTTTTTTTGAAGCCATCTTTTTACCTCTTCCTATTTTTTAAAAAAGACTAATCCACTTTTAAAAAATGACCCAGTTGGACTACAGATGAAAGGAAACCAAGTCCAAATAAGAAGCCCTTCTTTGTGGCCTTATACACAACAGTATTTATAACATAATATCTTGGGTCTGACCATGATAGCAAAATTGTTCTATGAACACCCTACAGCTTCACAAGGGAATAAGACCAAATCCAAATAAACAAATAGTGTGTGATGTCTCAGTAACAGTGTTATTACCATCATCAGACAAAAGTATATGATTCATATATTGATTTCAATATATTTGTCTTAAGATGGTAACAATTTTGTTACAGAAACGTCACACACTCTTTATTTATTTGTACTTTTCTTAATTAACCTTGTGTTGGATCTTGGATCTTTAATCCATATTGTACCTAATTATCCTACAGAATCTTTATTTGGTCTTGTTCTTTATTTTCTCTTAGTAATCCCAGAGTTGATGTATGGCTTAACCAACTTGTATTGTGAGTCATATAACAGAGAGTATTCTGTGATGCAGCGTGCGCTGTGTGGTCACCAAGAAGTCAGCCCCACTGGCTTACTCAACCCCGACACCTCTCCCTCCACTGGAAGAGAAGAAAGAGATCCAGCCAGATATCTCTATGCTCTGTGGGAAGGTGAGAATATTTTCTGATGATTATAGAAAGTGAGACCATGTGAAAGAACAGTGTTGTTTTGGGGTTAAAAGAAGGTTTTAGGTTTTTTTTCAAATATATATGTAACACACATGTATACAGTAGAACCTCCATGAGAGGATACCCTTGCTAGTCTACAAAGACTGCTTTCATTACCAATTTGACCATTTTCATTAATTAGAAGCTTGCAGGTAAGAGCACACCTCTCTCTAAATGACATGTTGGCTCTGCAGCTAGGTGTTGTTCTATAGAAAGAGGTTGTGCTTTAAATTGATTAGAAGAATAATCTGTCCTAGAGACCTGCCTGCTCCCTACAGTCTCATATAATAGATACAGTAGAGAACATGTCTGTAAAGGACAACACCTAATTGCAGAGCCAAAGTGTCCTCTAGAGAGATGTGTCCTCTTACCGGAGAGTTGCTAAATAGTAAAAATGGTAATTTTTCAAATGAAAAATGCTCTTTATAGAGAGGTGTCCTCTCATGGAGGTTCTACTGTATGTCTCACTCTTTGAATGTGTACACTATTGTATTGCCATATTTTGTAAAAGTGCCATCAAATGCATTATTATCTCTTTGTTTAGAGCTCTATCCAAAGTTGATAAGTAAGGAGATAATGTGCATCTTATCTTGGTTTCAAGATAAATAGGTCTTATCCCTTTGTATGTTTATTCCATACTTCTGTATGTATATAGGAAGGAAGACTGAACATTTTATGTCTTTTCCCTACCATTATTTCCTCAGCACTTTATTCAAATCTTGAAAAATACTTTTTTTTTTTGCCCTCAGCTCTGGAAATTGCTAGCAAATATCGACATTTTAAAATGTTCATATTGTATGAAACATAAACCAAATTTCAAGTTGTTTATTTTTGATTTAAAACTAAGCTAAGAAGGACCAGAATTATATCTTCAATTCAAGTTTGAATTATGGTGTGTTAACTTTTGTAAAACTACATTTATATAGAGATACCACATTTTTTTTTAAATAAGCCTTCTGGTTTTAAATTCTTAGCCACTTATATTACAATTATGACTCAGCATGAACTCATGGAATCTTTACACAAGGAGATAAGAAACAACAATAACAACAATTATGACCAATGTATAATTAGTTTTAATGCTAGAATTGTATTAAGGACTTGGAAGGAGGGACTGGGGAATATCTTGGTTTGAAATGTTATTTGGTCTCTTAAAATTGATATACAGTTGAACAACCTCCCTGTAAAGGGCACCTAATTTCAGAGTCAAAGTGTCCTTTAGGGAGAGAGGTGTCTTCTTAATGGAGAGTTGCTAAATTGTAAAAATGGTCATTTTACCTATGAAAACTGTCCTTTATAGAGAGGTGTCCTCTAGCGTGAGTGTCCTCTCATGGAGGTTCTACTGTATGTCTCTTAAATGCTACAGGGCATCACTCCCACAGTTTGGCAATATTTTAATAACTACTCCCTACACCAATAATATAGACCAAATAAATACATTTTTTGTACACGTGGTACAGGCCATGACAGTCATGGTGGGTAAAAGTAGGCGACTGCTTTTACTGTAAATGCACTGCATGTCTACACATGTGAAAAGCAGTTCGACTTTGCACTTACAAATGTGCCAGAGCCCCGTTTGGTTACTTGCACTCACTGGTGGGGGTTGGACTTTTGCAAGAATCAGGGGCCCTTTGCACATTTTTGTTTTTTAATCAGAAAAAAGTGCCCAATGCAGGAATCGAACCTGGGTCGTAGCGGTCGAAAACCAATGGTATAGACCATCCTTCCACGAACCCCCAAATTAATACATAAATAGTGTGAGACGTTTCAGTCTCATTCACTCTTTTGTTAAGATAATGGTAACAACACTGTTGCCGAAATATCGCATGCTACTTATTTATTTGGATTTGGTCTTATTACATTGTAGTTCTAATCTATAATCCAAATTGTGTGCCTTATCATACCCCTAGACCACTAATAATAGAGAAAAGAAGATTGGTTGACAAGAATGGTATCAAGAAGTTTGTAAGAGAGAGGGATGGGAGGCCTGTTGGAAGTCACCAGAAAAAGACAGAATAAGTGGAGGGGACATATTTTTAAAAGAAATGGATTGATGAAGAAAGGGCAAAATAAATGGGAATAGAACATCAAGAAGTAGAAATAGAGGGTTGGTGGAAGGATGGTCTAAATTGTTGGTTTTCGACCGCTACGACCCGGGATCGAATCCCTCATTGGGCACTTTTTTCTGATTAAAAAAAAAAAATGCGCAAATGGCCCCTGATTCTTGCAAAACTCCAACCCTACCAGTGAGTGCAAGTAACCAAATAGGACTCTAGCACATTTGTAAGTGCAAAGTCAAACTGCTTCTCACATGTGTAGACATGTGGTCACATGTAGACACACACAAAAGCAGTTGTCTACTTCTACTCACCATGATTATCATGGTCTGTGCCACGTGTACTAGTGATAAGAAGTAAAAATTGATAAGGGATGCTATGATGAACTAAAGAGAAGAGCTAGAGAAGCATTGTGCTACTGAACACCAGGACTTGTTCAAAAGCAGATAAGCTGAATGCCATCCACCAATCCAAATAAGTGAATGTCACAATAATGGTTTACACCCAATCTTCAACAACCAGGATTGAAACACGCATTGAGCAAGTGTTGTCTTTACGTTAAAAATAAGAAATTACTTTTTTTTATACCTTGAAATGTAAAGTTAAACTGCTGATTTCTACAGGTGAGTCCATCTACTTGTGGTAAAAACAGTCGCATCCCACCATAATTCTAATGGCCTGTGTACCATGTTTACTTGGGATAATAAAAATATACTGAAATATATATTTATATACACTCATGACTAAAACTTAAGAAAGTGGAACGTCTTTGATGTCGCCAGTTATTTTTTTTTAAGGAGACAGAGGCAATTTTGTTCACACTTGGTTATCTTGTGTTCTTTTCAATAAAGGTCACTGTGTATCAAATATCTTTGAGAGTCATTGTCTGAATCCTGGATATACAAGTTTTGTCCATGAGTGTTTTATATATATTGAAGATGCTAATTGCTCTGTTTTCACAATGAGCTAACAAGCTAGGCTGGCCATTCCCACAACTCTACAACTGAATATAACTTGTTGTTGTTGTGTTCAGATCCAGAACCTGGAGGAGACGTTGCTACATGTGGAGCAGAGGAACCACACCCAGATGGTCATCACCATTATCTGCATGATCACCTTCCTGGCCGCCCAGTTCCAGGACATGTGGCTCTTGCCTCTCTACTACCTCATCAGCTATCTCATCTAACCATCCCTGGCACACACACACCTGCTTTTTAAACACAAGGTAATAAGAACAAATCCAAATAAATAAATAGTGTGTGACATTTCGGTAACAGTGTTGTTACCATCTTCAGACAAAAGTACTTACTACTGATTACTAGATTCAGTACTTTTGTCTGAAGATGGTAACAACGCTGTTACCGAAACATCACACAGTATTTATTTGGATTTGGTCTTATTACCTTGTATTTATAATCTATAATCCAAATTGTGCCTTATCACTCTTGCTTTTTGTTGCCTCTATTTACTGGCCATCCACCCTCTGATCTAGCCATCTTGGACAATTCTTTTACACTCTACTTTCACAATCTATAGATCCATTAGCCAGCAGAAAGGACTCTCTCCCATGTACCTGTCTCCTCCAATACCCTCACAGTTATTTTGTTCCCCACTTCTCCAAGTCCTACAAGAAGTAATCACTAGTTTAAGAATATGTTCTTCTCTCTCCATCCATTTTATCCTTTTTAATGTGTGCGATATATTTATTTATTTAACACTATCTTCAACGCATTTCTTTCATATATATTTTTTTATAAATCTCTATTTTTTTTATTATTATTAACCATATATATTATAAACTTTTTTCGTATTAATATTTAATGTGTTTTTTTCCCCCTCTTGTATATATACCTAACCCCCTTAAAAGAATCACTCTTGTTTGTTCTTGTTTTTATAAATCTCTATATTAGTATATTTATATATGTATATATTAATGGTATGTGGGTTTATATATATATATATATGATGTTTTTATATTATGAAATATTTTTAAAATGACACGTTTATAGCTACTAGGTAATAAGACCTTATAAATAAATAGATTTGGTCTTATTACACATCTTAAGGCACAACTCAGATTTATAATCCAAATTGTGCCTTATCATGACACAGTTAGGACTTGATTTGACCAAACTATTATGTATAGATGGAATCCTGTGATCGAAATGTGTTTTATTCCTTTAAATTTCTTCTTATACAGTTAAACCTGTCTATAGCGCCCCCTCTTGGGACTTACCAAAATAGGGTGCTATAGAGAGGGGGTGCTATAGACAGGTCACTTTTAATGTGAATCGCATCGTACTACGTATTTAAAATCTGGCGCTATAGAGAGGGAAGTGCTATTTAGAGGGGGTGCTATAGACAGGTTTAACTGTATATATTATGAAAACTAAATAATGGTAATGAATGAATTTGATATGGATAATTGGCCAACATTCTGGTCTTCTATCCCCATAACTCATGGCTGAACCAAGCAAACAGAATGATAAACAACTGGTGTCAACACCCCAAAACTCAGCTAACCACCAAGGAGAGCTGAGGGAGACCAGGAGGGGCGGCAACAGGAAAATTATAGTAAAACCTTCTTGTTAAGGTCTTTAAAGAAATCAAGGTTTGAGATGTTCCCGCCCGGGATCGAACCGGGGAGCTTGTGCGTGTGAAGCGGTTATCACGTGTGCTTCACACGCACAAGCTCCCCGGTTCGATCCCGGGCGGGAACAAGGTTTGAGATGTTTTTAAAATGAATCAAAGTGGTACCAGAGTATTTCAGCTGCATATGAGGTAACACCATAGTAAAAAATTAGGCTCTGTTTGATAAGATTTATTGCATTATTAATTTTTTATTGGATTCTTTTGAGTTTAGCTTATGAGTGGAAAGTACGTTGATTTAAAAAAAACATTGATATTAAGATGTGTAGTGTTGTATTTTATAGCTTATAGCCCCCCCATTGTTAGACCAATCTACTACTTAGACTGTCCCCCATTTACAGTACTGCAACAATATTTGGAAGGAGCTGGCTCATCAGTAGAGAACCCTTCCAACAATATGTCATCTATACCACTCAACTCTTGTCATTAGAAATTTGATGGAATTGCTTTGACCATTTCTCCTCTCTCCTCAAATAATTTGCATTTCACTAAAGACCTTTCTAATTATTTTTTTTTCATCTTAGGAAGAGGGGCAAAATTATTTTGAATTATAAAAAAAAAAAAAGCTTCTAATCTTATTTTAAAAGGAATGTTAATTCAATATTTATTTACCTTTATATATGTACAGTAGAAACTTCCTGTAAAGGACACCTAAATGCAGATCCAAAGTGTCCTTTAGGGAGAGGTGTCCTCTTACCGGAGAGTTGCTAAATATTAAAAATGCTAATTTAGCAAATTAAAATTTTCCTTTGTAGAGAGATGTCCTCTAGCGTGTGTGTGTCCTCTCATGGAGGTTCTACTGTGTGTATATATAATTTGGATTTTGACCACTTCCCTTTCAAATAATCACAATTATTGCAATCAAATGATCATTTGAAAGAGAATTAGTTAGGATTTTAGGGGGAAAAAAAAGAGTTATATAAGTGCAGAATTATAGTATGCTGAATTAGATAAGTTTTATATATATCATGTATATATAGCTCTATTGAAAAGTATGCTTATATTGCCTAGATTTGTGCATGCTGGTTGTGGAATATTAAACAACATTTATATTTATTGAGAATACAGTAGAACTACCTCCCTGTAAAGGACAACGCCTAGTTGCTGAGAAAAAGTGTCCTTTAGGGAGAGGTATCCTCTTACTGGAGAGTTGCCAATTGGTAAAAATGGTATTTTTTTATCATATGAAGACTGTCCTTTGTGGTGAGTTGTCCTCTAGCAGGAGTCTCCTCTCATGGAGGTTCTACCATGACTTTATACAATAGAACCTCCCTTTAGTGGACACCCCGCTAGAGGACACCTCTCCACAAAGGACAGTTTTCATTTGTAAAATTACCATTTTTACAATTTAGCAACTCTCCTGTAAGAGGACACCTCTCCCTAAAGGACACTTTTGCTCTGCAATTATGTGTCCTTTACATAGAGGTTTTACTGTACACCCATACCTCGCTTTGCGTCGGGGTTACGTTCCAAAAAAACACAACGCAAATTGAAACGACGCAAAGTGAAAATATGTGAAGGCACAATCAAAAACAAAGGTGCTGCCATATTTTAGGAAAAAAAAAATTAAAGACTCGAATCCAAAACAACGCAACTTCGAAAATCTAACGACGCACAGTGAAAATCAGTAAAAATTAAGCAGCGACGCAACTTCGAAAAAAACACAAAACGAAATGGCGCAAAGCGAGGTATTGGTGTATATATATATATATTGTGGAATATATTTTAGTGTGTACCTCATCGAATTTATATATTTTTTGAAATGTTAATTTTTTTACATCTTTTTTTTTTTTTATACTTTATATATGATTGTTAAAAAAATCTATAAATTGTTATTTATATATACCCATATTCCTATCTCTCTATATATATGTGTGTGTTTTAAACTTTTCAAATTTTATCTACTCACATGCCATATCATTCCAAGAAACAACTAATTGTTAACATCTTCAGATTTTAATCATTTTTCTACAAATTAAAGATATCTCGGCCAGTAAATCTTTCTTATTGTCTCGACAAAAAGCGAACAAAAATCAAAACATTTATAGCAAAACGTTAAAAATTATTCTGATAAATTATTATGATTTTTGTTCGCTCTTAACGAGGACAAAAGATTTTTGTCGAAACATCGAGACAATAAGAAAGATTTACTGACCGAAGTAAATTTAACTTGAAGAACTATGAATTCCGGCCAGGCAGCCTCTATCTTTACTATTTAATAATTCTGTCAAAATGTTGTTATGTAGGCCTGATAACCTTGGTAAAACTTGTAGACAATCAAGTTGTGTTCCATTTGTAATGTTAACTTGATGTTGTAATTTATTTAAAGGTTAAACACAAGCTCTTTAAGTATAGCTAAACAATTTATTATTACAAGTAAAGAACAATACAAAAACATTAACCGTTTTTTTTTATGTTAAAATTATCCATATGATTATTATTGTCTTTAGAATAATGATTTGAATAATTATATTTACACCATTGTTTTGTTCTCGATCCATTTTATATGCTGATTATATTATATACATTTATATAATTATAGATATCATAAAATATATTGTTATATTTTGAGGTCTCCTTATTAAAAATTGTCAATGTAATAACTTGACATTCCAATTTTCTCTGTTTTTTGTTTGTTTCACATATCACTTGCACAAGGTATGTTTTTACTTCAAATAAATGTGAATAACTTGTGTGGAAGCTGTTTATATAGAGAACACAAGGATTGATGTCTTCTTCTTCTTTCTTATCTCCACTCGATCATATTAGGGTATCAAGCTTGTTTGACAACCATCATGACTGGGTGAAGTAGAATGTGTCTGCCTTTGTCATTAAGACTGGAGCACTAGTCAGTTGAAGGCCAACTTAGCTCCAAAGGAGTGATGTAATGTTGTAAAATACCATTCTATTAAACACAAGGTAAATAAGACCAAATCCAAATAAATAAATAGTGTGTGATGTTGGGTAACAACGCTGTTACCATCTTCAGACAAAAGTACTGAATGAGAAATTTTACCACAGCATGTTTTTAATTTATTTGGTCTTATTACCTTGTGTTTATAATCCAAATTGTGCTTTATCACCATTCTATTAAGGTCTCCTTCAATGGAACCAAAGTAAGAGACCTCATACAAGAAAATAAGACCTAATCCAAATAATTTATTAGGTCTAATGTTGGATTAGGTCTTATTTTCTTGTATTATAATCTATAATCCAAATTGTGCTATATCACGTATGAGACCTCAATAAAGGATTTTTGCAATGGATAACAAGTGGGATAGAAAATACGAATAGTTTGTTAAACACAAGGTAATAAGACCAAATCTAAATAAATATAATTATTATTATTGTTGTAACACAAATGAATTTACTGGCAATGTGTTTCTTTTCAATAATATCATCAAATATTATCTCTACAAGTAGTATAATAAAAGAAACACAGTAAATTTATTTGTTATAAATTTTATCGATAGATGACAATTAAATTTATAAATTTAATTACTATTATTCAATTTTTTTTTTAATATTATTTAATTGTAGAACGAAATTCGGCAATTATACCGCAAATGTTTCTTTTGAACAAAAAATATAAATTTATTTTAAGGAGAAATAACGATTATTTCTATCCTTAGGGATGAAGTATGATAGGATGAAATGTGAAGAGCAATGATAAACAGAAAATAAATTTCGATTTTTCTTTCAAAAGAAACATTTCCGGTATAATTTCCTAATTTCATTCTACAATCATAAGCTGCATTATATTGTATTATAAATTATTTAATATTATCATTTAAAAATAATTATTTGGATTTGGTCTTATTACCTTATGTTTATAATCTTATAATCCAAATTGTGCCTTATCAAATAGTTTGATAATATGCATATATATAAATTAAAGACAATTCGCTGAGGGAAGAATTTATTTTTATATAACGACAATACAAACTTCGGATGTAACAGCCCTTCGACAGTTATAACTTATATATAGCAGGTAGTTATACCTGTTGAAGGGCTGTTATGTCCGAAAGCTTGTATTGTTGTTATATAAAAATAAACTCTTTCCTCCGCGAATTTATTTTACTGAAGGGATTATAATATTAACAACAACAACAAAGCCTTTATTTAGGGCCTCTCGCCCTATACAGGATTGACCAGTTCACAAGGGATGGGGAGAACACTATGTGGCCTTTTTCCTGGATATAATCCTGTGGAATCCAAATATCGCCATCGCTATATACCTATTCCTTGATATTTCATTAATTAGTGCCGGAAATTAAGAACAAAGTTGTCCCGTTTTATCATTTAGTTTTCGTCTTTCCTCAGACAGAGCAGCACAATCAAATAAGTAGTGCAACATCTCCATTGTTATTCCTGATCCACAGAAAGTGCATTTCAGGTCTTCACCCCTCAATAAAATCAGATGGTGTTCTCTGAAAAAAATTGAAAGGGTTCTAAATTGCACGATTAATCAAATGCCAGGAAAAGGGAGTACACTTAAGAAATATTCTTCGGTGGTAAAGGTTGTATATATGTCTCTATAGTGGGAATATAACTTTGATTGGGTTATTCTTGTTAAGTCATTTTGTATTGTTTGCTCTATCGCAGTTCTTAATATTCCTGGGATTTCATTCCTTAGTGAATCAGGATCATTACAATAAGTAAGCCATGAGGATCCGTTATTATTGAGTAAATTGCTTAATTGTTTTATAAACCCGATGTAGCACAGGATATATTATAATATTAAAATATACATGTATATATATAGTTGAGCCTATTTAATAACATCACTCGGGACCAGGATTTTATGTTGTTATAACTCTATTTTTACCATAACCATAGTTAAAATATCTATAAAGATAAAGCTCGCCTCTTTCCTGTCAAAATATATATCAAAACTAGATCTATTGTAGTTGCTGCAAACTAGCGGCCTCAGGTCATTGACAAAGCCACAAACACCAACTTTGGCAAACTGAGAAGCGTCCACCTAGAGACCATGGTTTCAGGCTAATGGCCCTCGTCAGTCTAGTGTGGACTTTATTCCATGAGATCCACAAAAGATCTAATGGAACCATCACAATCCGCCAAAGAGGTGTTTAGCTGGCTAAGTGGATGGGCTAAATCTATGGCCAAAATATAGATGGAAATTTTGTCGGGAGGATATTGATCTATAAAGATAGTGTCTACATAGATGCGTCTAGTTTTGACGTCTATTTTGACAGGAGAGGTGACCTTTATAGATGAATATCCTCCCAGCAAAATTTCCATCTACATAGTTAAAATAATTGAAACCATAGAATTATGATGCTCTAACCATGTTCCTATAATAAAAGAAGTTATTTGTAAAGAAATTTCACCATATATATACAGTAGATAATAAAATGGCATATATTGGATTAAAAAAATATTTAATTGCCAATATTTCGGTTGGCTGAATGCCAAACCTTTATCTAGGCCAGTGATTCTCAACCTTTTTTTTGTTGCGGCATTATTTTAAAGATTTGAAAATTTGGCGGCACAATTTTAGAATTTCGCGGCACACTTTTGCTAACTTGAATGCAAGAAAATTCAAATTATGTATCAATATTTCTATGCAAAATATAAGTAATATACATCTCTAACATTCAATTTGCTAATTTCGTTATTTTAAAAAGTAAAAAAATGAAAAAGAAAAAAAGAAAAACCAATACAAACGTGAACATAATCATATGACTAAAATTCGGCGGCACATTTTTAGAATTTCGCGGCACACAAAATTACCGCGGCACATTGGTTGAGAATCACTGATCTAGGCGTTACATTTTAGTATAAACAAACTCAGCGCCGCATAGTGTTATAATATCACAGTTGGGGCTTTTTAAAAAATATTATATTTATATATAAAAATGGCACAATGGGATCTTTTACCGTCAATGGTACCATACCTTGACCCGCATTTATTAGTCCCCGTTTTCGAATCTCTATATACTCGAAAGATCTACCAGAAAAAGGTGGTCCAGAAATGCCACATGGAAATGGCAAGGGTGACCAAGCTCGTCTGCGTGTACGAGGACTTCCATACCAAGTTCTTCCCGAATGAAATCCTGCCGGAAGGTAAGAGATGCCAACTATCATTTAGTACAGTACCTCCATGTAAAGGACAACACCTAATTGTAGAGCCAAAGTAGTCCTTTAATGGAGAGCTGTCTTCTTACCGGAGAGTTACTAAAAAAATTGTAAAAAATGGTAAATTTTGACATTGAAAACTGCTGTCCTTTTGTAGAGAAGTTTTCTCTAGCTTGAATGTTCTCTTGTGGAGGTTCTACTGTGCTCTAATGGCCCCCAATTCTTGCAAAAGTCCAACCCCACCAGTGAGTGCAAGTAACCAAACGGGGCTCTGGCACATTTGTAAGTGCAAAGTCGAACTGCTTTTCACATGTGTAGACATGTGGTGCGCTTACAGTAAAAGCAGTCGCTAACTACCTACCATGATTATCATGGCCTGTACCACGTGTACTAGGGATAAGCCCCCCAATATCACAGTTGAAATAATTTTATATTATAACACTATGCGGCGCTGAGTTTGTTTACACAACACTTAACAATTTTGCATATAATAATATAAACCAATTGAATAATTTACATAGCAATAATTTTTCTTAAATAATAAAATATAAAACTACATAAATAATCCTAGATACGCAAAAAATAGCTTATATATATATGTATAGATAAATATAGGGCATATACTGGATATAAATTATTGGTCGACTAGTATTTCTAGGGGCAACACGCCTCTCTTCATCAAGGCTTTTCTTTGATTTAAACTAAATCACGTGGGCATGTGATCCACTCACGCTATACAAGACCAAAGCGAGAAACCATTTAAAGAAAATATTTATAACTGTAAATACATGACTACTTAAAATTGTATCCATTATTCCTGTAGAAGGGCAGCTTACCCCCGAAAGCTCGAATTAATTTTCAAATAAAGAAACTTATCCTTTTTGAATCTTTTCGTTATTACAAAAATGTAACGCCTTGATAAAGGTTTGGCATTCAGCCAACCGAAATATTGGCAATTAAATATTTTTTAAATCCAATATATGCCTATTTATTATCTAATGATTTAAATATGGATTGCTTTATTTTCAAAGCGATAGGTTTGCTATATCCAGGGTTCGTATTAGCGGGGTTTTACTGTATATATACAGTTTCTTTATTTCATGGCTACATCAACCAATTTGTTATCAATATTTCAGTGACTCATTGACACTCTCCTGGAGAATGACTCAAGTCACTGAAACATCAGCAACTAAATAACAAATTAGTTTATGTAGCCATGTTTTTTAAAACTTCCAACCAACAAATGATCTTCCAAACACAAGATAATAAGACCAAATCCAAATAAGTAGTGTCTGAAGATGGTAACAACACTGTTACCGAAACTTCACACACTATTTATTTATTTGGATTAGGTCTTATTATCATGTGTTTATAATACACCTATCCCCTGATTTACACGGTACTTGTTTTACACCTTTTCGCTTTTACACGGTTTTCCAAATAAGTTTTTTTGTTTTGTTTTTATCGCACTATACTAAATACTACTGTGATTGAACACATGCGCTGTGTACACATCTCACGAGGAATCCTGAGCCTATGTGCTGACTACATATTTTAACCTGTCAATGCATTTTATTTTTATTTCTGTGTACACCTATCCCCCGATTTACACATTTTTCTCAGGAACGTATTTACTGTGTAAATCGGGGGATAGGTGTATATAATCCAAATTGTGCCTTATCATGATCTTCAAAACTATTTATTTCAATTGACTTTAACACTTTAATTCATCAGTTTTGAACTTTCAATCATCCTATTTACTTGAATTTAACCAATTATAATTAGTCACCAACTTTAACAAAAATTATTTTCCCTTGGTGTTTTGAATTGAAAAAGTTGTGAGGATTGTATACATTTTGCTGGCAACAGTAATCAGATTCCACCTTGCTTCTATCAAATATTTACCTAACACAAGTTAGTATGCTGCTAACCATTTTTATTTATGATTGGAAAGAAACAATAATACCTCTGTCTGAAGATGGTAACACAACAATGTTACAGAAATGTTACATATAATTAACTTATTTGGATTTGGTCTTGTTACCTTATCCTGATTAGAAAATAATATGAAAACAATTAAAGTTGTGTATATTGCCTAGGTAACATTTTTCTAACTATTGTAATAACAAGAAAAAAATTGAAGGTATAATAAGACCAAACCTAAATAAATAAATAGTGTGATATTTTGGTAACAATGCTGTTACCGAAACGTCACACACTATTTATTTATTTGGATTTGGTCTTATTACCTTGTGCTTATAATCTATATTCCAAATTGTGTCTTATCAAGAAAAAAAATCCTTATGTTTGTGGTTGAAAAATTAAATTATTTTTTAATAATATGTTTCATGCATGTCACAAAGTAACCTATTTCAGCTTGCCTATACCTCCTTATTAAAATTACTTTCCTAAGTTTTCATAATTATTTGAAATATATATTTTATTGTTACTTGTTAATTGAATTATTTCTTTCTAGAATGTCCATGAAAATGATCCCATATATTAGTTTCAAAGTACTTTGATAATAATTTTGTCTTTGTAAAAACTGATTTTTTTTCTTTATGGTGATGTTTGACAGGTTCATTGCATTGATTGCCCAAAGGATTGTAGTGATAAATCCAAGTTTCATTGCATGTTATGATTCCTTTAAAATCCTCATTGAGTGCTTCTGAGAAAGAGTTGAGGAGGTTTAAACCAACCTCTTTCTAAATTAGTGTCATTTCTCGCATTAAAAACTTTGGCACCCATTTTGAGCACAATTTGGATATACAGAAAAACATGCATTTGAGGACACCTCTCTACAAAGGGTTGTTTTCTTCTCCAAAATTACCATTTTCACTAATTAGCAAGCTCCAGGAAGTGGACACCTCTCTCATTTGGACTCTGCAACTAGGTGTTCTTTAAAAAGTGGTTTTACTGTACAATGTCTGATATTATAGTTTAGGGGAAATTTCAAAGTGGACAATCGTTCAATCAATTGTTAAGTCATTATATTTCGGTTATTCCTAACCATTTCCTCTAAATAAGGAAGGTTTTGATCTATTGCTACAGAGGACGGTCTTCCTAGCTTTACTTCGTTCTTGATGTCAAAATCACCAGTCTGGAAATGTTGAATCCCTCTCTGTATTGTGCTTATATTCAGTTTCTATCAGTTTCAGTGAATGAATTACTGTGGCTGAAATGCCATTGTACTTAAGCAGGAACTTTCTCATTGGCATTTTAGATACTTGTGTTCACTTCAGCATCCTTATTCATAAGATAATTGTGGTTGAACTACACTAGAACCTTTGTGAAAGGACAATTTTGCTATAGGACAACCTCTCTACAAAGGACAGTTTTCATCTCTCCAAAATTATAAATTTTACTAATGGGTAACTCTCCAGTAAGAGGACACCTCTTTCTTAAAGGACACTTTGGCTATAAATCTAGGTATAAAATAAAAGGATTTAAAAGCGCGAATGTTTCTTTTATACGTAAAACGAACTTCTACTGTCCTTACTGCGATGAAAACTGATGAGCCAAGCCCTCCCAATATATTTTTTCATCGCAGTAAGGACAGTAGAAGTTCGTTTTACGTATAAAAGAAACATTCGCGCTTTTAAATCCTTTTATTTTATATGTATAGATGGCGCGTTATTGTTTTGTATAAATCTAGGTGTTGTCCTTTTCAGAGAGGTTTTACTGTTTTGGAAAATCTTTATTTCTTATTGCATAGAATATTAATAAAGACAAAATCAGGATGACACAGCAATTTATTCAAGGCAAAAAGAATCAAAATTTATAAAATAGCAGAAAAATGAGAGAAGTTTCAAATTAGCAAAATCTAAACACAAAATTTATAATGTGTACATAAAATAACAAATATTCTGCTACATAGCTCCTTCCCAATGAGAGCTGTGACTCACAGCTTGTAAATATTGTTTCTATTACCATAGATCTGACATGTTTTGTCAAGGATTCCCTTGGAGTCATGGAAGTTTGTCCTTAGTACCTCTCTTTGCGTCATTTTTCTTATAACATAAAGAGAGGCGTTGCCATCATATTGTGTATAGGGACATTGTCTTTTTGGAGTGAAGTGAACCTTAAGCCTGCTGGTGGAATCCTCAAGTCAGTCGCGGAAAAATAAATGCCAGGGCAGTCCCAAGATGATCCCAGCCAGAGCAGGAAAATGAAGGAGAATATGCATGCTTTCCTCCCGAGTCGGAACAACACCAGAACAGGCAACCCCCTGCTGTGCAAGGACTACCTCATCAACCTGATCCGCAACCACTCCTCCATCCTCCAGCAACGGACCATGCAGGAGGTCTCCCCCAACAGTCCGGAGGCCATTTCCCTCGACCACTGCTACCCTCTTAAGGACAAACAACCAGAAAAGAAGATCATTGTCCAGCTCTCACCTTCGCCCAGTAAGAAAGTCTAGATAAAGCCTTCAAAGAACAACCTCCATTCCCATTTCCTATCTCAAACGGGGCCCCTGAAAATCACCATTTTCAAGAAGCCAGCATCATCCTCAGGTCAAGGTACTGTGTACACTGCCACGCGCCCCCCAGAAACCCCTTCAGCTCTGCTCAGTTTGTCTTCAGCTCAGTTTGTCTTCTCTAATATACCCAGTATTACCACCAAAATGTCACGTAGAAAGTTAAGAAGGAGACAAACTACAAGATGACACAGCAATTTATTTAAGGCGAGAACGAATCAAAATTTATAAAATAGAATAAACCATGAGGAAAGTTATAAAAGTAGCAAAATATAAAAATGTGTCGAAAAAATAACAAATATTTTGCTACTATATACAGTAAACTCTCCTATAACGCGATTAATGTGTTTCGTGTTGTATGAAATCGCGTTATAGGAATTCGCGTTGTACGAAATAAAACTTGTATAACGCGAATGTTGTTAGGGTAAATTGTTAGTGACAAATATCATGTAAAAATGTATTGTATAAAATGATGTATATAGGAAAAATAATTATATACTAAAACAAAACTAAATATTATATTATTTTATATGCAAATTACATGATACAGTATACTGTATCTCCTTTTCAATATTTCTTTTTTTCCAACTTTATTCATCATGCCTGGGGAGCAAGTTTCGCAATTTTTTTATATTTGCAAAATATTTACATGTAAATTCTAATTTAATACCTTTTATGCGTTAAAAATATTATTTTAAGCTTTAAAACTCAATTTAACACTATTTAAAAAATTTTACTTACAGAAACACATGTGCAATTAAATTGACAAAGTATACAACACTACTTCATTCAAAAACAAAAAAAAAATGAAAAACGCGTGTGCATAAAAATTAAATGTATTGTACAGTTGTCAATATGGAAATTTCCGCATTTTATATTATAACGCGTTATACGAAAATTCGCGTTGTATAAATAAATTTGTCGCAATTTTTTTATAGCGTTGTACGAAATCGCGTTGTAAAAACTCGCGTTATAGGAGAGTCTACTGTATATGATTAGAAACTACAAATATTTTCCTACAATAAGTTTATACAAAAATGTGGAGTTATTAAATGCTTCTCACAAGTTTATCTTGAATCACGATATATGATTAGGTATAATTTGGATTATAGATAGAATTATAATGTTACGATGTACTAGAGCGCCATCTGTTGCGGAAGAGCGATTGCTCGAAGCATATTATATATTTATAAT
Organism: Cordylochernes scorpioides; assembly: GCA_030710605.1. Classification (NCBI taxonomy): domain Eukaryota; kingdom Metazoa; phylum Arthropoda; class Arachnida; order Pseudoscorpiones; family Chernetidae; genus Cordylochernes; species Cordylochernes scorpioides. The sequence goes on from CP092866.1 coordinate 48,459,659, forward strand.
TATATTTAATTCTGCTGTCCTAAAATATTATGTCCATAGTTCTTCTAAAATACCCATTCCAAGAGTCTTACAACAGTCACCTATAAAAGGAATTTCCAAAAATGCAATATAACAGCGGTATGGTAGATTAAACTGGCGAAACCGCTGGGAGGGTTCACCACTGATGAGCCAGGCCCTCCCTTTAATTTTTCCATCGCAGTAAGGACAGTAGAAATTGTTTTATTTTAAAAAGAATATTACGCCTCTAAAATAGTTTTATAATTAGATAGAAATATATGTAGCAAGATCAAATCTAGATACTACAGTAATACCTCATTAATTACTGCCTTGATAATTTGCATGTTTCAATCATTTAGAGTTTTCTCTATGGTTCCAGTCCGTAACATAGGTTCTTTAATTTGATATTACTAAAACATCACATACAGTTTATCTATTTTGATGTGGTCTTGTTACCATATGCTGTAATCTTATAAACTTTGTGTGCTGCAATAGATTATACATTACTTATTAACCGATCCTTGTATATAATGAATGGCCTTGATTCTGTTAAATATATATTTTTATTGAAACCTTTTTGAAGTATGTAAACCCTGAGCCCTCATTCTAAAATCACTACACTTTACTGAGTTATATGACTGAGGCGATATATGATCGTGGGAACATACAGTAAATATAAAATATATGTTCTTGTTGCAAAATCACTTTATTAGGTACCGCTCAAAAAGAGCAACCTAGTTTATGATAATTGCAACAATGAATAATATGTGAAGGTTATCCATATATTAAACAAATGTTAACGTAGGATTCGATCCCAGTTAATTACTGTCGGGAATCGAGGGGGTTACCCACTTGTCCACCGACTCTTAAAATATATGCACACATATAGCACAATTATCTGATAAAAATAAATAAATATACACAAGAGGTATGGCTAAAATGAACTATATATTGATGCTTCTATAGAAACATCACGTATTTCTTGTGAAGTGTCTCGAAAAATTTGATAATCTATGATTTGATGTCATGGGAAAGGACTTAAAAAAAAAAGCTAATCACACATTGAGGTAGAATTTAAGAAGAATTACTGTATACAGTCCAACTTCTTTAATTCAAGCCGATCCGAGAATTTTAGGTTGGATTTGGAATTCGGAATTAAGGTCAGATGTTGAATTATATTTGGTTAAGACCATATTTTGCTGCTGGAGGAGAGGTTACTAGATGAGTTACAAGATGGTCGGTAGCAGATCAAATTGAAGAATATTTGTCCATATAATCACCAAAAGTCGAACTCAACTTGATTGACGCTAACAATAAGATAGTTATTTCTCGCAACAATCACCACAATTAGACATATTTCTAAGACATTTTGTTGTCAAGGAGGTGTTTAATTATAGCCAGTTAAAGTAAATAGCTGATTCGGATATGAAAATTGTTGAATTTTAGTCGGTTGAATTAAAGATGGTGATTTAAATTGTAAAAGGTTGGAATTTGAAAAATTGGTTGAATTAAATGAATGTTAATTATAGTCACAGTTAAAAATGTTATAGTATAATTTTGCATACGCGCAATAAAAATACCCCGAAATGTATGAATCGAATAAGTTAAAATGAAATTATAATTTTTGTTTAATTTAATTTTTTCATATCCGTATTACCCCTGCCATGATTATACATTTTGCATGCCATGATAATTATTGTGGATAAGGATATAACTGCTAAGTACATCTCAAGTAAAAGCAGTTCAACTTTATAATAACGAGGTGTCAGTTGTAAAAAAAAAGTATCTACCTGATCCCAGTACAATTTTACTTTTGTACTATTTTTTTTTCATAAGATGTCAATTGGTTTACTTGTACACAATTGCGGACTTGGACAAGAATCGAAAACCATTGAAAACATGCATCATTTAAACCTTTCTAGTCGTATTGCAAACTATCCTGGCATTGAGGGAACTAAACTTTTAACAGGAGATGGTGAAAAACAAGAACTTCATGCCTCATTAGCACAGATCTCCCATTACTTCTATTTACATACTACATTAGACATGGGGTACCTGCTATTTTCTGCGTCACCTGGATTTATTTTCTACTTCTTATATCCACTCATGGACAAAACCTAAGTTGTAACTCTTTTATAGCATTATATCGGTATCCATACAATAACTCAAAGATATTTGATACACAGTGACTTTTATTGAAGACACATGAGATAACCAAGTGTAAACAAATTGCTGCTATCTCCTTTGAAAAAGTAACAACGACATCAAGACTTTCCACTTCCTTAATTTTTGTCCATAAGTGGGCTTCTGATCTACTTATCGCATATGTTCCAAAGATAAATGATACAATCTGATACAAAGATAAATATATTCATGACCCAGGTTCCTGGAGCGTAGGCTAGCATACCTATATAGCGTAATATAGAATAATCCATATTAAAATCACGACAATAATGGCGATCTTTGTTCGAAATAATAAAAACATTTATTGATACTTTCCGATATCTCAGCAAGGCTTTTCACCCTTTTTTCTTTTAAAAGCATCTCTCTAGAAAACTTCACAACCCACTGGTGTATATACTCATTAATATACACTTATATATTTATACCGTCTCAGTTTACAGGTGTTACATTCGAGTCACCTTGTCCTGGTTATTTACATATGGCGAGTTTATGGAGTAGAGGTGATCCCCTAGACCTTGCAGCTGTTGGAAAAATATCTTTCGTGCGATGTGCATGTTCGCAACATAAATGACTTAACATTTGTGTGTGTGTGTGTGTGTGAAAGATATTTTCAAGATTTTTTTCTTAGAATCATTGGCCGATATGAGATCTTTACTTAATTGATAGTATAAGTTTCAAAGTTCGCCAGAAAAGTTAATAATATCGATAAAAATTAAAAATAAGATTACAAGAAGACACGCAGTGGTTGCTGTGCCTCACTTAAGACGGTGTATAGTTGAATACCTAGTTATTTTTATCTATAAGTTTTTCATCATTGATTGATTTTTTTTCTTCTTGTTGATGTAAGAAAAAGGATGAATTGTCTTAATAAATAGTTGTGTGACGAAGCATTTTTTTTAAACGCGAAAAATAAGATTAATGACGATTCGTTATTTACGATAAAACTGGGCAAAGAGCTTTTCAAACCAAAATAAATATCTTCACAGGCCTAGCACGATTAAATTTCATTTAAAAATATTATTATAGTAGGGCTGTGAAGTAAGGCTTTTTTTTTTTTTGGCTTAAAAGCTCGTGGTTCAGTTTTTATAAAAATAAACAAATCGTTATAATTAAGAGAAAGACATCTCCTGTGATCGTGCAACTAAAAGTTGTTAATGGCTTGCGTCATCTTCCTAAATAAATATCAAATAATCGTTGATTTTTAAAAATTATTCCAGAATTGGCCAAATACTCTTTTTTGATTAATCACTGTTTGCTAACCACTTACGCCTTTGGTGCTGTTGACCCTCATAAGCGTGGTGCAAGATGGTGAAATACCCTAGAAATGGTATTTTGACCAATTATGGAATATTTCTTGAAAATAAAGATACTTCGGCCAGAGTAAATCTTTTTATTACCTCGACGTTTCGACAAAAATATTTTGTCCTCGTCAGGAGCAAACAAAAATTAAAACATTTAGAGAGCAAGGCGTTAAAAACCATTCTATGATTTTTAACGTAATAAAAATATTTACTGGCCGGAAGTATCTTTATATTATTTTCAAGAAATATGAATGCCGGCCAGGCAGCCACTATCTTTGCGATAATTCTGTAATAATTAAACGATTTGTTGAAATTTATTCCGACAGATGACACAAGCCATCAGCAACTTTCAGTAGCATGATCAGGAGATACCTTTCTATTAATTTATCAACCTGATCCCAGTACAATTCACTTTTGTACTATTTATTCAAATATCCTTATAAGTTGTTATGTTTTAAATAGAATTAGCCATTTATGTTTATTTTAACGTAGCGTTTTTTGTTGGATATCGTAAAACCATGTACCATGTTAAAACATCTTGAATGCAGTAAAACACAATCCTAGTTCCAGAAAAAAAAAGTCAGTTTTTAAAGCTCCACATAATGAATCTAACTATTTTTTTTTTTTGCTTATCCCTAGTACACGTAGTACAAGCCATGGTAATCATGGTGGGTAGAAATAGGCGACTGCTTTTACTGTAACTACACCACATGTCTATACATGTGAAAATCAGTTCGAATTTGCACTTACAAATGTACCAGAACCCCGTTTGGTTACTTGCATTCGCTGGTGGGGTTAGAGTTTTTTTTTTAACAGAAAAAGAGTGTCCAATGCGGGAACCGAACCCGGGTCGTAGCGGTCGAAAACCAACGGTTTAGACCATCCTTCAACCGACCCCCCTAACTATTCTACTATTTATAAGTAGCTTTCAGAATCAATAGTCTGATATCAACTTTATTCGACAATGACCACAGCTGTATTCCAAACTTCTAAGAAATAACAATAGTCTTCCAAGATATCAAGATAAAACCCACGAGACTCTTACTGGAAAGTTGAAGTTGGGCAGATCTCTAGATGGTATTGATAAAAAGATTGTTATGACGGAGACCAACATACAATTTATCTATTCATAAATCAAACATATATGCTCAATACAAGCTATTTACATATTTTAAGAGAAAGAAGGAAAAAAGGGTGTTTAGAGAGAGTTCATTGAACCTTGATTCAATCAGAAATATTTCATATGTGCTAATTTTATTACCATATGTAAACGATAATTTATGCAAATCATTTTGTAAATTTACATTTTATCTCTTTTCATAGTTACAGTTTCCAACAGCCAGTGCAGAATCATTAATTTTGATAAATTACGCTGCAAGTATCGAAATATTGGTACAGTAGAACTTGGATAATTCGAAAAAGGTCTTTAATTCGAATATTTATCTTAGTCCCTAGAATTTCCTATAAATGGAATTGCCGTTTTTAATTCGAATTTTCGGATAATTCGATTTTTTTTTGTCCCTTGGGCTTCGAATTATCAAAGTTTGACTGTACTTCGTGTAGACCCAAAAAAACGTCTCTTTCATTAGGAACGTGTTATCTTTATGGATAAGCGCAAATTGTTAGAAAGTGAAAATATCAGGACGTTCAGGGAAAATTTTCTTTTTAAAACTTTTAATTGACAATTTTTTTTTTAACTTTCGGGCATGGAAACCCTCTCTCTACAGGAGATAATATTTTACATTAAATTGCCAATAAAATTAGAGTTAAAATAAAATCAAATACATAAAGTTTTCATAGTTTTGTTTTAATGCAAAATCAATTTTCTTTACTGATTCTGCATTCAAATAACTGTAAACATCCATTTGGTTTTATTTTAACTCTTAATTCTATTGGGGATTTAATGTTAAGAAACTCGGTAAACTAAGTCCTCCTGTAGAAGGACTTTCGTGCCCGAAAGTTATAAATTTGTGAATTAAAATTTTAAAAAGAAACCTTTCCCTGGAGGCCAGATATCTTCACTTTAATATTGGTACAAAGGATTATCGAATTGTTAGAAAGTCTTCTCTATATCGACATTTGTGACAAAATACGCAACCAGTTTATTAAACTTCACACAAAAACGTTAACTTTCAAAGTACAAGTATCTTCATCAGATATTACTACCTACAAAACCCTACCTACAATGGCCACTAGATATATACACTAGAACTTGATAATTCCAACGTCTTTAATTGAATATTTATCTTGGCCCCTAGAATTTCCTATCAATATAATTTCCGTTTTCAATTCGAATTTTTGGATAATTCGAAAATTTTTTTTTTTGGTCCCTTAGGCTTTGAATGATCCAAGTTCGACTGTATTAATGATGAGCCATCCACTAGACTGAGGATAGACAGTTAGACAACAGCCACCCTAGATACAAAAACCTCGGCTGCCTATTTAAACGCGCGCGCTTCCATTTTTTTAAAGTGTCACAGGAGAAATTTGCCGGCGAGCTAATTGGCCGTGCAGGCCAGCCCCAAATTGCCGCGTGCAAAAAATCCTTTGTTGCTGCGTCGGGCTGATCTCCATACATACCGCGGGGAATTTAATTTTCTTCCATTTAGATTCCCGGTTCGAGTCCCGGACGTTCGAATTATTTATTTATTATTTTCTTCTCTCCCTCACCTCTCTTTCTTTTTTTATGCGAATAATGTGTTACTTTCCTCAACTGATTTTCTAGAAATGCCTGTGGTGTTCCAGGTTTTAAGTACACCTATCCCCCGATTTACACGGTACTTTTTTTTACACGTTTTCGCTTTTACACGGTTTTCCAAATAAGTTTTTTTTGTTGTTGTTGTTTTCATCGCATTATACTAAATGCTACTGTGATTGAACACATGCGCTGTGCACACATCTCACGAGGAATCCCGAGCTTATGTGCTCACTACATATTTTAACCTGTCAATGCATTTTATTTTTATTTCTGTGTACACCTATCCCCCGATTTACACGTTTTTCTCAGGAACGTATCTACCGTGTAAATCGGGGGATAGGTGTATTTGATAAAAAAAAAGTTGTTGTGTGTTTGACGATTCTAGGGTATAACAAGAAATCATGAAAAACACGAAATAAAGATAAGAAAGATATATTATTATCGATAATTATCTATAAAGCTAATATTATATACCACATGTAGATTAAGTAAATTATTTCTAGTTAGGCATTTGTTTTTGATTCCCAAATTACGGTCAAAGGTCTAATTTTAAGGTAATTTAAGTCGACAAATCTCATAAAATCCAGTTTAACTTTGTTGTTGCTTTTAGAATACTATGATGCATTTAGAATACTAAACAGCCTTTGGAAAATGGCATCTTTCTATTCTAGCTGATTTGAGCTAAGCTGCTTTAAGTATTTAAAAAAAATGGAATTATTTTTAAAAACTTTTGTTGGAAGAAGTGGAGTGTATGTGGTGTATCTTCTTATGATGTTGTTATCCCTAATATACGTGGTACAAGCCATGATAATCATGGTGGGTAGAAGTTGGTGACTGCTTTTACTGTAAGTGCACCACATGTTTACACATGTGAAAAGCACTTCGACTTTTGCACTTACAAGTGGGCCAAAGCCCCGTTTAGTTACTGGCACTCGCTGGTGGGGTTGGACCTTTTCTAAAATCGGGGACCATAGGAGAATTTTTTTTAATTAGAAAAAAGTATCCAATGCGCGGGATTCAATCATGGATCTGGTAGATTAAATGAAATATTATTGAGAGGGTTAACCATTGATGAATCAGGCACACTTTCAATATATTTACATCTGTCATTTTCCCATGATTATAAAAAAAAAAGTGTGTATGACTCATTAAAAAGTTATAAAGATGTTCCAATATACTTATATTGATTGTAAAGGCCATATGCAATTATCTCGGTTATAAAATCACATATTTTCTATATCTGATAGTCTTAATCAAATTCTTTATTGCTATCAACTCAGTATGCGGAACGGTGTCATGATATAAATGTTATTTATTTTCAACAACAACGGGAGTTTTAAAAAAACGACAATGCATCACAGGTCCTCCCATTCGTTTACTAAGTTCAACCTCACCAGTGTGTGAAAGTAACCAAACTGGACTCTGGCACCTTGTAAGTCGATTCCTTATGTGTAGATAAGTGTTGTGTGTGTGAAAAATTGCTCCAATGGCCTCCCGATTCTTGTAAAAGTTCAACCCCACCTGAGAGTGCAAGTAACTGAACGGGACTCTGGCAGATTTGTAAATGCAAAAGTCGAATTAATTTTCACATATGTAGACATGTGGTGCACTTACCAGTGCACTTGCACTGGTAAAAAGCAGTCGCCAACTTCTACCCACCATGATTAATCATGGCCTATACCACGTGTACTAGGGATAATGGAAAAAAATTGAAAACCCCCTAAAAACCATGATAAGCATCGCCTCTCTCTCTCTGGAGACCATGTGTCAAATATAATTTTCCGAACGCATTCTAACTCTGAAAATTGACACAAATTTTCAGCACTACCGTTTTTATAACTAAAAAAAAGCTATTTATAGAGAATATATCATAATTGTGATTTAATAAAATAAATAATGTTTCCAGTGCTAAATTTCTCTTTTATTTTCCCAAGTTTTTTTTTTCTGACTTTTATCAGCCTTTTTTTTTTGCTTATCTCTAGTACACGTGGTACAGGCCATGATAATCATGGTGGGTAGAAGTAGGCGACTGCTTTTACTGTAGGTGCACCACATGTCTACACATGTGAAAAGCAGTTCGACTTTGCACTTACAAATGTGCCAGAGCCCTGTTTGGTTACTTTTATCAGCCTTTCGACGGGAGTGTCACATTGACAATATTTTAATACAAGTTATAATTTACACATTTTAAATACTTATTATATCAAATTTCAAAATATATAAAATATATTACAACATTTGAATAAATATTTTGGTTAAATTTTGATTAATTCAACCTTTTATAGTATATTTTTTAAAATTTATATCATTTTAATGTCTCTCTTTAGGAATAGTCTTTAATTCAAGTTGAAGATTTGATCAACCTTTTTCATAAATACTTTTATTATTATTATACCATAGATAAGGCACAATTTGGATTATAAACACAAGGTAATAAGACCAAATAAATAAATAGTGTGTGACGTTTCGGTAACAGCGTTGTTACCACATGTTACCACAACGCTGTTACCGAAACGTCACACACTATTTATTTATTTGGATTTGGTCTTATTACCTTGTATTATACCATAGAAGAGATCCAGGAGAACGACCTAGAGCAGATGACAGGAGACCTGACAGACAAGAATGGATCAAGGCCAGGGGACCATCTTATCGAGGAACCACCAGGAGAGGACATAGAAAGACTGCTGGAGAGCTGCAGGACATCAAGGGATCATATCTGCAAGGGCCACAGCACTGACCAGGAATCAAGATTGTAAATATCTTTGTTTACTTTTAGTTATTATTTATTGAAGCTATAAATAAAAATTTGTAAATAGACTGACCATTCGTTACACCTTTTAGTGAAAAACTTGTAACCTTTTTGAAAAATAAAGTTATTATTATCCCTCTCTAGTACAACACGTGTGGTACAGGCCATGATAATCATGGTGGGTAGAAGTTGACGACTGCTTTTTACTTTAAGTAAATCACAGATCTACACATATGAAAATCAGTTTGACTTTTGTACTTACAAATGTGCCAGAGCCCCGTTTGGTTACTCGATACTTTCAAATTAAAGAAAAAAGTGCCCAATGCGGGATTCGTAGTGTAGGTCATAGCGGTCGAACACCAACGGTTTAGACCACCCTTTCACCGACCCCCTTTTTGACTGACCTTTTGAAAAAAGAGACAAGTCGCCGAAAAGAGAACAAAAACGTTTATAAAAAGGTTTATAAGTCTTCAACCTGAATAAAAACTATTTTCTACGGACATACTGCAATGATATAAATTGGAAATGGGAGCGAACCTGGTTCATCAATAGCCAACTTACTCTCCCAGCGGTATCGCCGCCAGTTTAACACTTTTGCATCATGATTACTTGGGATAAATAAAGGTTTCTGTGCGCAAATACTAATAAACAATAGATACAAGGTAATAAGACATAATCCAAATAAATTAATAATGTGTAACGTTTCGGTGACAGCGTTGTTATCGAAACGTCACACACTATTCATTTATTTGGATTAGGTCTTATTTTCTTGTATCTATAATTCATACTGTGCTTTATCACTAATAAACAATAGAAATTAGTTAAATAAATAATCTTTCTCTCTCCCCTGACTCTTGGAAGGGGATAAATTTTTCAACAACCACGGGAGTTTTAAAAACGAAAATGCATCACAGGTCCTCCCATTCGTTCACTAAGTTCAACATCATTAGTGTGTGAAAGTAACCAAACTGGGCTCTGGCACCTTGTAATTTGAGATTATTCTTTATGTCATGTCTCCAATTCCGGGCTAATTGTCCAAGTCTGGGTATGGACTTCTAGCCCCACATCATGGCAGCAGACGCGATGTCAGGTGGCAAGGGATCCTAGGATCTGGCGGCAGGAGATGTCTCGCAGGAGTGGAGGAAACGTTGGGCCAGCAGGGGAACAGCGCCAGGGTGCAGTGAGGCAGGAGGAATTCTTTATGTGTAGATAAGTGTGTGTAAATATCAACAATTCAACTGTCTCCAAGTTGGAATCACGTCCCTGTGAGACCCCAATTCTGAGAATCTATGGCGCCGCCGTCCTCTAATATGTAGGTTTTCTTAAGAAAATTCGATAAATGGAAGAAATGGATTAAGTAGTGATGCATAAAAACTGTGAGGATTATTTTACTCGACGAAGCGAATTGCCGAGCAAAATTCGAATTACAATTCGATTACAAATATATATAATCCGAGAAAATATTAAAAGTACATATTAAAATTAGTCACTTCAAGTATAACCCAGAAATTTCACTGTCCAATATGCCACTTTCAATAAAGTGGCACAATTTATGGCGCAGTAAACTAAGGATTCATTTTATTCAAATCTATGGAATTATCGCTTAACCTGTGATCTGGGCGACAAGACTGGACTCGCTTATTTTGAGATAACACAACACGGAGAGAGAGAGAGAGAGAAAGAAAGAAAGGAAGCTGCTTTTTTAATAACTTCCACTGGCGTGTAGAAATAAATTGTTTCACTAATTTCGAGATCTACCAAGACGACTCAACTCATGGTTATATATAATATCTTAAAATTTGTAACTAATACATTTACTGGCAATGTTCGGTTCAAAATCACTTTATTAGGTACCGCTCAACAAAAGCAACCTAGTTTATGATAATGGAAACAATGAATAATATGTAAAGGTTATTCACATATTAAACAAAAGGTTAACGCGGGATTCAATCCCGGTTCATGACTGTCAGGAATCGAGGGTGTTACCTACTCGTCCACCCACGTGTTGCTGCTGGCAATGTGTTTCTTTTAAATAATATCAGCAAATATTATCTCTAAAGACCAGGTTTGTAGAATCTGAGATTTGATGATATTATTGAAAAGAAACATATTGCCAGTAAATTTATTTGTTTCAAATTTTATCGATAGATAGCAATTGAATTTATAAATAAAATCTCTTCATAACAGTTATCTTATCATAGACAAATGTTTAGTTTTCAAATATTTCTAGTTCTCCAAGATTGTTGAACTAGGGTTCCCCGGGCTCTACACTCCCATTATTTCTTTTGTTGTTTATATCTCCCCATATACAGTAAAACCTCTCTCTCTCTCTCTATAAAAGACAAAACCTAATTGTAGAGATAAAGTGTCCTTTAGAGATAGGTGTTCTCTTATCGGAGAGTAACTAAATAGTAAATATTTTTAGCAGTGAAAAATGCCCTTTATAGAGAGGTGTTTTCTCTAGCGAGAGGGTCCTCTCATAGAGGTTCTACTGCATTATATAAATGTACCGAGGATGATATCCATGTAAAAATGTCACCTATAAAAAAGTCGGTGGACGAGTGGGTAACACCCTCGATTCCCGACAGTCATGAACCGGGATTGAATCCCGCGTTAACATTTTGTTTAATAAGTGAATAACCTTCACATATTATTCATTGTTACAATTATCATAAACTAGGTTGCTCTTTTTGAGCGATACCTAATAAATGGATTTTGGAGCAAGAACAAAAATGTCACCTCTTCGTTTCAATAAATGCATAAGCTGCCTCATCCAATATTTAAATAGGATTATCTCTCAGCAGAACAGTCAAATTCAAGTCAGTGTCACATTATCAGTTTTGGCAAATTCGAACAAAAGAAATCCAAACTTATAAACCATAGTTTCCTCGATCCCTCATCAGTAATGAAATAATATTATTTCTACTAAATATATTGTGTGTGTTTGTGGGTAATATTTATTTATATAAAAGAAGATCCCATTTGGTACATTAATACTATCCTTTCGCTTCACCAGCTTAAGCTTCCAGAGTTTTTACCTCTTTGGCAAATTCGACCAATCTCAAAACTCCTCTTGTAGAATGTCCAGAAATCGACGCCGCTCCTGTACTGATGAGGACCATAGCCTAAACCAATGGTATACAGGGGTTGGCTTTTGTTTTAATTTTCCAAATCTGGAGTGAGGCTTATCAAATAATCTTGATCTGAGCCTGCAGCACAGAGACTGTGCTCTTTTTTTTTTGTATTCATTAGAAGGGAGTGATTTTTCTGCACCTAAATCGTTATATTTCACTTTCCTCCACTTATTTTTGTATCTTCCAGGAGAACAACCTTGTACAATACGAAAATGTCCATTAAAGGTTTTGTGTGTGCGAAATAGTAAAAAAAGCAATGGGGTATAACTCAATAATTTAAATTATATGAAAAATGACATTGAGCATCATCAATCTGTGATAATAGGAACTATATTTATTGTTAGCAGTAACAAAAGCAGAAAAAAAAATCTACAACACACACACCCCTGAACGAAATAACTATTAAAGAGAGCATTGCTAATCAGTGCCGAACCTTCCCAGCGACTTCGCTAACTTGATTGGAAAAAAAAAAGAAAGAATAGGTTTCTTGATAAAGCAACGGTGTGTGAGGTATTATAATATACCTCCTATAACACCTTTATTATAATTTTTTATAAAAAGAAAAAAGGGGGTCGGTGAAAAGATGGTCTAAACCGTTGGTTTTCGACCGCTACGACTCGAGATCAAATCCCGCATTGGGCACTTTTTTCTGATAAAAAAAAAAAATGCTCCAATGGCCCCCCGATTCTTGCAAAAGTCCAATCCCACCAAGCGAGTGCAATTAACTAAACGGGGCTTTGGAACATTTGTAAGTGCAAAGTCGAACTGCTTTTCTTATATGTAGACATGTGGTGCACTTACAGTTAAAGCAGTCGCCTACATTTACCCACCATGATTATCATGGCCTGTACCACGTGTACTAGGGATAAGCAAAAAATAAAATAAAAAGAAAAGGTTTTTTTAAATGTTATAAACTATTAATGAGAAGTATAAGTGTCCAGTCTAATGATGCGCTATAAAACTAGGGATAAAACTAATAAAACTAAGTACTAGGGATAAGCAAAAATAAAATAAAAAGAAAAGGTTTTTAAAAATATCACAAACTAGTAATGAGAAGTATAAGTGTCCAGTCTAATGATGCGCTATAAAATGGAAGCGTTCGCTATACGATGTTTAAGAAGCATTGGTATCAGGATGGCGAAGAATCTAAATAATTGACCTGATCTTGAATGGTTACAACGGTGGAGGGCACTCGCTTGCCCTTGAAGTTGGAAATAGCTTCTGAAGACGGATAAACCTACCTACCAGTAGGTCAATGGCATATGGTTGTGGAAGGCAAATCACCGAATTGTTTTTTTTTTTTCCCATAGAAACCCTCGATCCCTGGACACTTTTATTTTTCCGTTCATCATTATTCTTCATAATTCACACTTTCATACCTCATCCAAAAGGTTAGAAATAATCGTTATTTCTCCTTGAAATAAATTTTGATTTTTCGTTGAAAAGAAACACATGCGGGATAGTTTTCAAATGTCGTTTTACAACCTCAATAAATGAACCAACAAGACCAAGGCAACACCAGACTATAGCTATAATTCGCTCATCTTTGAGGATCCTAGTTGAGGAAGTTTACCAGTCTTAAGACTGCTTCACCTGAAGTACATGGTCAACCTATCTCAACCATTCCATGGTTGACACCATATTGTCAATATTGGTCAAACAGAATTCTTTTGTTTCAATGTCTATAAAATACTAAAGAAGTTAATGATATAAATATGTTTTCATGATAATAATAAATTTGCGTTTTTTTTTTTTGTAAAACTTTTGTGTAATTCTCTATATTTTCACATATTCTTAGATAATTATATTCTCTAAGAGATATATTGTAAGATAATATATGTAATAGAGATTCAGGAAGTTATAGATTTTGGTTAGTAAACTAGCCAAACATTCACATATATAGAAATAAGGTCATCATCATACTTACAATGTGCAGTCTCGTCTGTAGGGAAGAAGTTTCTATCTGACATGGAAGTATCTGGATCCTTAACATTGCTTTTTGAGCCCTGTTTAGTTTCTTGAATTCCCTTTTGGGTTTTGACTTAAAAGGAAATCATCGTACTATCTCTATATAAGAGCAATTTTATATCAAATTTGAAACATTATCTTTTATTTTACCTTTTCCCCCTGCTGTTCCCCGTTTTAACCTTTTTTTTTTTAAAGAAAATTTGTATATTTATTGTAGAGATACAGAAGTTCATTAAGAAATATGAAAAGCATCAATGTTTATTTTTCAATAAGACAAACCTTCCATTGTATCCTTACTGCGATGAAAAACAATGGGAAGGCTAGGCTCATCAAGGGTGAATCCTACCAGCGGTTTCACCAAATACATCAGGTTGTTTTATAGAACTCTCATACTGTATTGAAAGATTCTGATTATATAGGCGACACTGAAGGATATAAAATATCAGTCATGTCATTCAAGCAAATAACATATGCTCTCTCTCTTTTAGGGCAGTTGAATTGCATGTCATTGTTTAAATCGAGCAATGCTCTTCCGTGAACAATAAAGATACGTTTAAAAAGAAGAAAAAGGGACATCTTCTTATCGGGCAACTGAAAGTTGCTGATGGCTTGCGTCATCTATCGGAATAAATATCAATTATTCATTTATTTTTAAATTATTCCAGAATTGGACAAATGCCCATTCTTGATTAATCAAGAAAAGCTAACCACGTACGCGATTCGGGTTGTTGGCCTTCGTCAGGCATCCAGAAAAATCATGAAACGGGTAGTTAAGTAAAAATTAAATATAATCACAATTAGCTCGCCGTCTATATACAAGTATCTATATACAAGAAATAACGTCATAGCGTATGAATATTTCTTTTCAAATAAAGAATCCCTTCCACTGTCTTTACTGAGATGCAAACATTGTGAAAATCTTTCTAGATGTCATATTTTATTGAAAATCAGTAAAACTTTCTCCACTATAAGCATATTTTTTCTTTGAAAAAGACAACAGTGGGGAAACTGTCTGGGATATAAAAGAAGATTGTAATAATTTGTTCATGTAATTCCAACTGCCAAATCTGAATTGCTTTATTTTCAACTGGCCGAATGATTCGGTGATTCCTGTCTGACGACGTTTTAACTAATATTAGTTAGAGGAATTATTAATAGCGGTTGTGAAGATAAAAATTCTCTATCATTATAATTTCAAATATGAAAATTAGTTTATTATTGGGCTATTTATTTTTTCATTAGAATATAACCTATGTATTAACTACCTATATGAGAGATTTGTTCTCGGAGAGAAAGCTAAACACAAATATATTATCAAGAAAACAACAAGAAACTTACTTACTCCAGATCGGGGGACCGGGGTTCGATTCCCAGCCAGGGGGATTTTTTGGCTCGAAAATCATACAGTTTGGTTAGTAGCCCGTAAAATGATACTTGGCGTTACTTACTCCAGTACCTAAAGAGGATGATGGTACGAAATAGGGTAGAGAGGAAGATAATTCCCAAGATTACAACGGATCGTTAACAACTTGATAGTATAGAATGGCTTTGATTTTCTCCTTGATTAAATCTTATATTTAATAAATATCTTATAGAGATTCCTTTTCTCTCTACCTTGAGTTTCAAATATAGTTATTATACTATATTGTAATGGGTAAAGGCATAGAAAAGAAAATAGTTACAACCTCCGATAACAGATGGCGTTCTTCAAGACTTTAGACGGAAATATTTTTATTTACGGGGCTGCTAACCAGAATGGATGATTTTTGAGTCCCGATGGACGCATAAAGCGGAATATATACAAATCACTATGTACATTGTACTGTTGGAGGGGCCTGGGGATCATCGCCGGATGAGGACAGGAGAGCCGGGATGTAGAGGAGGATCAGTGGGTCAGAGTGGTGATCCGCGAAAATCAGGGGGAGGCAGAGATGGGGGAAAATACTTTAGACGTTTGCCGCAGGTCGAACGAAGCGCGGCATGAGTCAAGCGACGCCTGCGTTCAAGAAACTGTTGTTGCTTTTAAAACTAGAAGCGATAGAACGTGTTTTTGGGATCCAAGAGCTGCAGATGGGAGGCAAGAGCGACATGACTGGTGATCTACGGTGGAAGAAGCGGCGTTGTCGCATAAAGGATCAAGGGACAATATGAGACAATAAATAAAAATAAAGGTTATTTCGTCCGTCAAAATAAGCTAAAAAGCCGAGCACCGTCTTGGAAAACTATTAGAATAGGGTTAGTAACTTTTTGGCGTAACAACTATAACAATACTAACAACTGGCGTAACAGCAACTACTTTGGCGAACTCCCGCCTGAATACCAGTGTTTCAGAATAATGGCCCTGGTCATGGCGGGATTGAGTATCATTAGATCAACACGAGAGATAAATGATATCCTCAGAAATCACCAAAGAGGTGTTTAGTTTACAAGTGGCTAGAGACACTCATGAAAAAAACTTAAGGAAGTTGTACCTTTCAGCATGTATATTGGCATTCAGACAATAACTCTGAAAGATATCTGATACACAGTGACCTTTATTGAAGGCACACGAGATAACCAAGAGTGAACAAAATTATCTCTGTCTCCTTCAAAATATCAGACGACGGGCAACATTAGACTTTCCACTTCCTTTTGTCTATGAGTGGGGAGATTGGACATAGTTTATTTCAAGGGTAGAGGCGACCTTTCTGTTTATAAATCATTTATGAAAAGTTTCAATTGATTTGATAGCAGTACTTTCAGAGAGGAATAAAAATTCAATTAAAAAAATGGAAGCTTTCGTTATGCCATCCCTAAAGTCGTCCTAAATTCATAAATACTACAAGCGTTAAGTAACCTCGCAGTGGTGTTCGGGACATGGAATTTTTTTTAAAATACACATAGATACCATATAAACATTATTTCTTCTAAAAGTTTTTGTGAGAATATCACATTTGAATGAATTTATTTGAAAACTTGATATATAGTTGAGACAGGCTTTATAGAAGAATCGCTATTCTAAAAATTGTAATATTCAAAATAAAACTTGTGTAAACATTAATTATATATACATTGATATATTTTAATAATAAATATAATTCTATATACAGTTACGAGCGTCATTCCTGGCCTCTGTCACGGTTTGCTTTTTTTTTTGGAATGGCGCCCTCCTATTGGTCGGCTACGATCACGCCACCTTTGCCCCCCCCCCCATTTCTGTAACTATTGTGTTGGAGCGGGTCGCTCCTTAAATAAATGCATATATTAGTTAATAACCAAATGGAATCCTCTCTTTCTTTTTCCCAGTAAGAGACGCCTACGGAAGCCAACAGTACATAGACAGATAAAGCACATAGGCTATAGTTATTAACTAACATATGCATTTATTTAAGGCGCCAAATTATAATTGTAACAAATAGTATTTGAATCAAAACATTCAATCGAGTAAAACACGGGCGTTGCCCGGGTCATTCGGCTAGTTATATATAAGATAGAGTAAGCAACGAATCCATTTCACGTAAAAGGAAATTGATGTTCTGGTATTCAGGAAATTCAGTTTAAATATTCATTTTTCATCGCACACAAATTTTAAAAGGTTTCAATTATATAAAAAATACATTTTTTCTTTCACACAATTAAAAAAAGAGAATATTTAAAATTAAAAAACTGAAATGGTTTAAAATAAAATTGAAAGTAATAAAATGTATAATACTACTAAAATATATAATACTAATATATAAAATTTTCATTTATAAAAAAACTTCAATTAAGGTTCAGATCAGGTGTAAATACATTTATATAATACTAATATTCTATAAATATATTTTTTGTTTTAAACTCTATATATTTTCTTAGTCCATTTAAAAATGTATTCGTTTATATTATATATAAAGCAATATCATAGCGTATAATGAGGGTATATAATAAGCCTTTATGTGTTTATAAATACGCCGACAGATAAATATGACTATATTTATTCAATTTTATTTGTTCTGTGAATATAATTATTCACAGATAATTAATAAACTGTGGTCAAAAATGCTAATTCTTAATTTTCACAAAAAGAATTACCCTGCAAAAATTTCTCTCCTCTCTATCTGCTTTAGAGACTTAAGTTCATTCATTCTCACAGTAGTGAAAGCTTCTTAGCATATTATATATTCACACATCAGAAAGGTAAGTCTTAATTTTTATTTTAAAGTTTTTTAAATGTTTAATTTTTTTTATTACAATTATAAAATATAAAATATAAAAAATGTCCAAAAAATTATATATCTCAAGTGTAAAATATCTCAAATCTTAAAGATTATTTTTTCTTAATTTTTTTTAGCTTCGTTTTTTTTTTAATAACTTGAAAGTCTTTATTCTTAATACCCTTAGAGCTTTCTATAATTTTTATTAAGGTTATATTTCGTATAGTAAAATTTTGAGAACAAAAGTAATACTATATTTGGGTCTTAAGTTGAGAAAGCTATTGAATATGTAATTTTAAATCAAACTCAACATTTTAATGGCTCTCATTCTCTAAAATCACATTTTAGTGTAATTATAAGGTTGAATTTGCCCCACTTTTTTTTAAGCGGAACCTAACAAAAGCAGATAATTGGTGGTTAAAGCTCGAACATGAATATTGGGTCACTTTTTTGTCTGAAATGGTAATGACTTTATTTGGGGACCACGTGGAAGTTTTGTGTAGACTGTACTTCAAGCTTTAAAATCACTAAATTTTGTATTTTTCCTTTTTTTTTTCACTAAATGTTATATTGACTGAACAAGGCCATGTGTTAACCAAATCAAATTTAAAATAGGTAATTGTCTTGAAATTGTATAAGGAGCGTATAGCAATAAAAAGTAACATAGCAATAATTTGTATTTGCTTAACTAGAGAGTTATTCCTGTGTAAGCAAAAAGAAAATGCCTGTGTTACAATGAGAGTATTAAATAGTGTACTTGCAATTCATAATATGAAGCATATTTTGCATTAATAATTTACGCTATAATATTTTTTAAATTGACCTTACGCTAGTTTACAACCAGGACGTAGTTAATTTATGGCAGGATTTTTTTAAGACACTTGCGAAATTTTTTTTTAGAAAGGGAATAAATTTAAATTATGGCCTAATCGCATTTTAAAAATTCCATTCCATTAGCAAAATATCTTTTTCAAAACTATATACATAAAAGGTTTATTTCACATTAAAACTATTTCTTAAATTATTCGCGGCTAACATTTAGACGGCCAAATACAACAGGCCAAGACGTACGTTGTTTCAAGGCAAATGTTGAAACACTTTGCCCAATAGCTAGCCGTGTTTAATTTAAAAAACCTCTACCATAAAGAATTCTACCTCGAGTCTTGTCTGCACCCTGCAGTGTCTTCCGAACCACTCATGTGACAAGGTTTACTGAATATTGAGACTTTGATTCATGCCTTTCTAACCCATACCACGTGTCCAGCAGCCATGGGGAAGGAAAAGACTCATATCAACATCGTCGTCATCGGCCACGTCGACTCTGGCAAGTCCACCTCCACTGGTCATCTCATCTACAAATGTGGAGGTATTGACAAGCGTACCATCGAGAAGTTCGAGAAGGAAGCCCAGGAGATGGGCAAGGGATCCTTCAAGTACGCCTGGGTGCTGGACAAGCTGAAGGCTGAGCGTGAGCGTGGTATCACCATCGACATCACCCTGTGGAAGTTCGAGACCTCCAAGTACTACGCCACAGTCATCGATGCCCCAGGCCATCGTGATTTCATCAAGAACATGATCACTGGAACTTCCCAGGCTGACTGTGCCGTCCTCATTGTGGCTGCCGGTACCGGAGAGTTCGAGGCCGGTATCTCTAAGAACGGCCAGACCCGTGAACACGCTCTGCTTGCCTACACTCTGGGTGTGAAGCAGCTCATTGTGGGTATCAACAAGATGGACTCTACCGAGCCACCTTTCAGCGAAGCCCGTTACAATGAGATCAAGAAGGAAGTCAGCACCTACATCAAGAAGATTGGCTACAATCCTGTTGCTGTTCCCTTCGTCCCCATCTCTGGATTCCACGGAGATAACATGATTGAGCCTAGCGCCAACATGCCCTGGTACAAGGGATGGAGCATTGAGCGCAAGTCTGTCAAGGCTGATGGCAAGACCCTCCTGAATGCCCTGGATGCTATGGAGCCACCCAGCCGTCCCATGGACAAGGCCTTGAGGCTTCCTCTGCAGGACGTGTACAAGATTGGAGGTAAGTTCTCGACATTTCGACATCACAGAATGTAGCTAACTTGGTCGCCTGTAGGTATTGGAACGGTTCCCGTGGGACGTGTGGAGACTGGTATTCTGAAGCCAGGTACCGTTGTCACCTTCGCTCCAGCCAACCTCACCACTGAGGTCAAGTCCGTGGAGATGCACCACGAGTCCCTGACCGAGGCTGTGCCAGGCGACAATGTCGGCTTCAACGTCAAGAACGTGTCCGTGAAGGAGCTGAAGCGTGGCTACGTCGCTGGTGACAGCAAGGACAATCCTCCCAAGGCCACCGAGGAGTTCACCGCCCAGGTCATCGTGCTCAACCACCCCGGACAGATCCAGAACGGCTACACCCCCGTGCTGGATTGCCACACCGCCCACATCGCCTGCAAGTTCCGGGAGATCAAGGAGAAGTGCGACCGTAGGTCTGGCAAGAAGCTTGAGGACCTCCCCAAGTCCATCAAGTCCGGAGATGCTGCCATCGTCGAGCTGGTGCCCACCAAGCCCATGTGCGTGGAGAGCTTTACCAGTTTTCCACCGCTCGGGCGGTTTGCCGTGCGCGACATGAGGCAGACCGTCGCCGTCGGTGTCATTAAGGCAGTCAAGCCCAAGGATCTCTCTGGCAAGGTCACCAAGGCTGCTGAGAAGGCCCAGAAGAAGAAGTAAAGATGTTTCATCTTTTCCTCTCATTGCTCTTATATTTTGAATAAATTCGTTTTTTAATTAACACTGCCTTTTATTTATTCTACCTATTTTACCTTTTTTTTTTTTTTCTTTTAATATGCCTTTTGCATATTAAAGATTGCCAGACTTTAATGGATCAAAGATTGGAGGGGAAGTTAAAGTCTTCTTAAAATTCAAGGTAATAAGACCAACACACTATTTATTTATTTGGATTTGGTCTTATTACCTTGTGTTTATAATCTACAATCCAAATTGTGCCTCATCTTTTTAAAATTATATTTCCTAGCATATCTTAGCATTTTGTTTATTGTTGTCTCAAGTAACCTTAAGATAAAACTTCAATTCGTTTAAGAAACCAGCTATCGTTCTAGAACCCTGTGCTCAGGAAACTTAAATTTCGCTTAAATTATTTTTGATTGATTCTCTACTCAATAACAATATATAAGTTACGGAAGGACGATATTAGTTTGGTGAAAAGAAAGTGCCGAAAGAACCATCAGGTAATTAAAAAATATCAACACACAATTATAATATTACTAGGCTAAACAGTACATCATTCGGATGCATAATTAAAGGGTTTAGGTACAAAATTTCATCCCACAATTTTATGCTGTATTTTATATATATATATATATATAAAATATAAAAACATAATATACCCCCATCGTAGGATGTTATGATATCGAAACCGCTCCTATACTGATGTCTGAATCTGCCAATGTTTTTTGTTTTTTTTTGTAGATTATTATTTTATCATCACTTTTAACGTTTTTAAAAATTATTATTATGGATTTTAAAAACAATTTTAAGGCGAAATTACGACAATATGTAATGATTTAAGTATCTTGCTACCTTACAATATACCAACATATAGGACTGGACGTGTGAACCAAGGAATCCATCACAGTTCTTCGTGAGTCTTGTGATGAGGGGAAACATCCTGATTGTCAACGACGTCGTTGTGGTAACTGTGCGTAACTCCTGGAGTCTACAGAAGTAGTCACCAACTATCCGGTAGCCTTCTCGACTGTACATAGTCTCTTTGTTTACACTTCATCTTTGACGTATCTAATGTAGATAAATGTTATCTTATCAATTTTTTTCTAATAATAAGTGCTAGAAAAAAGTTGGATGTATCTACAGATTATACTCAAATAAAATGACGATACAGGATGCCAAGTTTCCGTATTTTTTAAAAAGCGCATTTCAACTATATAAAATACTGCATAAATTATCTCAAATATATAGACAAATAACTTTTATTAATTCGAATACACAATACATTAGAAGTACTTCGACTTCAATACATTTACAAAGATTTTCGACGATACTCGTACACCCTTGTCATCGAATGTGCCAATCTTGTTGAAGCATGAATCATCCATCTGGGCCGAAGTGCTGCGATTGCCGAGGATGTCATGGATAATGCCCTACTGATAGGTAGCGGCGTTGATTTTGACGTTACGATCGATATAGTCCAGCTGCGTTTTCCCGGCCCAGACTGAGTCCGGGAAATGGCTGCGACCGCTGGTCCTCGTAGCGATGGTCAGCTGCTGCACTTCTTGAGTAGCTCGTCCGGCCGTGAAAATCTTCTCACCCGTGAAGAGCACCTGCGATCAGACGAAGCATTCGGCGAGCTTTCTCCAGTCGTTTCATTTTCATCCCTCAAAAAGCGGCCGATCGTGCAGCTGTAAAGCTTCACTTTATTATTATATTAACTTGATAATTCCGATCTCCGCCATTTTGTACATCGAATGCACAAGCATTTGTTGAATTCGATAGCCAACATGCATGATCTCTGGCGTTTTCATTGTGTTTTGACAACCGCTCCCAGGACGGTCCTTGTAACATCTCACGGCATTGTAGGCAATCCTCTGTTTGAAACTTTCATTCGAACAATGTCGGCATTCCCGCCTCGCGTAACAGTTATGCACTCATTTTCACATGCCATGACGTCAACATTTCTTACGACAAAGATAATATACAGTAAAACCTCCCTGTAAAGGACACTTAATTGCAGAGCCAATGTGTCCTCTAAGCGGAGAGTTGCTAAATAATAAAAATGGTAATTTTGCAAATGAAAACTGTCCTTTATAGAAAGGTGTCCTCTCTCATGGATGTTCTACTGTACAACATTTTTGTTGGATCTATATTACATGAGGAATTCAATTTGATATAAAATAATTCACATAAAATCACAATGACAACGAAAATGATAATGCGGGAAATTTTATTGTACCCTGTATTTGAACAAGAATGACAATTAATTTCAAGTTGAATCAATTCATAGCACGTAACTAGTTCCAAGGTAAGGTTTTCTGAGTTTATCAAAACTGATGAGAGAAGTTTTTCGTGGAATTCACACTGCTAATGGGAATCATTGCCTAAGTATAACTATATATATATTTTTAATAAATAAAAGCCTTTATTAGAACACATAGTCTTATACTTTGATTCACCACGGAGTTTACCAAGTAAAAATAGCAAAAATAAGGATAGAGGCTTCCTGGCCGGCATTCATAGCTCTTAAAATTGAAGATACTTCAGCCAGTAAATCTTTATATTATCTCGACGTTTCGTCAAAAAAATATTTTGTCCTCGTTAGGAGCGAATAAAAATTAAAACATTTGGCAAAGCGTTAAATATTAAGCGAGAATAATTTTTAACGCTTTGCCAAATGTTTTAATTTTTGTTCGCTCCTGACGTGGAGAAAAGATTTTTGTCGAAACGTCGAGATAATAAAGCTATTTACTGGCTGAAATATCTTCAATTTTAAGAACAAAAATAAAGAGTGGTATTTACATTTAATGATAATATTACAAATCGTATATACACGAAAAACTTAATTAAGACACAATTAGTCTCATATCCGGATAGAATTTAAATAAGCAAAAATAAATATTGATTATATGTGGTTGATATAATAACTTATACTTTTATAGTAAAAGCTTTATAATTTTATTTCTACATTTTAAAGCTATTTTTTATCTAGCTTGAGAAAATCTATGTTGTAAAAATTATATTTATCCCCTACTTTTCCTTTTTTTTTAGTGTAGAAAGTTCTGGATAAATAACATTGAAGTAGTGAAAAAGCTAGTAGCTTTTAATCTTATTTCAACAAATAAGAACTTGAGTTCAAACTATATTTATACAGTCGATAATTCGAAGCCCAAATTCGAATTAAAAATGTTTTGAGTAAAAGGCTTAAAACAATAAAACCTCGTATTTTAGATCAATTCCTTTTTTTTTTAACAACAACAAAAACTTTATTAAACCTTTTAGTCTTATACAGATTCTCCAAGCAGAAATGTAGGATACATACATGATAAAAGTAATAGTACCTTAATGGTAATATGATATTTATATACAGGAAAAAATATATAAGCTTGTATAGTACAAGCTGTACCTCAACTATTGAATTGATGTATTTGCATTATTTCAAGAACGTTTCTAAAAATATACTTTTCTAAAAAAAAAACAAAAAAAAACATTTTTGTTCATTTCGGTAAATTTTATTTATCCTAAGGGTAGTTACTATCACAGTGTTTGTTGTACATATTATTTTGCGAATAACCGCTATTCTTTTGTTGAAATGGTTTTTCGCTGACTGTGATTAACTTAGATAAACAAAAATGGAGACGTCAGAATTTATCTTTCATGAGAATGCAAATAAAAAATCGTTTACATTGGTGATATCAGCAATTTTAGATCTTTATTTGATATTCTCTTGATATGACCCAGATTCCTGGAGCGTTCTTTATTTGAAAACAACACACAAATCATGTTTGTTAACCATCTGTAAAAATATATACGGTAGAACTTGAATAATTCAAAGCAAATTACTGAAGAACTCCCCCATTACCTGCTTAATTGTACAGCCCTTGATGCAGAGAGGAAGGCCCTATATCAACAAATTAAATGTACAAACACTTCACCCTACGTATTGCTTTCAAAAATTTCAGCAAACAAATCTAATGCAATAGCTTATTATAAATTTTTAGATCATCATTATGTAAGGACCAGTCAACAATTGAATGACTTTGAGATGAAGAGTAAAACCAGTTCAATTTCTATCTTACTACCTATATAAATAACACAAGATGATTATTAGCTTACCCAATTGGGAGAATCTGTAAGGGGCAAGTCCCTAATAAAGGCTTTTGTGTGTGTGTGAATAATTCGAAGCCCAAGGGACCAAAAGAAATTCGATTTAAAAACGGAAATTATATTTATAGTAAATTGTAGATACCAAGATAAATATGCGAATTAAAGACTTTTTAATATTATCTCATTAACACTAATGATTTTATTTTCACTAAAAAATGTCTACGACCAGTGGTGGTGGTGTCTTGTTCATGGAGCAGATCAGATAGGTTCATTCACACTCATCACAATACCGGCCAACAAAGATACCTTGTTCGTATGGATGTCCTCTTCTGGAATGATGTCTGCCGTCTACGACCAGTAAACTGACAATAAACCAGTCCATAGAGAATTCAGTGGACGGCGGTATACACTGTCGGTTTCTGACAGCCATGAACCGTGATCTAATCCCGCATTGGACACTTTTTTATTATGTGAAGAACTTGTTCATATTATTCATTGTAAATAACATAAGCTAGGTTGCTCTTTTTGAGTGGTATCTAATAAAGTTATTTTGGAACATGTAAACCAGTCCATCCTGATATCTTTACCTTCCATTTAATGGCTGTAGAAATTTGAATTTAAGAATTAATATAATTGGCACGTCAAAACAATTATTTTAAAATTACAAATATTTTCTCACAATGAGTTTATTTTTGTCAAAAAAACTAGCTTTCATGCGATAATCGCTCTTCAACGGGCTTAATAAAATATCGACTTTATTTTTTTATTTATTTAAGTAACCCAGGTTCCTGGAGCGTACAGAAGTCGCCAACTACCCGGGATGTCCTTCTGACCTAAGTCTTCTTGGATTTATATACAATGCCAGTGGAAGTCCAATTAATGAGGTGTCGCCAGGCAGATTTCTTTCTTGGGAGATTTTCTAGGGATGCTGGACATATGTTGGTTATACCTAGGAGAGTGGCTGTCTGGAATCATATCGACTTTATCCTACCAGAAATATTTACAAAAACAAACGCGCGCAGCGTGGATGTCTTTTATCTTTTCAGTTATAAATATCCACGCTGCGCGCGTTTGTTTTTGTAAATATTTCTGGTGGGATAAAGTCGATATTTTAGTAAGCCCGTTGAAGAGCGATTATCGCTTGAAAGCTAGTTTTTTTTTATAAAAAGAAACTCGTTGTGAGAAAATATTTTGTAATTTTAAAACTTTTTTCACAATTTTGTCATGAACAAAACATTTATGTTTATTACAATAGAAGGAATTGCAAGATATATTGCAAGAATATAAGTTTCTTAAAGAAAATCTCTCTCGTCGCTTTTATCTTTGGTCTCTTCTTAACAAAAACAATCATTTCAGGTGATTGAGTGACCTACGACTGGTGAACCTCCTCTATCAAGTTCATCCAATGCGATTGATCTATAGCCGTAGTCTGGTGGTAAGATGTTGCCTTTGTATAGTTGGTCAATACATTTAGGATTTACATGGTACAAATAATGCCATGGCTTCTTAAAGGACAAGTGGATTTCCTACTTCATATTAGGATAGAGTTGGTCTCTTCAGCCCCCCTCCTGGTTTAGCCTCTCTAAAACAATGTGTGTTTACTCATTAATAAGGGGGAACACACACAAAACATCAAATTTTTGCATAAATTTATATATAAAAGTGCAAATTCATTCTCTCTATAAGTTTTTTGTTGACGTATCAGAAATATGTTTGATTGGATACTTTCTCTTCACTTCAGGAACCTGGGTTATATCGTCGAACATATCTGAGATGGTAATCATGTCAGAATTTTCTAATGAACACTTCCACTCAATTGACAAAATTTAAAAAGTTGAAAATCTTCGATGTCGCGCCGGTCGTCTTTTTTTTTTTTTTTTTTTTTGAAGAAGAAGAAAACAAAGAGGCAATTTTGTTCACACTCAGTTATCTCGTGTGTCTACAATAAAGGTCGCTGTATATCAAATATCTTTCGGAGTTATTGTCTGAAACTCGTTTTACACGCTATAAAATGTACAACTTCCTTAAGTATTGTCCATGAGTGTATATAGAGATGGTGCTTTAAGGGATATAAAGTGAGAATTGAAACTGATATTGTAATAACTTTTTTTTTCAAATTGAAATATTCTCTACTATTGTATGTGTGTGCAAATAGAGGGTTGGTAGTGAAGTTGCATTTAAACAGTTTCAAGTAGGAGATATTAAAGTAGGAAATTGCTAATATTTGAAGATGTAACGATAAGACACGCAGTGTCCGATAAGAAGGCCATCGTCATACGTGGAATTCCATTTTACCGTACGACTGATAGTGTAGAAAGATCCCTAGAACCTCAAATAACATGTCTGTGATTCAATTCTCTCACTTTTTGATATGTTGACGATCAGGGTTGTGAATAGCCTTTGCACAACAAACTATCTTATATGATAACATATTTTATTATATTATATTTACCCAAGATAAGCAAAAAAGCGCGAATTCCCCATAAAATAAAAAATATATAGAGTAAACCCCCCCCTCCCCCCTCCATGAGAGGACACCCGCGCTAGAAGACACCTCTCTATAAAAGACAGATTTCATTTGCAAAATTACCATTTTTACTATTTAGCAACTCTTCTGTAAGAGGACACTTCTTTCTAAAGGACACTTTGGCTCTGCAATTAGGTGTC
Source organism: Cordylochernes scorpioides (assembly GCA_030710605.1). NCBI lineage: Eukaryota > Metazoa > Arthropoda > Arachnida > Pseudoscorpiones > Chernetidae > Cordylochernes > Cordylochernes scorpioides. The sequence continues at coordinate 48,487,366 of CP092866.1, forward strand.
CTTTACAGGGAGGTTCTACTCTATTCATTTTTTTTGCGTGTCATCCTTGCGCAGGGGCCATGCTAATATTCTCTGTATCGTTTAAATTTTAGTATATGTACCGCCAAACCAACGAGTATATAAAATATTTGGGAGTTTATTTATTGTGGTATTTCTGGAAGAGACTTTATTAGTAACCAATAAAACCATATTTTCTCTTTGGAAGAGACTTAAATGATGCGGTATATACAGTCATGGATAAAACTTAAGGAAGTCGATGGTCTTTGATGTCACCGGTCGTCTATTTTTTTTTTTTTTTTTTTAAGGAGACAGGTAATTTTGTCCTCTCACACTTGGTTATCTCGTGTATCTACAATAAAAGGCACTGTGTATCAAATATCTTTCAGAGTTATTATCTGAATCCCGATATACATACTCAAAGATACAACTTCTTTTTGTCCATGAGTGTGTGAAATGTTAAATCAGTTTTCCCCCTAGATAAATTAGCATAGCTCCGAGACTATGAGAATCCATCAGTTCCAGCGAACGACTTCAATCCTTTGAAATCAACTTTGTCATCATATCGAATTAGTGTTTATATGAGATTTATTGGACGAGTAGTAGACTCAATTTTCGACATCCATGACTCGGGATCGAATCCTGCATTGGGCACTTTTTTTCTGAAGCTAAAAGTACTTCAATGGCCCCCGATTCTAAGAAAAAGTTCAACCCCACCAAAGAGCTCAAGTAACAAAACGGAGCTGCACATTTGTAAGTACAAAAGTTGAACTTCTATCTACACGTGGAGCACTTTCAGTAAAAGTATTCACTAACTACTACCCACCATGGCCTTTACGGAGTGTACTAAGGGCAATAAAAAGTATCTATATGACATTTCATGTATATAGGGTTAATATACAACAACAAATAACTTTATTAAGACCTTTTGGTTTTATACAGATTCAGCGAGTAGAAGAGAGTATATACAAAGAAATAACAGTAATAGTAACAATAACAGCAATGTTATTTACAATGTAACAAATAGGAATAAAAAAGAAAGAAAGAGCTTGGTATGAACTTATATACAAGCAATCGAGAACAAGCAATTTCTTTTGTTAAAAAACAATAATTAGTAGTGTTGACTATATAGGATCTCAATAATATAACATATTAATGTTATAATACCTTGATAAAGGTTGGTGTTCAGCCAACTGGAATATTGGTAAAATAAATGATATTTTGATCCAATATATGCCTTTTGATCCAATATATGCCGAGAAGAAATGTAGGGCACATGCAGGAATACCTGTAATAGTACCAGTAATAATCAATGTTATTATTATTTTTTGAAGGCTAATCCCATTTAATAATAATTACGCTAACACGTGTCGATCAGATGCCGGGATTGATTATATTAGTGAAAAATCACACTTATATATAATAAATATATAATGAATTATATGCGAAGAGGGATCGCCTTTTTTGAAGGAGACGGAGGCAATTTTTAAAAAACTTATTTATCTCATGTGTCTTTAATAAAGGTCCATTGTGTATCAAATATCTTTCAGAGTTATTGTATGGATCCCGAAATGCATGCTTCCTTTGTCCGTGAATGTATAATTCGCATTATTATCAATTTTAATAGTTTTTACTTTTTATTCTTTTCCATTGCAAACTCCGTGGCGAACCCTTGTATTAGACATTATGTATTAATAAATGTTTTCATGTGAGTGTCTCTATTCTAGGACAAGGAATGAACTCAAGGATTACTATGGCCGTTATAGTCTATCTTCTCTCACACATTAATTAATTATATATTTATTATATATAAGTGTGATTTTGCAGAAATATAATCATTTTCGGCATCAGACCGACACGTGTGTTAGAGTAATTATAATAAATGTGATTAGCTTTCAAAATAATAATAATAATAACACTGCTCTTATTACACTGGTACTATTACTGATATTCCTGCATGTACCATACATTTCTTCTCGATGAATAAAAACTAAAAGGTCTCAATAACAATTGCTGTTGTTATTGTTTTGTTAACGTAGTTATCTAATTAGAAAATTTTCAGAGTTGAAAAATATAATCAGCCGTTTATAATAGACGCGAATAAAACGTTTTGAATAGAAATTTGAAAAAAAAGGGTATAAAATTCAACTAATGCACAAAAATGCACATTTTTTCGGTAATAGTAAGAGGTTCATGCACACAATCATGCTATTATAATTTAAGAAACTACAGACGGCTACAATATGCAAGGTGTCGCGTGATGTGTATCCCACTATATAAACATCATGGCTGAATTGTTGGCGACGTCAGTGTGTGGCAATCTAGATGTGTGAAGTCAGAAAGAATTGACATTTAAATCACACACACACACACACACAAAAGCCTTTATTAAGACACATAGGTCTTACAGAGGATTCTCCTTGGGGTTACAAAACGGAGAAACCTATGAAAGTGGGAAATAAAAAATGGAGAAAGATTATATACATATGGTAAATATATACAGATTATAAGAAAGAATAAAAAAATAAGAAGAATAAAAAAAAAAAAAAATTTGGAAATATGGATGGGAGAAGTGGAGAGCGAAAAGAGGAAAGAAAACAGGTATTTACATATGGAACAAGACAATTTAAGCTCTTCTGCTCACACAGCACAGGTGGGCCATGTATTTTTTAAGAAATCTTTAAGAGATTTCCCAGGAAAATCCGAGTGTTCAGGGTTGTAAGGTAAACACCGTTTTATTAGTGTGGGGGTTAACTTATCGTACCTGCCTAAACAAATAATTGGATGTTGGTTCTGTCCTTCTCATCAAACAGAAATTTTTGGTATGTTTGAATGTTCGGTTAAGTCTTTCTTTTTTACAGCATTTTTATGGAAGTTATATAGATTTAGAGCTACTGAACTATTGTCTATAAAGTTGGATAATAAAGAATATAATGTGAAGTGTGTATGGCCTATCTTAGAAAAGAGTATTTTTCTTTCCGTGTCAAGAGGCATGCATTCAAATATATAATGTTCTAATTCATTTTCGGTTCTATTTTTGCATAGTTGGCAATACAAGTCTTCTGTCCTTAGATATTTTATATGGTCTTCTCGATATAAAACAAATAGAATTCTCAATTGCGCAATGAGGCGCTTAGCCGGCAGTGGGAGTTCACTTAGTAGATAGTTCTCTGCTGCGAATGTTTTATGTAAATATTTGTAGTGTGTGTGTAGCTTCGAATTGGTTATTCTTGATTGATCGGTTTGGATAGACTGTTCTATAGTGATTCTGATAATTTGAGGTATTGCTTTCTGTAGAATATTGGGGTCTGAACAATTCTTTAACCACATGAATCCAGTTGAGTTTAGGATATTCATTAAATTTTCTGTAAAACCTATAAAGGTATTCGTCAGAGTGGACGTTTCCCATAATTGGGCTAGACAGATTGCGGGCAGTCTGGATTTTTCCATTTTTAATATTCTTAACCAGAACTTTAGAATTAGTTTGGTTGCTGTGACTCCTAGTGAGAAGCGTCCGGTTTCCATGCGTAGTATGTAGCCTGGTGTGTTACTCGGCAAGTTCAATAGTCAATTGACATTTAAATCTCTTTTATAGCCAATTATTTACAAGAGAGAATGGTTAAACTAAGCATAAAGGCATTAATATAATTGTAAACAATCAGTCTGAACAGTTAAATAAATCATAGCTAAATCCAGGGGTAAGCTTCTTTAAACGTTTTTTATTACTTGAATTCAAGCTTTCGGGCTTATCAGTCCATCGACGGAGGCAACATACTAACTAGCCAAACGCCGACGTGTAGCATATATATCTATTTATATATACACAAATGCTTGAGTTCAAGTAATAAAAAACGTACCGGGATTTATCTTCGTTTATTTGATTGAACATAGGGAGGGGGGTGATGTCTATTAGTCTATACAGTGTCTATGAGATTACACAACACGTAGAGTATTACTTCAGGCAATAAAGGGGTAAAACTTAATATGATTCAATTCCAAGTTCAGACAAAACTTGAACACTCTGGCTTTCGATGAATAAGTGATGGCAAGTTCTTCTTTGTTGAGGCCACATCCAAATATCCAGGCTTGTCTAGCTGCTGATGAAGGATGGAGATTTTATTACAACGTCCATATAAGGTTAAATATACAAATATTAATATACAAATAATATATTAAATAATTATATATATATATAATAATTTATTTTTCAAAAAGGTTGCAAGTTTTTCTCTAAAAAGTGTAGCGAATGGTCAGTCTATTTACATATTTTTATTTACAACTTCAATAAATGACAACAGTAAAAGTAAACAAAGATATTTACATTTGCTATCTTGACTCCTGGTCAGTGCTGTGGCCCTTGCCGTTATGGTCCCCTGATGTCCTGCAGCTCTCCAGCAGTCTTTCTATGGCCTCTACTAGTGGCTCCTCGATAAGATGGTCCCCTGGCCTTGATCCATTCTTGTCTGTCAGGTCTCCTGTCATCTGTTCTAGGTCGTTCTCCTGGATCTCTTCTATGGTCGTCGTATCCCTGTGCTCCATGTCCGGTGTTCCACCTTCCTCGTCATCACATGCCAGCTCCTTACATCGTTCTAACAATCTATCCATGGCTTCCATTTCTTTATTTCTCTGTAACTTATCGTAAGTTTCATTCTTCTTTTCTGTTGAGATAATTTCCATCGTCTTTTTTAGGACCAGGGATTGAATATATGCAAAGTCTCTTTTTGTTACGTTTATTTCCTTCCTGTATTGTTTGTTATATTTGGTTACTATTCCATACCATGTTAAGACTATCGGCACTACTTTTACGATGATATCTCTATATACAAGGTATGTCCCATAAGTTCCCGGACTGGGTCCATAAAAAAAAGGTAAGATATATATATTTTTTAATTTATTAAAACTTTTCAAAGTAATCCCCCCTTGCTTCAACGCACCAGCGCCATCGTTTCTCCCAATTGTCGAAACAGTTTTTAAAGGCCTCTTTTGGAATGCTCTTCAATGCCAACAGCGATTTTTCTATTATGTCATTCCTGGTGTCAAAATGTCTTCCTTTTAGAACTGCTTTAAGTTTGGGGAACAGGAAAAAAGACATTTGGTGCGATGACTGGGGAATAGGGTGGTTGAGGTAGGATTTGTGTCCCGTTTTTCGCCAAAAAACTCGTCACCAAGTGCGCTGTGTGAGGGCGGGCATTGTCATTGTATAGGATCCAGTCACCATTAGTCCATTTTTCTGGTCTTTTTTTTTCCGAATCGTTTCCCTTAGACGGCGAAGAATGCCCAAATACATTTCTTTAATAACTGTTTGGCCTGCAGGAAGATACTAATGATGAACAATGCCCTTGTTATCCAAAAAAGCGACCAGCAACACCTTGTTTCTGGATTTCAATATCCTGGATTTTTTGGGTCTAGGCTCACCCTGACCTCTCCACTCGGCAGTTTGACGCTTGGTTTCCGGGTCATAGCCATAGACCCATGTCTCGTCGCCTGTGATTATCTTGTCTTTCCATTCCGAATCCGTTCTTGTCATTTCCAACATGTCCTCACAGGTTGCAAGCCGACACAGTTTTTGCTCATTAGTGAGGAATCTTGGGATGAATTTTGCAGGAGTCTTTTTGAGCTTCAAATCTTCGGTTACGATCCTTCCAATCGTTGTTTTAGAGATGCCTGTCTCTTACTCTAGCTCCAGCAAAGTGGTTCGAGGATTTTCTTTTATCAATTCGGTATTTTTTTCACATTTTCATCAGTCTTTTGAAATTTTGGGCGTCCTTGACGAGGATCATCTTCAATGGAAATTCTGCCAGCTTTAAATCTAGAATGCCATTCAAAAACAGTTGTTCTCTTTGGGGCGTCATTGGGGAATGCTTTATTAAGCATTTCAAAAGTTTCAGTTGCTGATATTTGAAGTTTCACACAAAATTTTATGCAAATCCTCTGCTTCAATTTTTGTTCCATCGTAAAATCGCCGCAGCGCTAGGTGTAACCTTTAAATAAATTAGAATGACCTTGGCGCGCGCACACGTACCGCCTCGATATTGGTACCACCGTGTTGCCAGATATTTTTTCTATAATAAACAGTCAAATTTATTTACATTTTTCATTTATTTATTTTTTTATGGACCCAGTCCGGGAACTTATGGGACATACCTTGTATATAAAAGTTAATTCCTGTCTGTCTGTCTGTTTCGCGATAAACTCAAAAACTACTGAACCAATTGGTTCCAAATTTTGCATGTCGCTTTTTATAAACCTGAGGAAAATTTTTGGCTACATTTTGCTTATTATTTTTGGCTATTTCTTTTTTTAATTTGAAGAACTATTTTTTTACGCGGACTAATCCGGAATGGAATGGATACCTAAATATGGCCATTTTTTTAAAAGCATCGGTGGCTTAGTGGTAGAATGCTCGCCTGCCACGCGGGCGGCCCGGGTTCGATTCCCGGCCGATGCATTTTTTTTTTTACAATTTTTAAAACTAATTTATAAAAAATATAATATAAATATATACTACTAGCGGACGTACCCGGCTTCGCCCGGGTTTTACCCGAGTAAAAGTTTGTCTAACGAATCTCTCGATAAAGTGAACTTTTTTTTCCCGGTCCCTTGAAAAATACTCGATAAGTTGAATAAAATCAATATTAATTGGTTCCCTCGGTAATTGGAAGTAAAAGGAATAGTATCTTGCCTTGGAATTGTATCATTATTCTTGTATGGATGTACCCGGCTTCGCCCGGGTTTTACCCGAGTAAAGGTTTGTTTAACGAATCTCTCGATAAAGTGAACATTTTTTCCCGGTCCCTTGAAAAATACTCGATAAGTTGAATAAAATCAATATTAATTGGTTCCCTCGGTAATTGGAAGTTAAAGGAATAGTATCCTGCCTTTGAATTGTATCATTATTCTTGTCTCAAATAAATTGCCGTGTCATCCTGAATTTTGTCTTTCCTAATTTTCTACATTACAAAATCATCGTATCATCATGATAATATTTAGAGCAGATTGTTGAATTATAACAGATAAATTAGAATATTTATCTTGATTATTTCTAGGCGAAAAGTAATTTCAAAAATTTTATTTGCTAGAAACCTTCCCAGTACTATACTAAATAACTTCCCAAAGTTTCATGGCGATCCAATGAGTGGTTTGGTCAGGCATAAAGGACAAACAAACAGACACACATACATTCATTTTTATATATATAGATTATATCAACTATATGAATTAAATCAAATACCTAAACACTAATCTCTATATATATAAAAGTCAATTTCTGTCTGTCTGTTTCGCGATAAACTCAAAAACTACTGAACCAATTGGTACCAAATTTTGCATGTCGCTTTTTATAAACCTGAGGAAAATTTTTGGATACAATTTGCTTAGTATTTTTGGCTATTTCTTTTTTTCATTTGAAGAACTTTTTTTTTTACGCGGAGTAATCTGGAATGGAATGAATACCCAAATATGGCCATTTTGTATACGCATCGGTGGCTCAGTGGTAGAATGCTCGCCTGCCACGCGGGCGGCCCGGGTTCGATTGCCGGCCGATGCATTTTTTTAAAACAATTTTTAAAACTCATGTATATTATATCTTATATATATATAAAAATGAATGTTTATATGTTTGTTTGTTTGTTTGTTGGTTTGTATGTCCGGTATACAAATTCGCAGTAGTTCACTAATTCAAACCAAAATTTCCATACATAGGTAAAAAAATACGAGGAAAACGATAGGCTATTTTAAATTATATATAAATTAAATATTAAAACTATATATTCAAATTATTCTACTTAGCTCACGAACAGCGCCCTCTATCAAGGTTATAAATACGTTTAAAATCGAAATCTTCTCAAAATTTTATTAATAATAGTGTGTTCGCTTAATAATTAGAATACTTGATCTAAATCGAAATATTTATAGACGCTCGCTCGATTTGAAGATTTATATCGTAACTAATCTGACTGTAAAGTTTGGAGCGGGACGTTTCACAAGAGTGACATCCACGGCGCCAATTTATAATTGTAACGAATAGTGTTTGAATAAAACATTTAATCGGGTAAACCCGGGCGTTGCCCGGGTCATTCGTCTAGTATATCTATATATATAAAAATGAATGTGTGTGTGTGTGTGTGTCTGTCTGTCCTTTATGCCTGACCAAACCACTAATTGGAACGCCATGAAACTTTGGGAAGTTATTTAGTATAGTACTGGGAAGGTTTCTAGCAAATAAAAATTTTGAAATAACTTTTCGCCTAAAAATAATCAAGATAAATATTCTAATTTATCAGTTATAATTCAACAATCTGCTCTAAATATTATCATGATGATACGATGATTTTGTAATGTAGAAAATTAGGAAAGACAAAATTCAGGATGACACGGCAATTTATTTGAGACAAGAATAATGATACAATTGCAAGGCAAGATACTATTCCTTTAACTTCCAATTACCGAGGGAACCAATTAATATTGATTTTATTCAACTTATCGAGTATTTTTCAAGGGACCGGGAAAAAATGTTCACTTTATCGAGAGATTCGTTAGACAAACCTTTACTCGGGTAAAACCCGGGCGAAGCCGGGTACATCCATACAAGAATAATGATACAATTCCAAGGCAAGATACTATTCCTTTAACTTCCAATTACCGAGGTAACCAATTAATATTGATTTTATTCAACTTTTCGAGTATTTTTCAAGGGACCGGGAAAAAATGTTAACTTTATCGAGAGATTCGTTAGACAAACCTTTACTCGGGTAAAACCCGGGCGAAGCCGGGTACGTCCGCTAGTATATGAATAAAAATATGTGTAAATATAAAATAAATGATAAATATAATATAATGTCATCATCATCACCACGGCAAAGGCTCCACTACCGGTGGCCTGCGAGAGTTCTTCTCCACAGAGTGGGCAGGTCGATGGGATGGCTGGCGTTTCCCAACTCAAGACCAAGATGGTACGTGTAGATGGTAGCCTTCGACACTTTTGTCACCTCCATTGCCTCGAAATGGAGGCCGAAGCCGAAGAGCCAGGTCTGAAGATTCAGGGGCACTTGGCAGGAGGCGATCACCTCCCGTGGAGCACGGCTCGGCAACTCCAATATCTGTGGATCAGCAAGAGAGGTAATATGAGATCACTTCAAAGAAACAATCAGAGGACGGCATCACGTCTACACAAGTTCTACAGAGGGTAGATAACATCAATGTCAGATTGATGGCTCTATAAAATGGCCACGGAGCGAACCAAAAACAAACAACCCACTCACGAATGGCCGGCCAATCTGGAATTGGCACAGTCCAGAGAAATAGATATCATCATCACAATGGTAATAATTAAACTATGAGAACCGGTTTGGTGGCTCTCTCTTCTATTCCTGTTTGATAGAGAGACAATCTTGCTTTATTATATCTCGCCAAGAACTTTACAACACAGAACTTTAAAACTATTCTTTTTTTATATATATTTAGAGATCCAAAGATATCAGGTTTCTTATGATGTTTATTGAAGATGTTCAGTTTCGGTTCCAGGGTCACTTTATTAGGTACCGCTCAAAAAGAGCAACCTAGTTTATGATAATTACAACAATGAATAATATGTGGTTATCCACATATTAAAAAAAATGTTAACGCGGGATACGATCCCGGTTCATGACTGTCGGGAATCGACGGTGTTGCCCACTCGTCCACCGGCTTCTATTTTTTTATGTTTAATTTATGTTGAAAATCATCCTAAGTAATATTATCAAATTTTAGACATTCATATCCCGAGAACAAGCTTCTTCCAATATTTTTTGTCCATTGATTATTTTCGTATTAATTCTATTGAATTCTGATAGGTTGTTTGATTCTACATTTGGATTATTAGAACAAATATAATTTGATACATTAGCGCGCGCCATCTGTTATGACAATTCTAAAATATTATAGACACGTATGATTCTTTTAAAATTAAACAATTTCTACTGCCCTTACTGAAATAGCACTCCATTATTTTTTAATTGCAGTAAGGACAGTATAAAATTGTTTAATTTTAAAAAGAATCATACATGAAAAAAAGAGTCGGTAGATGAGTGGGTAACACCCTCGATTCCCGACAGACATAAACCGTGATTGAATCCCGCGTTAACCTTTTGTTTAATATGTAAATAACCATCATATATTATCCATTGTTTCAATTATCATAAACTAGGTTGGTCTTGTTGAGCAGTACCTAATAAAGTGATTTTGGAACAAGAATCATACGTGTCTGTAATAGTTTCGAATTTTATATTTAGATTATTGGTGAAGGTTTCTTGATAATATACAAATACGTTATACTGACGCGATGTCTATAAATAGGATTGTGGTAGTAATATTCTATATACAGTTACGAGCGTCATTCTTCATCTCCTAATCATTTATCAACTCTGTCACCGTTTGCTTTTTTTTTTGGAATGGCGCCCTCCTATTGGTTGGCTACGATCACGCCACCTGTGCCCCCCCCTCGCTTTTTCGTTTTTGTAACTATTGTGTTGGAGCGGGTCGCTCCTTAAATAAATGCATATATTAGTTAATAACTAAATGGAATCCTCTCTTTCTTTTTCCCAGTAAGAGACGCCTACGGAAGCCAACAGTACATAGACAGATAAAGAATATAGGCTATAGTTATTAACTAATATATGCATTTATATAAGGCGCCAATTTATAATTGTAACAAATAGTATTTGAATCAAAACATTCAATCGGGTAAAACACGGGCGTTGCCCGGGTCATTCGGCTAGTTCTCAAATAAGAAGAACAAACTCTCTCTTTACTTATTTACTGTATTTTATAATTTTACTCAAAATTTATTATTTGCTGTTAACTAAGGAGTCAATAAAGTCGTTAATTGTCAATTGTGTGTCTCTCTCTCTTTAAAAGATTTGAATGCGATGTATTCAATGTTTTATGAAATATTCAGTATCTAACTAAATCATAATATTGTCTTAACATTGTAGTGTTAGTAATAATTTGTTAATGATATTCGACAAAATATCCTCAATGATAAATTATTATCAATTGCTTTTTTAATAAAATATTTTCAATCATCGAGAATAGGATGAATTAGGGCTCCATCTGTATTAAAAAATGTGAACTATTTCTAGCTCCAACCTAAGTTTCTACAGCCTTTACTGCGATGGTAAAATATTGGGAGGGCCTCACCTCTGGGAGGATTAGCCGCTGATGAGCCAAGCCCTCCTAATAATTTCATTATTGCAGTACGAGGAGTGTAGAAAATTATTATACTGTATTTGAAAAAAAAAAAAGTTGCGGCAGAATGATATTCATGTACTTAATATTTTAAGATGAACTTTCTTAAATATTTTAAACTCCGACTTTATAGATGGTGTCTAGTTTTGACGTCTATTTTGACGGGAGAGGTGCCCTATGTATTTATAGATCAATTTCCTCCAGGCAAAATTTCCATCGGATTTAATCAGTATTAACGTCTATGTTTATATGTTTATTTATTAATTTGTTCACTATATTATCATTATGTTCACTAATATTATCCCTAATACACGTGGTACAGTCCATGATAATCATGATGGGTAGAAGTTGACGACTGCTTTTACTGTAAGTGCACCACATGTGAAAAGCAGTTTGACTTTGCACTTACAAATGTGCCAGAGCCCCGTTTTGGTTACTTGCCCTCGCTGGTAAGGTTGGAATTTTGCAAGAATCGGGGGTCATTAGAACATTTTTTTTAATATTATTATTTAGAAAAAAAGCGCCCAATGCGGTGTTCGATCCCGATTCGTAGCGGTCGAAAACCAACGGGTTAGAACACCCACCGACCCTCTTCATTTTAACTAACCTGGCTGAAAATTAACAGAAAATCGAGTTTTTTTATACGTCTGGAATAGGTTTTTGTCAGATTTTCAACCAAGCAAAATTAAAATTAACTAATTACTAGACTTAAAATTAACTAATTTTCAGTCATAAAATGATAATAATATTGATGCATCATGTTTGATGGGTGGAAAGAAGATTTTTTTCGGCGAAGCATTCACTTGAGCAGCATATATAAATAAGAAAGGTTCAAAGGGCACCTTGACTTCTTTCCAATACAACTTCTAATGAAAAATTCATAAATTCAACAAGTTGGTGTATAGATGAAGTTGAAATTTAAAATATTGATTATTAAAAGCCTATTTTCACAAATAAACAAATAACTAATTTACATATTTTGTAATCAAAATCAAAAAAGGAATATCCTGACTGCGTTCACATGAGCATTTTTTAGATGGAAGAGCGACATCTTGTGGAATAAAAATAAACTAAGCGTTTATTTAACTTGTTCCGTGGTATTTGGCCAACCCAATTTCTTGAAAAATAAGTGGCTGGCTCTTCTTGATTTATCAAGAAATTGGGTTGGCCAAATATCACGTAACAAGTTAAATAAACGCTTAGTTTATTTTTATTCCCCTAGATGTCGCTCTTCCATCTAAAATGCTCATGTGAACGAGGTCAGGATATTCCTTTTTTGATTTTAATCTATACACCTGACCTTTTTGTATTTTTCCAATTATTTTTTAATATTTTGGGATATAAAAATGATGGCAAGATCTGGAAGGTTTTATTCGCCAGGATTCGAAATTATCCAAATATCAAACTAACTTACTTATTTTGGATAAGAAAATGCAATGCTAATATTGCTACATTATGTTTGTTAATAATCCATTCGTATAATAATACTGTGACATTTATCGAGTTCTACGAACAGGTCTAAAACGGCATTCAGTTTAAGCATCATATTAACCTTAAAAAATCTAAAAAATAATGTATATATGTGTGAGACTATATATTTTTTAACCTTTTCCTTGGATTTACCCAGATTAATCTATTTATTAGCTTGATTATCTTAATTAAGTTTTCCTGTATAAACATTTCTTATTACTTATAAATGACTGCGGCGTATAATTATAAAGCTATACAACCAGTTTTAACCGCATAAGTTTCTTTTTATTTATGAAAAATCATTTTTAATTTCAAAGAGAAATAATTTAATATTTCTAACTTTTGGATGACGTATGAAAAGGTTGAATATATGAAGAGTGATGGTCTATATATGAATGGATGACGTATGGAGGGTGAAAAATATGAAGGTTGTGGGTTCGATTCCCGCTCCTGGACACTTTTATTTTTCCGTTCGCCATTACTCTTCATATTTTTCACCCTCCATACGTCATCCATTCATATATAGACCATCACTCTTCATATATTCAACCTTTTCATACGTCATCCAAAAGTTAGAAATATTAAATTATTTCTCTTTGAAATTAAAAATGATTTTTGATAAATAAAAAGAAACTTATGCGGTTAAAACTGGTTGTATAGCTTTATATTTCTTATTACCTTTATGTGATTATCTTTAAAAATAATAAAAATAACAATGCTTATTACTGGTACTATTACTGTTACTCCTGCATGTACCCTACACTTCAACTCGGAGAATCTGTATAAGACTGAAAGGTCTTAATATAGATTTTTGTTGTTGTTATTATATATTTTTACTGATATATTTTTAATGTGAAAACGTATTATCACGCGTTAATATGGTTCGCATAATTATTCTATCTATTCTCTCCCAATATAGATATGATGACATCAATATATCCTCTTTTTTTTTTAAATCGTTTCATATATCTCGACGATGTCAGAATTTTCTTTAACTTACTTACTCGCCATGACAATCATTGGGATTTTTCAAATTAAAAGGTTTTTAAAAATTATATATCTATTATATATACAGTATCTCTCTCTCTCTCTCTCTATATATATATATATATATATATATATATGGTAATTTAACCAACAACCCCATATTGTATTTAACTTATAACAAGATTTTCATGTTGTATAATAGAAACACATCTGTAAATGATTATACGCATGATTGACATGTGTCGTTACATCATCATATGTAATGTACTGTGTACAAACTGAGGATAAATAAATAAAACTATGTAATAGATTAAGAGTTGAGCTAAGCTAGAGAGATAGAAGTCAAACACGTCTAAATTCGAGATAGATGGAAGCCACAAAGCAACATCTAAAGATAGATTGGAAGCTGTCAGGACGGCGCCAGTAGAATGTCACCAGACGACCCACACTCTTCACATCTGGTGACATGCAAAACCCCCTTTCTCAGAAACGGTATATAAACCCCCCGTCCTAGCTAAAAATACAGTCAGTTCACCATCTGCGTCAGCTCTCGTCGGTTGTACCCCAGGTCCACCTCATCCACCATGTAGTCAGTAAGAACTCTTCTATCTCTCCATCTTTCGCTCCTAGCTCAACTTTTATCTGTTTACGGAGCTTTCTTAGTGCAACTGTGTCTTCGTTTTTTGTGTATGGACATTCCCAAGCTTTCCACTCTGCCTCGACCACGACTGCCTGTACTCTGTGAGAACTTTTAAAGGTCTTACAAGGTGCAGAGAGGTACTGGAAAACTCCCCATCCTGACTGTTCCTCTCGGATCCCATCACATAGTTTAAGTCGACTGGATACCTCACCACATCACATTTCTAGTCGACAGGATTCTACAAGAGTCAACAGTAACACTTCATCATCACATATATAAAATTAAATCTCTGTCTGTCTGTACAGGATAATGAATTAATGAATGCCAAACTTTTTCAAGGTATTACAACAATTATGTCAACACAGCAATTCTATTCTCTGTAATATATATTTTTTCAAAAATTTTTTCTCTCCTCATTGAATATAGGCAAAAAAAAAATTAACTTAATTCTGAGTTTTCTGAGTTTGTTGCTGACATAAATATGTTATAATACCTTGAAAAAGGTTAGCGTTCAGCCAACTGAAATATTGGGAAATAAAAATTTTTGATCCATTGATTGATTGCTCTATTTTCAAAAGGAAAAATTATAGAACGAATTTCCAAGAACGAGAGATAGAGAGAGAGAGATTGAGATTGTGAGGAAAAAAACCTACTTTATTACAATGTTCATATAAGATTATTTATAAGGTTAAATATAATATATATATGAATAAATAATATTATATAATCTACTTATATAATTGCCTTATTCTGTATGTCTGAAGCTCACGGATAGAATGCGCGCCCATTGGCTGCCAGCGAACACGTGGCCTCCCTGCCCCCCTCTAGACAACCCTGTTATCAGCTGTGCGATACATACACCTGTCTATAGAGGCCACTCTAGACACCCCTGTTATCAGCTGTGGGATACATCCACCTGTCTATACAGACCACCCTGTCTATAGCGGCCACTCTGGACACCCCTGTTATCAGCAGTGTGCTACATCCACCTGTCTATACAGACCACTCTAGACAACCCTGTTATCAGCTGTGTGATACATCCACCTGTCTATACAGACCACCCTGTCTATAGCGACCACTCTAGACAACCCTGTTATCAGCTGTGTGATACATCCACCTGTCTATACAGACTACCCTGTCAATAGCGACCACCCAAGACAACGTTTTTAAAATATATTCGCACTCGGGTAAACCCCGGGCGTTGCCCGGGCCATTCGTCTAGTGATAAATATTGGAATAAATAAAATATATTGTGTAATGATATATGAATATAAAAACATATAATTGATAAATATACACACATATATATCTTCTATATATATAAAAATCAATGTTTGTATGTTTGTTTGTTTGTATGTCCGGTATACAAATTCGCAGTAGTTCACTAATTCAAACCAAAATTTCCATACATAGGTAAAAAATACGGGGAAGACGATAAGATATTTTAAAAAATATATAAATAAATTATTAAAACTATATATTCAAATAATTCTACTTAGATCACGAACAGCGCCCTCTATCAAAGATTAGATTAAATTATGCTGATGCAAACAAATAGATAATGCTAATAACAAACAATTATAAAAAAAATCCTATCTAAATATATATCACTCGGGTAGATATGCACACGGGGCGAAGCCCGGGTCACCCGTCTAGTATAATATAAAAACAACAACAAAAAGCGCTTTATTAAAACATTTTAGTCTTATACAGATTCTCCGAGTAGAAATGTAGGGTACTTGAGGAAAAACAGTAATAATAAAAGTAAAAAGAATAATAAAAATAAATAAATAAATAAATAAATGTTATTATTTATAAAGCTGATCACATTTAATGGTAAACAGGAATTTATAAACAGGAAAACTTAATTAAAACAATCAAGCTAATAAATAGATTGGAGGAAAAGAAATTTCATATATATAAAATATATATACAGTCTTCATTGGTGGCGTCCACCAGAGAAAGTGAGGGGGGGAAAAGAAGAAATCGAGGAATTGTCAGGAAAGGTATGGAATCTGTGAGGGCAATACTTGTGTAATTAAGATCCTAAAATACTTCTTTCATCTCCCAAGCTAATAACAGAGCCATGGAATGGATGGACTGAGGAATTCAATACCCGGGGAGGTGCCAGCTTCTATTAAAGGACCTAGTTAGTGGCGCTGCTGCTCAAAAGATTGGGAAGATTAAAAAAATCGTCAAGTTATTTATTTTCTTTTGACCTCTAATTGAGTTCGTTATGGGTTTGATTGGCGGCGTGGAAATCCATGACAAATGTCTTTTAAATTAATTGGAATAGGATTTGGTCGAAATAAGGCTGTGAATGATTGCGGTTGTCATTTAAAATGATTGTCAATCATGTCGGCGGGATTCTTTTTGCTGTGTTTTTGGTCTTCCACGTGGTCTCTATGTGGTCGTCTGGTCTTTATTGGCTTTGTACTTGTTGAGATTCTATTGGCATTGTTTCTTTATGATGATAAAAACCTTTGTGTAGGTTTTGGGTGACGTGTAGGTTTTAAGTTTTGCTCTTTTTTTTTTACACTTACAATTATTTTATTTCCAAAGCGCTATATCCCGCAAGGGATACTTGCGCCAAACAAGGAGAAAAGTTTATTTTCATAAGTATTTACATTATTCAACGCATGAAAACATTAGAGATCCAGATTTTTTAGAAAGTTTAGAATGTATTTACAAAATGAATTGAACTTTAAATATGATTTTTTCTCGGAAATCAAATCGTTAAGTTCACAAACAAGTTTTGCTCTATTTTGTGTTTAATAAAATGGTAACTTTAATGAATATTTTGATGAAACTTTGGAGAGAGTAGGTCTCTTTTTGGTCGACGCTATATATAAATTTGTTAAAGTTAGTTAGCTTTTTTTTTTTTGAAGATATTAAGGTTTATAATTTTATTTTACCTTAATATGAACAATCATAAATACAATATGGCTTGAATTTTTCTATAGAAATTATAATTTTATATATATAAATGAGCGCTTGTGGAGTGTAACTAAATAACATTCACAAATAATTTCCAATAACCTATACGAAAAACATCCAAATGCAAAACGCTAACGCTGGGAGAATATATATAAGACCAAGTTCTGTAAGAATCTTAAAACACAAACATAGTGGTGAATCAATTTTCAATCACACACCTAATGCTGAAAGTATCTTCAGGCACAAATTACTGAAAGAACCTTCAAGTTAAAACCTAGTTCTCAAAGAACTTTCAAGCACAAACACACACTAGTACTGAATTAATCCTTATTCACAAAAAGAATGCTGAAAGAACCCCTATGCACAAAAAGAGTGCTGAAAGAACTTTAAAGTACAAACTAGTGCTGAAATAAATTTCAAATTATGCATTAAAAAAGTTCAGAAAAAACCCTTATGCATAAAAATAATGCTGAAAGAACCCTTATGCTCAAATAGAGTGCTGAAAGAACCCTTATGCTCAAATAGAGTGCTGAGAGAACCCTTATGCTCAAATAGAGTGCTGAGAGAACCCTTATGCTCAAATAGAGTGCTGAGAGAACCCTTATGCTCAAATAGAGTGCTGAAAGAACCCTTATGCTCAAATAGAGTGCTGAGAGAACCCTTATGCTCAAATAGAGTGCTGAAAGAACCCTTATGCTCAAATAGAGTGCTGAGAGAACCCTTATGCTCAAATAGAGTGCTGAGAGAACCCTTATGCTCAAATAGAGTGCTGAAAAGCCCTTATGCTCAAATAGAGTGCTGAAAGAACCCTTCTGTACAAAAGAATGCTGAAAGAATCCTTATGCCTAAAAAAAGAATGGTGAAAGAACCCCTATGCACAAAAGAATGCTGAAAGAACCCTTATGCCCAAAAGAGTGCTGAAAGAACCCTAATGCCTAAAAAAAGAATGGTGAAAGAATCCTTATGCCTAAAAAAAGAGTGCTGAAAGAACCCCTATGCTCAAATAAAGTGCTGAAAGAACCCTTCTGTAAAAAAGAATGGTGAAAGAATCCTTATGCCTAAAAAAAGAGTGCTGAAAGAACCCCTATGTACAAAAGAGTGCTCAAAGAACCCTTATGTACAAAAAGAATTCTGAAAAAACCCTTATGTACAAAAAGAATTCTGAAAGAACCCTTATGCCAAAAAAAAAAGTGCTGAAAGAATCCCTATTCACAATAGAGTGCTGAAAGAACTCTTATGCCCAAAAGAGTGCTGAAAGAACCCTAATGCATAAAAAGAGTACTGAAAGAACTTCCAATCACAAACAAAGTACTAAAATACAAGGAATAATTACGCCACAAGATTTTCCCCATTAAGGTATTGAAAGAGCCCAATCGTCATCTCAATTCATCAAGTCGGATCGTGACGACCGCAGAGAAGGAGATGTTTGTGGAGCAAGTGACAGGTACAAGCCAGACCTAATTGTATGATCGGTTCTACAGCTAGAAAGTGGTCATTAGAGATTATCGATTACAGCCAATCAATCGGCAAGTTTGGCTGCTAATGCATCTAATCAGACATGCGCTGGACTCTGATAGACATCGCAAGCTGAGCTGGGGTTCTTCATCACGTTTTCTATTACCTTCATCAGAATTCTTGCGCAAAAAACAATATCCTAACTCTCTCTTTTGAATGTATTTATATATTACATAGAATTCCGATTAAACAATCATAATTCTTATTGAAAAGAGAAACAAATTAACATGGTTGTGTGTGTTTCTTATTTTTCAAATAAAATGTGATCTCAACTTCCTTACTACAGCGAAAAAATATTTGAAAGAGTTTTTTTCTCATTAGTGGTGAACCCTTTCAACGGTTTCGCCAGCTCAATCTACCATAGCGTTCTAATATTGCATTGGAATATTCTGCTTGCTATCTGGTAGAGTTCACCACTGATGAGCCAGGCCATCTTAAATATTTTTCTCTTTGTAGTAAGGCCGCGCGCAATAAGAAATTGTTTCACACTCAAGGAAAAAATTTCGCTTTATGTAGTTTCGAATTTTAAATATAGATAGCGCGCTTATGGTTTAAAATTAATAGAACTCGATAAAACAATATTGCCCATTGTTCCCGGTTAGAATGCCGCGTAAAACTTTCAAAAGAAGTAATTTAGGGGACAGAGGATAATTGACTGGATAAAAACAAAGGTTGTGTCTTAAAATTGACTTAGCTTAAGATAAGTTTTGTTCTAGTTATAAAAGCTCTTGAAAATAAAATTCAGCTAAATGCTGATAAATGCTTTATCAAGAGCTTGATAGTTTCGATACCTGTGATTGTGTTAATTTGTCAATACGAGTGGAAAGTGGAAATTTCTCGGCCTGACAATGAAAGACTCTGATTTCCAGTTAAAAACACTTTTTTTCTACATAATCTCCCTTGACTTTAACACACTTGGTCCAGAGTTTCTCCAATATCAGTATTCCTTACGGAAATGAAAGTCTGGAAGGTTGTTAAAAAGCATTTTGGAAAGCGCTTCGCGTCCAGTGAAAATTTTTTTCTTTTGGTCGGGAACGAGATGAAAGTCTGAGGGCGCCAAATCAGGAGAATAAAGGGGAGGTCCGAGTAAATCGTACCTCAAATCGCGAAGTTTTTCCCATTGCCAACACACTTTTGTGAGCAGGTGCGTTGTCCTGGTGAAAGATGATTTTTTCTTCCTCAAGCCTCTTCTCGTAAATTTTGACATCCAGCTGGTCAAGAAGGTTAGAGTAATATTCGCCTGTATTAGTTCTGCTTTTTTCAAGGTAATCAATTAACAGGATCCTTTTGGTACCACAAAACACACTGGACATGGCCTTTCCGGTAGATGGGATCGACTTCGCATCCGACTTGTTTAGTACTGTGAACCACCGGCTTCCACCCACTTTTTGGTTTCTGGCGTGTAGTGGGGGACTCATGTCTTTTCCATCATGACAAATCGCCGCTCAAATTCGGTCGGATCCTCCTTGAATAGGTTCAAACATTGATGCGAATTTCGTTTGCGCATTTGCTTTTGATCGGCATTCAGAAAATGCGGCACCAGCCTTGCGCAGAGCTTTCGCATAACAAATTCTTCGTTCTAGATTTTCCAGAACATACAACAACAACAACAAAAAGCCTTTATTTAGGGTCACTGACCCTATACAGGATTCACCAGAGGTATGCATAAGAACAAAGCAGTGAGACAAAGGAAATAACGATATATACAGAAGAAAAAGAAAAAAACAAGAAAAAAAAAAACAAGAGAAAGATGGAAGCAAGAAAAACAACACAAAAAGAGTAGCAGTAAGAAAGTGAGGAGTGAGTGTCACTTGGCCTTCTTCTGAGATATGGACTTGTGGAAACCATAAAACGCCGTAGCAATATACTTATTCTGGGTCATATTGTCAATTATTGATGGAAGTGAAGCACAGAGTTGCCCAGTTTTGAGCATAAGGGTTCTTCTTTCTTCTTTCAGAGCAGGGCAATCAAAAATATAGTGAGTGATTTCATTTTTTAGTTTTGAATTACAGAAGGTACAAATCAGGTCCTCACCGCAGAGCATCTTGGTGTGGTTTTCTCTAAAAAAACTTGAAAGTATTCTAACTTGTGCGAGTAGTCTTACAACCGGGAAAGGAAAATCCCCTTAAAGGTATCCCTCCGTCATGAAAGATATGTGAATGTCTTTGTAGTGAGAATATAGCTTAGATTTATCCATTCTTGTAAGGTCGTTTTGTATAGATTGGTCTGCCGCTGTATTTTCCAGAACATTTCTTCCTATATTCCCAAGGTCTCAGCTATCTCACACACCTTTACTCGCCTATCGTCCAAAACGATATTGTGTACCTTTTCGATATGTCCAGGTTTTGCAGTTTTCGGCCATCCTTCACATGGGTCATCTTCGAACGACGTGTGATCATGTTTAAACTCAGTTGCCCACTTTTTAACGGTTCAAATTTAAGGAGCAGAGCTCTCCTAAACCTTTGTCAACTTCGGATGGATTTCTTTAGTATTTAACTCATCCAAAACAAACAAATAACTGCACGATATTTAAGTGTATAAATTTTAACGAAACTGTTAAAACTTGTCCTACTAACTAATGGCAGGCGCGCGCAGGAATAAAACATAATCGTTTGCCGATTGGAATGTTTAGATTATTTAATTTGTTGAGACTTCAATTATCAGATCAAAAATGTTTAGCACTCTGAGACCGGGCTGATGTCCAAACTTGGAGAGTTCCCTGGATAGATACCACACTTTGTCAAGTACTCTTTTAGCATCCTTTAAATTTTTAACGTTGTACGGAGATGTGCGAAAATTAAGATTATTGTTAAAATAATTGCTATTATTCATACTTTTATTGTGTTCATAATATCTGTTGTGTGTCTGTGTTTTACTATATTATAATAATTATTCCCTATTATTTACAGTTAGTATTTTTCTACCTTATTTATCTCATATCTTAGTGTTCATGGTAAACGGTTTGCGGATTTCGACAAATTAGAAAGAAGGAATCATATATCGCCGCAACTCTTTTTATTATTATAGCGGTTAAGGAAGCTTTCGGGCAAGCCCTTCTTCAGCTAATTATATTGTACAATTAAAGAGATATTATATATCGTTTTTAATATAAATCAAAATAAACGAAAAGAAATTTACCACGCCCCTATCGCCCTCGTTTGTACCATATTACATTTGAAGTTAGGATCAGACATAACGTGGCCACGCGGTGCTATTGAAACGAGGGCGATAGGGGCGTGGTAAATTTCTTTTCGTTTATTTTGATTTATATTAAAAACGATATATAATATCTCTTTAATTGTACAATATAATTAGCTGAAGAAGGGCTTGCCCGAAAGCTTCCTTAACCGCTATAATAATAAAAAGAGTTGCGGCGATATATGATTCCTTCTTTCTAATATCTTAGTGTGTTAAAATAGTCTATTGCGCAGAATTGTATCAAAATGAAACGTGGTGAGATATATTTTATGGATAAGGCCCGCTTAATTCTCGGTTTTGGTCAGACCAGGCTTTTTTAATACACGGCTTTTTAACACAATGCCACCTTAATTTCCGGCTTTCTGGAGACCAGGCCTTCTTAATACACGGATTTCTTAAGACAATGATTTTTTAATCACAGTTTTCATAACACAATGCCAGCTTAATAAACTGCTTTATTAACACAATCCCAGCTTAATACACGGCTTTCTGGAGACCAGGCCTTCTTAATACACGGATTTCTTAAGGAAATACTAGCTTAATACACGGATTTCTTAAGACTATGCAAGCTTATAGCTTGCTAATACACAGCTTTTTTAAGACAATGCCAGCTTAATACACGGCTTTCTTAAGACTATGCAAGCTTATAGCTTGCTAATACACAGCTTTTTTAAGACAATGCAAGCTTAATACACGGCTTTCTTAAGGAAATACTAGCTTAATACACGGATTTCTTAAGACTATGCAAGCTTATAGCTTGCTAATACACAGCTTTTTTAAGACAATTCCAGCTTAATACACGGCTTTCTTAAGACTATGCAAGCTTATAGCTTGCTAATACACAGCTTTTTTAAGACAATGCAAGCTTAATACACGGCTTTCTTAAGATAATGCCAGCTTAATACACGGATTTCTTAAAACTATACCTGCTTAAAACTTGCTAATACACGGCTTTCTAAAGACTAGGTCCGCTTAATACATGACTTGCTTGAGACAAGGCCTGTTTGATACATGGCCTAAGACATGCCTGCTTAAGGTAAGAATCCTCTTAAAGCATATTTTGCCGTATTCAACCATTTTAGAGCAAGAGAGAAAGAAAAATAATATCAGGATGTTCAAAGTAATGGCAAAGTTCATATTCTTATCGTGCAAAAATACTAATGAAAATAATATAATGGCCAATACATTTCCCTGATAGAAAAATTACAGACAAGCAGCGTTCTTTCCCATTCTTAACATTAAATAAATCTCACGAGAAGAAGAATAAAAAGTTGTAATTACTGAAATAATTTTCAAAAGGGAAAAAAAATCGTTTAGCACCTTACACATCGTTAAGCACCAATTACGTGGGTTAATACATTTTTAATTAGACCAATATGCAATTAAGAGAGGTGCGCTTAATTATTTTGTTGATTATGCCGCACGTAGGAAATTAACACCCTCCTCCCCTAATGTTATGTAATTACTCGCCAATTTGTCCTGACGCCCATGGTCAATTTTATTTCTTTGGCCAGGGAACAACCCAATTCTCCATGCTATTGTGTAGGCTATGTTGCTTAGGTTTTGGCTTGGTCTGCAGTGCTAAGAGAGATGGAATATTCAAACTTGCTAACGGTCCAGTTTTCACAATGCTGTTGTCTTCAGTTTTTTTTCTTCTTTTTTTTTTTTTTTTGAAATTCAGAGAAGTAAAATTGAAAAAATCTGCCCCGATAGTTTACTTGGGGCTGGTTATTAGAAAATGTCCGTCTATTTAAGGCCTAATCCCCAGTGAACTTTTGATTCTAAGTATTGTAAATTCATGACTAAAAACTCACTAAATAAATAATAAGTAAAAATACATTTAAAAAAAAGCTTTTATTCAAATGCACTAAAAAGGAAAAAATAAAATATTTTATCTTCTGTCTTTGAGCAATTAGATGTATCTGAGTGAAAATAAAAGCGGCGGGGGACCATCATATTTAGAGAAAAGGTAAAAATATAACAAACACTTATAAAAATCTCTAATCAGTTACTACATATTAAATCACATTAGGTTCAAAATTCATGATGATCGTCCCTCGCCGCTTTTATTTTCACTCAGATACATCTAATTTCTCAATGACAGAAGATACAATATTTTATTTTTTCCTTTTTAGTGCATTTAAATAAAAGCTTTTTTAAAAATGTATTTTTATCAATTATTTTATTAAAGTGATATTTTCTAAAATATTCTAAAAATATTAACAGAGATAGTCGAGGTTCAGATTTAAGAATTCTTTAATTTTTTTAATAGAGAGAATAATAAGAGCATTACATGTCATAGAGAAGCGTATTCTAAGTCCTAAGGCGTCCTCGAATCGACTATTTTATCAAGAAAAATAAATTTTGACATAACCCGGGTTCCTGGAGCACCGACCCGGGCAGTCTATTATAAAGTTCTAGTCACGGCCTGTAAGGGTTACAGAGCTTAACAAATTGACCAGGAAGTTTCAGATTGACAGAGGGTCTATCCTGGCTAAAAGAACATGGATGCTACTGCTTTCAATTACACTGTGCAAGACTATTTTATTGTTCCTTAGTTATTACTATGCTTTTCTGGTGTATTAGGACATACACAATTGTAAAAAAGCTAATATTCACTTCAAACTTTAGTTTTGAATCTAGAGCATCTATTTATTTGAAAATACAAGAAAGACACAAGAAAAAGCCCAATAATGATTGACAATGTTTAAAAAAAAAAACGAAATTAAAATTAACAGACTTCCTGTTTTCTAGTTTACATATTTGCATTGCCATTGGGATTGAGCGAGTGTGTGAATTTTTAGGTTTCTAGGTTGTCTGAAAATATGTTAAAAATTGATTACAGCATTCTAAACGCTTTTCTTCCAAGCATACACCCTGAATACCTAGACGTCTGAAATTGTATAAGCTTGCATTCTGGATAATTATCGATCCATTATCGTCTCTTTTCCATAATTTCTCATCTTAAAATTAAATCTAAAAGATCATTACCATTATGTTTTATTATAGGTATCGTAATAAATAAATACACAGGGAATATATGGTAACTAGTACAATGCTTGAGTGTCCATTATACGAAGTAATTTAGAACGACTGTGATCGAAGATTTACGTTGAAAATGATTTTTCATATCACACATTATATCATATGTTTATCATCATTATATATTATTCATAATACAATATAATATAATGCGACCCGTGATTGCAAAACGATATTCGAAAATCTTCCCGCATGTGTTTCTTTTCAACGAAAAATCAAAATTTATTTTAAGGAGAAATAGCGATTATTTTTAACCTTAGGAATGAGGTATGAAAGGATGAAATTGTGAAGAGTAATGATAAACGGAAAATGTCGTTTTGCAATCACGGGTCGCATTATACTTAGTCTAGCCATAAATATTGTTACAAAACCAAATCAGTAATAAAAATTTTAATTTGACCACGTGAAGTATTCAAAATACAGTAGTTGTTATTTGAATATCTCGTGCACACATGTTTAGAAAAAAAATCAGAATATATTTGTTTTTTGATAATGGATTGGGATGTTAAAGAAAACCGTATAGCTGTATAGCCTTACACAAGGTAGGCCAAAGTCCTTCATCCATTTTTAAACTTTTACAAAATTTGAATATTACGCGTCAATTTGTTTATCGAACCATTGAAAGGTTCAACAAGGCTGGCACTATTAATGACCTTAAAATATCTGGTCGACAGCGCGTGCAACGAACGCAAGCAGCTATAAAAGCAATTCGCGAAAGAATTCGTCGAAATCCACGACGCAAACAAAAGATCTTAGCAGAGCAGATATTTTTATCTCCAAGAACCGTTTCCAGGATAATCTACGAAGACCTTGGGCTGAGAGCTTTCAAACGACGCACAGGTCATTTGATAACCCCTGTTCTTAGAGATATTAGAAGGGTTAGATCAAAAATGCTGTTGACGCGGCATGATGGTCAGTGGCATGAGAGAATCCTTTTCACAGACGGGAAAATTTTCACTGTTGAGGAATAGATTAATCGTCAGAATGATAGGATATATGCTCGTAGCTCTCTAGAAGCTTATTTGAAAGTCAGAAGACTTGAAAAAATTCACCATCCTTCTTCTGTCATGGTTTGGTGGGGAGTTAGCTACCAAGGTGTAACAGATCTCCACTTCTGTGCCAAAGGGGTAAAAACTACAGCTAAAAACTATCAAGAAGATATTTTGGAACAAATAGTAGAGCCTCTGAATACAAAAATGTTTAATGGAGAACATTGGATATTTCAACAAGATTCAGCTCCTGCTCACAAAGCTAAGTCAACTCAACAATGGTTGGAGACGAATGTTCCGGAGTTTATAAAGGTCAATGAATGGCCCTCTCGAAGCCCTGATTTAAACCCCCTTGATTACAGTTTGTGGGCATATTTAGAGGAGAAGGTGTGCTCTAAAAGATATCATAATTTGGATCAATTGAAATCAGCATTTGTGAGAGCAATGAAAGAAATACCCTTAGAAAAGGTGTGTGCCGCCATAGATCAGTGGCCCGTACGTTTGAGATCCTGTGTCAAAAATAAGGGAGGGCATTTTGAATGATTGTATATATTTAAAATCTATGTCCTATTGGATAATAAAAATGTATTTATATTCCATTAGGTTTTGTTCTTAATCATTTAATTTATAAAATTGTTTGTAACAGAATTTATGGCTAGACTGTGTATAATATTGTATTATAAATTACTCCACACTAGCCCTCTCAATGATATCCTAACCTTGACATATTCTAAACATTGGTACTTTAATTTAAATATTTAATCATGTATGGTTCCTTTTGCTCTGTATGTTTATTTTTTGTATATATGGTTATATTTATTTTTGTTTGTTTTTTCTTTCTTCTCTCTTTTCTTTTTTCTTATTACTTCTTGTAGTCTAGTTTTTACTTTTGAAATATCTTCCTTTCCTAAATCCTGTAGAGGGGAATCATGTATAGGGCTGGATGCCCCAATAAAAAGGCTTGTGTGTGTGTGTATTATAAATTACTTTATGTATTATTTACGAACGGAAAAAATATGTGCAGGGTAGCCTAGTGGACATGGCATCTGCCCGGTAAGCGGAACACTGTGGATTCGATTCCCATCCCTGGAGACTTTTATTTTTTCCATTTATCATTACTCTTCACAATTTCATCCTTTCATACCTCATTCCTAAGGTTAAAAATAATCGTTATTTCTCCTTAAAATAAATTTTGATTTTTCGTTGAAAAGAAACTCATGCGGGATATATTATTTATGCTTCAGACTGACTGAAGGACGACTTAATTATATCAACAACTAGCGGACGTACCCGGCTTCGCCCGGGTTTTACCCGAGTAAAGGTTTGTCTAACGAATCTCTCGATAAAGTGAACATTTTTTCCCGGTCCCTTGAAAAGTACTCGATAAGTTGAATAAAATCAATATTAATTGGTTCCCTTGGTAATTGGAAGTAAAGGAATAGTATCTTGCCTTGGAATTGTATCATTATTCTTGTCTCAAATAAATTGCCGTGTCATCCTGAATTTTGTCTTTCCTAATTTTCTACATTACAAAATCATCGTATCATCATGATAATATTTAGAGCAGATTGTTGAATTATAACAGATAAATTAGAATATTTATCTTGATTATTTTAAAGCGAAAAGTTATTTCAAAAATTTTATTTGCTAGAAACCTTCCCAGTACTATACTAAATAACTTCCCAAAGTTCCATGGCGTTCCAATGAGTGGTTTGGTCAGGCATAAAGGACACACACACACACACACACATACATTCATTTATATATATATAGATGGGAGTATTTTCAGGATATCATTGTTGGAAGAGACCAAAGGTAGACGTAACGAGTTTCTTTAATAAATAATAAATAAACACGCCGCGTCTACCTTTGGTATATTCCAATCAATTATATTTACATATATAGGGACAACATATATCTGATTAAAGTCAAATGAACCTTGCAGTATATCGCGATATATTGCTATAAAATAATAACAACCGTAGTGAAAACTCTAAAAACATAGCAAAAATTTGAAGTATTTTTTAGGGCTATTTATATACAGTTTTTATAGTGTTCAATGTTAATTTCTAAGAAAAGAAAAGAAGAAGAGGAAAGGTATGAGAGGGGGAGATGTTTTGGCGGAAGTACAGTAGTGTACAGGGCAGTACTGTGGTCAGTAAGGAGGCGGGTGGAAACCAGGCTAATTATAGTCGGCTGCTTGTTTATTACCTGGATTCTTTGAGACACGCCGTCAAAGCCACCGCGCGGCCATTGACCACAGCTACAAAGATGTGTGGCCATCCGCCCACTAAGACAGAACAAGTTACCAACCACCGCGTCGGCAAGATGAACAAGAAGCTACAAGTGCCAGCGCTTCTTCTTTCAGAAAAATCAGTCGACCGCGAAGACAATCATATTGATATTGACACACGCTTGAGAAAGAGCACACAGAATTTAGAATATCATTTAAATCTATATATATATAAATGAATGTATGTGTGTCTGTCTGTCCTTTATGCCTGACCAAACCACTCATTGGAACGCCATGAAACTTTGGGAAGTTATTTAGTATAGTACTGGGAAGGTTTCTAGCAAATACAATTTTTGAAATAACTTTTCGCCTAAAAATAATCAAGATAAATATTCTAATTTATCTGTTATAATTCAACAATCTGCTCTAAATATTATCATGATGATACGATGATTTTGTAATGTAGAAAATTAGGAAAGACAAAATTCAGGATTACACGGCAATTTATTTGAGACAAGAATAATGATACAATTCCAAGGCAAGATACTATTCTTTTAACTTCCAATTACCGAGGGAACCAATTAATATTGACTAGACGAATGGCCCGGGCAACGCCCGGGTTTTACCCGAGTGCGTATATATTTTAAAAACGTTTTAATTCAAATACTATTCGTTACAATTATAAATTGGCGCCATGGATGTCACTCTTGTGAAACGTCCCGTTCCAAACTGTGTGTTTTAAAAATGTTTTAATTAAAATACTATTCGTTACAATTATAATTTGATTGTATAAGAAACATATTTTCATTTAAGTATTGTACTTTATATATAAAAAAGATTAAATAATTGTGCAAAACGGTATATACGATATATAAACATCAAAAGAAATAATGAGCCTATCGTTCAAATATAAAATTCGAATAAATATAAATGAGATACTA
>CP092866.1:48516637-48594386 GCA_030710605.1 Cordylochernes scorpioides
GATCCGAGAATGTTAGGTTGGATTGATGGAATTAAGGTTAGATGTTGAATTATAATTGGTTAAGATCATATTTTGCTGCTGGAGGAGGGGTTACTAGATGAGTTACAAGATGGTCGGTAGCAGATCAAATTGAAGAATATTTGTCCATATAATCACCAAAAGTCGAACTCAACTTGATTGACGCTAACAATAAGATAGTTATTTCTCGCTACAATCACCACAATTAGATATCTTTCTAAGACATTTTGTTGTCAAGGAGGTGTTTAATTATAGCCAGTTAAAGTAAATAGCTGATTCGGATATGAAAATTGTTGAATTTTAGTCGGTTGAATTAAAGATGGTAATTTAAATTGTAAAAGGTTGGAATTTGAAAAATTGGTTGAATTAAATGAATGTTAATTATAGTCACAGTTAAAAAGGTTATATTGTAATTTTGTATACGCAATAAATATCCCCGAAATGTATGAATCGGATAAGTAAAATGAAATTATAATTTTATTTGTTTTTATTTCCGTATTAACTGCCATGATTTTTTTTTATTTTGCATGCCATGATAATTATTGTGAGCAGGGATAAAACTGCTAAGTACATTACAAGTAAAAGTTGTTCAACTTTATACTAATAAGATGTCAGTTGTAAAATATATATATATATATAGCCACCTGATCCTTTTTTTTTTTTTTTTCATAAGATGTCAATTAGTTTACTTGTACTCTCAATTGCGAACTAGACTTATACAAGAATCGAAAACCATTGAAAATATGCATCATTTAAACCTTTCTAGTCGTATTGAAAACTATCCTGGCATTGATGGAACTAAACTTTTAACAGGAGATGGTGAAAAACCAGCACTTCGCCCCTTATGAGCCCAGATCTCCCATTACTTATATTTACATACTACGATAGAAAGTATTAAACATACGTGCTATTTTCTGCATCACCTGAATTTATTTTTTACTTCTTGTCTACTTCTTATATCCATTCATGGATAAAATTAAGTTGTATCTCTTTTATAGCATGTATATCGGTATCCAGACAATAATTCTTAAAGATATTTGATACACAGTGACTTTTATTGAAGACACATGAGATAACCAAGTGTAAACAAATTGCTGATATCTCCTTTGAAAAAGTAACAACGACATCAAGACTTTCCACTTCCTTAATTTTTGTCCATAATTGGGCTTCTTATCTACTTATCGCATATGTTCCAAAGATAAATGATACAATCTGATACAAAGATAAATATATTCATGACCCAGGTTCCTGGAGCGTAGGCTAGCACACCTATATAGCGTAATATAGAATAATCCATATTAAAATCACGACAATAATGGCGATCTTTGTTCGAAATAATAAAAACATTTATTGATACTTTCCGATATCTCAGCAAGGCTTTTCACCCTTTTTTCTTTTAAAAGCATCTCTCTAGAAAACTTCACAACCCACTGGTGTATGCTCATTAATATAGACTTAATTATTTATACCGTCTCAGTTTACAGGTGTTACATTCGAGTCACCTTGTCCTGGTTATTTACATATGGCGAGTTTATGGAGTAGAGGTGGTCCCCTAGACCTTGCAGCTGTTGGGTGATGAGCTCCTAACTAGGCATCAGGGCCGGGTCGTCGGAAACGGGGATTGATATCCCCTTGATTTACACTTAGGATAATTCTCACTTTATATAGTAGCCGTGGCGCAATGATTAACACATCTGGTCTTAGATATGAATATTATAGATTCGAATCCTGACACACACATGCTCTTTTTTTTATATATATATATATTTGAAAAATATCTTTCGTGCGATGTGCATGTTCGCAACATAAATGACTTAACATTTTTTTGTGTGTGTGTGTGAAAGATATTTTCAAGATTTTTTTCTTAGAATCATTGGCCGATATGAGATCTTTACTTAATTGATAGTATAAGTTTCAAAGTTCGCCAGAAAAGTTAATAATATCGATAAAAATTAAAAATAAGATTACAAGAAGACACGCAGTGGTTGCTGTGCCTCACTTAAGACGGTGTATAGTTGAATACCTAGTTATTTTTATCTATAAATTTTTCATCATTGTTTGATTTTTTTTTTCTTCTTGTTGTTGTAAGAAAAAGGATGAATTGTCTTAATAAATAGTTGTGTGACGAAGCATTTTTTAATGCGAAAATTAAGACTAATGACGATTCGTTATTTACGATAAAACTGGGCAAAGAGCTTTTCAAACCAAAATAATTTTCTTCACGGGCCTAGCACGATTAAATTTCATTTAAAAATATTATTATAGTAGGGCTGTGAAGTAATGCTTTTTTTTTTTGGCTTGAAAGCTCGTGGTTCAGTTTTTATAAAAATAAACAAATCGTTATAATTAAGAAAAAGGCATCTCCTGTGATCGTGCAACTGAAAGTGGTTAATGGCTTGCGTCATCTTCCTAAATAAATATCAAATAATCGTTGATTTTTTAAAATTATTCCAGAATTGGCTGAATACTCTTTTTTGATTAATCACTGTTTGCTAACCACGTACGCCTTTGGTGCTGTTGACCCTCATAAGCGTGGTGCAAGATGGTAAAATACCCTAGAAATGGTATTTTGACCAATTATGGAATATTTCTTGAAAATAAAGATACTTCGGCCAGTAAATCTTTTTATTACCTCGACGTTTCGACAAAAATATTTTGTCCTCGTCAGGAGCAAACAAAAATTAAAACATTTAGAGAGCAAGGCGTTAAAAACCATTCTATGATGTAATAAAAATATTTACTGGCCGGAGTATCTTTATATTATTTTCAAGAAATATGAATGCCGGCCAGGCAGTCTCTATCTTTGCGATAATTCTGTAATAATTAAACGATTAGTTGAAATTCATTCCGACAGATGACACAAGCCATCAGCAACTTTCAGTAGCATGATCAGAAGATACCTTTCTCTTAATTCATCAACCCGATCCCAGTACAATTCACTTTTATACTATTTCTTCAAATATCCTTATAAGTTGCCATGTTTTAAATAGAATTAGCCATTTATGTTTAATTTAACATATCGTGTTTTGTTGGATATCGTAAGACCATGTACCATGTTAAAACATCTTGAATGCAGCAAAACACAATCCTAGTTCCA
Source organism: Cordylochernes scorpioides (assembly GCA_030710605.1). NCBI lineage: Eukaryota > Metazoa > Arthropoda > Arachnida > Pseudoscorpiones > Chernetidae > Cordylochernes > Cordylochernes scorpioides. The sequence continues at coordinate 48,519,753 of CP092866.1, forward strand.
GAAAAAAAAGTCAGTTTTTAGAGCTCCACATAATGAATCTAACTTTTTTTTTGCTTATCCCTAGTACACGTAGTACAAGCCATGGTAATCATGGTGGGTAGAAATAGGCGACTGCTTTTACTGTAAGTACACCACATGTCTATACATGTGAAAATCAGTTCGAATTTGCACTTACAAATGTACCAGAACCCCGTTTGGTTACTTGCACTCGCTGGTGGGGTTCGAGTTTTTTTTTTTTTTAACCGAAAAAGAGTGCCCAATGCGGGAATCGAACCCGGGTCGTAGCGGTCGAAAACCAACGGTTTAGACCATCCTTTAACCGACCCCCCTAACTATTCTACTATTTATAAGTAGCTTTCAGAATCAATAGTCTGATATCAACTTTAGTCGACAATGACCACAGCTGTATTCAAAACTTCTAAGAAACAACAACAGTTTTCCAAGATATCAAGATAAAACACAGGAGACTCTTCCTGGAAAGCTGAAGTTGGACAGATCTCTAGACGATATTAATAAAAAGATTGTTGACTTAGATCAACATACCATTTATTTATTCATATAATGCACAATATAAATTATTTTTATATTAATAAAACTGTGAAAAGGTACAGAGGACAGTGGACCACCTTGCTACAAACTGTGGTAGATTGATTCCTTACGACTACACTGAGAGGCATAATGAAGTGGGGAGATGTGTCCACTTCAACTTGGCTAGAAAATATAATTTCACAGAGAACAAGAAGATAAAGTTCCACAAAATAACGACTAAGATTGAAAATGTATACGCCAAGATAATAACGGACCTGCAAATGATAAGCGATATCAATATCAGAGCTAACAAACCTGATATAATAGTATACGACAAAATAAAAAAAAAAGATAACAATCATAGAGATAGGCGTTACCTCCCAAGACAATATCCAAACTACGGAGCTGACAAAGAAAAGAAAATGCCAGCTAGTGGCGAGGGAAATGGCCCAAACCGAAAAAATCCTCGTAAAAGTAGTGCCGATAGTCTTAATATGGGATGGAATAGTAACAAAATATAGCAAACAATATAGAAAGGAAATAAACCTAAGAAAAAGGGACTTCGCATATATTCAATCCTTGGTTCTAAAAAAAGACTATGGAAACTATCTCAACAGAAAAGAAGAATGAAGTTCACGATAAGTTACAGAGAAATAAACAAATGGAAGCCATGGATAGATTGTTAGAACGATGTAGGGAGCTGGCATGTGAAGACGAGGAAGGTGGAACACCGGAGATAATCAGGGAACACAGGGATACGACGACCTTAGAAGAGATCCAGGAGAACGACCTAGAGCAGATGACACGAGACCTGACAGACAAGAATGGATCAAGGCCAGAGGACCATCTTATCGAGGAACCATCAGGAGAGGCCATAGAAAGACTGCTGGAGAGCTGCAGGACATCAGGGGACCATATCTGCGAGGGCCACAGCACTGACCAGGAGTCAAGATAGCAAATGTAAATATCTTTGTTTACTTTTACAATTATTATTTATTGAAGCTGTAAATAAAGATTTGTAAATAGACTGACCATTCGTTACACCTTTTAGAGAAAAACTTGTAACCTTTTTGAAAAATAAAGTTATTAATAAAAATAAAGTCGGTGGCCGGCGGTATAAACTGTCGGTTTCAGACAGCCATGAACCGGGATCGAATCCCGCAAGGGACTTTTTTCTTTTAGAACCTGTTCATATTTTTCATTGTAAATAACATAAGCTAGGTTACTCTTTTTGATCGGTACCTAATATAGTTATTTGGAATAGAACATCGATTTTTATATTTTGAGAAAGATGGGGGAAAAGGGTGTTTAGAGTTCACTAAACCTTGATTCAATCAGAAATATTTCATATGGGCTAATTTTACTTCCATATGTCAACGATAATTTATACAAATAATTTTGTAAATTTACATTTTTTATCTCTCTTGGTAGTTAGTTTCTAAAAGCCTTGCCAATGTAGAATTATTTATTTTGATAAAGCACGCTGTAAGTGTCGAAATATTGGTATTTCGTGTAGATCCAAAATAACGTCTCTTTCATTGGGAACGTGTTATCTTTATGGATAGCGCGAATATTGTTAGACTAGACGAATGGCCCGGGCAACGACCGGGTTTTACCCGAGTGCGTATATATTTTAAAAACGTTTTAATTCAAATACTATTCGTTACAATTATAAATTGGCGCCGTGGATGTGACATCCATGTGATACTAAATTGTGATACTAAAAATTAAATTTCTATTTAATGAATTACATATTTTATTCTTATAAAGATTATCGATTAAATGTACTTATATATATTTAAAGGTTCTCATAAAGGTTACCGATTTAAAAGTTTATTTTATTTTATTTAAAGAAACATATTTTCATTTAAGTATTGTTATTTATTTTAAAAGATTAAGTAATTGTGCAAAACGATAATTGTCTTAAAAAGAAATTGCCTTAAAAAAAAGAAACATTTTTTGTCTTGCATTCGTTTATACAATTATTATATATATTGGCATCATATATTAACTTTATGAACGGAAAAATATGTCCAGGGTAGCCTAGTGGTCATGGCATCTGCCCGGTAAGCGGAAGGTCGTGGGTTCGATTCCCATCCCTTGACACTTTTTTTATTTTATCCATTCTGACCAAAATCTATCCGTGAACTTGACACAGTGAACTTCACACAGACAGAATAAGGCAATTATATAAGTAGATGGTTAAATTAAAAATATCAGGCCATCCAGAGAAAAGTTTATTTTTAAAGTTTTTAACTGACTCATCTCTAGCTTTCGGGCACGCAAGTCTTTCTACAGAAGATTTTTTTTTTTGTAATAAAGAAACATATTGCGTGTTAAAGGTTTTTTTTTATATTTTATAAAAATAAATAGCAATTTTCGTATATCAGAACAGGAGAAAATATTTTACATTAAATCAAATAGAATTAGAGTTAAAATCGATTACATAGAGTGTTTATAGTTTGGTTTTGTGTGCAGAATCAACGCGGGCCTCAACTGATTCTGCATTCAAAAATAACTGTAAACACCCTATGCCGGTTCAAAATCACTTTATTAGGTACCGCTCAACAAGAGAAACCTAGTTTATGATAATTGAAACAGTGAATAATATGTGAAGTTCACATATTAAACAAAATTTTAACACGGGATTCAATCTCAGTTCATGGCTGTCTGGAATCGAGGGTATTACCCACTCGTCTAAACACCCTATATATTTGATTTTAACTCTTAATTCAATTGGCGATTTAATGTAAAATGGTTTCTCCTGTAGAAGTACTTTCGTGCCCGAAAGTTAGAGAGAGAGAGAATCTCTCTTAGAATTTATTAGAACACTATCTTCTACAATACGGACTGCCTGCTAACAACTTGTAACGCTATTTATACATTAAGTCAGAATCGAGTATGCAAAGAGGATATTTGCATTTCTGCAAATATCCCAAGTATACAAATATACACAACACCCTCCCCTCCTAATAATATTGGAGACAGTCTGGTGGAGAGAGAGAGAGAGAGATTTGTCATTCATATTTTTTAAAAAAAGAAACCTTTCCCTGGAGGCCTGATATTTTCACTTTAAATATTGGTACAAAGGATTATCGAATTGTTAGAAAGTCTTCTCTATATCGCGACATTTGTGATAAAAATACGCAACTAGTTTATTAAACTTCACACAAAAACGTTAACTTTCAAAGTAAAAGTATCTTCATCAGATATTACTACCTACAAAACCCTACCTACAATGGCCACTATATATATACACATTCTAAAGTCTTCAATTCGAATATTTATCTTGGTCCCTAGAATTTCCTATAAATATAATTTCCGTTTTCAATTCGAATTTTTGGATAATTCGATTTTTTTTTGTTCCTTGGGCTTCGAATAATCCAAGTTCGACTATATTAGCGATGAGCCAGCCACTAGACCGAGGATAGACAGTTAGACAGCAGCCACCCTAGATACAAAAACCTCGGCTGCCTATTTAAACGCGCGCGCTTCCATTTTTTAAAGTGTCACAGGAGAAATTTGCCGGCGAGCTAATTGGCCGTGCAGGCCAGCCCCAAATTGCCGCGTGCAAAAAATCCTTTGTTGCTGCGTCGGGCTGATCTCCATACATACCGCGGGGAATTTAATTTTCTTCCATTTAGATTCCCGGTTCGAGTCCCGGACGTTCGAATTATTTATTTATTATTTTCTTCTCTCCCTCACCTCTCTTTCTTCTTTTTTTTTTTATGCGAATAATGTGTTACTTTCCTCAACTGATTTTCTAGAAATGCCTGTGGTGTTCCAGGTTTTAAGTACACCTATCCCCCGATTTACACGGTACTTTTTTTTACACGTTTTCGCTTTTACACGGTTTTCCAAATAAGTTTTTTTTTTGTTGTTGTTTTTATCGCACTATACTAAATGCTACTGTGATTGAACACATGCGCTGTGTACACATATCACGAGGAATCCCGAGCTTATGTGCTGACTACATATTTCAACCTGTCAATGCATTTTATTTTTATTTCTGTGTACACCTATCCCCCGATTTACACGTTTTTCTCAGGAACGTATCTACCGTGTAAATCGGGGGATAGGTGTATTTGATAAAAAAAAAAAGTCGTTGTGTGTTTGACGATTCTAGGGTATTACAAGAAATCATGAAAAACACGAAATAAAGATAAGAAAGATATATTATTATCGATAATTATTTATAAAGCTAATATTATATACCACATGTAGATTAAGTAAATTATTTCTAGTTAGGCATTTGTTTTTTATTCCCAAATTATGGTCAAAGGTCTAATTTTAAGGTAATTTAAGTCGACAAATCTCATAGAATCCAGTTTAACGTTGTTGTTGCTTTTTAAAACAATATGATGCATTTAGAATACTAAACAGCCTTTGGAAATTGGCATCTTTCTATTCTAGCTGATTTGAGCTAAGCTGTTTTAAGTATTAAAAAATGTTGGAATTATTTTAAAAACTTTTGTTGGAAGAAGGGGAGTATATTTGGTGAATCTTCTTATGATGTTGTTATCCCTAGTACACATGGTACAAGCCATGATAATCATAGTAGGTAACTGCTTTTACTGTAAGTGCACCACATGTCTACATATGTGAAAAGCACTTCGACTTTTGCACTTACAAGTGTGCCAAAGCCCCGTTTAGTTACTGGCACTCGTTGGTGGGGTTGAACCTTTTCAAGAGAATCGGGGGCCATTGGAGAATTCTTTTTAATTAGAAAAAAAGTGTCCGAATCGGGATTCGATCATAGATCTGGTAGATTAAATGAAATACTATTGAGATTGTTAACAATTGATGAGTCAGGCACACTTTCAATATATTTACATCTTTCATTTCCATGATTATATAAAAAAAATGTGCATGACTCATTAAAAAGTTATAAAGATGTTCCGATATACTTATATTGATTGTAAAAGTCATATGCAATTATCTCGGTTATCAAATCACATATCATCTATATGTGATAGTCTTAATCAAATTCTTTATTGCTATCAACTCAGTATGCGGAACGGTGTCATGATATAAACCTCGTTTATTTTCAACAAATAACGGGAGTTTTAAAAAACGACAATGCATCAAAGGTCCTTCCATTTGTTTTACTAAGTGTGTGAAAGTAACCAAACTGGGCTCTGGCACCTTGTAAGTCGATTCTTTATGTGTAGATAAGTGTTGTGTGTGTGAAAAAAATGCTCGAATGGCTTCCCGATTCTGGTAAAAGTTCAACCCTACCTGAGAGTGCAAGTCACTGAACGGGACTCTAGCATATTTGTAAGTGCAAAAGTCGAATTGATTTTCACATATGTAGAAATGTGGTGCACTTACGGTAAAAAGCAGTCGCTAACTTCTACCCACCATGATTATCATGGTCTGTACCACGTGTACTAGGGATAATGGAAAAAAATTGAAAACCCCCTAAAAACCATCATAACCATCGCCTGGAGACCATGTGTCAAATATAATTTTCCGAACGCATTCTAACTCTGAAAATTTATGTCAATTTTCAGCACTACCTTTTTTATAACTAAAAAAATCTATTTATAGAGAATATATCATAATTGTGATTTAATAAAATAAATAATGTTTCCAGTGCTAAGTTTCTTGTGTATCTTTTTATTTTCTCAAGGTTTTTTTCGGACTTTTATTAGCCTTTTTTGCTTATCCCTAGTACACGTGGTACAGGCCATGATAATCATGGTGGGTAGAAGTAGGCGACTGCTTTTACTGTAGGTGCACCACATGTCTACACATGTGAAAAGCAGTTCGACTTTGCACTTACAAATGTGCCAGAGCCCTGTTTGGTTACTTTTATCAGCCTTTCGACGGGAGTGTCACATTGACAATATTTTAATACAAGTTATAATTTACACATTTTAAATACTTATTATATCAAAAGATATAAATATATTACAACATTTGAATAAATATTTTGGTTAAATTTTGATTAATTCAACCTTTTATAGTTTTTTTTTTTCAATTTATATCATTTTAATATGTCTCTCTTTAGGAATAGTCTTTAATTCAAGTTGAAGATTTGATCAACCTTTTTCATAAATACTTTTATTATTATTATAACCATAGATAAGGCACAATTTGGATTATAAACATGAGGTAATAAGACCAAATAAATAAATATTTATTTGGATCCAAATATTTATTTGGATTTGGTCTTATTACCTTGTATTATACCATAGAAGAGATCCAGGAGAACGACCTAGAGCAGATGACAGGAGACCTGACAGACAAGAATGGATCAAGGCCAGGGGACCATCTTATCGAGGAACCACCAGGAGAGGCCATAGAAAGACTGCTGGAGAGCTGCAGGACATCAGGGGACCATATCTGCAAGGGCCACAGCACTGACCAGGAATCAAGATTGTAAATATCTATGTTTACTTTTAGTTATTATTTATTGAAGTTGTAAATAAAAATATGTAAATAGACTGACTATTCGTTACACCTTTTAGAGAAAAACTTGTAACCTTTTTGAAAATAAAGTTATTATTATTATTATCCCTAGTACAATACGTGTGGTACAGGGAATCATAATCATGGTGGGTTGAAGTTGACGACTGCTTTTTACTTTAAGTAAATCACAGATCTACACATATGAAAAGCAGTTCGACTTTTGTACTTACAAATGTGACAGAGCCCCGTTTGGTTACTCGATACTTTCAAATTAAAGAAAAAAAGTGCCCAATGCGGGATTCGTAGTGTAGGTCATAGCGGTCGAAAACCAACGGTTTAGATCACCCTTTCACCGACCCCCCCTCCCCCCCTTTTTTATTTTTTTTTTAAAGAGACAATGGGTCGCCGAAAAGACAATAAAAACGTATACAAAAATGTTTATAAGTCTTCAAATTGAATTGAAAAACTATATTCCTACAGACATACTGCAATGATATAAATTGGAAATAGGAGCGAGCCTGGCTCATCAATAGCCAACTTACTATCCCAGCGGTATCGCCGCCAGTTTAACACTTTTTGCATCATGATTACTTGGGATAAATAAAAATTTCTGTGCGCAAATACTAATAAACAATAGATACAAGGTAATAAGACCTAATCCAAATAATGTGTAACGTTTCGGTGACAGCCTTGTTACCGAAACGTCACACACATTTAATTGGATTAGGTCTTATTACCTTGTATCTATAATTCATACTGTGCTTTATCACTAATAAACAATAGAAATTAGGTAAATAAACAATCTTTCTCTCTCCCCTGACTCTTGGAAGGGAAATTTTTTTCAACAAACACGGGAGTTTTAAAAACGAAAATGCATCACAGGTCCTCCCATTCGTTTACTAAGTTCAACATCATCAGTGTGTGAAAGTAACCAAACTAATTTTCATGTATTCTTCATTTATATGGTTTAATCTCTTATGCCATAAACTTATATTGCTATTTTTATTTGAAAAATGTGTATTTATAACCATGACATTTTCATTTTTTTGCTATTGGTACATTTCTTTGTTTTGTTTCCATCATAAACATTCTATCTTTAATATATGCTTCAGCAACTAAATCATTCCCTTCATTATAAATTTTTGCTCCATCCTTATTGAAAATAACTGAATTTCCCTTGTTGACTAATTCGTATACTGACAAGAAATTATTCCTTAAACTTGGTGCATGTAAGATATCTTTGATGTGAATATTTTTTTGGTCTTCACTTGTGCATGTAGTAAGTCTCATATCTCCTTTGGCTATGGCTTGGGTATTTTTGCCCTTCTCAGCTAGGTTGATTTGACTTTCATAATCTACCACATTTTCCATCAAAGTTAGGTTTGGGGTTAAATGTGCGGTGCATCCTGAATCTACACATCATATTTGCCTATCATTTCTCTCATCTGGTGAATCTTCAAATTCTTTTACTCTCGGGTGGTGGAAACGTTGGGCCAGCAGGGGAACAGCGCCAGGGTGCAGTGAGGCAGGAGGAATTCTTTATGTGTAGATAAGTGTGTGTAAATATCAACCATTCAACTGTCTCCAAGTTGGAATCAAGTCCCTGTGATAATCCAATTCTGAGAATCTATGGCGCCGCCGTCCTCTAATATGTAGGTTTTCTTAAGAAAATTCGATAATTGGAAGAAATTGATTAAGTAGTGATGCGTAAAAACTGTGAGGATTATTTTACTCGAAGAAGCGAATTGCCGAGCAAAATTCGAATTACAATTGGATTACAAATATATATAATCCGAGAAAATACTAAATATATATTTAAATTACAGTCAATTTAAGTATTAATAAAATTATAACCCAGAAATTTTATTCAGTCCAATATGCCACTTTTAATGAAGCGATTTATGGCGTCGTAAAGAATACTGAGCGTTTATTTTACATAAGGCTGTTCAACTCTATGGAATAATCGTTTAACCTGGGCGAGGACATTGGACTTTTTAGATAACACAATACAGAGAGAGAAAGGGAAGCTGCTTTTAAATAAATTGTTCACGCGGGAGAAATAAATTGTTTCACTTATTTCGAGATCTACCAACACGGCTCAGCAAGAGATATAATCTCTTAAAATTTGTAACTAATACATTTACTGGCAATGTTAAAAAATAAAGATACAACCTTTCGCAATGAGTTTCTTTTATTATGATATACGCGAGCTTTCGGGCTGGAGCCGCCCTTCTACAGGCAAAAAAGTAGAAGGGCGGCTCCAGCCCGAAAGCTCGCGTATATCATAATAAAAGAAACTCATTGCGAAAAAAAAAAAAAAAAGTTGTATATTTATTTTTTAATATTTGCAGCGCAATTTTTCGTTTACTTTAACTGGCACAATGTTCGGTTCCAAAATCACTTTATTAGGTACCGCTCAACAAGAGCAACCTAGTTTATGATAATTGAAACAATGAATAATATGTAAAGGTTATTCACATATTAAACAAAAGGTTAACGCGGGATTCAATCCCTGTTAATGACTGTCGGGAATCGAGGGTGTTACCCACTCGTCCACCCACGTGTTGCTGCTGGCAATGTGTTTCTTTTGAATAATATCATCAAATATTATCTCTAAAGACCAGGTTTGTAGAGATGAGATTTGATGATATTATTAAAAGAAACACATTGCCGGTAAATTTATTTGTTACAAATTTTATCGATATGTGGCAATTGAATTTATAAAAATAATCTCTTCGTACAGTTATCTTATCATAGACAAATGTTTAGTTTTCAAATATTTCTATATCTACAAGATTGTTGAACTAGGGTTCCCCAGGCTCTACACTCTCATTATTTATTTTGTTGTTTATATCCCCCCATATACAGTAAAACCTCTATCTCTCTCTCTCTCTCTCTCTCGAAGTGGACGCTCAACTTTTAGAGACTTCCAGCTTTCCCCTCGGGATTTGGACTCTGGACCTGATCATCTCTGGACTCTGGGATCTTTGCTGCTGTTGGAGCGTAAAAGGGAAACTCGGCTGAATGCAATATTCATAATTAAACAGTTAAATGACTCTCTCTCTCTATAAAAGACAAAACCTAATTGTAGAGATAAAGTGTCCTTTAGAGATAGGTGTTCTCTTATCGGAGAGAAACTAAAAAGTAAAAATATTTGGCAGTGAAAACTGTCCTTTATAGAGAGGTGTTTTCTCTAGCGAGAGTGTCCTCTCATAGAGGTTCTACTGCATTATAAAAATGTACCGAGGATGGTATTCATGTAAGAAATTCCGCATAAAGAAGTCGATGGACGAGTGGGTAACACCCTCGATTCCCGACAGTCATGAACCGGGATTGAATCTCGCGTTAACATTTTGTTTAATAAGTGAATAACTATCACATATTATTCATTGTTATAATTATCATAAACTAGGTTGCTCTTTTTGAGCGATACCTAATAAAGTGATTTTGGAGCAAGAACAAAAATGTCACCTCTTCGTTTCAATAAATGCATAAGCTGCCTCAACCAATATTTAAATAGGATTATCTCTCAGCAGAACAGTCAGATTCAGGTCAGTGCCACATTATCAGTTTTGGCAAATTCGAACAAAAGAAATCCAAACTTATAAACCATAGTTTCCTTGATCCCTCATCAGTAATGGAATAATATTATTTCTACTAAATATGTTCTGTGTGTGTTTGTGAGTAATATTTATTTATATGAAAGAAAGTGTGTGTGTGTGTGTGAGGATCCCATTTGGTACATTAATACTATCCTCTCGCTTCACCAGCTTAAGCTTCCAGAGCTTTCACCTCTTTGGCAAATTCGGTCGATCTCAAAACTCCTCTCTTAAGATGAGAAATCGACGCCGCTCCTGTACTGATGAGGACCATAGCCTGAACCAATGGTATACAGGTTTGTTTTTGTTTTAATTTTCCAAAGATGTGTGGTGGCTTATCAAATAATCTTGATATGAGCCTGTAGCACAGAGACTGTGCTCTGTTTTTTTTTTTGTATTCATTAGAAGGGAGTGGTGATTTTTCTGTACCTAAATCGATATATTTCACCTTCCTCTACTTATTTTTGTATCTTCCCGGAGAACAACCTTGTACAACACTAAAATGTTCATTAAAGGTTATGTGTGTGCGAAATAGTCATAACAATGGGGTATAACTCAATAAATAAATTATATGAAAAATGACATTGATCATCATCTATCTATCTGTGATAATAGGAACTATATTCATTATTAGCAGTAACAAAAGCAGAAAAAAATTTCTAAAACACACACACGCCTAAACGAAATAACTATTAAGAGAGAATTGCTAATCAGTACCGAACCTTCCCAGCGACTTCGCTAACTTGATTGGCAAAAAAAGAGGATTCTTGATAAAGCAACGGTATGTGAGGTATTATAATATACCTCCTATAACACCTTTATTGTAAATTTTTATTAAAAAGGAAAAAAATGGTCGGTGGAAGGATGGTCTAAACCGTTGGTTTTCGACCGCTACGACCCGGGATCGAATCCCGCATTGGGCACTTTTTTTCTGATTAAAAAAAAAAATGCTCCAATGACCCCCCGATTCTTGCAAAAGTCCAATCCCTCCAAGCGAGTGCAAGTAACTAAACGGGGCTTTGGAACATTTGTAAGTGCAAATTCGAACTGCTTTTCATATATGTAGACATGTGGTGCACTTACAGTAAAAGCAGTCGCCTACTTTTACCCACCATGATTATCATGTCCTGTACCACGTGTACTAGGGATAAGCAAAAAATAAAATAAAATAAAAAGAAAAGGTTTTTTTCTAAATGTCATAAACTAGTAATGAGAAGTATAGGTGCCCAGTCTAATGATGTGTTATAAAAAGGAAGTGTTCGCTATACTATTAAAGAAGTAATGGTATCCGGATGAGGAAGAATTGACCTGATCTTGAAAAGTTACAACGGTGGAGGGCACTCGGTTGCCTTTGAAGTTGGAAACAGCTTCTAAAGACGGATAAACCTACCTACCAGTAGGTCAATGGCATATGGTTGTGGAAGGCAAATCACCGCATTGTTTTTTTCCCCCAAAGAAACCTCAATCCCTGGACACTTTTATTTTTCGGTTCATCATTATTCTTCACAATTCACACTTTCATACCTCATTCAAAAGGTTAGAAATAATCGTTATTTCTCCTTGAAATAAATTTTGATTTTTCGTTGAAAAGAAACACATGCGGGATAGTTTTCAAATGTCGTTTTACAACCTCAATAAATGAACCAACAAGACAACACCAGACCATGGCTATAGTTTCGCTCATCTTTCTGGATCCTAGTTGAGGAAGTTTACCAGTCTTAAGACTGCTTCGCCTGAAGCACATGGTCAACCTATCTCAACCATTCCATGGTTGACCCCATATTGCCAATATTGGTCAAACAGAATACTTTTGTATCAATGTCTATAGAATACTAAAGAAGTTAATGATATAAATGTTTTCATGATGATAATAAATTGTATTTTATTTTTTTGTAAAACTTTAGTGTAATTCTATATTTTCACATATTCTTAGATACTTATATGTAATTATATTCTCTAAGAGATATATTGTAAGATAATATATGTAATAGAGATTCAGGAAGTTATAGATTTTGGTTAGTAAACTAGCCAAACATTCACATATATAGAAATAAGTTCATCATCATACTTACAATGTGCGATGTCATCGGTAGGGAAGTAGTTTCTATCTGACATGGAAGTATCTCGATCCTCAACATTGATTTTTGAGCCCTGTTTAGTTTCTTGAATTCTCTTTGGGGTTTTGACTTAAGAGGAAATCATCGTGCTCTCTCTATATAAGAGAAATCTATATATATAAAAATGAATGTATGTGTGTCTGTTTGTTTGTTTGTCCTTTATGCCTGACCAAACCACTCATTGGATCGCCATGAAACTTTGGGAAGTTATTTAGTATAGTACTGGGAAGGTTTCTAGCAAATAAAATTTTTGAAATAACTTTTCGCCTAGAAATAATCAAGATAAATATTCTAATTTATCTGTTATAATTCAACAATCTGCTCTAAATATTGTCACAAAGTATTTTAATTCAACTATTTTGTAAATATGTAAATGTTCTAACTAGTTTTTCTATTAATTCTTTCTCTTTTTTTTTGTTTGGATCTATGTAAATATTTGACGTCAATTGTTGCGCCTTCTAATATGTAAATTTTTGAGAATTAGTTTTTTTTATTAGGCTGACTGTCTAGAGTAAGCTAGGATAAAGCATATAATTGTTGTCGGCTTTTTCTATTTGACAGTGTGTTGAATAAAACTTACTTTTGAGTTTGCTTCGTGATTCCGTGGCTTACCAGCGACAGAATTAAAGAAAAGATCGCCACAATTTGGTGGAGATGCTGGGTAAAGCCTTGAAAAAATAATAAAGAAAGAAAAACGGCTGATCCCATAAATTTAAGAAGAAGTCTCAGATTGAAGGGTTTACCACCCGAGCCCGAACTTCATCAAACAAGTCCAATCATGCTAAAGAGCGAATCGGGAGAAGAAACTCCAGCTCAAGTCCCCTCAGCATACTTCTCGTTGCAGCAACCAAAATGCCCTTCTACCTTTTCCGGAGATGGAAGTGAAGACGCACAGAGGTGGTTAAAAGATTACAAGCGCATAGCTCAATATAACAGATGGGACAATCCTATGTGTTTGGCGAATGCCATATTCTTTTTGGCCGGAACTGCACGGCAGTGGTATGAGAATAATGAAAATGTTCTAACATCCTGGGAGGTTTTTCAGAGGGCTCTCGGCGAAACCTTCGGACAACGGGAAGAAGAGATAAAGAAGGCTGAGGGACTTCTGAAGATTAGAGCACAGAAGGCAAACGAATCCTCTGAATCTTACATTCAAGACGTGCTTTATTTGTGCCAATTGATTGATCCCCGGATGGACAATGAAACCAAGTTAGGAAACTTAATGAAAGGAGTGGCGGAGGACGTATATCAAATACTGATTGCCAGGGACGTTGATAATGTGGAACAGTTCTTGAGTCAGTGCAGAAAAATAGAATTATTAAAGAAACGAAGAATAACGACAAAAAAATTTGAGAGACTCCCAAATGTGACCTCCATGGCTTGCGAGGAAGACGAACTTTCTTCTTTGATTAGAAGGATCGTCCAAGAGGAAGTTCAGAGAGCCTTTGCTCAGCCCATGCATACCACAGATTCCCTAGAGGAAATAATAAGGGAAGAGGTAAAGAAGAATCTGGCACCGATTTCCAGGACCACTACAAGTCCTATGATGAAACAACCTAGACCAGCCCCAACGTATGATCAAGCTGGAAGAACTTTTTACAACTCTTCCGCTAGTTTGCCCAAAGCCCGGGAATGGCGTACACCGGATGACAGACCAGTATGCTTCCATTGTGGGCGACCTGGCCACGTCGTCAGGTATTGTCGAGAGAGGCGACAAATATTCGCCAATGTTCGCACAAGGAGAGATGCTAGAAGACCAGTGACATTGGGAGACTATATGCCAAATGCGGACGGAACGGGTTCATGGTCACCCCCCAATCGTGGACTTAGGAGTGACTCCCCCTACCCAGGGAGAGGGCGATCCACAGGACGTCGAACATCAAGATCGCCTGCTAGGATGAACAGCCGCTCATCTTCAAGAGGAAATGAGGGAAACTAGATCCCGCGACCTGCGTAGGAGGTAAGGCCGCACAAATTTCAAATCCTCCGACGACGACTGTTGCCAAACTAAAGAAGAACTTTATAACCGTAACTATAAATGGAACTAAAGTACTAGCCTTGGTGGACTCTGGAGCTGACTATTCAGTTATATCAGAAGATTTCCGTTGCCGCATAAGAACCCCTATGTTATCGAGTAAAGGACCAATTATAAGGGTAGCTAACTCCAAATGCGTCAGGGCTTTAGGAAAGTGTGTCTTAAGAATTAAAGTAAATGAACTAACCCAACCATTCGAGTTCCTTGTACTTTCACAGTGCAGTCATTGTGTGATCCTTGGCTGGGATTTTCTCAAACTAACTCAGGCTGAGATTAACTGCGAGCACGATGAACTCTACCTGAAGGACGCCCCGATGAAAGAGGAACCCCATCCAGTGGACACCTTTCATACCTTGAAGGATAACATTATTCCACCTAACTCAATCAAACAGATAACGGTTGTCTGTAGCGACGTCCCGGGAGTTCAGGAAGTTGCTATTACGTGTTCTAAGGGTCTAACGTTGGAAAAGGAAATAGTTATTCCTGCCTCTATTGTTAGTCTCAACCACGGAAGGGGCAAGGTTTGGGTGGTGAATGGGACTAACTATGCTAAGATCATCCCTGAAGGTATGAAAGTGGCTGAATTATCTATTATAGACAACAGCTATGTATGCTGCTTGGATGGAGACGACGATTATCTTAACCAGAAAGAAGACAAGTGCAGCACACAAAACACTGGAGACTTGGATAGGCTTGTGTCTCTTATGGATACTGACTTATCCCATGAAGACAGGAACCGACTACTTGATGTCCTTAAGAGGTTCATAGGCGTATTTGAACTCCAGAAGGCAGGCCCAAAAAGAACATCTTTGGACGTTAAACATCGCATTGACACAGGAGATCATGCTCCTATTAGGCAACGACCCTATCGAGTGTCGCCTTATGAAAGGGGCGTTATTCAAACAGAAGTGGACAAGATGCTCAAATCAGGAATAGTAAAACCATCGGATAGTCCCTGGTCATCTCCTGTCGTTTTAGTTAAGAAAAAGGATGGAACCTGGAGGTTCTGCGTGGACTACCGCCGCCTAAATAAAATAACCAGAAAGGACGTATATCCGTTACCCAGAATTGACGACACCCTCGACTCTTTAAAGGGAGCTTCTGTATTCTCTACCATGGACTTGAAATCAGGGTATTGGCAGATCGAAGTTGATGAAGCTGACCGTGAAAAGACTGCTTTCGTAACCCCAGACGGCCTCTTCGAATTTAAAGTGATGCCCTTCGGGTTGTGTAATGCCCCCGCGACCTTTGAAAGAATAATGGACAACCTTCTACGTGGACTTAAGTGGAACATCTGTCTCTGCTATCTGGATGACATCATAGTGTTTTCTAAAACAATGGAAGAGCATATACTGCGATTGGAAATGGTGCTGAACTGTCTTTCAAAAGCAGGTCTCACACTTAATTTGGAAAAATGTCATTTTGGATCTAGACGTATGAAGGTTTTGGGGCACTTAATAGATGGAGATGGGATTTATCCGGACCCAGACAAAGTAGAAGCAGTGAGGAATTTTCCAAGACCAAAGAATGTATCCGAAGTCAGAAGCTTTTTGGGTCTCTGTTCCTACTATCGCCGATTCATCAAGAGCTTTGCTGACATAACAGGGCCGCTGAACGAATTACTAAAGAAAGGAAAACAATTCAGTTGGAATGACAGACAAGAAGATTCGTTTAATAATTTAAAATCGGCATTGACTTCTGAACCTGTATTGGGCCACTTCGATGAGGCCGCGCCAATTTACGTCCATACCGATGCGAGTGGCTTTGGTATTGGTTCTGTTTTGGTACAGCTAAGGGATGGGTGTGAACAGCCAATTGCATATGCATCCCGAACACTGTCCAAATCGGAGAAAAACTATTCAACAACGGAAAAGGAGTGTTTGGCCGTGGTCTGGTCAATCAGCAAATTTCGACCTTACTTGTTTGGGCGCCATTTTTCTGTTGTGACCGACCACCATTCTTTGTGCTGGTTAGCGAATTTGAAAGACCCTTCTGGACGTCTGGCCAGATGGGCTCTGCGCCTCCAAGAATATGAGGTCGCTGTCTGCTATAAAAATGGTCGCAAGCACAAGGATGCCGACTGCCTTTCTAGAAGCCCTCTACCAGATACTGCGGAAGAAACAGAGGAAGATATACTTTGTCTGGCAGTGTTGTGTGATGTTGAAAAGGAGCAGCAACGAGATCCATCATTAACAAAAATAATCGCAAATTGTGGAGACCCGAATTATAAAAGATTTGTCATTATCAACAACATACTTTACAAGAAAAATTATGATCCCTTGGGACGACCTTGGTTGCTGGTGGTTCCGAGGACTTTACGTCTAGAGGTCCTTAGATCATCCCATGATGCCCCTACAGCCGGACACCTTGGATTTGCCAAAACGTATGACAGAATACGCAGGAGATTATTTTGGCCTGGTCTTTATAGAAGTGTTCGTAATTATGTTGGACATTGTAGGGAATGCCAACGGCGCAAGAAAATACCTCAACTACCCCCTGGAAACCTTAAGCCTATAGCCCCTGTTTCCATTCCCTTCCAGAAGATAGGCATGGACTTGCTGGGGAGATTCCCTCCGACTAGGGATGGCAACCGCTGGGTGATAGTTTGTACAGATTACCTTACGAAATACGCGGTAACAAAAGCCATACCGACCGGAGGAGCTGTTGAGGTTGCGAAGTTTATGGTGAACGACGTTGTCCTCAAGCATGGAGCTCCTCGAGAACTGATTACGGACCGGGGACGATCATTCCAAGCCAAAGTCGTCAACGAACTAACAAAAATGTGTGGAATGTCGCATTACTTTACAACGGCCTATCACCCCCAAACCAATGGCTTGACTGAACGATTAAATAAGACCCTGGTTGACATGCTCTCGATGTACGTAGACGTGGACCAAAAGAACTGGGATTCTGTTTTACCTTTTATCACCTTTGCCTATAATACAGCAAGGCAAGAAACTACCGGTTTCTCACCCTTCTTTTTGGTACATGGTCGAGAGGCGGAGACAATGCTGGACGCTCTGTTTCCCTACCAGCCGGATTATGAGGAGGACGAGCATATAAGTCATTTGATGATGGACGCTGAAGAAGCACGGCAGCTAGCCCGCTTACAAACACTCAAAGCGCAGGCCATAGATAAAGAACGTTATGATTCAAGACATAAGCCCGTCTATTACGACGTCGGCGACCTTGTTTGGGTCTTCACACCGGTGCGCAAAGTTGGCTTATCAGAGAAGCTCCTAAAGAAATATTTTGGTCCATACCGAATAACTAAGAAATTATCAGACGTCAACTACGAAGTTACAACGGTGGATGAATCTCGGAGAAAAGCCAAGTACAAAGATGTTGTACATGTCTTACGAATGAAGCCTTACAACGATCCAGAAACCCAGAACGATGAATATCTGGAGACTGTGTGTGTTTCTACGGATGAATTTAAACATCGGGACGATGTTCTTCCGAAGAGGGAGTAATGTCACAAAGTATTTTAATTCAACTATTTTGTAAATATGTAAATGTTCTAACTAGTTTTTCTATTAATTCTTTCTCTTTTTTTTGTTTGGATCTATGTAAATATTTGACGTCAATTGTTGCGCCTTCTAATATGTAAATTTTTGAGAATTAGTTTTTTTTATTAGGCTGACTGTCTAGAGTAAGCTAGGATAAAGCATATAATTGTTGTCGGCTTTTTCTATTTGACAGTGTGTTGAATAAAACTTACTTTTGAGTTTGCTTCGTGATTCCGTGGCTTACCAGCGACAGAATTAAAGAAAAGATCGCCACAATATTATCATGATGATACGATGATTTTGTAATGTAGAAAATTAGGAAAGACAAAATTCAGGATGACACGGCAATTTATTTGAGACAAGAATAATGATACAATTCAAAGGCAAGATACTATTCCTTTAACTTCCAATTACCGAGGGAACCAATTAATATTGATTTTATTCAACTTATCGAGTATTTTTCAAGGGACCGGGAAAAAATGTTCACTTTATCGAGAGATTCGTTAAACAAACCTTTACTCGGGTAAAACCCGGGCGAAGCCGGGTACATCCATACAAGAATAATGATACAATTCCAAGGCAAGATACTATTCCTTTAACTTCCAATTACCGAGGGAACCAATTAATATTGATTTTATTCAACTTATCGAGTATTTTTCAAGGGACCGGGAAAAAAATGTTCACTTTATCGAGAGATTCGTTAGACAAACTTTTACTCGGGTAAAACCCGGGCGAAGCCGGGTACATCCGCTAGTTTTATATAAAATTTGAAACATTATCAATTATTTTACCTTTTTCCCCTGCTGTTTCCCGTTTTAACCTTTTTTTTTTTAAAGAAAATTTGTATATTTATTGTAGAGATACAGAAGTTCATTAAGAAATATGAAAAGCGTAAATGTCTATTTTTCAAATAAAACAAACCTTCCACTGTTTCCTTACTGCGATGAAAAACAATGGGAAGGCTAGGCTCATCAGGGGTGAATCTTACCAGCGGTTTCACCAAATACATTAGGTTGTTTTATAGAACTCTCATACTGTATTGAAAGATTCTGATTATATAGGCGACACTGAAGGATACAAAATCTTAGTTATGTCATTCAAGCAAATAATTAACATATGCTCTCTCTCTTTTAGGACAGTTGAAAAAATTGCATGTAATTGTTTAAATCGAGCAATTCTCTTCCGTGAACAATAAAGATAGGTTAAAAAAGAAGAAAAAGGGACATCTTCTTATCGGGCAACTGAAAGTTGCTGATGGCTTGCGTCATCTATCGGAAAAAATATCAATTATTCATTTATTTTTTAATTATTCCAGAATTGGACAAATACCCTTTCTTTATTAATCAAGAAAAGCTAACCACGTACGCGATTCGGGTTGTTGGCCTTCATCAGGCATCCAGAAAAATCATGAAACGGGTAGTTAAGTATAAATTAAATATAATCACAATTAGCGTGCCATCTATATACAAATATCTATATACAAGAAATGAAGTCATAGAGTATGAGTGTTTATTTTCAAATAAAGCTTCCCTTCCACTGTCTTTACTGAGATGCAAACATTGTGAAAATCTTTCTGGGTGACATATTTTATTGAAAATCAGTAAAACATTCTCCACTATAAGCATTTTTCTCTTTGAAAAAGAAAGCAGTGGGGAAACTGTCTGGGATATAAAAGAATATTGTAATAATTTATTCATCTAATTCCAACTGCCAAATCTGAATTGCTTTATTTTCAACTGGTCGAATGATCCGGTGATTCCTGTCTGACGTCGTTTTAACTAATATTAGTTAGAGAATTTATTAATAGCGGTTGTGAAGATAAAAATTCTCTATCATTATAATTTCAAATATGAAAATTAGTTTATTATTGGGCTATTTATTTTTTCATTTGAATAATCTATGTATTAACTACCTATATGAGAGATTTGTTCTCTGAGAGAAAGCTAAACACAAAAATATTATCAAGGAAACAACAAGAAACTTACTTACTCCAGATCGGGGGACCGGGGTTCGATTCCCAGCCAGGGAGATTTTTTGGCTCGAAAATCATACACTTTGGTTAGTAGCCCGTAAAACCATATTTGACGTCACTTACTCCAGTACCTAAAGAGAATGGTACGAAATGTAGAGAGGAAGATAATTCCCAAGATTACAACGGATCGTTAACAACTTGATGGTATATAATGGCTTTGATTTTCTACTTGAATACACTTTAGATTTTTAAAATATCGCATAGAGATTCTTTTTCTCTTTACCTTGAGTTTCAAATATAGTTATTATACTATATTGTAATGGGTAAAGGCATAGAAAAGAAAATAGTTACAACCTCCGTTAACAGATGGCGTTCTTCAAAACTTTAGACGGAAATATTTTTATTTACGGGGCTGCTAACCAGAATGGATGATTTTTGAGTCCCGATGGACGCATAAAGCGGAATATATACAAATCACTATGTACATTGTACTGTTGGAGGGGCCTGGGGATCATCGCCGGATGAGGACAGGAGATCCGGGATGTAGAGGAGGATCAGTGGGTCAGAGTGGTGATCCGCGAAGATCAGGGGGAAGCAGAGATGGGGAAAAAGACTTTAGACGTTTGCCGCAGGTCGAACGAAGCGCGGCATGAGTCAAGCGACGTCTGCGTTCAAGAAACTGTTGTTGCTTTTAAAACTAGAAGCGCTAGAACATGTTTTTGGGATCCAAGAGCTGCAGATGGGAGGCAAGAGCGACATGACTGGTGATCTACGGTGGAAGAAGCGGCGTTGTCGCATAAAGGATCAAGGGACAATATGACACAATATATAAAAATAAAGGTTATTTCGTCCGTCAAAATAAACTAAAAAGCCGAGCACCGTCTTGGAAAACTATTAGAATAGGGTTAGTAACTTTTTGGCGTAACAACTATAACAATACTAACAACTGGCGTAACAGCAACTACTTTGGCGAACTCCAGCCTGAATACCAGTGTTTCAGAATAATGGCCCTGGTCATGGCGGGATTGAGTATCATTAGATCAACACGAGAGATAAATGATATCCTCAGAAATCACCAAAGAGGTGTTTAGTTCACAAGTGGCTAGAGACGCTCATGAACAAAACTTAAGGAAGTTGTACCTTTCAGCATGTATATCGGCATTCAGACAATAACTCTGAAAGATATCTGATACACAGTGACCTTTATTGAAGGCACACGAGATAACCAAGAGTGAACAAAATTATCTCTGTCTCCTTCAAAATATCAGACGACGGGCAACATTAGACTTTCCACTTCCTTTTGTCTATGAGTGGGGAGATTGGGCATAGTTTATTTCAAGGGTAGAGGCGACCTTTCTGTTTATAAATCATTTATGAAAAGTTTCAATTGATTTGGTAGCAGTACTTTTAGAGAGGAATAAAAATTCAATAACAAAAAAATGGTATTTTAGCTTTCGTTATGCCATCCCTAAAGTCGTCCTAAATTCATAAACACTACAAGCGTTAATTAACCTCGCAGTAGTGTTCGGGACATGGAATTTTTTTTTAAATACACATAGACACCATATAAACATTATTTCTTCTAAATGTTTTTGCGAGAATATCACATTTGAATGAATTTATTTGAAAACTTGATATATAGTTAAGACAGGCTTTATAGAATAATCGCTATTCTAAAAATTGTAATATTCAAAATTTATAATAAATATAATTATATATAAGATAGAGTGAGAGCAACGAATCCATTTCACGTAAAAGGAAATTGATGTTCTGGTATTCAGGAAATTCAGTTTAAATATTCATTTTTCATCGCACACAAATTTTAAAAGGTTTCAATTATATAAAAAATAAATTTTTTCTTACTCACACAATTAAAAAAAGAGAATATTTAAAATAAAATAAAAACTGAAATGGTTTAAAATAAAGTAATAAAATGTAAAAGTAATAAAATGTATAATACTACTAAAATATATAATACTAATATATAAAATTATCATTTATAAAAAAAACTTCAATTAAGGTTCAGATCAGGTGTGAATCCATTTATATAATACTAATATTCTATAAATATATGTTTTGTTTTAAACTCTATATATTTTCTTAGACCATTTAAAAATGAAATTCGTTTATATTATATATAAAGCAATATCATAGCGTATAATGAGGGTATATAATAAGCCTTTATGTGTTTATAAATACGCCGACAGATAAATATGACTATATTTATTCAATTTTATTTGTTCTGTGTGAATATAATATATTATTCACAGATAATTAATAAACTGTGGTCAAAAATGCTGATTCTTAATATTCACAAAAAGAATTACCCTGCAAAAATTTCTCTCCTCTCTATCTGCTTTAGAGACTTAAGTTCATTCATTCTCACAGTAGTGAAAGCTTCTTAGCATATTATATATTCACACATCAGAAAGGTAAGTCTTAATTTTTATTTTAAAGTTTTTTTTAAATGTTTTTTTTTATTACAATTATAAAATAATAAAATTTCCAAAAAATTATATATCTCAAGTGTAAAATATCTCAAAGTGTAATATCTTAAAGATTATTTTTTCTTAATTTTTTTTTAGCTTCGTTTTTTTTTAATAACTTGAAAGTCTTTATTCTTAATACCCTTAGAGCTTTCTATAATTTTTATTAAGGTTATATTTCGTATAGTAAAATTTTGAAAACAAAAGTAATACTATATTTGGGAAAGCTATTGAATATGTAATTTTAAATCAAACTCAACATTTTAATGGCTCTCATTCTCTAAAATCACATTTTAGTGTAATTATAAGGTTGAATTTGTCCCACTTTTTTTTTTAAAGCGGAACCTAACAAAAGCAGATAATTAGTGGTTAAAGCTCGAACATTAATATTGGGTCACTTTTTTTGTCTGAAATGGTAATGACTTTATTTGGTGACCACGTGGAAGTTTTGTGTAGACTGTACTTCAAGCTTTAAAATCACTAAATTTTGTATTTTTCCTTTTTTTTTTTTTACTAAATGTTATATTGACTGAACAAGGCCATGTGTTAACCAAATCAAATTTAAAATAGGTAATTGTCTTGAAATTGTATAAGGAGCGTATAGCAATAAAAAGTAACATAGCAATAATTTGTATTTGCTTAACTAGAGAGTTATTCCTGTGCAAGCAAAAAGAAAATGCCTGTGTTATAATGAGAGTATTAAATAGTGTACTTGCAATTCATAATATGAAGCATATTTTGCATTAATAATTTACGCTATAATTTTGAAATTGACCTTACGCTAGTTTACAACCAGGACGTAGTTAATTTATGGCAGGATTTTTTTAAGACACTTGCGAAAATTTTTTTTAGAAAGGGAATAAATTAAAAATTGTGGCCTAATCGCATTTTAAAAATTCCATTCCATTAGCAAAAAAATATTTTTTTCAAAACTATATACCTAAAAGGTTTATTTCACATGAACACAATATTTCTTAAATTATTCGCGGCTAACATTCAGACGGCCAAATACAACAGGCCAAGACGTACGTTTCAAGGCAAATGTTGAAACACTTTGCCCGATAGCTAGCAGTGTTTAATTTAAAAAAACCTCTACCGTAAAGAATTCTACCTCGAGTGTTGTCTGCACCCTGCAGTGTCTTCCGAACCACTCATGTGACAGGGTTTACTGAATATTGAGACTTTGATTCATGCCTTTCTAACCCATACCACGTGTCCAGCAGCCATGGGAAAGGAAAAGACTCATATCAACATCGTCGTCATCGGCCACGTCGACTCTGGCAAGTCCACCTCCACTGGTCATCTCATCTACAAATGTGGAGGTATTGACAAGCGTACCATCGAGAAGTTCGAGAAGGAAGCCCAGGAGATGGGCAAGGGATCCTTCAAGTACGCCTGGGTGCTGGACAAGCTGAAGGCTGAGCGTGAGCGTGGTATCACCATCGACATCACCCTGTGGAAGTTCGAGACCTCCAAGTACTACGCCACAGTCATCGATGCCCCAGGCCATCGTGATTTCATCAAGAACATGATCACTGGAACTTCCCAGGCTGACTGTGCCGTTCTCATTGTGGCTGCCGGTACCGGAGAGTTCGAGGCCGGTATCTCTAAGAACGGCCAGACCCGTGAACACGCTCTGCTTGCCTACACTCTGGGTGTGAAGCAGCTCATTGTGGGCATCAACAAGATGGACTCTACCGAGCCACCTTTCAGTGAAGCCCGTTACAATGAGATCAAGAAGGAAGTCAGCACCTACATCAAGAAGATTGGCTACAATCCCGTTGCTGTTCCCTTCGTCCCTATCTCTGGATTCCACGGAGATAACATGATTGAGCCTAGCGCCAACATGCCCTGGTACAAGGGATGGAGCATTGAGCGCAAGTCTGTCAAGGCTGATGGCAAGACCCTCCTGAATGCCCTGGATGCTATGGAGCCCCCCAGCCGTCCCATGGACAAGGCCTTGAGGCTTCCTCTGCAGGACGTCTACAAGATTGGAGGTAAGTTCTCGACATTTCGACATCACAGAATGTAGCTAACTTGGTCGTCTGTAGGTATTGGAACGGTTCCAGTGGGACGTGTGGAGACTGGTATTCTGAAGCCAGGTACAGTCGTGACCTTCGCTCCAGCCAACCTCACCACTGAGGTCAAGTCCGTGGAGATGCACCACGAGTCCCTGACCGAGGCTGTGCCAGGCGACAATGTCGGCTTCAACGTCAAGAACGTGTCCGTGAAGGAGCTGAAGCGTGGCTACGTCGCTGGTGACAGCAAGGACAATCCTCCCAAGGCCACCGAGGAGTTCACCGCCCAGGTCATCGTGCTCAACCACCCCGGACAGATCCAGAACGGCTACACCCCCGTGCTGGATTGCCACACCGCCCACATCGCCTGCAAGTTCCGGGAGATCAAGGAGAAGTGCGACCGTAGGTCTGGCAAGAAGCTTGAGGACCTCCCCAAGTCCATCAAGTCCGGAGATGCTGCCATCGTCGAGCTGGTCCCCACCAAGCCCATGTGCGTGGAGAGCTTTACCAGTTTTCCACCGCTCGGGCGGTTTGCCGTGCGCGACATGAGGCAGACCGTCGCCGTCGGTGTCATCAAGGCAGTCAAGCCCAAGGATCTCTCTGGCAAGGTCACCAAGGCTGCTGAGAAGGCCCAGAAGAAGAAGTAAAGATGTTTCATCTTTTCCTCTCATTGCTCTTATATTTTGAATAAATTCGTTTTTTAATTAACACTTGTCTTTTATTTATTCTACCTATTTTACCTTTTTTTTTTTTGCTTTTAATATGCCTTTTGCATATTAAAGATTGCCAGACTTTAATGGATCAAAGATTGGAGGGGAAGTTAGTCTTTTTAAAATTACAATTCCTAGCATATCTTAGCATTTTGTTTATTGTTGTCTCAAGTAATCTTTAAGATAAAACTTCAATTCGTTTAAGAAACCAGCTATCGTTCTAGAACCCTGTGCTCAGGAAACTTAAATTTCGCTTAAAATTATTTTTGATTCTCGAGAGGATTACGGGAGGATGATATTAGTTTGGTGAAAAGAAAGTGCCGAAAGAGCCATCAGGTAATTACTTCTTTCTTAAAAAATATCGTCACACAATTATAATATTTACTAGGCTAAACAGTACATCATTCGGATGCATAATTAAAGGGTTTAGGTACAAAATTTCATCCCACAATTTTATGCTGTATTTTATCTATCTATATATATATAAAAATGAATGTATGTGTGTGTGTCTGTCCTTTATGCCTGACCAAACTACTCATTGGAACGCCATGAAACTTTGGGAAGTTATTTAGTATAGTACTGGGAAGGTTTCTAGCAAATAAAATTTTTGAAATAACTTTTCGCCTAGAAATAATCAAGATAAATATTCTAATTTATCTGTTATAATTCAACAATCTGCTCTAAATATTATCATGATGATACGATGATTTTGTAATGTAGAAAATTAGGAAAGACAAAATTCAGGATGACACGGCAATTTATTTGAGACAAGAATAATGATACAATTCCAAGGCAAAGATACTATTCCTTTAACTTCCAATTACCGAGGGAACCAATTAATATTGATTTTATTAAACTTATCGAGTATTTTTCAAGGGACCGGGAAAAAATGTTCACTTTATCGAGAGATTCGTTAGACAAACCTTTACTCGGGTAAAATCCGGGCGAAGCCGGGTACATCCGCTAGTATATATATAAAATATTAAAACATATATACCGCCCCTCGTAGGATGTTATGAAATCGAAACTGCTCCTATACTGATGTCTGAATCTGCCAATGTTTTTTTGTGGATTATTCTTCATCATCATCATTTTTAACGTTTTTTTATTATTTTATGGATTTTAAAAACAATTTTAAGGCGAAATTAGAATAACATTCAATTTTTTTTTCATTTTCACGACAATATGTAATGATTTAAGTATCTTTCTACCTTACACTATACCAACATATAGGACTGGATGACTTCGTGTAAACCAAGGAATCCATTTACAAGTTCTTCGTGAGTCTTGAGATGAGGGGAAACATCCTGATTGTCAACGACGTCGTTGTGGTAACTGTGCGCAACTCCTGGAGTCTACAGAAGTAGTCACTAACTATCCGGATATGGAAGCCTTCTCGACTGTACATAGTACTATACTTCATCTTTGACGTATCTAATGTAGATAAATGGTATCTTATCAATTTTTTTTCTAATAATGTGTTGGATAAAAGTTAGATGTATCTACAGAATATACTCAAATAAAATTACTATACAAGATGCCAAGTTTCCGTATTTTTAAAAAGCGCATTTCAACTGTATAAAATACAGCATTAATTATCTCAATTATATAGACTAATAACTTTTATTAATTCAATGACACAATACATTAGAAGTACTTCGACTTCAATGAATTTACGCAGAATTATTTACGAAGATTTTCGGCGATGCTCCGCACACCCTTGTCATCGAATGTATCAAATCTTGTTGGAGCATGAATCACCCATCTGAGCCGAAATTGTGCGATGGCCGAGGATGTCATGGACTAATGATAGGTAGCGGCTTTGATTTTGACATTCCGATCGATAAGGACCATTTGCGTTTTCCCAGACCAGACGGCGTCCGGGAAATGGCTGCGACCGCTGGTCCTCGCAGTGATGGTCTTCTGCACTTCTTGAGTGTCTCGTCCGGCCGTAAAAATCTCACCCGTCAGCAGATGAAGCATTTGGAGAACTTTCTTCATTCATCTCACGTTCATCGATTCCCTCAAAAAATGAACGCGGCCGATCGTATAGCTGTAAAGCTTCATCTTATTATTATATTAACTTGGTGATTCCGAGCTCCTTCGCCATTTTGTGCATCGAATGCACAAGCATTTGTTGAATTCGATAGCCAACATGCATGATCTCTGGCGTTGTCATTGTGTGTTGACAACCGCTCCCAGGACGGTCCTTGTAACGTCTCACGGCATTGTAGGCAATCTTATGTTTGAACTTTCATTCGAACAATGTCGGCATTCCCGCCTCGCGTAACAGTCATGCACTCATTTTCACATATCATGACGTCAACATTTCTTACGACAAAGAGAATATACAGTAAAACCTCCCTGTAAAGGACACTTAATTGCAGAGCCAAGGTGTCCTCTAAGCGGAGAGTTGCTAAATAATAAAAATGGTAATTTTGCAAATGAAAACTGTCCTTTGTAGAAAGGTGTCCTCTCATGGAGGTTCTACTGTACAACATTTTTGTTGGACCTATATTACATGAGGAATTCAATTTGATAAAAAGAATTAACATAAAATCACAACGTCAACGAAAATGATAATGCGGGAAATTTTATCGTACCCTGTATTTAAACAAGAATGAAAATTAATTTCAAGTTGAATCAATTCATAGCACGTAACCAGTTCCAAGGTAAGGTTTTCTGAGTTTACCAAAACTGATGAGAGAAGTTTTTTGTGGAATTCACACTGCTAATGGGAATCATTACCTAAATATATCTATATATATTTTAAATAAATAAAAACCTTTTTTTAAACATATAATCTTATACATGGCTTCACCACGGAGTTTACCAAGGGAAAATAGAAAAATTAAGGTTAGAGGCTTCCTGGCCGGCATTCATAGTTCTTAAAATTGAAGATACTTCTGCCAGTAAATCTTTTTATTATCTCGAAGTTTCGACAAAAATCTTTTGTCCTCGTTAGGAGCGAACAAAAATTAAAACATTTGGCAAAGCGTTAAAAATTATACTCGCTTAATTTTTAACGCTTTGCCAAATGTTTTAATTTTTGTTCGCTCCTAACGAGGACAAAAGATTTTTTGTCGAAACGTCGAGATAATAAAACTATTTACTGGCTGAAGTATCTTCAATTTTAAGAACAAAAATAAAGAGTGGTATTTACATTTAATAATAATATTACAAATCGTATATACACGAAAAACTTAATTAAGACACAATTAGTCTCATATCCGGATAGAATTTAAATATGCAAAAACAGATATTGATTATATGTGGTTGATATAATAACTTATACTTTTATTGTAAAAGCTTTATAATTTTATTACTACATTTTAAAGCTATTATTTATCTAGCTTGAGAAAATCTATGTTGTAAAAATTATATTATCCCTTACTTTTCCTTTTTTTTTTTAGTGTAGAAAGTTCTGGATAAATAACATTGAAGTAGTGAAAAAGCTAGTAGCTTTTAATCTTATTTCAACAAATATATAAGAACTTGAGTTCAAACTATATTTATACAGTCGATAATTCGAAGCCCAAGGGACAAAAAAAAAAAAAAATCGAATCATCCAAAAACTCTAATTAAAAATGTTTTGAGTAAAAGGCTTAAAACAATAAAATCTCGTATTTTAGATCCATTCCTTTATTTTTTGTTTAACAACAACAAAAAGCTTCATTAAGACCTTTTAGTCTTATACAGATTTTCCAAGCAGAAATGTAGAATACATGCAGGATAAAAGTAATAGTACCTTAATGGTAATATGATATTTATATACAGGAAAAAATATATATAAGCTAGTATAGTACAAGTTGTACCTCAACTATTGAATTGATTTATTTGCACTATTTCAGGAACGTTTCTAAAAATAGAGTTTTGTAAAAAAAAAGCAAACATTTTTGTTCATCTCGGTAAATTTTATTTATCCTAAGGGTAGTTACTATCACAGTGTTTGTTGTATTAATTATTTTTGTGAATAACAGCTGTTCTTTTGTTGAAATGGTTTATCGCTGACTGTGCTTAACTTAGATAAACAAAAATGGAGACGTCAGAATTTATCTTTCATGAGAATGCAAATAAAAAATCGTTTACATTGGTGATATCAGCAATTTTAGATCTTTATTTGATATTCTCTTGATATAACCTATATTCCTGGAGCGTTCTTTATTTGAAAACAACACAACACACACTTCGTGTTTGTTAACCATCGGTAAAAATATATACAGTCCAACTTGAATAATTCGAAGCAAGTTACTGAAGAACTCCCCCATTACCTGCTTAATTGTACAGCCCTTGATGCAGAGAGGAAGGCTCTATATCAACAAATTAAATGTACCAACATTTCACCATACATATTGCTTTCAAAAATATCAGCAAAAAATCTAAGGCAAGAGCTTACTATAAATTTTTAGATCATCATTATGTAAGGACCAGTCAACAATTGAATGACTTTGAGATGAAGAGTAAAGCCAGTTCTATTTCTATGTAAATAACACAAGATGATTATTACCTTACCCAATTGGGAGAATCTGTATGGGGCAAGTCCCTAATAAAGGCTTTTGTGTGTGTGTGAATAATTCGAAGCCCAAGGGACCAAAAGAAATTCGATTTAAAAACGGAAATTATATTTATAGGAAATTGTAGATACCAAGATAAATATTCGAATTAAAGACTTTTCGAATTATCCAAGTTATACTCTATTTTTAATATTATCTCATTAACACTAATGATTTTATTTTAACGAAAAAATGTCTACGAACAGTGGTGGTGGTGTCTTGTTCATGGAACAGATCAGATCGGTCCATGCACCCTGATCACAATACCGGCCAACAAAGGTGCCTTGTTCGTATGGATTGATGTCTGCCGTCTACGACCAGTAAACTGACGATAACCAGTCCATAGAGAATTCAGTGGCCGGCCGTATACACTGTCGGTTTCTGACAGCCATGAACCGTGATCTAATCCCGCATTGAACACTTTTTTTTTCCTGTTAGAACCTGTTCATATTATCCATTGTAAATAACATAAGCTAGGTTTCTCTTTTTGAACGGCACCTAATAAAGTTATTTTGGAACAGGTAAACCAGTCCATCCTGATATCTTTACCTTCTATTTAATAGCTGTAGAAATTTGTATTTAAGAATTAATATAATTGGCACGTCAAAACAATTATTTTAAAATTACAAATATTTTCTCACAATGAGTTTATTTTTGTCAAAAAAAAACTAGCTTTCATGCGATAATCGCTCTTCAACGGGCTTAATAAAATATCGACTTTATTTTTTTATTTATTTAAGTAACCCAGGTTCCTGGAGCGTAAAGAAGTCGCCAACTACCCGGGATGTCCTTCTGAATTAAGTCTTCTTGGATTTATATACAATGCCAGTGGAAGTCCAATTAATGAGGTGTCGCCAGGCAGATTTCTTTCTTGGGAGATTTTCTAGGGATGCTGGACATATGTTGGTGATACCTAGGAGAGAGTGGCTGTCTGGAATCATATCGACTTTATCCCACCAGAAATATTTACAAAAACAAACGCGCGCAGCGTGGATGTCTTTTATCTTTTCAGCTATAAATATCCACGCTGCGCGCGTTTGTTTTCGTAAATATTTCTGGTGGGATAAAGTCGATATTTTAGTAAGCCCTTTGAAGAGCGATTATCGCTTGAAAGCTAGTTTTTTTTTTATAAAAATAAACTCATTGTGAGAAAATATTTGTAATTTTAAAACTTTTTTCACAATTTTGTCATGAACAAAACATTTATGTTTATTACAATAGAAGGAATTGCAAGATATATTGCAAGAATATAAGTTTCTTAAAGAAAATCTCTCTCGTCGCTTTTATCTTTGGTCTCTTCTTAACAAAAACAATCATTTCAGGTGATTGAGTGACCTATGACTGGTGAACCTCCTCTATCAAGTTCATCCAATGCGATTGATCTATAGCCATAATCTGGTGGTAAGATGTTACCTTTGTATAGTTGTTCGATACATTTAGGATTTACATGGTACAAATAATGCCATGGCTTCTTAAAGGACAAGTGGATTTCCTACTTCATATTAGGATAGAGTTGGTCTCTTCAGCCCCCCTCCTGGTTTAGCCTCTCTAAAGCAATGTGTGTTCTCTCATTAATAAGGGGGAACACACACAAAACATCCTATTTTTGCATAATTTTATGTATAAAAGTGCAAATTCATTCTCTCTCTATGTTTTTGTTGGCGTATCAGGAATATGTTTGATTGGATACTTTCTCTTCACTTCAGGAACCTGGGTTATTTCGATATCGTCGAATATATCTGAGATGGTAATCATGCCAGAAAATTCTAATGAACACTTCCACTCAATTGACAAAACTTAAAGAAGTGGAAAATCTTCGATGTCGCGCCGGTCGTCTGTTTTTATTTCATTATTATTTTTTTTTTGAAGAAGAAGAAGAAGACAGAGAAGCAATTTTGTTCACACTTAGTTATCTCGTGTGTCTACAATAAAGGTCACTGTATATCAAATATATTTCAGAGTTATTGTCTGAAACTCGTTTTACACGCTAAAATGTACAACTTCCTTAAGTTTTGTCATGAGTGTATAATAGAGATGGTGCTTTAAGGGATATAAAGTGAGAATTGAAACTGATATTGTAATAGCTTATTTTCAAATTGAAATATTCTCTACTATTGTATGTGTGTGCAAATAGAGGGTTGGTAGTGAAGTTGCATTTAAACAGTTTCAAGTAGGAGATATTAAAGTAGGAAATTGCTAATATTTGAAGATGTAACGATAAGACACGCAGTGTCCGATAACAAGGCCACCGTCCTACGTGGAATTCCATTTTACCGTACGACTGATAGTGTAGAAAGACCCCTAGAACCTCAAATAACATGTCTGTTATTCAATTCTCTCACTTTTCGATATGTTGACGATCAGGGTTGTGAATAGCCTTTGCACAACAAACTATCTTATATGATAACATATTTTATTATATTATATTTACCCAAGATAAGCAAAAAAAGCGCGAATTCCCCATAAAATAAAAAATATATAGAGTAAAACCCCTCCATGAAAGGACACCCGCGCTAGAAGACACCTCTCTATAAAAGACAGATTTCATTTGCAAAATTACCATTTTTACTATTTAGCAACTCTTCGGTAAGAGGACACTTCTTTCTAAAGGACACTTTGGCTCTGCAATTAGGTGTCCTTTACAGGGAGGTTCTACTCTATTAATTTTTTTTTTTGCGTGTCATCCTTGCGCAGGGGCCATGCTAATATTCTCGGTATCGTTTAAATTTTAGTATATGTACCGCCAAACCAACGAGTATATAAAAATATTTGGGAGTTTATTTATTGTGGTATTTCTGGAAGAGACTTTATTAGTAACCCATAAAACCATATTTTCTCTCTGGAAGATGCGGTATATACACTCATGGACAAAACTTAAGGAAGTGGATAGACTTTGATATCGCCGGTCGTCTATTATTATTTTTTTTTTTAAGGAGACAGAGATATTTTTGTCCTCTCACACTTGGTCATCTCGTGTATCTCCAATAAAAGGCACTGTGTATCAAATATCTTTCAGAGTTATTGTCTGAATCCCGATATACATACTAAAAGGTACAACATACTTAAGTTTTGTTCATGAGTGTAGTTTTAAATCAGTTTTTCCCCCTAGATGAATTATCACAGCTCCGAGACTATGAGAATCCATCAGTTCCAGCGATTGAATTCAATCCTTCAAAACCCAATTTGTCATCATATCGAGTTAGTGCTTATATAAGATTTATTGGACGAGTGGTAGACTCAATTTTCGACATCCATGACTCGGGATCGAATCCTGCATTGACCACTTTTTTTCTGAAGCTAAAAGTATTTCAATGGCCCCCGATTCTAAGAAAAAGTTCAACCCCACCAAAGAGCCCAAGTAGCAAAACGGAGCTGCACGTTTGTAAGTACAAAATTCGAACTTCTATCTACATGTGGAGCGCTTGCAGTAAAAGCATTCGCTAACTACTACCCACCATGGCCTTTACGGAGTGTACTAAGGGCAAGAAAAAGTGTCTATATGACATTTCATGTATATAGGGTTAATATATAACAACAAAAAACTTTATTAAGACCTTTTGGTTTTATACAGATTCTGCGAGTAGAAGAGAGTATATACAGGGAAATAACAGTAATAACAACAATCAGCAATGTTATTTTACAATGTATCAAATAGGGGGAAAGAAGAAAGAAAGAGCGCTTAGCATGAACTTATATACAAGTAATCGAGAACAAGCAATTTCTTTTGTTAAAAAACAATAATTAGTAGTGTTGACTATATAGGGTCTCAATAATATAACATATTAATGTTATAATACATTGATAAAGGTTGGCGTTCAGCCAACTGGAATATTGGTAAAATAAATGATATTTTGATCCAATATATGCCGAGAAGAAATGTAGGGTACATGCAGGAATTACCAGTAATAGTATCAGTAATAAGCAATGTTATTAATTTTATTTTTAAAGCTAATTACATTTAATATAATTACGTTAACACGTGTCGGTCTGATGCCGGGAATTATAATATTGCTGAAAAATCACACAAATATATAATAAATATATAATGAATTATATGCGAAGAGAGATCGCCTTTTTTGAAGGAGACAGAGGCAATTTTGTTCCAACTTATTTATCTCATGTGTCTTCAATAAAGGTCCATTGTGTATAAAATATCTTTCAGAGTTATTGTATGAATCCTGATATGTATGCTAAAAGGTAAAACTTCCTTTGTCCGTGAGTGTATAATTTGCATTATTATCAATTTTAATAACTTTTTTACTTTTGATTATTATTTTCTTTTCTAAACTCCGTGGCGAATCCGCGTATTAGACATTATGCCTTAATAAATGTTTTCATGTGAGTGTCTCTACTCTAGGACAAGGAATGAACTCAAGGATGACTATGGCCGTTATAGGCGATCTCTTCTCTCGCACATATAATTCATTATATATTTATCATATATAAGTGTGATTTTTCAACATTATAATCATTTTCGGCATCAGACTGACACGTGTTAGAGTAATTACCAAAATGTGATTAGTTTTTTTAATAATAATAATAACACTGCTCTTATTACACTGGTACTATTACTGATATTGCTGCATGTACCATACATTTCTTCTCGAAGAATAAAAACTAAAAGGTCTCAATAACAATTGCTGTTGTTATTGTTTTGTTAACGTAGTTATCTAATTAGAAAATTTTCAGAGTTGAAAAAAAATATAATCAGCCGTTTTGAATCGATATTTGAAAAAGGTGTATAAAATTCAACTACATTTTAGAAAAAAATGCACACAATCATGCTATTATAATTTAAGAGGCTACAGACGGCTATAATACGCAGGGTGTCGCGTGATGTATATCCCACTACGTATAAACAACATGGCTGAATTGTTGGCGACGTCAGTGTGTGGCAATCTAGATGTGTGAAGTCAGAAAGAATTGACATTTAAATCTCTTTTATAGTCAATTATTGATATATACAAGAGAGAATGGTTAAACTAAGCATAAAGGCATTAATATAGATGTAAATAATCAGTGTGCCTAAACAGTTAAATAAATCAAAGATCAATTCGGGGATATATGTTTTTAAAACTTTTTTTAATATTAATATTTCGGACTTATCAGTCCATCGACGGAGGCAACATACTAACTAGTCAAACGCCGACATGTAGCATATATATCTATTTATATATACACAAAAATACTTGAATTCAAGTAATAAAAAACGTATACCCGGGTTTATCTTCGTTTATTTGATTAAACATAAGGAGGGGGTGATGTCTATTAGTTTATATAGTGTCTATGAGACCCCCCCCCCACAGCACGTAGACCAAGCATGTCAAACTCGCGGCCCACGGGCCTCATGCGGCCCACAACGAATAAATTTGCGGCCCACCAGACAATGTATTTTAATAAAAAAAAAATATAAATAAAAAAAAAATTAATAAAAATTTGTAGCCTAATTTTTAAAAATTGTAATTATACATAATTTATTTATTAATAACGAACCACTGGTCGCCATACATAAGTCGTAAGTTTTGATAATATTATACCTACATACATAACGTATGTACATCGCCATAAGTATTTTTTGCGGCCCACATAATCTTATTACTTTTTTATTTGGCCCGTGTTAGGATTTGAGTTTGACATGCTTGACGTAGATTATTACTTCAGGCAATGAAGGGGTAAAACTCAATATGATTCAATTCCAAGTTCAGACAAAACTTGAACCCTCTGGCTTTCGATGAAGAAGTGATGGCAAGTTCTTCTTTGTTGAGGCCACATCCAAATATCCAGGTCCGCCTTGTCTGGCTGCTGATAAAGGATGGTGATTTTATTACAACGTCCATATAAGGTTAAATATACAAATATCAGTATACAAATAATATATTAAATAATGATATATATATGAATAATATTATTATTATGCTTATGAGGTGATACAGCAGCGTATTTACAATTAGAGAGGAGACAAAATGAATTAAATCATGAGTGCATAATGTAGCTGTTGTATTGTCCGTGAGGTCAAGAGACGTACGGACCTCTATGGTGTTGATCTCTTGGCGGAACGACTTGGAAGTCGGACTATATGAATAAAAATATGTAAATGATGATGACATTATATTATATGTATCATTTATTTTATATTTACATATATGAATAAAAATATGTGTGTAAATATAAAATAAATGATACATATAATATAATGTCATCATCATCATCACGGCAAAGACTCCGCCACCGGTGGCCTGCGAGAGTTTTTTTCCACAGAGTGGGCAGGTCGATGTAATGGCTGGCGTTTCCCAACTCAAGACCAAGATGGTACTTGTGGATGGTAGCCTTCTCCACGCTTTTCACTTCCATTGCCTTGAAATGGAGGCCGATACCGAAGAGCCAGGTCTGAAGATTCAGGGGCACTTGAAAGGAGGCGATCACCTCCCGTGGAGCACGGCTCGGCAACTCCAATATCTGTGGATCATCAAGAGAGGTAATATGAGATCACTTCAAAGAAACAATCAGAGGACGGCATCACGTCTACACAAGTTCTACAGAAGGTAGATAACATCAATGTCAGATTGATGGCTCTATAAAATGCCCACGGAGCGAACCAAAAACAAACAACCCACTCACGAATGGCCGGCCAATCTGGAATTGGCACAGTCCAGAGAAATAGATATCATCATCACAATGGTAATAATTAAACTATGAGAACCGGTTTGGTGGCTCTCTCTTCTATTCCTGTTTGATAGAGAGACAATCTTGCTTTATTATATTTCGCCAAGAACTTTACTCCACAGAACTTTAAAACTATTGATTTTTTTTTAAATATTTAGAGATCCAAAGATATCAGGCTTCTTATGATGTTTATTGAAGATGTTCAATTTCGGTTCCAAAGTCACTTTATTAGGTACCGCTCAAAAAGAGCAACCTAGTTTATGATAATTGTAACAATGAATAATATGCGAAGGTTATTCACATATTAAACAAAATCTTAACACGAGAATCAATCCCGGTTCATGACTGTCGGGAATCGAGGGTGTTACTCACTCGTCCACCGACTTGTATTTTTTTATGTTCAATTTATGTTAAAAATCATCCTAAGTAATATTATAAAATTTTAGGCATTCATATCCCGAGAACAAGCTTCTTCCAATATTTTTTGTCCATTGATTATTTTAGTAAAAATTCTATTGAATTCTGATAGGTTGTTTGATTCTACATTTGGATTATTAGAACATTATAACATGATACATTAGCGCGCCATCTGTTATGACAATTCGAAAATATTATAGACACGTATGATTCTTTTAAAATTAAACAATTTTCTACTGCCCTTACTGAAATAGCACTCCATTAATTTTTAATTGTAGTAAGGGCAGTATAAAATTGTTTAATTTTAAAAAGAATCATACGCGAAAAAAAGAGTCGGTGGACAAGTGGGTAACATCCTTGATTCCAGACAGCCATGAACCGGGATTGAATCCCGCGTTAACATTTTGTTTAATATGTGAAGGTTATTCACATATTATTCATTGTTGTAAATATCATAAACTAGGTTGGTCTTGTTGAGTGGTACCTAATAAAGTGATTTTGGAACAAGAATCATACGGGTCTGTAATAGTTTCGAATTCTCATATTTGGATTATTGGTGAAGGTTTCTTGCTAATATACAAATACGTTATACTGGCGCGATGTCTATAAATAGGATTGTGATAGTAATATTCTCAAATAAGAAGAATAAACTCTTTCTTTACTTATTTACTGTATTTTATAATTTTACTCAACATTCATTATTTTCTGTTAACTAAGGAGTCAATAAAGTTGTTAATTGTCAATTGTCTCTCTCTTTAAAAGATTTGATTACGATGTATTCGTTTTAGCGTCTTTTTCAATGTTTTATGAAATATTCAGTATCTAACTAAATCATAATATTGTCTTAACATTGTAGTGTTAGTAATAATTTGTTAATGATATTCGACAAAAATATCCTCAATGATAAATTATTATCAATTGCTTTTTTAGTAAAATATTTCCAGCCATTGAGAATAGGATGAATTAGGGCTCCATCTGTATTAAAAAATGTGAACTATTTCTAGCTCCAACCTAATTTTCTACAGCCTTTACTGCGATGGTAAAATATTGGGAGGGCCTCACCTCTGGGAGGATTAGCCGCTGATGAGCCAGGCCCTCCTTATAATTTCATTATTGCAGTACGAGGAGTGTAGAAAATTATTATACTGTGTGTATTTGAAAAAAAAAAGTTGCGGCAGAATGATATTCATGTACTTAATATTTTAAGATGAACTTTCTTAAATATTTTAAACTCCGACTTTATAGATGGTGTCTAGTTTTGACGTCTATTTTGACGGGAGAGGTGCCCTATGTATTTATAGATCAATTTCCTCCAGGCAAAATTTCCATCGGATTTAATCAGTATTAACGTCTATGTTTATATGTTTATTTATTTATTTGTTCACTATATTATCATTATGTTCACTAATATTATCCCTAATACACGTGGTACAGTCCATGATAATCATGATGGGTAGAAGTTGACGACTGCTTTTACTGTAAGTGCACTACATGTGAAAAGCAGTTTGACTTTGCACTTACAAATGTGCCAGAGCCCCGTTTTGGTTACTTGCACTCGCTGGTAGGGTTGGAATTTTGCAAGAATCGGGGGCCATTGGAACACTGATTTTATATTATTATTTATAAAAAAAAGCGCCCAATGCGGGGTTCAATCCCGGTTCGTAGCGGTCGAAAACCAACGGGTTAGAACACCCACCGACCCTCTTATTCTTCATTTTAACTAACCTGGCTGAAAATTAACAGAAAATCGAGTTTTTTTACGTCTGGAATAGGTTTTTGTCAGATTTTCAACCAAGCAAAATTAAAATTAACTAATTACTATAGACTTAAAATTAACTAATTTCCAATCATAAAATGATAATAATATTGATGCATCATGTTTGATGGGTGGAAAGAAGATTTTTTTTTCGGCGAAACATTCACTTGAGCACCATATATAAATAAGAAAGGTTCAAAGGGCACCTTGACTTCTTTCCAATACAACTTCTAATGAAAATTTCATAAATTCAACAAGTTGGTATATAGATGAAGTTGAAATTTAAAATATTGATTATTAAAAGCCTATTTTCACAAATAAACAAATAACTAATTTACATATTTTGTAATCAAAATCAAAAAAGGAATATCCTGACTGCGTTCACATGAGCATTTTAGATGGAAGAGCGACACCTAGTGGAATAAAAATAAACTAAGCGTTTATTTAACTTGTTCCGTGATATTTGGCCAACCCAATTTCTTGAAAAATAAGTGGCTGGCTCTTCTTGATTTATTAAGAAATTGGGTTGGCCAAATATCACGTAACAAGTTAAATAAACGCTTAGTTTATTTTTATTTCACTAGATGTCGCTATTCCATCTAAAATGCTCATGTGAGCGAGGTCAGGATATTCATTTTTCGATTTTAATCTATACACCTGACCTTTTTGTATTTTTCCAATTATTTTTTAATATTTTGGGATATAAAAACGATGGCAAGATCTGGAAGGTTTTAGACGCCAGGATTCGAAATTATCCAAATATCAAACTAACTTACTTATTTTGGATAAGAAAATGCAATGCTAATATTGCTACATTATGTTTGTTAATAATCCATTCCTATAATAATACTGTGACATTTATCCAGTTGTACGAACAGGTCTAAAACGGCATCCAGTTTAAGCATCATTGATATTAACCTTAAAAAATCCCTATCCCGGCAGCGGTCGCGCCCTCTTTTATACCTTGAAAGGTCGCGGTGGGTAAAATTTACCCACTTTTAAAAACCTAAATAAATCAAATATTCTTTTCAATATTTTTATTGTTTTCTATGTTAGAATAATGATTTGTCTATTAAATAACTTTACATAAAATCCTGAGATATAAAAATCATATTTTTTTTATTTTATTAATAATAAATCAAAATATCAAATATTTATGATATATTTGACTATTTTATGAAAATAAAAATATATATTGAAGATAGGTTATAAAATATAAATTTGTATGAAAGTTATCACTTCCTTTCATAGAAATTAGGACTTGTTTCGTCCTTTATGACATTCTTGACAAATTATTACAGAGTGTTCCTTACACAAAAAAGCAAAACAGTACTGGCAAGGTTGAATAGTTTTTCTGTCCTTTTTTTCTTTCTGGCATTTCTTGCATCGATGTCTTTCTCCTATTTTTGGCTTTTTAGATGGACCAGGCTCTAACAAATTTAAAATATCGGATGCCTTTTCCTTTATTTCACATGGCATTCTTCCACTTACTGTGCGAACTTTGACCATCTCTTCAATAAGATCTAAGGATAAGGTTTTCAAAAAATGACGTCTTGATTTAACCTTTGATGCGTTGCCATTTTCAAAATGAATTATCTGGGAATTTATTGCCCCAATATTTAAAAGTGAATAAAAAATAACCATGGGCCATCTTCTTGAATTTCTAGCACAGTTATATGTAGCTGTCATTTCGTCCATCATATCTACACCACCCTTTGTCATATTATAAAACATTATCATCTCTGTTTTTTTTTTTAATTCTCCCATTGAATCATCTATATTTGCATCGTGGTGCAGAGTTGAAAGCATAAGTACAACTTTATTCTTTTTAGGCTTGTATGAAAGAAGTGTCATTTCACTTTGAAAGCCAAAAACACTAGTGTGTACATTTCTACCTCTGCTGATGACAAACTCTGAGGGGATTTCCTTTTTATTTCTTTTTAAGGTACCAACAATTGTTAGTCTTTATTGTTGTAAAAGTTTTAGAGCTAAAGAATAACTGGTGAACCAGTTATCCATTGTTACATTGCGGCCAGTTCCCTTGATTGGCTCACACAATCGTTCCACAACGTCACTTGGACTGTTGCTGACATTGTAAGGACCTTCAGGGTTTTTTCCTGAATAAATCTCCAAGTTACAAGTAAAAAACATTTTTGAATCCACGAGAGCAAATAATTTTATTCCATATTTATTGTGTTTACTCGGAATATACTGCCTGAAATTGCATTTCCCTCTGAAAGCGTCAAGCTTTTCATCCACCGTTATATATTCCGAAGGAGAATAATGCTTTTGGCAATTTTTACAAAAGTATCAAGAATCAATCTCACAGCTGCTAATTTATCTTGACGAAGTCTTTCATTTCTTGTAGCTTTGTCATCAAAACGAATTACTCTGAGAAGAAATCGGAATCTGTTTTCAGACATAGCTATTCTACACAATTCAAATCCAGTACTATCTCTTGCCCATGCATCATCTGTATTTAATTTATTCGCTTTCATGACCCCAAGAAAGTAAATAATTCCCAATAAAGCTTTAATTTCATGTAGGTTTGTCTAATTAGCATCTCTTTCTCTGCTATAGTTCTGCTGAATATTCCTAATGTAAATGTTAGTATTTATAACTATGCATTCAAGTATATTGTCATCTATAAAGAGATTCCAACAATCTAATATCGATTTAGCATTTTTTTTGCTTCACCCTTTACCCCTGGTAGATGGGTGATAATATTTTCACTGCGAGTTCGAACATTTTTTGGGGGAAGAGCTTTCTTCCATTTAGTCTTTTGGTCCTTTCCTATATAGTAATTGAAGCTTGGATCCTCATTGTTTTCTTCTTCTGATAATGTATACTGTTCAGTGTCTGTACTCCAATTCCTCTCTTCTATATGATCATCAGTTTCTGATTCCTCATCATCGGGATTTGGAATATTATTATCATCACGGAGAAAATCAGCATTTGAAAGCATTTTATGTAAAATAATGTAAAAAGAGAGGAAATAAAATATAAATCCTACC
The DNA here is from genome assembly GCA_030710605.1 of Cordylochernes scorpioides. Lineage (NCBI taxonomy): Eukaryota > Metazoa > Arthropoda > Arachnida > Pseudoscorpiones > Chernetidae > Cordylochernes > Cordylochernes scorpioides. The sequence goes on from CP092866.1 coordinate 48,561,544, forward strand.
TTATTGTTGGAAGAATAGATTGTATTATTGCACTTGGGGCAGCAAAACCAAACAACAAGAAGCCAGAAAGTAACTCAAAACTTAATTACGCAAACCAAAACCAAAAGCGTTAAAAGGTCGCGCTGGGTAAAAATTACCCAATGACGAGAACTCAAAAGGTCGCACTGGGTAAAATTGACCCAAACATGCTAATAAAATGAATATATGTCATAAAATTAAAATTATAGGTTTATTATAATAATCTTTAGATAGATTTAGAAAGGTACTGAGAATATATTTTACATATATATATTTTTTAATATAGAAATATTTTCGAAAAGTTCCTTCTGGGTAATTTTTACCCATTGCGACCGCTTAAGGGCTATATATAGTCACGACCGTCTTTCCTCATCGGCCTCTGTCACGGATGCGCGCGCACAGGGAGGTCACGTGCTCGCCGGCTCCCTCGAGCCGGATTTGAACCAGCGACCTAAGGATCATCGTTGTAACATCTACAGTCGGGTAAAACACGGGCGTCGCCCGGGTCATTCGGCTAGTAATGTATATATGTGTGTGACTATATTTTTTTACCTTTTCCTTGGATTTACCCAGATTATTCTATTTATTAGCTTGATTATCTTAATTAAGTTTTCCTGTATAAACATTTCTTATTACCTTTATGTGATTATATTTAAAAATAATAATAATAACAATGCTTATTACTGGTACTATTACTGTTACTCCTGCATGTACCCCACACTTCAACTTGGAGAATCTGTATAAGACTGAAAGGTCTTAATATAGCTTTTTGTTGTTGTTATTATATTTTTTACTGATATATTTTTAATGTGAAAACGGATTATCACGCGTTAATATGGTTCGCATAATTATTTTATCTATTCTCTCCCAATATAGATATGATGACATCAATATATCCTCTTTTTTTTTTTTTTTAATATTTTCATATATCTCGACGATGTTATAATTTTCTTTAACTTACTCACTCGCCATGACAATCATTAGAATTTTTCAAATTAAAAGGTTTTTAAAAAAGTATATATCTATTATATATAATCCTTCCTTCCTTATATATATAAATATATATATATATAAAAATGAAGTGCGAAATCGATGTTTGTTATCGCATCACGCAAAATCTACTGACTCAATCATTATGGAATTTCGCATGTAGGTAGCTGAAGATTTCGTTTAACATATAGGCTATTCAAAAAACTAAAAAAGTTAATGTGCTTTTTTTAAAAAATAAAAAACCAAAAAGCGTTAGTTCCAGTCTTTTACCGCTAGGGCGCAGCACTGGTCGCGACGATAAATGAATTTGATTTTTTTAAAGCATCGGTGGTTCAGTGGTAGAATGCTCGCCTGCCACGCGGGCGGCCAGGGTTCGATTCCCGGCCGATGCATTTTTTTTAAACAATTTTTAAAACTCATTTATATTATATTATATCTATATTAATAAAATGGAAATTTCATAAGTGTTGTTCGCTAAAAACTTTCGTTACAATGCATCAATTTCGACCAAATTTTCAACATTTATGTAAAACGAGATGGAGCAGGTTTTGCTTAACATCAAAATATTTTTCCTAACATTAACATGCGTAACTTCGGTGTTATCGATTAAATACAAAAAAATCAAAAGAGTTAATTTTATTTATATATAAATACAAAAAAAAAATTCAACAGAGTTAATTTTTTTTACATACTAGCTAATAATCTCAATCTAAAAAAAAAATATTCAAAACAAGCAATTTTAAGATAACATCATATGTAAAACAGTCGGCCAAGAAAACAACAACGATATTACATCTTTCTCACATATTCACACACAATCTTGATTAATAATTAAAACTAATCTTTAACATTGTTTATTATACTTCATAATATATAATATTCGTTAGGCAAACTTTCACTCGGATAAAACCCGGGCGAAGCCGGGTACACATCCGCTAGTCTTCTATATAAATGGAAATTTCATAAGTGGTGTTCGCTAAAAACTTTCGTTACAATGCATCAATTTCGACCAAATTTTCAACATTTATGTAAAACGAGATGGAGCAGGTTTTGCTTAACATCAAAATATTTTTCCTAACTTTAAAATACATAACTTTGCTGTTATCGATAAAATACAAAAAAATTCAACAGAGTTAATTTTATTTATATATAAATAAATAAAAAATTCAGCAATTCATTCAACTCAATCTAAAAAAATATTCAAAACAAGCAATTTTAAGATAACACCATATGTAAAACAGTCGGCCAAGAAAACAACAACGATATTACATCTTTCTCACATATTCAAACACAATCTTGATTAATAATTAAAACTAATCTTTAACATTGTTTATTATACTTCATAATATATAATATTCGTTAGGCAAACTTTCACTCGGATAAAACCCGGGCGAAGCCGGGTACACATCCGCTAGTATATATATATATGGTAATTTAACCAACAACCCCATATTGTATTTAACTTATAACAAGATTTTCATGTTGTATAATAGAAACACATCTGTAAATGATTATACGCATGATTGACATGTGTCATTACATCATCATATGTAATGTACTGTGTACAAACTGAGGATAAATAAATAAAACTCTGTAATAGATTAAGAGTTGAGCTAAGCTAGAGAGATAGAAGTCAAACACGTCTAAATTCGAGATAGATGGAAGCCACAAAGCAACATCTAAAGATAGATTGGAAGCTGTCAGGACGACCCACACTCTTCACATCTGGTGACATGAAAAAACCCCTTTCTCAGAAACGGTATATAAACCCCCCGTCCTAGCTAAAAATACAGTCAGTTCACCATCTGCGTCAGCTCTCGTCGGTTGTACCCCAGGTCCACCTCATCCACCATGTAGTCAGTAAGAACTCTTCTATCTCTCCATCTTTCGCTCCTAGCTCAACTTTTATCTGTTTACGGAACTTTCTTAGTGCAATTGTGTCTTCGTTTTTTGTGTATGGACATTCCCAAGCTTTCCACTCTGCCTCGACCACGACTGCCTGTACTCTGTGAGAACTTTTAAAGGTCTTACAAGGTGCAGAGAGGTACTGGAAAACTCCCCATCCTGACTGTTCCTCTCGGATCCCATCACATAGTTTAAGTCGACTGGATACCTCACCACATCACATTTCTAGTCGACAGGATTCTACAAGAGTCAACAGTAACACTTCATCATCACATATATATAATTAAATCTCTGTCTGTCTGTACAGGATAATGAATTAATGAATGCCAAACTTTTTCAAGGTATTACAACAATTATGTCAACACAACAATTCTATTCTCTGTAATATATATTTTTTTCAAAAATTTTCTCCCTCCTCATTGAATATAGGCAAAAAAAAATTAACTTAATTCTGAGTTTTCTGAGTTTGTTGCTGACATAAATCTATATATATATAATTGAATGTCTGTCTGTCTGTCTGTTTGTCTATACTCTATAGATTCGAAAACAATACATCCAATCGCCGTGAAATTTTGGGATATTATTAGGTATATCACCGGGAAGGTTTTTGAAAAATAATTTCCTGAATATCTTGAATATCCTTAGAGTTATTTGCAGATTTGTAGATTTAACTCGCAAGCAGCGCCCCCATTGTGACGATGATAACAAGTTTTCTTATCACTAAGTTTGTTATCTTAAATATTATTTATCAAAAGTAAGATTATCTCAGGATGACACGGCAATGTGACACGGGAAAAAATGTTCACTAGATAAAACTATGATTTTCTAATGTAGAAAATTAGGAAAGACAAAATTCAGGATGACACGGCACACAGGGACCGGGAAAAAATGTTCACTTTATCGAGAGATTCAAATTTACGAGTTTCAAATTATCAAAATATATCTTTTTTTTTTAAATAAGTTTTTAGAGAATTGTTTTAACAAATGTTCGCTAGACAAACCTTTACTCGGGTAAAACCCCGGGCGAAGCCGAGTACGTTTTATAAGTTTATAGAGAATTGTTTTAACAAATGTTCGTTAGACAAACATTCACTCGGGTAAAACCCGGGAGAAGCCGGGCACATCCGCTAGTATGTTATAATACCTTGTGTGAAAAAGGTTAGCGTTCAGCCAACTGAAATATTTGGAAATAAAAATTTTTGATCCATTGATGGATTGCTCTATTTTCAAAAGGAAAAATTATATAACGAATTTCCAAGAACGAGAGATAGAGAGAGAGAGAGATTGTGAGGAAAAAAACCTACTTTATTACAATGTCCATATAAGATTATTTATAAGGTTAAATATAATATGTATATGAATAAATAATATTATATAATGATAAATATTGGAATAAATAAAATATATTGTTTTCATGATAAATATATGAATATAAAAACATATAATTGATAAATATACACACATATATATCTTCTATATATATAAAAATCAATGTTTGTATGTTTGTTTGTTTGTATGTTTGTTTGTTTGTATGTCCGGTATACAAATTCGCAGTAGTTCACTAATTCAAACCAAAATTTCCATACATAGGTAAAAAAATACGGGGAAGACGATAAGCTATTTAAAATATATATATATAAATCAATTATTAAAACTATATATTCAAATTATTCTACTTAGCTCACGAACAGCGCCCTCTATCAAAGATTAGATTAAATTATGCTGATACAAACAAATAGATATATATATATAATGCTAATAACAAACAATTATAAAAAATCTTATCTAAATATATATCACTCTGGTAGATATGCACACGGGTCAATCCCGAGGCGAAGCCCGGGTTACCCGTCTAGTATAATATAAAAACAACAACAAAAAGCTTTATTAAAACATTTTAGCCTTATACAGATTCTCCAAGTAGAAATGTAGGGTACTTGAGGAAAAACAGTAATATAACCAGTAAAAAGAATAATAAAAATAAATAAAAAATGCTATTATTATTATTTATAAAGCTGATCACATTTAATGGTAAACAGGAATTTATAAACAGGAAAACTTAATTAAGACAATCAAGATAATAAATAGATTGGAGGAATAGAAATTTCATATATATATAAAATATATACAGTCTTCATTGGTGGCGTCCACCAGAGAAAGTGAGAGGGGGAAAAAAGAAATCGAGGAATTGTCAGGAAAGGTATGGAATCTGTGAGGGCAATACTTGTGTAATTAAGATCCTAAAATACTTCTTTCATCTCCCAAGCTAATAACAGAGCGATGGAATGGATGGACTGAGGAATTCAATACCCGGGGAGGTGCCAGCTTCTATTAAAGGACCTAGTTAGTGGCGCTGCTGCTCAAAAGATTGGGAAGATTAAAAAAATCGTCAAGTTATTTATTTTCTTTTGACCTCTAATTGAGTTCGTTATGGGTTTGATTGGCGGCGTGGAAATCCATGACAAATGTCTTTTAAATTAATTGGAATAGGATTTGGTCGAAATAAGGCTGTGAATGATTGCGGTTGTCATTTAAAATGATTGTCAATCATGTCGGCGGGATTCTTTTTGCTGTGTTTTTGGTCTTCCACGTGGTCTCTATGTGGTCGTCTGGTCTTTATTGGCTTTGTACTTGTTGAGATTCTATTGGCATTGTTTCTTTATGATGATAAAAACCTTTGTGTAGGTTTTGGGTGATGTGTAGGTTTTAAGTTTTGCTCTTTTTTTTTTTTACACTTACAATTATTTTATTTCCAAAGCGCTATATCCCGCAAGGGATACTTGCGCCAAACAAGGAGAAATGTTTATTTTCATAAGTATTTACATTATTCAACGCATGAAAACATTAGAGATCCAGATTTTTTAGAAAGTTTAGAATGTATTTACAAACTGAATTGAACTTTAAATATGATTTTTAATCGGAAATCAAATCGTTAAGTTCACAAACAAGTTTTGCTCTATTTTGTGTTTAATAAAATAGTAACTTTAATGAATATTTTGATGAAACTTTGGAGAGAGTAGGTCTCTTTTTGGTCGACGCTATATATAAATTTGTTAAAGTTAGTTAGCTTTTTTTTTTTTGAAGATATTAAGGTTTATAATTTTATTTTACCTTAATATGAACAATCATAAATACAATATGGCTTGAATTTTTCTATAGAAATTATAATTTTATATATATAAGTGAGCGCTTGTGGAGTGTAACTAAATAACATTCACAAATAATTTCCAATAACCTATACGAAAAACATCCAAATGCAAAACGCTAACGCTGGGAGAATATATATAAGACCAAGTTCTGTAAGAATCTTAAAACACAAACATAGTGGTGAATCAATTTTCAATCACACACCTAATGCTGAAAGTATCTTCAGGCACAAATTACTGAAAGAACCTTCAAGTTAAAACCTAGTTCTCAAAGAACTTTCAAGCACAAACACACACTAGTACTGAATTAATCCTTATTCACAAAAAGAATGCTGAAAGAACCCCTATGCACAAAAAGAGTGCTGAAAGAACTTTAAAGTACAAACTAGTGCTGAAATAAATTTCAAATTATGCATTAAAAAAGTTCAGAAAAAACCCTTATGCATAAAAATAATGCTGAAAGAACCCTTATGCTCAAATAGAGTGCTGAAAGAACCCTTATGCTCAAATAGAGTGCTGAGAGAACCCTTATGCTCAAATAGAGTGCTGAGAGAACCCTTATGCTCAAATAGAGTGCTGAGAGAACCCTTATGCTCAAATAGAGTGCTGAGAGAACCCTTATGCTCAAATAGAGTGCTGAGAGAACCCTTATGCTCAAATAGAGTGCTGAGAGAACCCTTATGCTCAAATAGAGTGCTGAAAGAACCCTTATGCTCAAATAGAGTGCTGAAAGAACCCTTATGCTCAAATAGAGTGCTGAGAGAACCCTTATGCTCAAATAGAGTGCTGAGAGAACCCTTATGCTCAAATAGAGTGCTGAGAGAACCCTTATGCTCAAATAGAGTGCTGAGAGAACCCTTATGCTCAAATAGAGTGCTGAGAGAACCCTTATGCTCAAATAGAGTGCTGAAAAACCCTTATGCTCAAATAGAGTGCTGAAAGAACCCTTCTGTACAAAAGAATGGTGAAAGAATCCTTATGCCTAAAAAAAGAATGGTGAAAGAACCCCTATGCACAAAAGAATGCTGAAAGAACCCTTATGCCCAAAAGAGTGCTGAAAGAACCCTAATGCCTAAAAAAAGAATGGTGAAAGAATCCTTATGCCTAAAAAAAGAGTGCTGAAAGAACCCCTATGCTCAAATAAAGTGCTGAAAGAACCCTTCTGTAAAAAAGAATGGTGAAAGAATCCTTATGCCTAAAAAAAGAGTGCTGAAAGAACCCCTATGTACAAAAGAGTGCTCAAAGAACCCTTATGTACAAAAAGAATTCTGAAAGAACCCTTATGTACAAAAAGAATTCTGAAAGAACCCTTATGCCAAAAAAAAAAGTGCTGAAAGAATCCCTATTCACAATAGAGTGCTGAAAGAACTCTTATGCCCAAAAGAGTGCTGAAAGAACCCTAATGCACAAAAAGAGTACTGAAAGAACTTCCAATCACAAACAAAGTACTAAAATACAAGGAATAATTACGCCACAAGATTTTCCCCATTAAGGTATTGAAAGAGCCCAATCGTCATCTCAATTCATCAAGTCGGATCGTGACGACCGCAGAGAAGGAGATGTTTGTGGAGCAAGTGACAGGTACAAGCCAGACCTAATTGTATGATCGGTTCTACAGCTAGAAAGTGGTCATTAGAGATTATCGATTACAGCCAATCAATCGGCAAGTTTGGCTGCTAATGCATCTAATCAGACATGCGCTGGACTCTGATAGACATCGCAAGCTGAGCTGGGGTTCTTCATCACGTTTTCTATAACCTTCATCAGAATTCTTGCGTAAAAAACAATATCCTAACTCTCTCTTCTGAATGTATTTATATATTACATAGAATTCCGATTAAACAATCATAATTCTTATTGAAAAGAGAAACAAATTAATGTGGTTGTGTATGTTTCTTATTTTTCAAATAAAATGTGATCTCAACTTCCTTACTACAGCGAAAAAATATTTGAAAGAGTTATTTTCTCATTAGTGGTGAACCCTTTCAACGGTTTCGCCAGCTCAATCTACCATAGCGTTCTAATATTGCATTGGAATAGTCTGATTTCTATCTGGTAGAGTTCACCACTGATGAGCCAGGCCATCTTAAATATTTTTCTCTTTGTAGTAAGGCCGCGCGCAATAAGAAATTGTGTAACACCCAAGGAAAAAATTTCGCTTTAAGTAGTTTCGAATTTTAAATATAGATAGCGCGCTTATGGTTTAAAATTAATAGAACTCGATAAAACAATATTGCCCATTGTTCCCGGTTAGAATGCCGCGTAAAACTTTCAAAAGAAGTAACTTAGGGGACAGAGGATAATTGACTGGATAAAAACAAAGGTTGTGTCTTAAAATTGACTTAGCTTAAGATAAGTTTTGTTCTAGTTATAAAAGCTCTTGAAAATAAAATTCAGCTAAATGCTGATAAATGCTTTATTAAGAGCTTGATAGTTTCGATACCTGTGATTGTGTTAATTTGTCAATACGACTGTAAAGTAGAAATTTATCGACCTAACAATGAAAGACTCTGATTTCCAGTTAAAAAACACTTTTTTCTCTACATAATCTCCCTTGACTTTAATACACTTGGTCCAGCGTTTCTCCAATATCAGTATTCCTTACGGAAATGGAAGTCTGGAAGGCTGTTAAGGCGCATTCTGGAAAGCGCTTCGCGTCCAATGAAGAAAATTTCTTTAGGTGTGGAAAATATATGAAAGTCTGAGGGCGCCAAATCAGAAGAATAGGAGGGATAGCCGAGCAAACCGTACCTCAAATCGCGAAGTTTTCCCCATTGTCAATACACTTTTGTGAGAACCCTGGTGCGTTGTCCTGGTGAAAGAGGGTTTTTTTTTTTTTCTTCCTCAAGCCTCTTCTCGCGATTTTTGACATTCAGCTGGTCAAGAAGGTTAGAGTAATATTCACCTGTATTAGTTCTGCTTTTTTCTAGGTAATCGATTAAGAGGATCTCTTTGGAATCCCAACACTGGCCATGACCTTTCCGGCAGATGTGATCGACTTCGCTTTCTTTGGCTCTGAACCATCAGCTTCCACCTATCGTTTTGTTTCTGGCGTGTAGCGGGGGCCCATGTCTCTTCCATGGTGACAAATTACCGCACAGAATAAACGGATCCTTCTTGAATGGTTCCAAACATTGCTGCGAATGTCATTTGCGCATTTTCTTTTGATCGGCATTCAGCAAATGCGGCACCCACCTTGCACAGAGCTTTCGCATCCCTAATTCTTCGAGCAAGATGTTCCGCATTTCTTCCGATATTCCCACAGCCTCGGCTATCCCACACACCTTTACTCGCCTATCGTTCAACACGATATTGTGTACCTTCTCATTAGTTTCCGGTGTGGTTGCAGTTTTCGGCCGTCCTTCACGTGGGTCATCTTCGAACGACGTGCGATCACGTTTAAATTCACTTGCCCACTTTTTAACGGTTGAAATTCAAGGAGCACAGTTCACGTGAACTTTTGTCAACTTCGGATGAATTTCTTTAAGGTTTAATTCATCCAAACTAAATAAATAACCGCACGATATTTAAGTGTATAAATTTTAACGAAACTGCTAAAACTTGTCCTAATAACTAATGGCAGGTGCGCGCAGGAATAAAACATAATCGTTTGCCAATTGGAATGTTTAGATTTTTTAATTTGTTGAGACTTTAATTATCGGATCAAAAATGTTTAGCACTCTGAGACTGGACTGATGTCAAAACTGGGAGAGTTCCCTGGATAGATACCACACTTTGTCAAGTACTCTTTTACCATCCTTTAAATTTTTAACGTTGTACGGAGATGTGCGAAAATTAAGATTATTGTTAAAATAATTGCTATTATTCATACTTTTATTGTGTTCATAATATCTGTTGTGTGTCTGTGTTTTACTATATTATAATAATTATCCCCTATTATTTACAGTTAGTATTTTTCTACCTTATTTATCTCATATCTTAGTGTGTTAAAATAGTCTATTGCAGAATTGTATCAAAATGAAACGTGGAGAGATATATTTTATGGATAAGGTCCGCTTAATTCTCGGTTTTCGGCAGACCAGGCCTTTTTAATACGCGGCTTTATTAACACAATGCCAGCTTAATACAGGGCTTTCTGGAGACCAGGCCTTCTTAATACACGGATTTCTTAAGACAATGACTTCTTAATACACAGTTTTCATAACACAATGCCAGCTTAATAAAGGGTTTATTAACACAATCCCAGCTTAATACAGGGCTTTCTGGAGACCAGGCCTTCTTAATACACGGATTTATTAAGACAATGACTTCTTAATACACAGCTTTCATAACACAATGCCAGCTTGATACACAGCTTTATTAACACAATGCCAGCTCAAAACACGGGTTTCTGGAGACCAGGCCTTCTTAATACACGGATTTCTTAAGGAAATACTAGCTTAATACACGGATTTCTTAAGACTATGCAAGCTTATAGCTTGCTAATACACAGATTTTTTAAGACAATGCCAGCTTAATACACTGCTTTCTTAAGACTATGCAAGCTTATAGCTTGCTAATACACAGATTTTTTAAGACAATGCAAGCTTAATAGACGGCTTTCTTAAGACTATGCAAATTTATAGCTTGCTAATACACAGCTTTCTTAAGACAATGCCAGCTTAATACACTGCTTTCTTAAGACTATGCAAGCTTATAGCTTGCTAATACACAGATTTTTTAAGACAATGCAAGCTTAATACACGGCTTTCTTAAGATAATGCCAGCTTAATACACGGATTTCTTAAAACTATACCTGCTTAAAACTTGCTAATACAAGGCTTTCTAAAGACTAGGTCCGCTTAATAGACGACTTGCTTGAGACAAGGCCTGTTTGATACATGGCCTAAGACAAGCCTGCTTAAGGTAAGAATCCTCTTAAAGCCTATTTTGCTGTATTCAACCATTTTAGAGCAAGATAGAAAGAAAAATAATATCAGGATTTTCAAAATAATGGCAAAGTTCATATTCTTATCGTGCAAAGATACTAATGAAAATAATATAATGGCCAATATATTTTCGTGATAGAAAAATTACAGACAAGCAGCGTTCTCTTTCCCATTCTTAACATTAAATAAATCTCAGGAGAAGAAGAATAAAAAAAGTTGTAATTACTGAAATAATTTTCAAAATGAAAAAAAAAAAAATCGTTTAGCACCTTACACATCGTTAAGCACCAATTACGTGGGTTAATACATTTTTAATTAGACCAATATGCAATTAAGAGAGGTGCGCTTAATTATTTTGTTGATTATGCCGCACGTAGGAAATTAACACCCTCCTCCCCTAATGTTATGTAATTACTCGCCAATTTGTCCTGACGCCCATGGTCAATTTTATTTCTTTGGCCAGGGAACAACCCAATTCTCCATGCTATTGTGTAGGCTATGTTGCTTAGGTTTTGGCTTGGTCTGCAGTGCTAAGAGCGATGGAATATTCAAACTTGCAAACGGTCCAGTTTTCACAATGCTGTTGTCTTCAGTTTTTTTTTTTTTTTTTGAAATTCAGAGAAGTAAAACTGAAAAAAATCTGCCCCGATAGTTTACTTGGTGCTGGTTATTAGAAAATTTCCGTCTATTTAAGGCCTAATCCCCAGTGAAATTTTGATTCTAAGTATTGTAAATTCATGACTAAAAACTAACTAAATAATTAATAAGTAAAAATACATTTAAAAAAAAAGCTTTTATTTAAATGCACTATAAAGGAAAAATAAAATATTGTATCTTCTGTCATTGAGCAATTAGATGTATCTGAGTGAAAATAAAAGCGGCGGGGGACAATCATATTTAGACAAGAGGTAAAAATATAACAAACACTTATAAAAATCGCTAATCAGTTGCTACATATTAAATCACATTAGATTCGAAATTCATGATGATCGTCCCCCGCCGCTTTTATTTTCACTCAGATACATCTAATTGCTCAATGACAGAAGATACAATATTTTATTTTTTCCTTTTTAGTGCATTTAAATAAAAGCTTTTTTAAAATGTATTTTTATCTATTATTTTATTAAAGTGATATGATTTAAAATATTCTAAAAATATTAACAAAGATATTCGAGGTTCAGATTGTAGAATTCTTTAATTTTTTAAAAATAGAATGATAAGAGTATTACATGTCATAGAGAAGCGTATTCTAACGAATTAGAAGATGTCCTCGGATCAACTATTTTATCAAGAAAAATAAATTTAGACATAAGCCGGGTTCCTGGAGCACCAACCCGGGCAGTCTACTATAAAGTTCTAGTCACGGCCTGTAAGGGTTACAGAGCTTAACCAATTGACCAGGAAGTTTCAGATTGACAGAGGGTCTATCCTGGCTAAAAGAACATGGATGCTACTGCATTCAATTACACTGTGCAAGACTATTTTATTGTTTCTCAGTTATTACTATGCTTTTCTAGTGTATTAGGACATACACAATTGTAAAAAAGCTAATATTCCCTTCAAACTTTAGTTTTGAATCTAGAGCATCTATTTATTTGAAAATGCAAGAAAGACACAAGAAAAAGTCTAATAATGATTGACAATGTTTTTAAAAAACGAAATCAAAATTAACATACTTCCTGTTTTCTAGTTTACATACTTGCATTGCCATTGGGATTGAGCAAGTGTGTAAATTTTTAGGTTTCTAAGTAGTCTGAAAGTATGTTAAAAATTGATTACAGCATTCTAAACTCTTTTCTTCCAAGCATACATCTTTAATACCTAGACGTCTGAAATTTTATAAGCTTGCATTCTGGATAATTGTCGATCCATTATCGTCTCTTTTCCATAATTTCTCATCTTAAAATTAAATCTAAAAGATCCTTACCATTATGTTTTATTATAGGTATCATAATAAATACACAGAGAATATATGGTAACTAGTACAATGTGTGTGTGTGTGTGCTTGAGTGCCCATTATAGTTATTTACATTATTCAACGCATGAAAACATTAGAGATTCAGATTTTGTAGAAAGTTTAGAATGTATTTATAAAATGACTTGAACTTTAATTATGATTTTTTATCGGAAATCAAATCGTTGTTCACAAACAACTGGTTCATTCTATAATCTTGAAATGCTGGGCAATCGATCAGTAGATGTCTTGAGGTTTGTTCCTCAATACCACAAACTGGAGCACCAACCCGGTCAGTCTAATATAAAGTTCTAGTCACGGCCTGTAAGGGTTGCAACGACTGTGATCGAATATTTACGTTGAAAATGATTATTCATATCACACATTATATCATATGTTTATCATCATTATATATTATTTATGCTTCAGACTGACTGAAGGACGACTTAATTATATCAACAATGGGAGTATTTTCAGGATATCATTGTTGGAAGAGACCAAAGGTAGACGTAACGAGTTTCTTTAATAAATAATAAAGAAACACGCCGCGTCTACCTTTGGTGTATATTCCAATCAATAATATTTACATATAGGGACAACATATATCTGATTAAAGGCAAATGAACCTTGCAGTATATCGCGATATATTGCTATAAAATATTGTTAATAATAACAACCGTAGAGAATATTCTCAAAACATGAAAACTCTAAAAACATAGCAAAAATTTGAAGTATTTTTAGGGTTATTTATACACAGTTTTCTATAGTGTTCAATGTGAATTTCTAAGAAAAGAAAAGAAGAAGAGGAAAGGTATGAGAGGGGGAGATGTTTTGGCGGAAGTATAGTAGTGTACAGGGCAGTACTGTGGTCAGTAAGGAGGCGGGTGGAAACCAGGCTAATTATAGTCGGCTGCTTGTTTATTACCTGGATTCTTTGAGACACGCCGTCAAAGCCACCGCGCGGCCATTGACCACCGCTACAAAGATGTGTGGCCATCCGCCCACTAAGACAGAACAAGTTACCAACCACCGCGTCGGCAAGGTGAACAAGAAGCTACAAGTGCCAGCGCTTCTTCTTTCAGAGAAATCAGTCGACCGCGAAGACAATCATATTGATATTGACACACGCTTGAGAAAGAGCACACAGAATTTCATTTAAATATTTTATAAAGTTTTGAGTTAAAATATCAGGCCTCTCTCTCTCTCCAAGGAAAAGTATATTTTCACAAACCTTTTCAAACTCTAGCTTTCAGGCACCAGCGTCCTTCTACAGGAGAAAACATGGTAAGTTAGATTTTAAAAGGTTTTTAAAATATACTCTTTTCCCTGAAAACCTGATATTTTGACTCAATGTTGATACAATAAATTATTTTATTGAATTATAAAGTTTTTAATAAAAGAATATGAAGACGTGTAGATATATTTACGATGTATATTTAAAGTAAAAACTCACATGGGCGACTATTTTTGTATTATCATTATTTTTTTGGTAAACCTAGGTTCCTGGAGTTACATACAGATGTTGTTAATTACCCGGGTTATCCTTCAGAGAGACCAATGCTTATGGGCAAAACTCAAGGAAGTTGTACCTTTCAGCATGTATATATCGGGATTCAGTTATACAAGGTTGGCAATAGGTGTCTATATAATTGGGCAACCTCTTCCACACGGAAATTTCAGATATATAATGATAAACATATAGTTTTTACTTCTTCTTTTCCATTTGCAGAGACTTCGCGGTAAATCCACGTATAAGAAATTTATTTTATTCTCTCTCCAATTTACCCCCAGACCTGCAATATTTATTAGCTTGATTGTCTTAATTAAGTTTTTCTGTATATTGGTTTCATATTACCATTAAATGCGATTAGCTTTAAAATATAATAATAACATTGCTTATTACTGGTACTATCGCTGTTATTCCTGCATGTACCCTGAATTTCTGTGCTATGGAGAATCTCTAGCCTTATCATATTTATTCTTAGAATTATAGAGATTTTATTTCTATATCATTACTCCTATAAAGTTGCCATCTACAAGTATAATCAAGCTGACTACACAAGAGATTATTTTCTGAGAAAGGTGGTTGCTCATTGGATGTCTTACTGTAACTTGAAGGAAGAATTGTTGAGGGATTTACTAGAGAAATTAGAAAAATGAAACAATGAGAATGAATAGCGATATGTTTCGTATATTGTACAGTAGGACAGGCGTCGTGATGAAGGTTTTTCAACAGACCCAACAGTAAAAAATGACAATTCTGCAAAAAAAAGCTGATTATACAAGTATTTTGAAGAATTCTCATTTTTTACTGTTGGATCTGTTGATAAACCTTCATCACGACGCCTTTCGTACTGCACAATATACCAAACTTATCGCTATTCATCCCAATTGTTTCATTTTTCTAATTTCTATAGTAAATCCCTCAACAATGTTTCCTTCAAGTTACAGTAAGACATCCAATGAACAACCAATTTTCTCAGCAAATACCTCTATAGAATTAAAAATTGACTAGACCTCAAGGTATAGGTTTCAACCTCAAATAAGAGAGCACCTCCAGGAGTAAACTGGAGGATCCATGTTTTAGGCGATATCTCTTGTGAGATTCAACCGTGGGTTTTGAATATTCATACTAGTATACTAAATATTTGTTAAGGTAAACCCCTAAGAGAGATCCTTTATTTAACATTTATTTTATTAAAATTTTCTTCGGAATAGTTTCATAGTAACTAGAAAATAACAATGGAGAGAAATTATAAGAAATTTTATTCAAGCATTATTAACTGAATCAAAGCCTATTCGGTTATCTACCCTTCAAAGAAAAGAACAATGCTTTGTGTCCAAGATATACGTATATGTGTGAATTTATGGAAATCGTAAAAAATAATAATAATTTCACCTCTCATAATACAATCCTTCTTCAAAACTTCAAGAGGAAGAAAAATTCAAGTTCTTCAAAGAAGAAGAAATTCAGCAAAATGACATGATCATCGAATATTTCGGTAACGCCATAGAATCTACGATATTTAATTTTATATTAAAGATATAAAAGTTTCAACTAAAAAATGAAATCACTCACTATATTTTTGATTGCTCTGCTCTGAAAGAAGAAAAGATATAAAAGTTTCTAGGTCTTTAGAAGAAAATCAATATTCTGACCATTTTTAGAATATATTGAAGCATAAATAATCTTTGAAAACTTCAAAATTTATCACGAACACGTCAAATATTCAGAAATATGCACCTATTTTTTTTTTCTAAAATTACAAAAATTTATAAACCTAAAGAATATTTATTTAAATTTTTATTTATTTATTACCATATGCAAACAAGACACGCTATATCGGATCTGGATAATTGCGCGTGAAACTATTTACAATAATTCATATTGTAGTAGAATAGTTAACAGAATTATCAAAAGGAAAACAAACTACTAAGAAAAAGAGCATTGAATAAACATATTCATTAAACAAATAAGCAACAACATAAACAGATAGAAGAAATCGTAAGGTAGTTATTTACAGTGTGTTAAGCAATGAAGGAAGTTGATTTAATGAAGTTATCTGTAATTTTGATGCTCGTCCTAAACTCTTTAAAAAGATTCCCATTTAAAATACCTGGACTGATGAGGATCATACCCTGAAACAATGGTCTTATCAGATAAGCATTCCGAATTTCCCAAAAGTGATGTTGTGGCTATCGAGCTGATACTGTTGAGATTATACAGTAGAGAGAGTCAGTAGTATACGCATAGTTATTGCATCTTCTTATTCTTCTTTACATCTCCAGACTGCATGTTTTCATTAAGAGAAAACTATTCTCAACTTTAATGGTTTTGACATTTGTAGTAAAAACACAGAATTATCCTGTGAAATATCCCTGTATTAAAATGTAATAATATAAATGTCACGTGTAAAAATTAAGGAAGACAAAAACTTCAGGATGACACAGCATTTTATTTAAGGCAAGAACAAACTATGAATGGTAAACAAAAGATAAGCCACGAGGGAAATTTACAGAGTAGCAAAATATCAACATAAAAATGACCACTCTGTTAATAAAAATAATAAAATTAATAAATACTTTGTTACATAGCTTCTTCCCTATGGGAGCTGTGACCCACAGCTAGCAATTATTGTAGATACTGACATGGATCTGACGTGCTCCTGCCAAGGATTCCATCGAAGTCTTGGAACTTTGTCCCTAGTACCTTTGCGTCCTTTTTTTTATTGCGGCGTGAAGAGCGGCTTTGTCGTCCTATCGTCTATAGGGACATCGTCATCTTGGAGGGAAGTCTTGGCTTTAGCACGGCGGTGGAATCCTGGAGTCAGTCTCCGAAAATGTAGATCACAGCACCCATGGCCTCTTGGTCTTTTCGGCGATCCTCAGTTTGTCTTCCCTAATTTACCCAGCATCTCCACCAAAATGCCACGTGTAAAAATTAGGGAAGACAAAAACTTCAGGATGAGACGGCAATTTATTTAAGGCAAGAACAAACTATGAATGGTAAACAAAAGATAAGCCACGAGGGAAATTTACAGAGTAGCAAAATATAAACATAAAAATGACCACTCTGTTAATAAAATTAATAAATACTTTGTTACAATATATTGAATAAATATTAATTAAACAATACCAAAGGTTTCTGGATATGAGCTTATTTTCATTTTATTAACGTAGTCTCAAGCTTTCGGGCATTTCTGTCCTTCTACAGAAGAACATGAATAAACAAATAAAACGCCGCTTGATGCTAGATTTTTGTAATAGTTCAGCATCAGGCGGCGTTTAGTTCGTTTATTTATGTTCTCCTGTAGAAGGGCCGAAATTCCTAAAAGCTTGAAACTACGTCAATAAAATGAAAATAAACTCATCTCCACAAACCTGTGGTATTGTTTAATTTATGTCCAGGGGATTCAAATCAATTGAAATGACTAGATATGTGACTAGATATCATGGATGGCTTTCTTGATTTATCAAGAAATTAAGTTGGCCAAATATCAGGGAACAGGCTAAATCAATGATTAGTTGATTTCTGTTCCACCAGATGGTGCTCTGCCTTCTAAAAAGCACATGTGCTCCTGGTCAGGATATGCCTTTTTTATTTTAAAATATTTTAGTTTAACATGGGTAACTTAGTCTCCTGCCATACATGTATATTCAGATCGCCAAATACTCAAGAGTTTATCTAATCCATATAAAGAGGATGTCTGTGAAGCATGATGTCAACTAGAAAACTGCTGGGAGTTGAGATTTGATTTTTTAAGAGTTTGTTCATAACCTAAAAGGAAAAAGAAATAAAAAAATTAGATTTCTATCTCCAACCTCTTTCGAATTACAATCAAAAACTGACAAGAATCGAGATAAATATTAATGTTATATTTATGTAATCTGTGCCTATTAATATTGTAGCTAAGTATTTATTATATTGTAGCGTAGAAATCAAGTCTTTGTATATCTGGAGATGTGAAAGTATTTATTGATGACGTCATGGCGACCAGTCGACAATTATCAACCAAACAACCCAAACTATCTACAGCTAGAGAATATCGAGCAAGCAAGCTAGGCAATTAAATAATGATTTAACGGATGTAAAATTTTAAATCAGTTTCAAATATTTTCGTTGAATGATTAAATAATAAAGTATTTCTTCGCCACAATATTTGATGTATAGATTATTATTATTTATATTATTTATATTTTGATACTCTGGAAACTTCCCTCATTGTTTATCTTGTAAAATGCAAATAAATGTTGACTTTGTGCTTACCTTAAATAAATTGCTGTGTCATCCTGAAGTTTGTCTTTCCTGATTTTATACGTTGCAATATCATCGTGTACGAGGTGTGTTCAAAAGGTATCGCGACTTTTGAATTTTCGCGGGTTACGTATATTCGAATTTCGATCTTTTTGTGGCTTTATGTTGGTACTCATGACTCTCACTTATGCCGACAAGCTCGGCCATTTTGAATGTTCACTTAATTGTTGACAGCTGCTTTGCTTGCAGGTGTTTTGGATCGTCTTCGATTTTTACCTATTAAAAAAAAATGGATCAAAGAACCTGTATAAAATTTTGTGTGAAAAACGAAATTAAGTGCGCGGATGCATTCCGAATGTTGACTGTGGCATACGGAGAAGCTACCTTGGACCGAAGCAACGTTTATCGGTGGTACAAAATGTTCTCAGAAGGCCGAGAAGATGTGAACGACGAAGAGCGTGCTGGACGCCCGAGCACTTCAACAACAGACGAAAAAATTAATGAAGTGGAGAAAATGATATTGGCCAATCGTCGAATCACCGTTAGAGAAGTTGCTGAGGACCTAAACATATCGATTGGCTCGTGCCATTCGATTTTTATCAATGATTTGGGCATGAGACGGGTCGCCGCGAAATTCGTACCAAAATTGCTCAATTGCGACCAAAAACAGCATCGCATGAACATTGCTAATGAGATGTTGGACTCTGTCCGCGACGACCCAAATTTGCTCCAGAGGGTCATAACTGGTGACGAAGCGTGAGTTTATGGTTATGACGTGGAAACCAAAGCTCAATCATCTCAATGGAAGCTGCCGCACGAACCAAGACCGAAAAAAGCGCGTCAAGTTCGGTCGAATGTGAAAGTTTTGCTGACAGTTTTCTTCGATTGCAGGGGCGTGGTGCATCATGAGTTCTTGCCACAAGGTAGAACGGTCAATAAGGAATATTACCTGCAAGTTATGCGCAATTTGCGCGAATCAATCCGCCAGAAACGCCCGGATTTGTGGAAGAACAAAAATTGGCTTTTGCACCACGATAACGCCCCTGCTCACACATCGTTGCTTGTGCGTGACTTTTCGGCCAAAAACAATACACTAATGATGCCGCAGCCACCGTATTCCCCAGATCTGGCCCCCTGTGACTTTTTCTTGTTCCCTAAATTGAAGAGGCCCATGAAAGGACGACGTTACGCTACGCTTGACGAGATAAAGACGGCATCGAAGGAGGAGCTGAAAAAATATATTTTTTTAAATGATTTTTTGAAGTGCTTCGAAGATTGGAAAAACCGTTGGCACAAGTGTATAATATCTCATGGGGATTGCTTTGAAGAGGACAAAATAGGTATTCATGAATAAATAAATAATTTTTGAAAAACACAAAAGTGGCGATTCCTTTTGAACACACCTCGTATATACAGTAGAACCTCAATGAGAGGACACTCTCGCTAGAGTACATATCTCAACAAAGGACAGTTTTCATTTGCAAAATTACCATTTTTACTATTTAGCAACTATCCGGTAAGAACTCTCCCTAAAAGACATTTTAGCTCTGAAACTAGGTATCCTTTACAGGGAGGTTCTACTGTATTTATTTTTAATATATTATCTATAATGTAAATATTTTCACAAGTCTCCAGAAATTAAGTTGTTATTGTTTTAAAGTAAGATAAGAGTGTCATATAATATATTAATAATTATAATTAATTCAATCAAATGATTCATGGTTATATTATCTAAAATTTGACCCAATTTTAAAAGTATTCCAAATAATTGAAGTCTCATCGTGAGTGAGCAATTTGAAAAATCTGAAATAGTCAAATTTATATTTTAACATGTTTTTATATAACTTAAATAAAAATGAAGGTATGAGATGACTGATGTCCTCATATATATTGATAGAATAGATTGAAGAACTAAAATTGACTTGTTCCATTATATGTATGTTCCATTCGTAAATGCCTGTTTTTTACCTCTTTTCGCTCTCCACTTCTCCCATCCATATTTCCATTTTTTTTTCTTTTTTTTCTTTCTTCCAAATCCATATTCTTATTTTCCATAGGATCATTCAAATAATAATCTCTATATATTTATCATGTGTATATAATCTTACTCCATTTTTTACCCCTTTGTATATTTCCCACTTTCATAGGTTTCTCCGTCTTGTAACCCTAAGGAGAATCCTCTGTAAGACCTGTGTGTCTTAATAAAGGTTTTTGTGTATGATAATCTAAAAAAAAGTAAGATATGAATGTCATATATTATATTAGTAGTTATACATAATTCACAATGAAATGGGTCATGGTTATATTATATAAAATATGACCCAATTAAGAAAGGTTCCAAATAATTGAATTATCATCGTGAGTGAGCAATTTGAAAAATCTGAAATAGTCAAATTTATATTTTAATGTTTTTATATAACTTAAATAAAAATGAAGGTATAAGATGTACTCATATAATTTGATAGAATAGATTGAAGAACTAAAATTGACTTGTTCCATTATATGTATGTTCCATGTGTAAATACCTGTTTTTTTTCCTCTTTTCGCTCTCCACTTCTTCCATCCATATTTCCATTTTTTTTCTTTTTTCTTTCTTCCAAATCCATATTCTTATTTTCCATAGGATCATTCAGATAATAATCTGTATATATTTATCATGTGTATATAATCTTTCTCCATTTTTACCGCTTTGTATATTTCCCACTTTCATAGGTTTCTCTGTCTTGTAACCCCAAGGAGAATCCTCTGTAAGACCCGTGTGTCTTAATAACGGTTTTTGTGTGTGTTGTGTGATTGAAGAACTATATAAAATACTTTAAAAACACGTTGATAAGATCTCCAATATATTTTACTATGTCTATACGATATAGTCAAATATACAAGAAAGACAATATTGTGATTAGGTTGGTGTGAAATATTGCTATCCTCAGAATTATTAACTTCTAATTTTAACAATAATGAGATCATTTTTTAATATGTAAATAACGATTTTTTCTTTTATTCACTTTATTTGCCTCTTTGTGTGTACCTTCTCTTTAAATATATTGGCGCGTATACGGCCTGAAAACACCTACAACCTCCGCCAATAGATGGCGCTTTCGCCTGTTTCCGATCTGAAACTGGTGTTGGAATCGCCGACTGCTGTAGTCCTGTTTCCTGGGGCAAATGTTTGTAAATACACGTTTATATTGGCCCTAGGAGGTAACGTAATGTAAATACCCGTTGAATGTTATTCTACGAGGGCCATCCAATAAATAAGTTTCCCTATTTTTTTTTCTGCGAACGAAACGTTGTAAAAATTAGTTAGTAGTGTAAGAAATGGTCACTAGGATGCGTTGGAAGCGCGTGACCTTCAAAATTACGCTACTCGTACGCGCAAGTCCGTAGCGCTTCAGTTTCCATGGAGCTACCACCGGTGAACGTGTCCACTTGCGAACTCCGTTCTGTAATTCGTTTTTTCACGGTGAAAAATAAAACTGCGGTCAATATTCATCGCAATTTAGTGTCAGTGTATGGTGAAGGATGTATTAGCATCCAAATGATTCGCCGATGGCGTTCATGGTTCTTGGAAGGACGGCAAACGTGCATGATGACGAGCGAAGCATCAGGCCCGTTACTGCTACGGACAATGCAGCCGTTGCTGCTGTTCGGAATGTGGTGAAAGCAGATCGCCGCGTCACCATTGACGAAATAATGATTAGACTGCCTCCTGGAACCGAAATTGGGCGCTCTTCGATTGGAAAAATCATGTCAGATGTTTTGAATTTTCGCAAAGTCTGCGCAAGATGGGTCCAGCGTTTACTCTTGGAAAATCACAAGCAACAACGGATGGAGGCAGCCCGAGCTTTCCTGGAAATGCATCGAAGAGATGGGGATCAACTGTTTTCCCGTATTGTCACTGGAGATGAAAGCTGGGTGCATCATTCAACTTCAGAAACAAAACGACAAAGCATGGTGTGGAAGAAGCCTTAATGAAAGTGCACCAAAAAAGGCGAAGGTCACAATCTCTGCAGGCAAAGTTATGGCTATTGTCTTTTGGGACTGTAAGGGTGCTTTATTGGTTGACTACCTGCCCCCAAGCACTGCGGTTAATGCTGCGAGGTACTGCGAAGTCCTCACTAAACTCAGAGCTGCAATAAAACGGAAACGTCCTGGACTTTTATCTCGGAAAGTGTTACTCGTCCATGACAATGCTCGCCCTCACGCAGCTCGAACGACCCAAACGTTGCTGGAAAACTTCAAATGGGAAATTTTCACACATCCATCTTATTCTCCGGATCTTGCCCCAAGCGACTTCCATCGTTTTCCAGCACTCAAGTTGCACCTTGGCGGCAAGCACTTTGCGAATGATGTCGAAGTGCAGGCGGAGGCGAACCACTGGCTACGAAGACAGAACACGACTTGGTACAACAGTGGTATCAAAAAATTGCTAAAACGGCACCAAAAATGTTTGGACAGAAATGGTGATTATGTAGAGAAGTAGTCTATGAGTTGTATAATGAAAATAAAATAACTGCATAATTGTAAATAATGTTGTTTATTTGTTAAAAAAAATAGGGAAACTTATTTATTGGATGGCCCTCGTAGTTATATGTGTAGCTATATGTTATATGTGTAGTAGAAATGACAATAAAGAGGGAGGAGTGTTAGAAGTCTTGTTGCTGTTGTTACTATCTCCAACGCCACAGTCGCTACTCTTCTGGTAAGTTTCTCGTGTCCCCCCAGCAGTGGTAAGGAGTTCCACTTGAGTGGTGGTTCTCGGAGGTCCTTGGGTTCTCTGCAGGGTAGAGCTGCAGAGGGAGAGCAATGAGACCCCGGGTAGGTGATCCACGAGGGCAGAAGCGGCGTCGTCGCGAAGTACCGGAGGGGTCAAGCCGCGACAATATGTATGAGAACAATTATCTCCAGTATTTGGAGGAAATGAACGTGGGGACCAGGCTGTGCCAAAATGGTTGCTAATTCTTTTGTTCCTCCATATTTTACAGAGCTCTTAAAGAAGTTGGAGAAAAACGCAGCGATTTGCCTACCAAATATGGACCGAAATATACACCACTGATCAGTTAGCCTGATGAAATTGTCACATACTCCTGGACATCTTAAAACAAACCTCGGGGAAATAAACCAAAGAACAACAACCACAAGCCGACTTGGGCAGTATAAAACAAGTCCCGGATTCAACCTGTCCACACTTTCAAAAGGAATAGCAAGCCGTAGAACATGTCAAATGCCCAGTACCCCAACTGTAGCGATTCAAGATGGTTACACTCATTGGACTGCCCTCTGTCAACAGCACTGCTCTGTTAAATCTATCAAGGCCGACTTAGACAATTGACAATTAAAATGTTTTATTGACATATTGTGAATACATTCAAAGTGCACAGTCTGCACTATTTAAAAAAAGATAATATGCATTATATACACTATGTACAATGAATATGGCGCCTCGGCCAGCGCTGCAGAGTTTGGTGGAGAATCGCCAGTGGGTCTCCAGCGACACCACGCATTTCGCGATCTACGAAGAATACGTAGATCGCGTACTACGCCGCTGAGGAGATGGTGAGGGCGTGGTCCTCGAGACCAACTGGAAATATCCAGGACTGCAGGTCCGGCGTCCGGCCGATGATGGAGAACGCTTCTCAAATGACAGGGCGAACGGCGCTGCAGGACCAGTAGCGGTGAGACAGGTCGATGGAGCCGCAGGCGATGCAGACAGGCTGACTCGACGCCAGGTGCTCCGGACGGGGCAGGGCGTGCAGGGCCAGCCGCATTGCGATGTCCGCCACATGGCCCCCGAAGGAGCAGCGACGGAGAGATGAGAAGGGCACACTAGAGGAGGGCACGTCGACCACAGGTGTCCAGCGCCGGAGATACTGTCAGGTGGGAACGGCGGCCAGGCGGGGATGCTCCAGCATGCGTCGCGCCGTGCGTGTGCATATGCGCAGGAACGGAGTAGCCGTCCCGCGCAGTACCACGGCTTCTTCCAAGGACATCTCCTGGTAATCGCTTCTAGCATTCTCGGTCTAGGCCGACCTAGAGACACTTGGTGAACTGGTTCACTAAGGCTACCAAGACAGATTCCTAAACCGCAGGACAGCCCGGGTAGTTGTCGATCTACGGCTGCACTCCAGGAGCCTGGGTTATCCATATTACTTGTCTTAATAAAGACTTTGTGTACAAGACATGTGTAATGTATAGTAATTGTAAGTAATGTACAAGTAAAGAAATCTGTATTATTATTCTTAAAGAGAAAATATTTCATGTTCCTTTGTTTTTCGACTTCGAGACGAATCCAATGTATAAATTTATATGACTTAATAAAGATGTGTTGTGTGTTTATTTTTTCATTTAAATAAAACATAATTTTAAATAAAATTCTTCAAAAAATATGCGTATAAAGAATTCTAATTCGTTTTCAGTTCTAATATATATTTCGTTAAAAACTATATATTTATTCACCTGAAAATTAATATAGACATCATTATGACAAAGCAATTTTTTATTATCCTGAAACTGACTCACGTAAATGCTATCATCTATACAGAACCAAATATTCTAATTATAAGGAAAATATCAATTAGTCAATACCTTTATTCTAACCTTTAGTCTAATATATTCTGATAAATATCTGGCAAATACATTTTCCTGTAAATCAAGGAGAGCCAACCTCGTACGCCTTTTGGGTTGTTGGCCCTCGTCAGCGTTGAACTGATTTAAAAAATACAATATCACGGAAACTTTTAAAAATATCATTTATATTATTATGAACATAAAAGATATCTATCTAAATCGCACAATTGATATAAAAAGGGGGAAAAAAAAGAAGGCACCGGCGAGATTCGAACTCACGATCTCCTGTTTACTAGACAGGCGCTTTAACCAACTAAGCCACGGCGCCACGTGGCAAATTTTACCCGTTTCTCCATCAAATATCTTTCTTTAAATACCGTTTAAAATTAGTTTCTTTCTTTATTTTTATTATTATCTTTTACATATTTCAAAGTCAGCATCAGAGGTATAAAAAATAATATTATTTCCCCACTTAATTATTCTTTGTAAATGTTATAAAAATTATTAACACAGCTCATTTATTGTAAACGACCCCTTATACAAAGGTATAGAAAGCTGTCTGAAATATATTATTATATTCCATATTTGATCAAATACTCAATTAATCAAGAAAAGCTAACCACGTACGCGTTTCGGGCCGTTTTCCCTCGTCAGCGTGGTACAAACAGTCTGAAATATAGATAACTAGATGAAGAACTCGGTTTCGCCCGGGTTCTGCCGTGTCATAATTTTCTCAGGGGGGGTCAGTGGAAGGATGGTCTAAACCGTTGGTTTACGACCGCTACGACCCGGGTTCGATTCCCGCATTGGGCACTTTTTTCTGATTTAAAAAATAATAATTAAAAAAATACTCCAATGTCCCCCTATTCTTGCAAAAGTCCAACCCCACCAGCGAGTGCAAGTAAACAAACGGGGCTCTGGCACATTTGTAAGTGCAAAGTCGAACTGCTTTTCACGTGTGTAGACATGTGGTGAACTTACAGTTAAAGCAGTCGCCTTCTTCTACCCACCATGATTATCATGGCCTGTACCACGTGTACTAGGGATAAACAAAAAAATAAATAAAATAAAAAATAATTTTCTCAGTCAATTCTGTTCAACTGAGTGAATTATTATAAGTAGTATTAGAAATAGCAATTGTAGAGATTGTGTAGAATTCATATTTTGATATATTATTCACAATATTTAAACCCCGGAATATACAAATTATATAACTAGTTATATAGAAAGAGGAAATGACAATGAACAGCTTTTATTGACCAGTAAAATTTACATATAATGTATAATACAATTTATAATACAATATAATGCGGGTTGTGATTGTAAAACGACATTTGAAAATTATCCCGCATGTGTTTCTTTTGAACGAAAAATCAAAATTTATTTTAAGGAGAAATAATGATTATTTCTAACCTTATGGATGAGGTATGAAAGGATGAATTGTGAAGAGTAATGATGAACGGAAAAATAAAAGTGTCCAGGGATGGGAATTTTTCGTTCAAAAGAAACACATGCGGGATAATTTACAAAAAAATGTCATTTTACATATAATGTATTTGCATATACGTAATATATATATATATATATATATATGTGACAATATAATAATAAGGTGGGGAAAGAGAAATAACCACACGACAAGTTGGTAGAGGAAGAACCCAGGCAACCAGAGAGAGATAGACGGGCCAACCACCGCTGAGCGGCCGGCCGTTCCGTGTCGAACCCAATATATATCACCCAACTGTCTTAATTAGTCCTGAGGTTCCAAGAAACGGGCCTCTGGTCGCCCCTTGGAATGTCGCTAGTGTCTCAAATGACCGTACTTTTAGCTGCTCATCTCTCTTTGGGTTGACTGTAGGTTTGTTTTATTATTCCTGGAAGAGTATATATTATGACGTATATATTGTAGGCGCCATCCCGACCAGAGAGCCACAGATAAACAGATTATAAACGCACAGAATATAGAATCCGAGCTCCCCAGTAGAAGGAATACCCGGAAGACGACGGTACTCTCTGTTATATGTGTTGTTCACTATCGACCATCTCCCAATCCTTACCAATTTCTCAAATATCCTACCTTCGGAGCCCACCAGTTCGTGGGTCGAGTCTTCATGTCTGGAAGCAGCGTTTGCAGCTTTCCTAGGGAACACCCTCCACCACGTGGCCTCACGCCTCCAGACCGCACTTACCCCAGGAGATATTGACGAAGCAGTTATTCTCCTCACCACCTGTCTCCAAGAGGCCTGCGATGCATCTATGAAGAAGAAGTCCAAATCACCAAGACCATCAAAACCTTGGTGGAACAAAGAACTTTCTAAGCTCCGCAATATTGTGGTGGCTCTCCGCCGCTGCTCCCAAAACACCTTCTTTCCCACCAGGAGCTTCTTCAAAGGCCTTTACAGAGCCTGCCACAATAAACTCAAAGCGGCTATAAGGCGAGCAAAGCGTCTATCCTGGATATCACTGTGCCAAGAGGTCTCCTCAGCCGCATGGAGCTCAATTCACCGCTATATCTCCAAAGGTCGGAGAGGCTCTTTAGGGCCACCTCTGCTCAAACACAAAGATGGTACCCCACTAACCTCAGAGGAAACCTGTCGAGAGGTACTTCAGAACTACTTTCCAACAGATTGGACTGTGCCAAGACCAACAGTGGACTGGCTCCCAACCTTTAACCAAGAACCGGCTTTCACAGCGGCTGAAATCTTCCGCGCGATCCGACGATGTGGATGGAGAAAGTCCCCAGGTCCCGACAGACTTGGAGTCAGGTGCATACTCCTCGGTGGACCAGCACTGCATGAACTCTTATCGCAAATCTTCACCAAATGCCTGCGCCTCGGACACTTCCCAACCCCTTGGAAAGCTGGACGACTGGTTCTCATCCCCAAACAAAACTCCACCTCATCCAACCCACTGGACAAATACCGTCCAATTACTATGATCAACACATTAGCCAAAGTTTTTGAACGATGCATCCTAGCGAGGCTGCAATGGCTAGCAGACCAGCATGGCTGGTTCTCGCCCATGCAATTTGGCTTCGTCCCTGGGCGTTCGGCAGAAGGAGCCCTTGACTCAATCAACAACTTTATCAACGACGGCCTGAAGCACTGGAGAAAGACAGTGGCAATAAGTTTGGACATTAGCCATGCCTTCGACACGGTTCAAAGACATACCATCATTCAAGGCCTCCGGGACCTCAACTGTCCAGAAGAGCTTATACAACTCTCTGCAAGCTCTCTCAGAGACAGGAAAGTGATCTACCAAGCCTGGGACTCCACTCTCACCGCGCATACAGTACTGGGTGTTGCACAAGGGGCACCGCTAAGCCCCTTCTTTTTCAACATTGTAGCCAGGAAAGCTCTTTCCCTTCCAAAGCCCCAAAACTGCCAAATAATTTGCTTTGCAGACGACTTCACCTTGCTTTTCAGAGCTTTCCGTAGATTACCAACAAAGGAGATTAACAAATTTCTTAAAACTTTCAGCTTGTGGGGTAAAGGGCATGGATTGACCTTTAATCTTAAGAAGACCCAGGCCTGCCTCTTTCATTGGAAATCCAAGCGCCCTAGTTACCAAAATATAAAATTCCTCGACCAGCCTATTTTAATCAACAACCATATAAAAATACTGGGCATAACTTTTGACACCACACGCACATTCGTTCGCCACTCGGACAACATTTTCAACAAATGCAAATGGATGCTTCCGCGATTAATTAGCACAATTAGGGAACAATATGGACTCACTTACAGCTCAGGCCTGAAAATAATCAAGATGGTAATTCTCCCTGCTCTGCTCTACGGCTCGGGTGTTTGGGGCAAGAGAGTGTTCGACACCAATGGCACTCGCAAACTACGTAGTCTCCACTATAAATTTGCTAAAATTCTTATTAGGGGGGGCCCCTGTACCCCCACAATTCCAGCTATCTCACTCACTGGCGGCCCTCCATTGGACATTTCAATCAAGGCACATCTGGCGTACAAGGAAGCAATAAAAAATGGTCCTTTTGAGACACGTCCAAGGCCTAGCGCAGTCCACTATCCACCCCTTAGAAAACTACTTCAGTTTTCAAAGTCGCTCCCAGAAAATGCAACCATCATATACACCGATGGATCGCGGTCCCTCAAAGGCGTAGGCGGCGCAGTTTTTTCTGCCACCCCCCCTCCACTCCAATACAACTAAAACTCCATGATCTTTGCACCTCCTTCCAGGCAGAATTACTTGCTATCCTATATGCAACTAGAGCGATCCAGCTCATGCAAAGACAACCAACAGCAATCGCTTCTGATTGCCTGGCAGCTCTCCATGCCATTTGTAACCCAGAACTCCCAAAAACCTCACTCATAGCTGAGATAGTTCGCAATCTTAACCATTTAAACGTACATCTCTGCTGGGTTAGAGGCCACAGCGGCATAGAAGGCAATGAGCATGCAGATAAATTAGCCAAGGCAGCAGCTGAATCAAACTTGCCCATATCCTACTCCACTCTATCCAAAAAGTTTGTTCGAGCCCGCAGCGAACAGTATTCACACCAACTCTGGAAGGAATTATATGTCACAGATCACTCCACAAGAAACCTCAGGAGAATAGCTGCATTCCCAAACACTCTCATGGCGATCCTGCCCAAAATAAAATTTTGTGGCACCACCTCAACAATCCTCACAGGTCATGGCTTTGTCAAAGCCGATGCTGCAAAATTATCTAGAGACGATCCTACCTGCCCACACTGCCACGAGGAAGACCAAACTGTCGACCACCTTCTCTTCAGATGTCCCACCTACCACCTTCATAGGTTCCAAACAGCCACCCTCCTAGGAATAAATATATTTGCCCCTGAAGACCTGCAAAACATCCCCAAGCACAAGTCAGCCTGGCGACACTTGATAAACTGGATGTCTGCTGCCACCATTAGACGTGAAGTCTAAAAACCAACCCGGATAGTTGGCGACCTTAGTATGCTCCAGGAATCCGGGTTACCTAAATAAATAATAATAATAATTGTTCACTATTATGATTTTGTTTTAATAAACGCTACTAAATTATTTCATTGGATCCTATCTTTCTTTTTCCCAGTAAGAAACGCCTACGGAAGCCAACAGAAATTCAGAAGTGGGATAGTCCTGAAGAAAATTGAAGATTCACTGGAATAATTTGGAAACGAGAAGGACGTGGCGCGGTGACCGATCAACGTAGGAGGAGTTACATGGTATGTACGAAATTTAATTACCTATTCCTAAAAGTATTATCGCAAAGTATCGCGGTAAAAGTATTATTACAAGTCACCTCGACAAAAGTATTATCGCAAAGTATCGCGGTAAAAGTATTATTGCAAGTCATCTCGATAAAAGTATTATCGCAAAGTATCGCGGTAAAAGTATTATTGCAAAATCATCTCGATAAAAAGTATTATCGCAAAGTATCGCGGTAAAAAGAAAAAAAAAGTATTGTCTCAAAATTACTAAAGAAAAGTTGATTTCGTTTAAAGAAATAATTGAAACAGTACGTATCTGGTTTAGTCAGTTTTATTTGTTTATTTTAAAAATTTTTGCTTTGTTTATTTTTCCTTTTGAAAAACATGACTTATTTAGCGAAAGTAAGGAAATGCGATTTGAGCAAGTTGGCGTATGAACTCGGCGAGGTAGTACCGCCAGAGAGCAGGATCGTCGACTTAAAACACCTTATTTTGAATAGCCAATCTTACGAAGAAGAGTTCGCAAAGCAACTGTTGGAGACTCTGATCGAGGATCGGGAACGAATCGAGGAGCGGGAACGAATCGAGGATCGGAAACGAATCGAGGATCGGGAACGAATCGAACGGGAACGAAAAGAACAAATGGTAATGGAATTCGAGCTTGAGAAGCTGCGCATCCAGACTACACGCGGAAACAACGATACGTCTCGAAGTACCAGCAATGACGCACATTACGAGATACGTAAACTGATGCCCAAGTACGAGTCGAAGGACAATGATTTGAGTTTTTACCTAATTCTTTTCGAAAGACAGGCAAAGCGACTAGGATTGGATGAAGACCAATGGGCGTTCAGCCTCCTAGGATTGCTACCTTACGAAATGACTCAATTAATCGCTCGGGAGACAGAAGAACAAAGCGGCGATTATAGGTTCGTGAAAAGGTTGCTCCTAAAACGGTACAAGTTGAGCCCCGAACAATTCAGACAAAAATTCGAGAAGCACGAGAGATCTCAAAAGGGTTCCTGGAGAGACTTCGCTTTCGAATTGCGAGGATATTTCAACGAATGGATCGAAGGAATGAACGTGGAAAATTTCGACGCCCTAAAGGATTTGTCCGTCACTAACCAGCTAAAGAAAAAAGTTCCAAATGTGCTGCGTAATCATCTCATTGACGATTGGACCAAGTTAAACAACCCAGATGAGTTGGCGGATAAACTGGACGAGTACGAAAATGTTCGCACCGAGATGGGACCTCCGCATTGGAATGCGAAACACCTCATACCACCGTCGTTTCAGCAGAAATCTGCGAGATTCCCCAACCAAAGCGAAGTTAAAGAGACTAAACAAGGAACGAATGTTTCGGGTCAAGACGCTGCAAGGAACGAAATCAGTGAAACGTACCCTAACACCTTGAGGAGAATGGTCAACCGTACGATCAGAAACGACAAGGGAGAACCGAAGTGCTTCAACTGCAATCAGTTTGGACACATTGCCAGAGACTGCCCAGCACCCAGGACTACGTTGAGATGCCGAGGATGCGGTCAAACGGGACACAAGGAAAGGAATTGCACAAGACCCAAAGAAGGACTAAAAGTAGCCAACCTGGAAGTCGAAGGACTGGAGACTGTCCCGCCAGATGTATATTTGAAGGATGTCAAGATCGACAACAAGGAAACCGTGAAGGCAATGATAGACACCGGGAGCAGCAGTTGTCTAATGAGAGAATCGGTCGCAAGGAGGATCAGCGTCGACATCGAACCAGACTCGACTAGTCTGTACGGCATCGGTAACCAGACTGCACCAGCTGCCAGGACCGTTGGGAAGACGACAGTCGACCTGGAGATTGATGGCATCGTCGGAAGGAAAATCACTGTATTCATTGTCAACGATGATGCCCAACCCTATGACCTATTAATTGGAAGAACATGGACAGATCTGCCCTACGTATCTTTCGCCAGAATTGGTAAAAACTTGCATATTGGCTATTCATCCGAATTTCCGTTTGCTAATCTGCAAGAAGAAATCAAGTCGCGTCGCATCGAACAGAGAGCAACCGAAACTGTTCAGTTGGAGAGCGACTCCATTAACTTTACAAGTGCAATCACAGACGAGGTAAAGGACGGATATGTATTGTTCACAGGAGTAGATGACGCCTGTGTCGATTCCCTATTGGAAGTGGTCGATGGAAAGACGACCGTACCCATCATCTCAGCTGGCAAGGGCAAGTTGAGAGTAAGGAAGAACCAATGTGTAGGGCGAGTTGAACTACTGAACCTTGATGATATTGTTGTTAACCTGGACGTCGCAGAGGATTCGTTTCAGACTAAAAATGAAGAGAAGAGGGAAGGACAAGACCAAATGAAACGTAAGCGCCCCATACTGCCTGAGGACATCAACGTCAATCATTCTCTGACTTCGAAAGAGAGACAAGAAA
>CP092866.1:48598961-48621141 GCA_030710605.1 Cordylochernes scorpioides
TAATATAAATGTCACGTGTAAAATTAAGGAAGACAAAAACTTCAGAATGAGACAGCAATTTATTTAAGGCAAGAACAAACTATGAATGGTAAACAAAAGATAAACCACGAGGGAAATTTACAGAGTAGCAAAATATAAACATAAAAGTGACCACTCTGTTAATAAAAATAATAAAATTAATAAATACTTTGTTACATAGCTTCTTCCCTATGGGAGCTGTGACCCACAGCTAGCAATTATTGTAGATACTGACATGGATCTGACGTGCTCCTGCCAAGGATTCCATCGAAGTCTTGGAACTTTGTCCCTAGTACCTTTGCGTCCTTTTTTTTTATTGCGGCGTGAAGAGCGGCTTTGTCGTCCTATCGTCTATAGGGACATCGTCATCTTGGAGGGAAGTCTTGGCTTTAGCACGGCGGTGGAATCCTGGAGTCAGTCTCCGAAAATGTAGATCACAGCACCCATGGCCTCTTGGTCTTTTCGGCGATCCTCAGTTTGTCTTCCCTAATTTACCCAGCATCTCCACCAAAATGCCACGTGTAAAAATTAGGGAAGACAAAAACTTCAGGATGAGACGGCAATTTATTTAAGGCAAGAACAAACTATGAATGGTAAACAAAAGATAAGCCACGAGGGAAATTTACAGAGTAGAAAAATATAAACATAAAAATGACCACTCTGTTAATAAAATTAATAAATACTTTGTTACAATATATTGAATAAATATTAATTAAACAATACCAAAGGTTTCTGGATATGAGCTTATTTTCATTTTATTAACGTAGTCTCAAGCTTTCGGGCATTTCTGTCCTTCTACAGAAGAACATGAATAAACAAATAAAACGCCGCTTGATGCTAGATTTTTGTAATAGTTCAGCATCAGGCGGCGTTTAGTTCGTTTATTTATGTTCTCCTGTAGAAGGGCCGAAATTCCTAAAAGCTTGAAACTACGTCAATAAAATGAAAATAAACTCATCTCCACAAACCTGTGGTATTGTTTAATTTATGTCCAGGGGATTCGAATCAATTGAAATGACTAGATATGTGGCTAGATATCGTGGATGGCTTTTCTTGATTTATCAAGAAATTAAGTTGGCCAAATATCAGGGAACAGGTTAAATCAATGATTAGTTGATTTCTGTTCCACCAGATGGTGCTCTGCCTTCTAAAAAGCACATGTGCTCCTGGTCAGGATATGCCTTTTTTATTTTAAAATATTTTAGTTAAACATGGGTAACTTAGTCTCCTGCCATACATGTATATTCAGATCGCCAAATACTCAAGAGTTTATCTAATCCATATAAAGAGGATGTCTGTGAAGCATGATGTCAACTAGAAAACTGCTGGGAGTTGAGATTTGATTTTTTAAGAGTTTGTTCATAACCTAAAAGGAAAAAGAAATAAAAAAAATTAGGTTTCTATCTCCAACCTCTTTCGAATTACAAGCAAAAACTGACAAGAATCGAGATAAATATTAATGTTATATTTATGTAATCTGTGCCTATTAATATTGTAGCTAAGTATTTATTATATTGTAGCGTAGAAATCAAGTCTTTGTATATCTGGAGATGTGAAAGTATTTATTGATGACGTCATGGCGACCAGTCGACAATTATCAACCAAACAACCCAAACTATCTACAGCTAGAAAATATCGAGCAAGCAAGCTAGGCAATTAAATAATGATTTATAACGGATGTAAAATTTTAAATCAGTTTCAAATATTTTCGTTGAATGATTAAATAATAAATTATTTCTTCGCCACAATATTTGATGTATAGATTATTATTTTTTTTATATTTATATTATTTATATTTTGATACTCTAGAAACTTCCCTCATTGTTTATCTTGTAAAATGCAAATAAATGTTGACTTTGTGCTTACCTTAAATAAATTGCTGTGTCATCCTGAAGTTTGTCTTTCCTGATTTTATACGTTGCAATATCATCATGTACGAGGTGTGTTCAAAAGGTATCGCGACTTTTGAATTTTCGCGGGTTACGTATATTCGAATTTCGATCTTTTTGTGGATTTATGTTGGTACTCATGACTCTCACTTATGCCGACAAGCTCGGCCATTTTGAATGTTCACTTAATTGTTGACAGCTGCTTTGCTTGCAGGTGTTTTGGATCGTCTTCGATTTTTACCTATTAAAAAAAAATGGATCAAAGAACCTGTATAAAATTTTGTGTGAAAAACGAAATTAAGTGCGCGGATGCATTCCGAATGTTGACTGTGGCATACGGAGAAGCTACCTTGGACCAAAGCAACGTTTATCGGTGGTACAAAATGTTCTCAGAAGACCGAGAAGATGTGAACGACGAAGAGCGTGCTGGACGCCCGAGCACTTCAACAACAGACGAAAAAATTAATGAAGTGGAGAAAATGATATTGGCCAATCGTCGAATCACCGTTAGAGAAGTTGCTGAGGACCTAAACATATCGATTGGCTCGTGCCATTCGATTTTTATCAATGATTTGGGCATGAGACGGGTCGCCGCGAAATTCGTACCAAAATTGCTCAATTGCGACCAAAAACAGCATCGCATGAACATTGCTAATGAGATGTTGGACTCTGTCCGCGACGACCCAAATTTGCTCCAGAGGGTCATAACTGGTGACGAAGCGTGAGTTTATGGTTATGACGTGGAAACCAAAGCTCAATCATCTCAATGGAAGCTGCCGCACGAACCAAGACCGAAAAAAGCGCGCCAAGTTCGGTCGAATGTGAAAGTTTTGCTGACAGTTTTCTTCGATTGCAGGGGCGTGGTGCATCATGAGTTCTTGCCACAAGGTAGAACGGTCAATAAGGAATATTACCTGCAAGTTATGCGCAATTTGCGCGAATCAATCCGCCAGAAACGCCCGGATTTGTGGAAGAACAAAAATTGGCTTTTGCACCACGATAACGCCCCTGCTCACACATCGTTGCTTGTGCGCGACTTTTCGGCCAAAAACAATACACTAATGATGCCGCAGCCACCGTATTCCCCAGATCTGGCCCCCTGTGACTTTTTCTTGTTCCCTAAATTGAAGAGGCCCATGAAAGGACGACGTTACGCTACGCTTGACGAGATAAAGACGGCATCGAAGGAGGAGCTGAAAAATATTTTTTTTAAATGATTTTTTGAAGTGCTTCGAAGATTGGAAAAACCGTTGGCACAAGTGTATAATATCTCATGGGGATTGCTTTGAAGAGGACAAAATAGGTATTCATGAATAAATAAATAATTTTTGAAAAACACAAAAGTGGCGATTCCTTTTGAACACACCTCGTATATACAGTAGAACCTCAATGAGAGGACACTCTCGCTAGAGTACATATCTCAACAAAGGACAGTTTTCATTTGCAAAATTACCATTTTTACTATTTAGCAACTATCCGGTAAGAACTCTCCCTAAAAGACATTTTAGCTCTGAAACTAGGTATCCTTTACAGGGAGGTTCTACTGTATTTATTTTTAATATATTATCTATAATGTAAATATTTTCACAAGTCTCCAGAAATTAAGTTGTTATTGTTTTAAAGTAAGATAAGAGTGTCATATAATATATTAATAATTATACTTAATTCAATCAAATGATTCATGGTTATATTATCTAAAATTTGATCCAATTTTAAAAGTATTCCAAATAATTGAAGTCTCATCGTGAGTGAGCAATTTGAAAAATCTGAAATAGTCAAATTTATATTTTAACATGTTTTTATATAACTTAAATAAAAATGAAGGTATGAGATGACTGATGTCCTCATATATATTGATAGAATAGATTGAAGAACTGAAATTGACTTGTTCCATTATATGTATGTTCCATGTGTAAATGCCTGTTTTTTACCTCTTTTCGCTCTCCACTTCTCCCATCCATATTTCCTTTTTTTTTCTTTTTTTTCTTTCTTCCAAATCCATATTCTTATTTTCCATAGGATCATTCAAATAATAATCTCTATATATTTATCATGTGTATATAATCTTTCTCCATTTTTACCCCTTTGTATATTTCCCACTTTCATAGGTTTCTCCGTCTTGTAACCCTAAGGAGAATCCTCTGTAAGACCCGTGTGTCTTAATAACGGTTTTTGTGTGTGTTGTGTGATTGAAGAACTATATAAAATACTTTAAAAAACACGTTGATAAAATCTCCAATATATTTTACTATGTCTATACGATATAGTAAAATATACAAGAAAGACAATATTGTGATTAGGTTGGTGTGAAATATTGCTATCCTCAGAATTATTAACTTCTAATTTTAACAATAATGAGATCATTTTTTAATATGTAAATAACGATTTTTTCTTTTATTCACTTTATTTGCCTCTTTGTGTGTACCTTCTCTTTAAATATATTGGCGCGTATACGGCCTGAAAACACCTACAACCTCCGCCAATAGATGACGCTTTCGCCTGTTTCCGATCTGAAACTGGTGTGGGAATCGCCGACTGCTGTAGTCCTGTTTCCTGGGGCAAATGTTTGTAAATACACGTTTATATTGGCCCTAGGAGATAACGTAATGTAAATACCCGTTGAATGTTATTCTACGAGGGCCATCCAATAAATAAGTTTCCCTATTTTTTTTTTCTGCGAACGAAACGTTGTAAAAATTAGTTAGTAGTGTAAGAAATGGTCACTAGGATGCGTTGGAAGCGCGTGACCTTCAAAATTACGCTACTCGTACGCGCAAGTCCGTAGCGCTTCAGTTTCCATGGAGCTACCACCGGTGAACGTGTCCACTTGCGAACTCCGTTCTGTAATTCGTTTTTTCACGGTGAAAAATAAAACTGCGGTCAATATTCACCGCAATTTAGTGTCAGTGTATGGTGAAGGATGTATTAGCATCCAAATGATTCGCCGATGGCGTTCATGGTTCTTGGAAGGACGGCAAACGTGCATGATGACGAGCGAAGCATCAGGCCCGTTACTGCTACGGACAATGCAGCCGTTGCTGCTGTTCGGAATGTGGTGAAAGCAGATCGCCGCGTCACCATTGACGAAATAATGATTAGACTGCCTCCTGGAACCGAAATTGGGCGCTCTTCGATTGGAAAAATCATGTCAGATGTTTTGAATTTTCGCAAAGTCTGCGCAAGATGGGTCCAGCGTTTACTCTTGGAAAATCACAAGCAACAACGGATGGAGGCAGCCCGAGCTTTCCTGGAAATGCATCGAAGAGATGGGGATCAACTGTTTTCCCGTATTGTCACTGGAGATGAAAGCTGGGTGCATCATTCAACTTCAGAAACAAAACGACAAAGCATGGTGTGGAAGAAGCCTTAATGAAAGTGCACCAAAAAAGGCGAAGGTCACAATCTCTGCAGGCAAAGTTATGGCTATTGTCTTTTGGGACTGTAAGGGTGCTTTATTGGTTGACTACCTGCCCCCAAGCACTGCGGTTAATGCTTCGAGGTACTGCGAAGTCCTCACTAAACTCAGAGCTGCAATAAAACGGAAACGTCCTGGACTTTTATCTCGGAAAGTGTTACTCGTCCATGACAATGCTCGCCCTCACGCAGCTCGAACGACCCAAACGTTGCTGGAAAACTTCAAATGGGAAATTTTCACACATCCATCTTATTCTCCGGATCTTGCCCCAAGCGACTTCCATCGTTTTCCAGCACTCAAGTTGCACCTTGGCGGCAAGCACTTTGCGAATGATGTCGAAGTGCAGGCGGAGGCGAACCACTGGCTACGAAGACAGAACACGACTTGGTACAACAGTGGTATCAAAAAATTGCTAAAACGGCACCAAAAATGTTTGGACAGAAATGGTGATTATGTAGAGAAGTAGTCTATGAGTTGTATAATGAAAATAAAATAACTGCATAATTGTAAATAATGTTGTTTATTTGTTAAAAAAAAATAGGGAAACTTATTTATTGGATGGCCCTCGTAGTTATATGTGTAGCTATATGTTATATGTGTAGTAGAAATGACAATAAAGAGGGAGGAGTGTTAGAAGTCTTGTTGCTGTTGTTACTATCTCCAACGCCACAGTCGCTACTCTTCTGGTAAGTTTCTCGTGTCCCCCCAGCAGTGGTAAGGAGTTCCACTTGAGTGGTGGTTCTCGGAGGTCCTTGGGTTCTCTGCAGGGTAGAGCTGCAGAGGGAGAGCAATGAGACCCCGGGTAGGTGATCCACGAGGGCAGAAGCGGCGTCGTCGCGAAGTACCGGAGGGGTCAAGCCGCGACAATATGTATGAGAACAATTATCTCCAGTATTTGGAGGAAATGAACGTGGGGACCAGGCTGTGCCAAAATGGTTGCTAAATCTTATGTTCTTCCATATTTTACAGAGCTCTTAAAGAAGTTGGAGAAAAACGCAGCGATTTGCCTACCAAATATGGACCGAAATATACACCACTGATCAGTTAGCCTGATGAAATTGTCACATACTCCTGGACATCTTAAAACAAACCTCGGGGAAATAAACCAAAGAACAACAACCACAAGCCGACTTGGGCAGTATAAAACAAGTCCCGGATTCAACCTGTCCACACTTTCAAAAGGAATAGCAAGCCGTAGAACATGTCAAATGCCCAGTACCCCAACTGTAGCGATTCAAGACGGTTACACTCATTGGACTGCCCTCTGTCAACAGCACTGCTCTGTTAAATCTATCAAGGCCGACTTAGACAATTGACAATTAAAATGTTTTATTGACATATTGTGAATACATTCAAAGTGTACAGTCTGCACTATTTAAAAAAAGATAATATGCATTATATACACTATGTACAATGAATATGGCGCCTCGGCCAGCGCTGCAGAGTTTGGTGGAGAATCGCCAGTGGGTCTCCAGCGACACCACGCATTTCGCGATCTACGAAGAATACGTAGATCGCGTACTACGCCGCTGAGGAGATGGTGAGGGCGTGGTCTTAGAGACCAACTGGAAATATCCAGGACTGCAGGTCCGGCGTCCGGCCGATGATGGAGAACGCTTCTCAAATGACAGGGCGAACGGCGCTGCAGGACCAGTAGCGGTGAGGCAGGTCGATGGAGCCGCAGGCGATGCAGACAGGCTGACTCGACGCCAGGTGCTCCGGACGGGGCAGGGCGTGCAGGGCCAGCCGCATTGCGATGTCCGCCACATGGCCCCCGAAGGAGCAGCGACGGAGAGATGAGAAGGGCACACTAGAGGAGGGCACGTCGGCCACAGGTGTCCAGCGCCGGAGATACTGTCAGGTGGGAACGGCGGCCAGGCGGGGATGCTCCAGCATGCGTCGCGCCGTGCGTGTGCATATGCGCAGGAACGGAGTAGCCGTCCCGCGCAGTACCACGGCTTCTTCCAAGGACATCTCCTGGTAATCGCTTCTAGCATTCTCGGTCTAGGCCGACCTAGAGACACTTGGTGAACTGGTTCACTAAGGCTACCAAGACAGATTCCTAAACCGCAGTTGGCGATCTACGGCTGCACTCCAGGAGCCTGGGTTATCCATATTACTTGTCTTAATAAAGACTTTGTGTACAAGACATGTGTAATGTATAGTAATTGTAAGTAATGTACAAGTAAAGAAATCTGTATTATTATTCTTAAAGAGAAAATATTTCATGTTCCTTTGTTTTTCGACTTCGAGACGAATCCAATGTATAAATTTATATGACTTAAT
This sequence comes from Cordylochernes scorpioides, assembly GCA_030710605.1. NCBI lineage: Eukaryota > Metazoa > Arthropoda > Arachnida > Pseudoscorpiones > Chernetidae > Cordylochernes > Cordylochernes scorpioides. Next base: position 48,606,570 of record CP092866.1, read on the forward strand.
AAAGATGTGTTGTGTGTTTATTTTTTTCATTTAAATAAAACATAATTTTAAATAAAATTCTTAAAAAAATATGCGTATAAAGAATTCTAATTCGTTTTCAGTTCTAATATATATTTCGTTAAAAACTATATATTTATTCACCTGAAAATTAATATAGACATCATTATGACAAAGCAATTTTTTATTATCCTGAAACTGACTCACGTAAATGCTATCATCTATACAGAACCAAATATTCTAATTATAAGGAAAATATCAATTAGTCAATACCTTTATTCTAACCTTTAGTCTAATATATTCTGATAAATATCTGGCAAATACATTTTCCTGTAAATCAAGGAGAGCCAACCTCGTACGCCTTTTGGGTTGTTGGCCCTCGTCAGCGTTGAAATGATTTAAAAAATACAATATCACGGAAACTTTTAAAAATATCATTTATATTATTATGAACATAAAAGATATCTATCTAAATCGCACAATTGATATAAAAAGGGGAAAAAAAAAGAAGGCACCGGCGAGATTCGAACTCACGATCTCCTGTTTACTAGACAGGCGCTTTAACCAACTAAGCCACGGCGCCACGTGGCAAATTTTACCCGTTTCTCCATCAAATATCTTTCTTTAAATACCGTTTAAAATTAGTTTCTTTATTTTTATTATTATCTTTTACATATTTCAAAGTCAGCATCAGAGGTATAAAAAATAATATTATTTCCCCACTTAATTATTCTTTGTAAATGTTATAAAAATTATTAACACAGGTCATTTATTGTAAACGACCCCTTATACAAAGGTATAGAAAGCTGTCTGAAATATATTATTATATTCCATATTTGATCAAATACTCAATTAATCAAGAAAAGCTAACCACGTACGCGTTTCGGGCTGTTTTCCCTCGTCAGCGTGGTACAAACTGTCTGAAATATAGATAACTAGATGAAGAACTCGGTTTCGCCCGGGTTCTGCCGTGTCATAATTTTCTCAGGGGGGTCAGTGGAAGGATGGTCTAAACCGTTGGTTTACGACCGCTACGACCCGGGTTCGATTCCCGCATTGGGCACTTTTTTCTGATTTAAAAAATAATAATTAAAAAAATACTCCAATGTCCCCCTATTCTTGCAAAAGTCCAACCCCACCAGCGAGTGCAAGTAAACAAACGGGGCTCTGGTACATTTGTAAGTGCAAAGTCGAACTGCTTTTCACGTGTGTAGACATGTGGTGCACTTACAGTTAAAGCAGTCGCCTTCTTCTACCCACCATGATTATCATGGCCTGTACCACGTGTACTAGGGATAAACAAAAAAATAAATAAAATAAAAAATAATTTTCTCAGTCAATTCTGTTCAACTGAGTGAATTATTATAAGTAGTATTAGAAATAGCAATTGTAGAGACTGTGTAGAATTCATATTTTGATATATTATTCACAATATTTAAACCCCGGAATATACAAATTATATAAATAGTTATATAGAGAGAGGAAATGACAATGAACAGCTTTTATTGACCAGTAAAATTTACATATAATGTATAATACAATTTATAATACAATATAATGCGGGTTGTGATTGTAAAACGACATTTGAAAATTATCCCGCATGTGTTTCTTTTGAACGAAAAATCAAAATTTATTTTAAGGAGAAATAATGATTATTTCTAACCTTATGGATGAGGTATGAAAGGATGAATTGTGAAGAGTAATGATGAACGGAAAAAGTGTCCAGGGATGGGAATTTTTCGTTCAAAAGAAACACATGCGGGATAATTTTCAAAAAAAAAAATGTCATTTTACATATAATGTATTTGCATATACGTAATATATATATATATATATATATAATAAAAATGAATGTATGTGTGTCTGTTTGTTTGTTTGTCCTTTATGCCTGACCAAACCACTCATTGGATCGCCATGAAACTTTGGGAAGTTATTTAGTATAGTACTGGGAAGGTTTCTAGCAAATAAAATTTTTGAAATAACTTTTCGCCTAGAAATAATCAAGATAAATATTCTAATTTATCTGTTATAATTCAACAATCTGCTCTAAATATTATCATGATGATACGATGATTTTGTAATGTAGAAAATTAGGAAAGACAAAATTCAGGATGACACGGCAATTTATTTGAGACAAGAATAATGATACAATTCAAAGGCAAGATACTATTCCTTTAACTTCCAATTACCGAGGGAACCAATTAATATTGATTTTATTCAACTTATCGAGTATTTTTCAAGGGACCGGGAAAAAATGTTCACTTTATCGAGAGATTCGTTAAACAAACCTTTACTCGGGTAAAACCCGGGCGAAGCCGGGTACATCCATACAAGAATAATGATACAATTCCGAGGCAAGATACTATTCCTTTAACTTCCAATTACCGAGGGAACCAATTAATATTGATTTTATTCAACTTATCGAGCATTTTTCAAGGGACCGGGAAAAAAATGTTCACTTTATCGAGAGATTCGTTAGACAAACTTTTACTCGGGTAAAACCCGGGCGAAGCCGGGTACGTCCGCTAGTATATATATATATATGTTATATGTTAAAATGTTATTATATTTAGGGTTATAATTTCATGGATATAAATACTCTGTTTTAATCGACCGCCAGAGGTCACGCTTCTACTATATAAACTGATTGTTGTTCTTCCCCGCTGGCCGACCCAGAGTTTTTGTAATTATGTAAATAATATTTTGTTTTATTTATTTATGCGCCTTAAGACAGGCATTACTTTTATCAAATTGTTTTATATATATTCCATGGGTTCACAATTAAAACAATATCTGATCAAGACCATTTTATTATTATTCTTTTAAGAAATTTAGCCACGACTGCAAACGATACCATTAAGTAATCATGCACTCAAAAGAACCAGCAATTGATCTCTATCTCAAAATAATATTTATTATAACATATATATATGTGACAATATAATAATAAGGTGGGGAAAGAGAAATAACCACACGACAAGTTGGTAGAGGAAGAACCCAGGCAACCAGAGAGAGATAGACGGGCCAGCCACCGCTGAGCGGCCGGCCGTTCCGTGTCGAACCCAATATATATCACCCAACTGTCTTAATTAGTCCTGAGGTTCCAAGAAACGGGCCTCTGGTCGCCCCTTGGAATGTCGCTAGTGTCTCAAATGACCGTACTTTTAGCTGCTCATCTCTCTTTGGGTTGACTGTAGGTTTGTTTTATTATTCCTGGAAGAGTATATATTATGACGTATATATATATATAGTGACAAAACAATATTTAAAACTTGACATAATAGTATTATTCTAGATAAATAGGGATTTGTGTATATTTTTCGTATTTCTTTTTTTTTGTTAAATTTTCTTTTTCTTTAAAAAAAAACATCAATATAAACCTGATTCTAACCAATATAATTACTTTTATTACCTTTTCTCTCCTTAATAATATTTAAATATAATACATATAAACAACTATTTAATTATTTACCTTAAACACAAAAAAAAACATTAACTATTCTCTCTCTTCCTATTCTATCCTTCCTTATCCTTTCCTTATATCTATAAAAATGAAATCCAAAATCGATGTTTGTTATCGCGTTGCGCAAAATCTACAGAATAAATCTTTATGAAACTTCGCATGTAGGTAGCTGAAGATTTGATTTAACATATAGGCTATTCAAAAAACTAAAAAGTTAATGTGCTTTTTTTAAAATAAAAAACCAAAAAGCGTTAGTTCCAGCCTTCTACCGCTTGGGCGCAGCACTGGTCGCGACGATAAATGAATTTGATTGGTTAATAATTAACACGTGGTTTGTTTACACGATGAATGTTAGTTTGTTCACACGATGAATGTTTTTAAAAGGTAAGATTATCTAATCGCCGTGAAACTTTCGGAAGTTATTTACTATACTACTGGGAAGATTTCTGGTTTGAATTTGATTTGAAATAAATATTATTTGCAATTTTATTTGCAAATTTTCTACTTTCACTCGCAAGTAGCGCCTCTAGCGGCGTCTGGTGAAATTATATTTATAAATTGTAACAATGCTTAAAATGTTTTCCAAGTATAATAAATTTAATTTGAGAATTTAGTAATATAATATTCCAATGACGTAAAAAATACTTGGCATTTTAATATTAATATATATTTAAAGAAAAAATTGTAACGTTTTTGTGTTAAATGTTAAAATGTAATGTTAAAATATATTTTTACATTGTTAATTTAATTTGCTGTTGTTTTATAAAAATGATGATGCAACTTTAATTGTTGTTGTGAAAAAATCTTTATTTACGGAGCTGCTAACCACAGAATAAATGATTTTTGAGCCCCTAATTGTTGTTGTTTATTATCGTTTGTTTATATAAAAAAATTACATTGTATGTGATGATGATAACAAAAATGAAATTTTAAATTAATATATATAATTCATTGTGAGAAAAAAGAAATAATTAATCATCAAATTCACAAAAGTGACAATATCTTATTTAAAATATAATAAATGTTTTCAAAAAATTATGTGTTTCAAAAATATATTCAAACGCATATAACAATATTTATATTTATATACGTTTATAAATCAATATATAGGTGGATTGGATGTTTTCTAGAATCGTTTTAACAAATGTTCGTTAGGCAAACTTTTACTCGGATAAAAACTGTGCGAAGCCGAGTACATTCGCTAAATACAGTTATTTACAAATCTTCGTTTGTGGCAAGATACTATTCCTTCAACTTCAAATTACCGAGTGGACCAATTAATACTGATTTTTTTCAACTTATCGAGTATTTTTCAAAGGACCGGGAAAAAATTATCTCGAGAGTGTAGACAAGTATAGATTCAGTAGGGATTGGATGTTTGCTAGAATAGTTTTAACAAATGTTTGTTAAGCAAACTTTTACTCGGGTAAAAATCGAGCGAAGCCGGGAACATTTATATATATATGTTTGTCGGCTATGCACGCCCTCAATATGTAACTAATCTCGCTGAAATTTGAACAGGACAGAGAGTTAAATCTGGAAGAGTTTTTTGTTGCACTTTAACCAAGAAAAATTATATTTAACCAAGTACTGAGCAACAATATTTTTTTAGTCAGAAATGATGATGACAATATTGCCGTATCATGCTTGATTGCATTAAAAAATTCTTTTGGGGAATATTCACTAAAGCAGACCACGGGCGAAGCCAGATAATGATTAATAGTAGGCAGGAACAAAATTCTACCAGCGAAACATCACTCGAGCAGAAGACACACGAAGCGAGGTCATCTCTATATATAAAATATCGTTTATCGGCCTTTTGGCTGATTTCATGTAGTATATCTCTAGATATTTTTATTTATATATATCTTTTAAAAAATCTATTCAGTAGAGAGAGAATAAGTTTGCTCGAAAAATAAATTCCATATCTATATATATATATGTCATAATTTGTATATGTATATAGTTAATAATAGTTGTATTTGTATATAGTTAATGCCAAGAGATACAATTTATTCTCGTCAAATAAGTATGTAAATATGTTACGCTTGCGTTAAAATGTAAATATGTAAATTCATCCATGTATAAAAGGCGGCACAAAAAATAAAGTGGCAGACATCGCGGGCGCGCTGCTCGCTAGGCATAACGACTGCGCCTCTTCATTTAGCTACGACATATATATGAAAAAATAGTACAAATGTAATATTGTACTGGGATAAGGTGCATAAATTAAGAAAAAGGCGTCTTCTTATCGAGCAACTGAAAGTTGCTGATGGCTTGCGCCATCTATCGGAATAAATATCAACTATTCTCGTTGATTTTTAATTATTCCAGAATTGGCCAAATACCCATTCTTGATTAATCAAGAAAAGCTAACCACGGACGCGTTTCGGGCTGTTGGCCCTCATCAGCGTGGTAAGATAAGAAGACGCCTTTTTCTTAATTTATGCACCTTATCCCAGTACAATATTACATTTGTACTATTTTTTCACATTGTGTAGCGTTCTCACGCAATTCTGGCCTTAACTACCCGTTCCATGATTTTTCAGGATGCCTTAATGACCAATTTTTTGGTCGTTGAGGTACAGCTTGCACCACGCTGATGAGGGCCAACAGCCCGAAACGCGTCCGTGGTTAGCTTTTCTTGATTAATCAAGAATGGGTATTTGGCCAATTCTGGAATAATTAAAAATCAACGAGAATAGTTGATATTTATTCCGATAGATGGCGCAAGCCATCAGCAACTTTCAGTTGCTCGATAAGAAGACGCCTTTTTCTTAATATATATATATATATATATATAATTGAATGTCTGTCTGTCTGCACTATATAGATTCAAAAACCATACATCCAATCGCCGTGAAATTTTGGGATATTATTAGGTATATCCCCGGGAAGGTTTTTGAAAAATAATTTCTTGAATATCTTGAATATCCTTAGAGTTATTTGCAGATTTGTAGATTTAACTCGCAAGCAGCGCCACCATTGCGACGATGATAACAGGTTTTTTATCTATAAGTTTTATTATCACTAAGTTTATTATCTTAAAGATTATTTATCAAAAGTAAGATTATCTCAGGATGACACGGCAATTTATTTGAGACAAGAATAATGATACAATTCCAAGGCGAAGATACTATTTATTTAACTTCCAATTACCGAGGGAACCAATTAATATTGATTTTATTCAACTCATCGAGTATTTTTCAAGGGACCGGGAAAAAATGTTTACTAGATAAAACGATGATTTTGTAATGTAGAAAATTAGGAAAGACAAAATTCAGGATGACACGGCTCACAGGGACCGGGAAAAAAGGTTCACTTTATCGAGAGATTCAAATATACGAGTTTCAAATAATCAAAATATATATTTTGTTTTTTTTAAGATAAGTTTATAGAGAATAGTTTTAACAAATGTTCGTTAGACAAACTTTTACGCGGATAAAACCCGGGCGAAGCCGGGTACACATCCGCTAGTATATATATATATATATATATTGAAAATAAAGGAGCCATATCCTGACCAAGAGCACATGTGCTTTTTAGATGGCAGAGCGCCATCTAGTGGAGCAAAAATAAACTAAACGTTTATTTAACTTGCTCCGTGATATTTGGCTACCCAATTTTTTTTCTATTGTTTTTCATATATATATATATGAATTGCTGTATTTTCAGCATATATATATATGGTAATTCAAACCAACAACCCTATATTGTATAATACTTATAACAAGATTGTCATGTTGTATATAGAAACACATCTATAAATGGTTATATGCATGATTGACATGTGTCATTGCATCACCATATGTAATGTACTTTGTACAAACTGAGGATGAATAAATAAAACTATGTAATAGATTAAGAGCTGAGTTAAAGCAAGATTGAGAAGTCAAACGCGTCTAAATTAGAGATAGATGTAAATCACAAAACAACTTCTAAAGATAGATTGGAAGCCGTCAGAACGGCGCCAGAGTCCAGTTTCGACAGACGATCCGAGCCCTCTCACACGTGCTGTAATGCAATATTTCTTTTGTCGGAGGAGTTATATAAAAAGCCTCCCCCGGCTTAGCAACAGACAGTCACTTCACCGTCGGCGCGAGCCCTGCTCAGCCAGGACCACCTCATCGCCATGTAAATCAGTAAGATCTCTTCTAACTCCATCTTGCTCTTAGCTCGACTTTTATCTGTTCACGGAACTTTCCTACTACGACTGTGTCTCTTCGTTTTTTTTTTTTTTTTGTGTGGACATCCCCAAGCTTTTCACTCTGCCTCGACCACGACTGCCTGTACTCTGTGAGAACTGTTAAAGGTCCTACAAGTTGCAGAGAGGTACTGGAAAACTCTCCACGCCCTGACTGTCCCACTCGGTTACTACAGGTTTGATCCTCGGTTACCACAGCCTATAGCGAGAGTCGACAGGATAACCCAAACGAAGGACACCACAGCGAAGAAGGTAAGAAGACTGTCGAGATAGAAGCGACAAAGAGCAAAGATGGAGGAACAAGCCCGCCAGTCCAACAAAACGACCAAGCAATCTCCCCCCAACGACACAGCCGAAAATCCCGCAAAATAAGCCGGTGAGAAGTTCCCCACCTTCGGCCTTACAACGCAACCATCTTCCAGGCGACATGCCGCCGTCACCCAACAGAAGTTACAAGCTTCTACAAGCTCTACTTGGAACGTCTTCCCCATCAGCAGGACAACAACTAAAGACCAAGTCTCCTGACTGAACAATCCTCAAAACTGTGAGATTTTAAAACCTATGTAACTTTCTCCTCATGCTCACAACTTGATTCTCCATAAATATAATGTTTATTTTCACTGTAATCATTTTAAATCATATTTTACCATTTTTATAGCATTTCAATTCAAATTTTAAATCTTGTACACCCTCATTTATCAATTTTTACTTTATTTCAAGCAACTTTTATATTTTAATTCATTACTTTCAATTTTACATTTAAAAAATCAGATTATATTTTAATTACTTGAATCATAATTCTAAACCTATTTGTGTGTTTTTATTAATATCTTATTTCATAACAAAACACCAATTTCTTAATCAAATACTCCAAACTTTGCAAAAATCATTGTTATGTTCACTATTTATGTACACGCCCCATTCAAATTATAATTCACTATCATGCCATTGCCCTTTTACAAGGATAATTTTAGCACTACCATAATCAACGATATATTCAAATTTTAATAAACATAGAAGAAACGCATTTTTTTTTTAATTGCAAAAATCGAAAGATACAATATCTTCAAAATCACAACTAGAAGAGCAACTGTCTTTCCCCAAAACAAGTTAAAAATCCAACAAAGTTTCACTCCCTCGTCTTTTCCTTTTACATGCATAATTATTAATCATCCACACATCTCTCTCAACAAACTTCAACACAATCCCCCATCACTTTCTCCAATTGGCCACCATCTATTAGCGCGCGACTTAGCAACAAATCAACCTCGAGCCACACAAGCTCCATATCGTCGCCACTAAACGTGCCACATCCACTAACAGCCAAAATATCTCGATGTGTTTCGTACAACCACCACCCATGACTAGTAAATTTGTTATTCATGGTGAAACAGGTTAGATTCTGTACCAAAAACAGAGACTTCACGTGACACCTTTCCATTCAATTCATTCACTAGTGTCACACAGCGCATCACAACAATTTTTCTCACTTAACAGGCCACAAAGACGCCTTCATGCCTGTGACACTTCTCACCCCAAAGCGTGTCCACGTCGAAAGTCGCACTTTTACTCACATCTAAACCTGACATCATTGAATAACATTTTTTACTAAGTCCGCAACAACGTCGAAACACAACACTTACGAACACCAAGAAAACTATATCTTTCAAATAGAACCATTTCAGCATTTAAGTTACGACCGTTTTAGTATAACTGAGATGACCCTAGTTCCCATATATTCAGAACCTTCAATCATTTGTCCCTTAACCTTTTTTTCACAAACTGCAAAAGTTTTGAAACTCCGAGATTTTTTAAAATTAAAATACAAATAACCAATTAAATAACTGTTATGTTTGTTGAATTAATGACAAAGGCCAGTTTAAAGGTTATATAGTGAAGAAGGAAACATAGTTTATTTACTTTTAAAATATACGCGTGGTCTCATGCCACCACTCGAGATAGGCTTACTTCCTCTCTACTTCCGCGCATGCGCGGCGGCTACGTCACGTCCGGTGACGTCACGACATCACATCTTCCCCCTTTCCTGTAACACTTGGACCGTAGTCGCGAAGCGATGGGAGAACTGTCAGGAGGTGGGGTAGACTCCTCCTGGCTGGCGGGGTCATCCAAATGTAGGGCAGGATGTATTCCCAGTTCATGTCGGATGTCAGGACGGGTGTAGATCCCGGCACACTTCTGGTACAGTCTCAGTCTGCGGGCATTCCACACTTTACCATCAGATAGCACAAATGTAAATGGTCGCAGTTGTTTGGTTATGGTGAACGGGCCCCTCAATTTGGAACGTCCTTTCATGACGGGATCACCAGCTTGGACTTTTACCTGATCTCCAACTTGTAGTTTAGGACTACAGCTTTTACTTTCACTGTCGCTCTTGTCTTCCTGACGGCAAGCTTCCTCAGGTGGTTTTGTTTTAACTTCCTTATCGAACACGTGCACCAAAGTTCTCAAAGTTCTTCCATGGAGCACTGCTGAAGGTGTTTGCTTCGTAACGGTGTGCGGTGTAGATCTGTATTCTCTCAAGAACAGTTGTATCGTTCTTTTAACCTCTGTATGCTGTAGGTGTGCTGTCAGGACCGTTGACTTTAGAGTTTTATTGAAGTTTTCCACTTCTCCGTTGCAAGCTGGGTGGTAGTTAGCAGTACGTATATGCTTAATGCCATTGCTCCGCAGGAAGTCTTCAAACTCCTCGGAGATAAAGGGTGTTCCATTGTCGGTGACAATCTCACGTGGAAATCCCTCTCTAGAGAAAACATCTTCCAAAAAGTTTATTATCACTTTAGAGGTAGTCTTGTTCGTACTGAAGACTTCGGGCCATTTAGATGTGTAGTCAATTAGAGTTATAGCAAACCTGAATCCAATATCGGAGTCAATGAAGGGTCCAACTATATCCAGGCCAAGTTTAGTCCAGGGATTTGCTGGCCTTTCAACAGGAGTTATGGGGACTCGAATAGACTTTAGTCTCTTGTCGTGGTTCTTACATACCCAGCAATTGGTTACCAAGTCTTCCACGTCTTTATCCATCCCGGGCCACCAATAGCTTTCTCTTAACCTTTGCTTAGTTCTGACCATTCCTTGATGGGCTTTATGAGCAAAGGATAGCAATTTATTTCGGAGAGATACTGGCACTAGAATTTTTCCTTTTTCATTCAAGATCAGGTCCTCCTGAACTGAAATATCCTTTCTTAATCTCAATTATTTATTTAATTGTGAAGATTCATTATTACTCCATGGTTTCATCAGTTGCTCTTTTAAGGCAATAATTTCAGGGCACAGTGAACATTCTCTCAGGAATTCTTCTTCACTGATAGCCAACATGTCCTGGTTGATTGATGCAATTAGTTCAACTTCACCATCATAGTCCTCATGGGATGATAGCGATGATCTGGAGAGATAATCAGGTAATACGTTATCTCTTCCCTTTTTGTATTCGATGTTGTAATCAAAGTTCATGAGCCTTGCAGACCATCTTGCAATTCTCAGTTCGGCTCTATCGTTGCCTTTAGTTGTAAGCAATGTCGTTAGAGAGGATTGATCCGTTCTCAAAGTGAACTTCAGACCCCAGACCCATCTTCTAAACTTTTCACAAGCCCACACACAAGCGAGGGCTTCTTTTTCAACGATTGAGTATTTCCTCTCAGCATCAGAAAGTGTTCTTGAGGCACACGCCACAATGCGCTTCTCTCCCTTTTCTGACAGCTGTGAGACTACGCATCCTATGCCACTATGAGATGCATCAGTTGTAATGACCGTAGGCAATTTTGGACAAAATAGGGCAAGTACTTGTCCCTTTTTAAGAGAGTCCTTTACTGTTTGCAAAGCTTTTGCATGTTCTCCTCTCCACTTAAACGGAACACTTTTCTTAAGCAACTTTTGTAGAGGTTCCATAATTGTACTTTTGTTAGGGAATGTATTTCTGGAACCAGTTTATCATTCCGATTAAGGATCTAAGACCTGACTTATCTTTGGGAGGAGGGGCATCTAAGAGAGGTTTCATCAACTCCTCATCCAGATGAACTCCATTATCATCAATTATGTGCCCTAAAATTTTTAAGGACTTCTGCCTGTAAATTGACTTTGCGTCATTTAGCATAAGGTTGACTTCTCTAAGTCTAGACAGAACTTGATTTAACTTTTTATCATGGTCTTCCATACTGCTACCCCCAATTATTATATCATCGAGGTAACAACTTACACCTTTAATGTCCATCAGAAGTTCACTTAAATATCTTTGAAAAGCACCTGGTGCTGAGCTCAGGCCATAGGGCAACCTTTTAAACTGGTAAATCCCCATATGAGTAATAAAAGCAGTGAGGTACCTGCTATCAGGGTGAAGTCTTATCTGGTGGTATGCCTGGATAGATCTTGTATGTAAAAACTTTACAACCGTGCAAGGATGATAGTATGTCCTCAATTAGTGGAATTGGGTAGGCATCCAATATCACAGCCTTGTTCGGTTCTCTTAGGTCAACGCAAAGCCTTATTGAGCCATCTTTCCTTTTGGAGACCACAATGGGTGAAATCCATTTAGATGTAACAATGGGTTCAATGATGTCCATTTTCACCAGGCGTTGAATTTCCTTGTGTACTTCATCTAAAAGGACTGGTGGCAGTCTCCTTAGTTTTTGTTGTACCGGCGGTACACTCGTATCAACAAAGATTTTGTACTCAATGTCCTTTGCGAAGGGTAAAGTTTCAAGAATCTTGCTACTTTCAGTGATTTGGTTGACTTTTCCATCCTTCATGGAAAGCCCGAGTTTATTAAATAACTCCAATCCCAAAATAGTTGAGTCAGCTCTAACAACATGTAAGAGCGTATGTACAACAGTGTTACCATGCTTAATTTTAGCGGGAAGGTCACCAAGTACGTCAATAGCTTGCTGCGTATAGCTTTTTAGTGCTACCGAAGCTGGGTTTAATTTAATGTTTTCAAAGTATTTGGTGTACAAACTCTCTGGAATCAATGACACTGAGGATCCTGTGTCAACTAGGAACTTTATAAGAACATTACTTGTTCCACCATTAACATTCAAGTCCATTTCAAGCTTTGAAGGCTGATGAATTGGTTGGTTACATTGTGCCATTGTAATGTTCTTAACTGAAAACTTAGATAAACAATACTTTTTAAAATGCCCTACCTTCAGGCACTGGTGACACTTTACATCCTTAGCAGGGCAATCAGGACTTGTAGCTTTATGCTTACCTCCACAGCGCAGACACTTGAAGTTTGTCGAGATCTTTTTGCGCTCCCGAAGATTAGGCTCAGTGCGGCGATCATTAGCAGCGATCTTATTTATCCCTTCGGGCGTATTATCGAACATCTTGTTGTCCTCCTGGGCCTTCTCGTACTGAGTAGCAAGTTGCACCACTTGATCCAGGTTTAAGTCCGTAGTCTCCACTAGAAGCCGATCCCGTAGTTGCTTGATTTTGGTTCCGACAATGAACCGATCCCGAATCAATTCGTCTTCCATAGAACCATAGGCACAGTCTTTAGCCAGCGCGCGTAGTGCCGATATGTAGTCAGCGATTGTCTCGCCTTGTAATTGCCTTCGATCATTAAACTTCATCCTGATTACCCAGGGGCGAGATTTAACAACATATCTCTGCCTTAGAAGATCAATAGCTTTACTTAAGGAAGTGACAGTACTGGCCTTGGGCAACGTGTAATATTGCCGTTGTGCTTCAGCTCCAACACTGTTCAAGAAGATAGCAATTTTTCTGTTTTCTTCCACATTTAGTTTATCCTCAGCAATCATGTAGTTATCAAATTATAAAACTATTTTAGAGGCGTAATATTCTTTTTAAATAAAACAATTTCTACTGTCCTTACTGCGATGGAAAAATTAAATCATGTAGTTGTTGAAATAACGAACATATTCGTCAAAGTCCATGCTTTGGATGCCATCTTGCAGGAACGGGATGAGTTTACCGGCAGCCATCTTGAATTATTTGTTTACTTCCAAAAAAAATCAATTTAAAAAAAATTGATGACTTTACCTTGAATCCTCGTCGCCACTTTGTTATGTTTGTTGAATTAATGACAAAGGCCAGTTTAAAGGTTATATAGTGAAGAAGGAAACATAGTTTATTTACTTTTAAAATATACGCGTGGTCTCATGCCACCACTCGAGATAGGCTTACTTCCTCTCTTCTTCCGCGCATGCGCGTCGGCTACGTCACGTCCGGGCGCTGCGGCTACGTCACGTCCGGTGACGTCACGACATCACAATAACCTAAAACGTCCTGTTACTTTGTGTAAGCGCCAAATCAGAAAATACAACCCAACTCGGTAGGGCCGAGGGAAGAAAAACAAATACCGCGGCCATGTTGACATCTCCAGTTTCAGTTTACCACCACCGATAATCCCAGTATTCCTGTACCTGAAACACATGGTTCAACTCGCAGGACGGAGAGATTACAGCACCTATAACTAATTGACTTACCAATCATTACCCAATTTACTTATTAATTTGAATTTTAATATTGAAATATCATAAAACTTTATATCTTTAATTATCATTGTGTGTTTTACAACTTTTACATTATTTTCACGCCCAGTGTGGAATATTTTTTCTAAACTAGAACGCCATCTTTTATATAATGTTAACCCTTTATTGTAATTTATTACAATCATCTTCGTCAATGCCATCCATTTTTAAAAATCAATCGAGTTATCATTTATTTTATATTTGTATGCTATATGTCTTTGTTTTTCTATACCCCAGCACACTCAGCCATTATAAACCATCCAAGCCACCATTATTATATAAAAATTTTAATTATTATTATGTCATTATATCTTAGAATATTCAACCACATCAAATCAATCATTTATATTATTATTATTCGAGTATTTTTTATCTGTCATCATATGTGGAATTAAAAAAAAA